>OW569403.1:109216936-109847074 GCA_937654795.1 Cistogaster globosa | reverse complement strand
TTATATATATATATATATATATATATATATATATATATATATATATATATATAAAATTTTTTATTTTTGTTTAAGCTAACCATAAGTGTAAAGGTTTGCACCAAATTTCACATAAAATTGAACGTTCATGTAGAAGATGGAGGTCCTTCAATTTGATCTATTATACATCGAAATTTTGATTTTACTCTATACGTTATAAAATCCCAAAGCTGAATTAAATGGAATGAAACCTAGTTAATATGTGTACTTTATGAGCAAACGACCAAAAACAATAAAACAATTTCCTATCAAACAACATAATGTTCACCTTAATAATAATTTTATTTATTCTTTCGTTGGTTTACATTCTTTTAAGAAGATAGTTGAAATTGATGACAACTTTTTATATTTTATTTTAAATGCTTGGTCTTGCTTACAAATGCTAAATGGAAGAGATAGTGGACTGTAAATATAAATGTGCAACTGAAGATGCTGTCTGTGTATTTTGGAGAGTTGTTAATGCTTACATTGAAGAAAATTTAAGTAAAATAACCAAAATTAAATTGAAAATAGCAGTCATAGGAAATGTAAATAGCTAAAAGACTATCTAAAAAAATGGAACTAAATCAACCTAACTGAAATAAATCACTGAACACGAACTCACTACGAATTCTTCCAACATAGTCATTGGAGCTGTCTTGAGTCAAAGTAGAAACCCAGTTCATTTTCTATCTCGCACATTGAGCAGTACCGAAAGAAAAAGAACTGGCAGCCATAATCTGCTAGCCAACTTTACTATCTTTACGAAGCACCAATTATTAACAAATGCAATCTCAAAAAAAAATCCCAACCCCAACTGATAAGCCCGGCGCGGAATGTTATAACCGTTGCTTGTCACGACAAATAATTCCACCTTATATACGAAGACTGCGCGCTCGTTAGATAGATATTCCAACGTTTTGAACATTCACTTAATCGCTAAACGCCTACGGTATACAAATAGAATTAGTACCATATATAGAATTACATGTCCATTAACATTAACCGTAAAATACTTTTATACTCAGGAGATTCAGTTGACAGAAAGTACTGTACCATATGTAAAACCTTATAGATTACCTGAGGCGCAGATAAAGGAAAAATAATGGACAGATGGATAAGCTACTGGAACAAATATTCTTGAGCTATAGGTGAGCTTTATAATTCTCCGTTATTAGTTACACCAAAGAAGTCAGCAGACAACACAAGGAAATAACGAGTAGTCGTAAGTCTTAGAAAATTAAATTAGAATATAGTCCGCGACAAGTTTCCATTAACAAAGATTGAAAATATTCTGATTAAGTTAGGCAAAGCCAAATATTTTTCCATGTTGGATATATGACCTGTTCTTTTCATCAGATTGGTTCACATACAATTTCGACGCCACTTACCGCTTTTTCCACCAGAAATAATCATTTTCAATCAACTAGATTGCTATTGGGGCTAAAAATATCTTCAATCTTGAGTGGGTTGTGTGCAGCAGCATTTTTGTATGTCGATGACATTATTTTACTCGGTTATAGTGTAAACCACCACCACGAAAATTTAGAAAAAGTCTTTAAAAGGTTGAGACAGTATAATTTGAAGTTAAACACAAGTAAGTGTTATTTTCATCGACAAAACAACATCGACACTCCCTTTAACTCTTTATTTGGAAAGTACGTCATTATCCGATATCAAAAATATAATAAAATCAGATTTGAGATAAACAGAAAAATGAGAATACTGGAAATTTTAATAGGTCACCATGAGGTAGTAATCAGATGTAGTAATAACCCAATTAGCACAAAGTAGTCTTTGATGAAACTGGTATCAAAAATGATATCGATCATGTAAAAAACTCGCTTTAGAATGTAGGAACGACGTATTTAAGGCCGTAACACAAAAAAAAATTTAAGACATTTTTAACAAAATGGAAGAGGAATGGAAACCAAAACGAGCAGTTGATTAAAACGAGCAGAAAACACTTATTGCGGAATACCATAATTCAAAAGTAGGTGGTCACTTAGGTATTATGAAAACCAAAGCTGAAACAAAGATATATGTGTATGAAAGGATATGAGTAAGATGGTTAAGGTACACATATTATATTGTGATGTATGGAAAATTAATAAACAAGGAACATATGTTGTATCTATAGATTCAGTATTTACCATGCAATGCGAGTTAATAAGGTATTTAATAGCATGCACTATTGAGACAAAATATGCTAAGATGGTTGCAAAGGCTCTGGTGGAAAGTTTAGAATTATTAGACGGGAATTTCGAAGTGCTCAAATCAGTTAGATGAACCGAATTTATCAACCAATTAATGCCGGAAGTGTATAATCTATTAGAAGTTAAACAGGTTTTTAGTACAACTTACCACCATAAAACTCCATGTTCTGTGTACTGGATGAATTTCTATTGAAGTTTCGTAGGGTCGATGACTGGGACTATTGGGTCCCATAATTCTATTCTTCTTAAAACCTAAACCAATTTACAATATTGATAATTATTCTAATAAATTAAAAGCGAGAATAAAATTTTCTTTACGAAAAGCGAAAGATTTGCTTAAAAAGAAACGTAAGTTATTTATGCTTTACTTAATAATCCCTCAATAGAATATTTTACGATAACAAATAATGATTTGGTAATTTTTAAGAATACCGTTAGTTTTGTTTATAAGAAGGAACTTTTGTAAATAAAAATTAATTAGTTGTCAAGGCTTCAAAAAGGTTTTTCTCTTTTGGTTATTAACAAATATAAAGTTAAGTAGTACACGTCCGACTTAAATAACTTTAAAATCAAAAACTCATAATTTATTTTCTATATGAAAATTATGAATTGAAAAAATAAGAAAATCTAAGGCTACTTTGGCATACAAAAATATTCAAAAATTAATACAAGTATGTTTGTTGTAAAGTGCTACACTAGCCCCTTCCAAGTTTAATCATAATTAAACGATAAATTTAAAAGTAAAAGTAAATTATTTGATTTAAGGTTACATTCGGCTATGTTGTTGCTCATAAAAGTTTAAGATGATCAATGGAGACGTTTTCGGTTTAATTGAGACGTTTCGGTTTCGGTTAGGCGTGTGTAATTTCTTCAATACGTGTAATGTATTTTTCTAGTCTTTATGAAAAAATGGCTTTTGGTATGAATTATTACTAGCTAGAACTGGTTTTATATTTTCAAAAGATCTTCGGAGAAGTGTTAGTAGTTCTGAAGAAAATTCATTTTAGTCGACATTGCTTTGAAAAATTCTCCAGGTAAATGTAAGACCTCCCCAGAAATTAATTCTGCAGGTGATGACTTAACTTCTTCTTCAAAAGCTGCTCTAAAAGGTAATAGGACTATTGGCAGTGTTTTCATTCACTCTAGCTTTTCCTTACAAAAAAAAAAAAACAGTTAACGATAGAATCTTTCGAAGATTCCGTTCGACTATGGTTAAAAAATGAACTCTAAAAATTTTAGCAACGTTTGAAAAAAATTATAGATAAATTGTCTTCCTCGGTCTGTGTGAATTTAATGAGAGCAATCAAATCTACTCACCCATCCTTCAATGAAACCTCTACATAAATCGTCAGATGTAAAAGTGTTTAAGGGCAGGACTTCTATCCATCTTGTAAAACGTTCGATTATAGTCAATATATACTGAAATCCTTGAGATGGTGGAAGAAATCCCACAATGTCTATATCTATTGCTGCAAATAGTTGAGCTTTTTGAGAAAATACATCATATTTTTAAATTGTGTGAATACTTACTTTTAAAGATTGACACGATTTACTCATTTTAACCCAATCATTACAATATTTATTAATAGATGGCCACACACATTTTTTAGTAAGCAAACGTCTTGATGACTATACACCGGGAGGAGAAAGTCCATGTATACGGTTTAATACATTTTTCGAAATTGCAAAAGAATATAGGGTCTGACATGTTCTTTAGATACCTTGCAAAAGAGTTTGAGTCCATTAGACGAGTTTTGAAGATTCATAAATTCTTTATTCGTTAGCTGCAGTTTAGCAAGGTCTTAATTGCATCCGCTAGAGATTTAAATTTACCAGATATGTTGCGAATATTTGTAGTAAATTGTTATATAAAATTTAAGTATCCAAGCTGTGTAGAGAATGCTGTCTGGCTTTTGACTGAAATCAAGTATTAAAGGCGCGTGGTCTGTATACAAAACAAATTTACGACCTTCCAACATATGACTAAAATGCTATCTGCATTACTCTTTGTCATTATATTATTTCATTTCTGTTTTAGATAGCATTTTTAAAAAGAATGCTAAATTGTTAATGGTTTCCAATAACCATTATCGAACTGTTCAATTGCTGCACCTATTGAAACCTCAGGCGCATTAAATTTCAAATAAACTTCAGCATCAGGATTTGATGAGAAAGTAACACAACTCTTATTAAATATCTCTTACAGTATTCAAAATCAGTTTCAAGACCTCACTGTTTTGAATTTTCGCAACACCCGGCATAAATTTTCTATAAAAATTAATCATAGCTAAGATTCTTTTCAAGTGGATTACAACTTTCGGTTTCGGATACTGAAAAATTTGCTCAACCAAATATACAATTACTAGGATTAACTAAGATACCATAATCTTTGAATCTTTCAAATAGGATCTGTAAGTGTTCAATATGTTCTTCTTCGTATTTCGAAGCTATTAACACATCATCCATATAGACGAAAACCAATTCTAAACCTCTTCAGATTTTGTCCATATACCTTTGAAAGGTTTGTGCCGAGATTTTTAGTCCAACTGGTATTTAGAGATATTCAGAGTCCATCGGGCTTGACTTTTATTTGGTAACATGCCCGCACCACGTCAAGTTTAGAAAACACTTAAAAATCTTTTAAATTATACGTAAACTCTGTTATAAGAAGGATAGGGTAATTATCTTAAACTGCTATCTTGTTGAGAAAACGATAGTCTCCACACGGGCGCTAATGGGATTAGCCCATTACTTTTAGATGCTTAAATAATACCTAGATTGAGCACGAACTAAAATTCTGGTTTTCCAGTAGTCTTGATATAATGAAAGCATTTTTTTTTGCTGCACCTGAGAGATAAGTTTATAATAACAATCTCAGGAAAATCCAGAAGAACTTTTTGGAAAATAGTGTCTTCCATTTTAATATAAAAACTGATGAAGATGTTATCGTAGCTATGGTTGCTGGAATTGAAATTAAAGTTCTTCCATCAATTAATATTTCATTCTTGAGATGAGGTAATAAATGATGGCGCTTCAAAAAATCATAACCTGGAATTGCGTAATATCGGCATTTACAAAGATTCAAACCAAACTAAAATTTAGCTGTAGCAATTGTGTTCCATATGTTCGAATTTCGGCTCCATTTGCAGCGAAGAGTTTTATTGTATAAGAAGCACGTGGATATTGAAGAATTTTGACGTTTCGATATTAGTGAAATCACAGATACGTAAGCTCCAGTATTGATAAGAAACGTGCATTTGGTTGTGAAATCTCTAAAAAGTAAGCGGCATGTTGTTCGTAGAAAAATTTCGAGAGCCGCTTTGCTTTTTTGCTTGTGGGTGATTACAAGACGAAACACACTTTGTTGCCTTGTTATCAAAACTTTTGTCGTACCAAAACTAATTGGTACGTTTCTTGTAGTTATTACGGTTTCTCAAACGGTCTTAGTTAAAACTCCATTATTTAATTCGACCCCGTAGAGATAAATCTAATTTATTTTCTAGTGCTTCCATCTTTGCAGTTATACTGTTTACAATGATTTTGGAAACGCTTAGATTAGAAATTTTTGGAGGTGTAATTTTTAATATTTGATCTGCTTGCAACGCTTGTTTATTAAGATTCAGTGTACTAGTTGCCAAGATTGATCGAGTATTTTCAGGAAGTTGCTCCAAGAAAACCGTTTTTAAACATGTTTAGCAATATCCTTGCCAGCAGCCATATATATCTTTTCTTGGAGAAAATGAGATGGCTTCTGATCGACGATAACTAATCCACTAAACAATTCTTTAATAGCTCGATTATGGATAGCCACCGAACTTTAGTTGCGTTGCCCAACTTATAAGAAAATTTATATTATATATGGCAACATTTATCAGTTGCCGAAAAGTTATCGAAAATAATATTTTGACAGATTGGCAACCAACATTTTTGTAAACAATAAAAATTTCATTTGGAGAAAAAAAATTGTATTTGAAATCAAATTGCAAATGAAAATGCTTTTGTCAGTGGAATTGTTTTTTGATGACAACGAAAATATTCAGAATGTGGCATTTATTAGAAGGCAATTGAGGGACAAATTTAATCCTTCGGAATTACCGTCTGTACTGTCAGTAAATATCATTTGTAGAAAAAGTTTTGGTATACAACATAATATTCCTTTATCTTTAAGGCTTTATACATATGTAAATAGGAAAGGCTATTTTAGCCTAAATGTTTTATTGGTAAGTTATTTTGTCCTAAGTTATTGTTTTCCCTAAGCTGACTTTTGTAGGTGTGCGATTTTAACATGAAAATCAGGGATTTTGACGCCAGATATCCGGTTCTACCCACGATGCCTTTTTTTGGAACCACAGCAGGTATAAGGAAGAAATCGCTAGTTTCGGTTCAAGTACTTGGTTACTAGGTTGTTTTATATTCCTTAATGTATACATATTAAAATTTTAATTGGAAAACTAATTTTGGTGGAATTGGAAAACTACGGGGAATGGGAATCCCCCATTGGAACCGCAGCTGTTGACTCCATTTTATTCGGCTGAACCTCAATCGCGTAAGGGTAAATATAATTTAGTAAATGCTAAAGCTCGCAATGCGAACAATTGGAGTTTTAAAATCTGTATTCAAATGTCTCGCTGCAGAATTAGCCTGAAAAGGCTACATCAATAATAAACGCATGGTGTGCATTGTATAATATTCGCCGGTATTACAACGCAAATTGGAATAAAGTATCGGTTATATCTCATGAGGTTGAGAACATAAACTTTGGTGAGAGTGAAAATAATATTTTGGCATCTAATATAAGACAAAGAATAATGCTATGTTTAAATAAATAAAAATTGTTATGTTAAAAAAAAAAATTTTTCATTCAACTTTAAATTTTATTTACTATCATTAAAAAATTCATATTATAAAACATTTGTTATAATAACAAAAGTTAGTCTTTATTTGACTAATTTAAGCAAAACAAAAAAAAAATAAACTAGTTCTCAGCTTTTTTCAGGTCCATTGCTCTAAAAACTTTTAAAAGTATTATGTATTATTATATTTAAAGCCATAATTCGGGATCAGGTTATTGGTTGAAATTATTAAGTTGTTTTTCAAGTATTTCAAGTTCCTTTTCTTTAATTTCTTTGTTAAGAACATGCTCAACTTGTAAAAAAATATATCTTAATTTCTTTTATTTCTTTTAAAACTTCATATTTTTTTCCTTTTCAACTGCTTTATTTCTTTTAAAATTTCGGTTTTCTTATAAAGATTCTTTTCAATTCTTTTCATCGTTGACACTTTGAGTGCCAGTTTGCTCCTCAAGGAGACGGCACCTCTTTTCCTCCATTTTAATTGGTTTCTTTGATTCCCTTTTAATTGGATCCTGCTGTATGGTTTTTTTTTTTTTTTTTTTTTTTTGAATGGCCTGGAATCATCTGGCTGCTTTGTTTCCGCTTCCTGCTCAATCTGCTCAACGATATTACAGGCCTGTTCTGAAAATCACTTTTTATCAAAGTGATTTAAAATCACGTAAAATGTGTTCTGCGCACAAAAATATTTGAATTCTCGTGATTTAAAACCGGGCAGTAAACAGCCTGACGATTTCAAATCACTTGAGGTTATTTTAAGGTCTTTTCTTTGAATCCTACAATAAAATTATCACACGCACTTAATACGAGATATTTTTAATGTGTTTAAGTAATAAAATTAATTTTTTTACACATAAAAACTTTAAAATTAACAAATTTAGGAAGACGCTGTATTTCTTGTGCAAGCATTTTTGTTTACATTACTGGTGGTTTACTTTTTTTATTGTAGTAGTCAGCTGGTAATGTTTATCAAAAATAAATCTGCAGTTGTTCTGATAATTTGCTTGAACATACAAAATATTTTAATTATAAATAAACAAAAAACAGCTGTTAGCTCGTGATTTAGAACAATGAAAATCACTACTAAAAATTAAAAATCTCGTGATTTTAAGAACACCCAAAAATCACTCTCGTGATTTCAAAATCGTTCGTGATTTGAAATCACCGTGATTCCAGAGCATGCCTGTTAGTCTACAATTCCAGAGCAAGTTCTTTAACGCCAAACACAGTACCGCTCGGATTAACAACTAAATCTATTTGAGGGAGGTCTGCTGCTAATTTTTACAATAGTGACAATGAAACTTTTTGAGATGGGCCTCCTCCAGTTGTGTAAAAGTTTTTTTTTTTTATTTTGTGCCGTTTTCTTTTTCAGCTTTGCCTTAAAATGAATCCATACCTGCTGCCATTCTTCAGCTGTACGAACCAGTACTGTTAAACATTTCCGAAATGTTGGCCCAAACCTGGCCTGTACTTATTTTTGATTCGCCGAAAACCCGAACCCCACGAGCGATGTTAGGATTAGCTTCCATTTCATTTATAAGGAAGGCAAACTGTTGTTCTGATGTAATTTTAACCATTTTAATAACTAAAAGCAATAAATACCTAATTGCTTTATTTTTTACAAAACATTATATATCACTTACTTTTTTCAGTTTTCCGCCTTTTTTACTTTGAAAGAAACCATACAGCAACTAAAAATTCGCGGTTGCCAGAATTACTTAAGAAAATCCACTGAGGCTGCCAGCTTTTGTAGCCAATTGCTATCTGTAAATCCTTTTTGGCAACTGGCAACGCCACTGAAGTCCAGTTGCTATCGATAATCGAGACATAAGTTTAGCCTCTTCGAATATTTAAAAAGTAGGTATAAGACGGTTTTAATTTGCTTCATATATATTGTGGGCGGAGATGGTAAAATATCACCAATAAACCTTTAATATGAAGAATCCAAACAAGCAACAGAGTGGGAATACTTAATTTCATTTTGCGAAATTATTGATAACTGGAATAATATTTCAATCTGTATAAACCATAGTTGTGAATGTTTACTCCAAAATGGTGAAATATTTTGTATTGTTGCTGATGATGTACACGAAAGTTATAAATTAAAAGAAATTTTTGATCAGTGGCGTTGTTAAGCGACGGTAAGACTCGGGCAGGTTTTTTTCGAGATAACTGAGACTGAGATAACTACTAGAACACGTCACTTACCAGTTCACGGATCGTATTTTCGGTACGCCATATAGTTGCTCGTCTCCATTAAATGTGACAACAGAAAGTCGCTCGACTTTTTTCGCAACGGCTTGTAAGTCTGCCAACATTTTGTATTCATATATGTATTGTACTATATGAGGAGCCGCAGAACAAGAGGTGCTTTTTCGCATATCTCGAAAATTTTTTTTGGTATTTTTATAATATTTAGGTTGAAATCTTGTAGAAGCAATCAAGTTAGCATTATTATAATTTTTTTTACAAAGTCAATTGGTTGTAAAAAATTTATGCTTAACAAAAGGTGCTCTTTTTGTTTATTTTTTAACAAAGAGTTTCTTCCCATTATCTTTGGCATTTCTTCTTATAGTTTTACTTTTTACGTTAATGAAAGATGGCATCCCTGTGTCAACCAAACTACAGTTAAAGTAAAATTAATCAGATGTTAAACTGAAACTCACCTTTATTTTTGTATTTTTATAGTGTTGTTTTTATAACATATTTTTTTATTCTCAATTTGTTTGACGCATTCTTTTATTTAAAATAACTGTTAAACAATAAATATAAATTATAAACAATAAATAAATAAGTAATAATAAAACTGGGAACATTTTATAATAGACTTGTGTCACATAGTTCAATTTAGTGATCGCTCTTTTTAGTTCAAAGTTTAAAAATGAACTAGTTCAAAATTTAGTTCAAAGGCTCTCTTTAGTTCAAAAGTTCTTTTCAAAATATAATGGCAACAATACCATAGCATTGCCGTAATGAATGTTAAATAAAACGCGTGGTAGCACTTATTTCATGTCGTAAATAGTCAACAAGGAAACACAGTTATGTATTCAAGTTTATCTTGCCTGGTAGTTTAATTACAAATTATAGTTTAAAAATGAACTAGGTGTACTTAAAAGTATGAACTAGTTAACTTAGTTCAATCGATGGAATCGTTTAAATAAACTAGTTCGTTTATGAACTACACAAGTCTATTTTATAAGAATTTTATGAAAAAAACGGGATAGTAAAATGCTTGATTAAAACTTTCGGGTTTTTAAATTTGAATCTGAAAACGAAGGGAATACTTATTTAAATTTGCTGAAAAGAGGAAAAACACCCTTTTATTTTCCCTGAATAAAAAGTAAAGATTGGAGTGAAAACCAGTTTTGGTACAAGGACATTTAGGATTCAATAGACGCAAATGTTGGATATTCTTGCCTAGAAGAAGATGTTGGAACAAGAGTTTAACTATTTAACAAATTTCATAAGTATTTAATTTTAGGCTAAAAAAGAAATGCTTAAGTTGCAATTTTTTAAATAAAACACCAAAAATAATAGACATAAAACTTTTTAACATATTAAATAAGGTTTAACCACATTTTCCCTGAATGAAAATAGAACAGGCCGTTATATTAGCGCTGACAAAAAAAAAAAAAAAAAGACGTGAAAATTCTTTTGGTAAAGATTGGAGTGAAAACCAGTCATTATTTTGGTACAAGGACATTGAGGATTCAATAGACGCAAATGTTGGATATTCTCGCCTAGAAGAAGATGTTGGAACAAGAGTTTAACTATTTAACAAATTTTATAAGTATTTAATTTAGGCTAAAAAAGAAATGCTTACGTTGCAATTTTATTTAATAAAACAACAAAAATAATACACATATAATTTTTTAATATATTAAATAAGGTTTAACCACATTCAGTCAAAATTTTATCGTGATATACATATGTGTATTAGAATTACATAATGTACTTCAAGGCATATTAAACCAGGTGGCAGCGCTACGGCAGGTGACTTTTTTTTGCTACACTTTTTGTTTGTGTATACAAACGTCAAAAATATTTGTTTTACAACAATAAAAAAACCTGTATAATTTATAGTGACGTTTTCGTGAAAAAGTTTTTCAAGTTTTTTATTACAAATAATTTGTGTTGAAAGTGTTAAAAGTGCGGAAAAGTGTTAATATTTTAAAGTGCGTTATGTTTTATGTCCAAAAAAGTGTGTTCCCGAAAGTGGTACTTTCTTTGGCATTCCTCAAGATCCAAAACAAAGAGAAAAGTGGAGTGAGATTTGCCAAAAAGAGTTGAAGAAAAGAAGCCGTATATGTATTGACCATTTTTCGGAAGGCGATATTAAAACTGCGGGAAGTCGCTTATATTTAATGCCCAAGGCTCTTCCAATAGTACCAGAACCAGAAAAAATTCAAAAAAGTGAAACACAAATAAATATAAGTTATAGTGAAGTGCCAATGCATTGTAAAGAAATTCAAATAGATATGAATTGTAACGAAGTGCCAATGCATTGCAGTGAAGTGCCTTTAAGCAACTTGTATCCAGTTGAAAATCCTGCGACATTAAAGTTTGTGACACCACCGCAGGTGTTACGTTTTTTCACAATGAAAGAACTAACAACTACAGCAGCTTCAAAGTCTGCAGAACAACATTATAAAGAAAAAGAGTCTCAAACTGAAAAAGAAAAGAAAAAGAAAGAAATAAATCAATCGGTCCTTTTCAGGACCACCAATAATATTTTAAAAAGAGAAAAAATATTTCAAATAATTAAATTATTTTAAATTTTTTAATATTAAATTTTTTCTTAGTAAAAATTAAAAATACTTATTATTATTACTTATACATTACAGGAGCCACAATTATGCAATAATAATAACGATAATAATAATAATAATAATAATAATAATAATAATAATAATAATAATAATAATAATAATAATAATAATAATAATAATAATAATAATAATAATAATGATGATGATGATGATGATGATGATGATGATGATGATGGTGATAATAATAAAAATGCTTATTAAAGATTTTCTGCGTAGCCGGCATTCGGCCTCGATCAACCACATCACATACAAGATCTTCAAGACGATCTAACAAGTCGTCGAAAGTTATAATGGGGCATTCAGCTTCGATGTGCGTATACTCAGCCAAATGGCGCCTAGTTCGACTCTGCAATTCAAAATACAGCACCCAAAGCAGGTAAACATGTCTCCAAATATAATTAGGAACTTTGAGTAAGATGGGCCTCTTCGCTGAAATTGAAATAAAATAGAAATTAAACATAATCTTGCTTCTGGACGGAGTGTCCCATTAATTACCTGAAATATTGTAATTTAAACAAAGTAGATCCACCTTCTACTTGAGTTTGAACCAATGTTGGAGAACTTTCTTCACAATATCCCCGATCAAAATAATGGGATCGAAATGCCTGCATTACAACGGAACGCATTATTAAAATTTTAGAGGTATTTTCACCTCGTATCATAATATGACGATTATCTAATTGTACATCGGGATAAGCCTCTTCATTAAGAATGCTTTCAGCACCACCAGCGGGAACCAGGCCAATTAATTTCCATTAATCCACATGTAGTTCATGACCACTTGGAGCCTAAATAAATTACTTTGTTAAGTTCTTGATAGCTTGTTATAAAAGAAAGCAATTTACAGATTTACCCTGTGGTACAGGTTTAAATGTTCCATATAATTGTACTTCACTTACTAAAGATTTTCTGCATAGCCGCCATTCGGCCGGGCGTAAACATTTTCTCCTCTATGGTATGACCAACACCGTCTTCGGTTACCTAAGATTCTCTGCGTAGACGGCCTTAGGCCGGGCGCAAAAATTTTCTGCTTTATAGTATGACCAACATCGGCTTCGATTACTAAAGGTTTTCTGCGTACATATTCAAATTACCTTTTCAATTATATCCATATTGCTCCATTCCACCACAAAATACTCGATATACTCCATATTGTATTTACAATCTTTGGAGGCCCGTAACTCGGAAACTAACATTTTTTGCTTAAAATTAAATTTTACACCCCGTAGGTAACTTTTTTTAATTTTTAAGCTTCGTACGTAAACTAGATAAAAGCCAAATAAACTTCCCGTCGCCATCATTAAGACGAAAAGGTAAACAAACTTTTAAATATGTATGCCTTAAATTCTCAGATGTTTGTGACAGGCGTATACATTTTACACAAACAAAAATGCCTGGTGTTGTTGTATTGTTGTTTTAATTTTTCTAACGCTGCCACCTGGTAATTTATATGCCTTGATGTACTTTTTCCTTCTATTACTAGGGTGTCAGACGATCAAGTTTTTATTCAAGTTATAAAATTTCTCTCATTTTTTAACCAATACACTCACACTTTAAAAACTTGCTGAGAATTTGCTTTCAAGTTTTCGTTCAATTAAATCTTTCAAATTACATTGAAGAAAACAGCTGATTGACGTTTTTCCCTCCAAATTTGTATTAAAAATTCTGCTATCAGTGTTTTCTCGACATCTTGCTTAAAAACTTGCTTTCAAATTGCGTGCAGCCTACGTCACAGTTTTCTCTTTCAATTCTTGAAAGAGAATTGAACAAAAACTTGACCGTGTGACTGCACCGTTAACAAAACGTGCTTTTTTATTTTTTTAGCAAAAGGTGTTTTTTTTTACTTTTTTCTCTTAAAACAGGTGCTTTTTTGCTTTCTGCTTTGCAAAAGGTGCTTTTTCCGAAATAAAAATGGCATTATATCAAACATCCTTAACATTTAGTGGGGTCACTTATGACAGTTAGGTGCATCTTCAGATAAGTAAAAAAAGTTGTTAAGGTGCCTTTAGACGCAACGTTTTTTACATATGACTTGTCAGATTTTCCATAACAAAATGCAAATGTATCGTGTAAACGGTTTAAAACATTTCTTATGATAAATACATATGTAAAAGTCATATGACAAATTTTCATTTAGATCATGTTCTATTTATATATGACAAAGCATATCCACATCCAGTGGTGCAACTTGTTTTTTCTTCACTTATACCGTTTTTAAACGATCAAAAATTGCAAAAAGCACTAAAATCGTTGGAAGCAGAATAGAGTGGACATCTTTATTACCATTAACAGAGCCGCTCACCAAACAACTGTTGTAAACAAAGATTTACTTTGTAGGTTATGTCAGAAGTAATTTGCATGTACGTTTAAACGTGAAATTCGAAGCCATATGTAAAAATGACTACTTTGACATACATAAGGAATTACATGCGGATTTTTAGTCTGACAAGTCATATGTAAAAAACATTTCGTCTAAAGGCACCTTTAGCATTTCCATGTTCTTGCAGTTTTAAAAGAGGCGAAAAAAATAAATCTCGATTTCCCAAAAATTTGAAATGTGCGAAAAAGCAGCTTTTTTTCCGAGGCTCCTCATACAGTATACTTATCTATGCATTTATTGGACTTTTCATCAAAACTGAGCATTCTGCTGCAATTCTTTGTACGAGATTGTCAAAGAGATGTGATTAATAATATAATAATTAGAATCACGCTGTAAAGCTCGTGCCGCAGCAATCAATATATGAACTGCTTGTATATCAAATGTCATACATCTGTCGAAAACAGCCAATAGATCCGGGGTAATGCATTTGATATTACTACTTGCAAACCATTGCACATTTGAAAACTTCGTGTTTGGCCACTTCACTTAATTCGGTTGATTAAAACCTGCATACTGCAATTATGTGATATACACTTGTGCATATATGTAGTTCTCTCAAATAATATTATTATAATTATATATAATACTAGCAGTGCCCACGACTATAAATAACTATCTGCCAGTCCCACGATGTCGCAATCGTTCGTTCGTTCGCACAATTACATTCAAAACAAAAACAAATTCTTAAAAATTGTTTTTGTTTTGAATGTAATTATGCGAACGAACGATTGATTGCGATATCGTGGGACTGGCAGTTTATCTTATATTGTAACAAAAGTTATACGTTCGACAGCTAACCATATTTCAAACCCACACAAAAGAATTTTTTTAATTTGGTTGGTATTGATGGCATATTAGCCATTTTGTTAAAATGACTTATTATTGCACGTAAAAAATCATATTATTTAATTCATAATTGTAATAACTTTCAAGTTCGATTGAATATTAAATCAAAAGAAAAGTATGATCTTCTGTTTGTGCTAATTTGTTGTGTTTTCTAACAGCATGGTCAAAAAAGGTTATGAAAATTTTGTTTAAAGCACATTTCTTCAAACAAAATTGTACTTTTTGATTATTTTTAATTTGCGAAAATTACTTGAAATTTTTTTTATTATTTTAAAATTATTATTTATTTTCTGAAAATGAACCTGTAATATAATGATGCATGTCTTGTTTGTCACCCATAACCAATCCAACATTTTCTCATTGATGAGAGTACAGGAAGATAACAATAGGGAATAGAGGGTCTAATTTTTAAAATTAGTGTTTGTGTTCTCTTAGCATTGCTGCCGATTCTGTCCAGCATCCAAAAGCCGACTTAATTGTAATGTACAGTGTACTAAGTACTAGTGTGTACTAGTGTACTAAGCACTGCTGCCATTTATAAAAAGTCTATCTCTTTTCGTAATAAGAATATTTCTAATTTATTTAATAAATTTATACCGCTTATATACATACTAAATTTATGGCTATTCAGCATAATTTCATTCAATCAATTTTTACACCGTTTCAGCATAATTTCATTCAACCAATTTTCACAGTTTTTTTTTTTTGTTCATACAGTTAATGAAACCTAAACTCAAAAAGTGTGGGGTAAAAAAATTATCATGTTACAATGTATTTAAAATAATATAATAACAAAAATGCTTACGAGTAATCGCATTTTATGCAAAGTAAATTAGATTATTCCAAGTTCATGGTCAAATGAAATTTAATTGATATTAGTGTATAAAATAAGGAAATACTTTAACAGTATGTCTGAAAAACAACAAGGTAAAAATAAGAAATGTTTTTATATGTTTTTACATTTGCCTTTACAATAGAAAATGACAACATTTTGTGGATCAAAACGCTTTAATTGGCTTACCATGACAAAATAATTTATGTGATGTGAGCATTATGTCTCTCTACCGATGTAGGGAGACGAGTAGCTGAGATATTTTTGTTTTTTATTCTCCAAAGTGAAAGGAATTAATGCTATTAATTGCCATTAAAAGCACGTCAACCATTCTAAGTAACTCCTTCTTAATGCCAGTTATGCTTAAACTAGTTTAAAAAGGCTCAGAAAGTGTTCTTGTAGTATTTCTATCGTTAGTGAGGAAAACTACCATAAAGAGGTTTACCAATTATTAACCTCAATTGTGCTATAAGCTCTTCAAGTATTTTACTTTTCTTTGAAGCTTTTAGATTGTCGTTGTTTTTTATTTTATTTTATTTTTTTTTTTAAATCAGTCTTACAACTAATATCACAGAACTTCAGAACTTAGTTGTAAGACTGACAATTAATTCTGTGTTTGTGTTGTCTAAAGTTTTTGAATTATTTTATTTATTTATTTATTATTTAATTTCTGTGTTGTGAAAGTCCAGTTTTTTAATCAAGGCATATTAAACCAGGTGGCAGCGCTACGGCAGGTGACTTTTTTTTGCTACACTTTTTGTTTGTGTATACAAACGTCAAAAATATTTGTTTTACAACAATAAAAAAACCTGTATAATTTATAGTGACGTTTTCGTGAAAAAGTTTTTCAAGTTTTTTATTACAAATAATTTGTGTTGAAAGTGTTAAAAGTGCGGAAAAGTGTTAATATTTTAAAGTGCGTTATGTTTTATGTCCAAAAAAGTGTGTTCCCGAAAGTGGTACTTTCTTTGGCATTCCTCAAGATCCAAAACAAAGAGAAAAGTGGAGTGAGATTTGCCAAAAAGAGTTGAAGAAAAGAAGCCGTATATGTATTGACCATTTTTCGGAAGGCGATATTAAAACTGCGGGAAGTCGCTTATATTTAATGCCCAAGGCTCTTCCAATAGTACCAGAACCAGAAAAAATTCAAAAAAGTGAAACACAAATAAATATAAGTTATAGTGAAGTGCCAATGCATTGTAAAGAAATTCAAATAGATATGAATTGTAACGAAGTGCCAATGCATTGCAGTGAAGTGCCTTTAAGCAACTTGTATCCAGTTGAAAATCCTGCGACATTAAAGTTTGTGACACCACCGCAGGTGTTACGTTTTTTCACAATGAAAGAACTAACAACTACAGCAGCTTCAAAGTCTGCAGAACAACATTATAAAGAAAAAGAGTCTCAAACTGAAAAAGAAAAGAAAAAGAAAGAAATAAATCAATCGGTCCTTTTCAGGACCACCAATAATATTTTAAAAAGAGAAAAAATATTTCAAATAATTAAATTATTTTAAATTTTTTAATATTAAATTTTTTCTTAGTAAAAATTAAAAATACTTATTATTATTACTTATACATTACAGGAGCCACAATTATGCAATAATAATAACGATAATAATAATAATAATAATAATAATAATAATAATAATAATAATAATAATAATAATAATAATAATAATAATAATAATAATAATGATGATGATGATGATGATGATGATGATGATGATGATGGTGATAATAATAAAAATGCTTATTAAAGATTTTCTGCGTAGCCGGCATTCGGCCTCGATCAACCACATCACATACAAGATCTTCAAGACGATCTAACAAGTCGTCGAAAGTTATAATGGGGCATTCAGCTTCGATGTGCGTATACTCAGCCAAATGGCGCCTAGTTCGACTCTGCAATTCAAAATACAGCACCCAAAGCAGGTAAACATGTCTCCAAATATAATTAGGAACTTTGAGTAAGATGGGCCTCTTCGCTGAAATTGAAATAAAATAGAAATTAAACATAATCTTGCTTCTGGACGGAGTGTCCCATTAATTACCTGAAATATTGTAATTTAAACAAAGTAGATCCACCTTCTACTTGAGTTTGAACCAATGTTGGAGAACTTTCTTCACAATATCCCCGATCAAAATAATGGGATCGAAATGCCTGCATTACAACGGAACGCATTATTAAAATTTTAGAGGTATTTTCACCTCGTATCATAATATGACGATTATCTAATTGTACATCGGGATAAGCCTCTTCATTAAGAATGCTTTCAGCACCACCAGCGGGAACCAGGCCAATTAATTTCCATTAATCCACATGTAGTTCATGACCACTTGGAGCCTAAATAAATTACTTTGTTAAGTTCTTGATAGCTTGTTATAAAAGAAAGCAATTTACAGATTTACCCTGTGGTACAGGTTTAAATGTTCCATATAATTGTACTTCACTTACTAAAGATTTTCTGCATAGCCGCCATTCGGCCGGGCGTAAACATTTTCTCCTCTATGGTATGACCAACACCGTCTTCGGTTACCTAAGATTCTCTGCGTAGACGGCCTTAGGCCGGGCGCAAAAATTTTCTGCTTTATAGTATGACCAACATCGGCTTCGATTACTAAAGGTTTTCTGCGTACATATTCAAATTACCTTTTCAATTATATCCATATTGCTCCATTCCACCACAAAATACTCGATATACTCCATATTGTATTTACAATCTTTGGAGGCCCGTAACTCGGAAACTAACATTTTTTGCTTAAAATTAAATTTTACACCCCGTAGGTAACTTTTTTTAATTTTTAAGCTTCGTACGTAAACTAGATAAAAGCCAAATAAACTTCCCGTCGCCATCATTAAGACGAAAAGGTAAACAAACTTTTAAATATGTATGCCTTAAATTCTCAGATGTTTGTGACAGGCGTATACATTTTACACAAACAAAAATGCCTGGTGTTGTTGTATTGTTGTTTTAATTTTTCTAACGCTGCCACCTGGTAATTTATATGCCTTGTTTTTAATATTAAGTAAATTAGAAACCTTTTCTGTAATGCTAATAAAGTAAACAATTTTCATAAATATCCCCTGAAGAAGTTTGAAAAAAACAAACGAAACGTCGGGAAAAATATATAAAAATGTCTTGATTTTTATTAATTTTTGAAAAAAAAATAACTGACCATAACAGCCCAAGGAGATTAACAAAAAATCTCAAAATAAAGAGAGTTAAAACTTAACATTGGTCATAAAAACAAAACATAAAAATAAAAGCAATTTCAAGAATTAGAAAAATTTGCAGGAGGAATGTACCCGATTTTAAGCCCATATAGCGCATGCCCAGCTTAAGTACCTAAGCTTAAATGCTCTTTTACTATACTCATTGGGAGCAATCGGCCTAGCCCTTAAAAAATAATTTTGTCACTCCGTTTGTAGTTTCTACAATATCCATTTCCGACCCCAGTGTATATATTATGACTTCTTATGACTAGCGAAGTCGAAGTCCGTCCGTGTAAGTTTTGAAATCAAGTTTGCCACTACACTAGATCAGCTAGAAAAAAATGTTAATCAATCAGACATGGTGCTATTAGAAATCAACAAGATCGGTCCATGTCCTTCGACGCAGTGGGCGAAACACGACACCTATCTCTGATTTATCTATATCATTTAGAACAATGAAGAAAATCCAATCAAAAAACAAGTATATGGGGCCATTAAGAATTAAAAAATAAGAAAAAAGATCAAATGAAATAATTGGCGTTCAGCCATACTTTTCAAATTACGGGCCTCTGAAATTTTCAAAATTTTTAAAATATCAATATTGGTATCATCTTAAATCTTTTAAAGAGACATATTAGGAAATACTAAAATTTACACATTAAAAGCCCATGTCATTTTTGTCTAATTTGTTTATTTAATTTTTTTCTCTTTCAACGCTTGATTTGTTTTTCTTTTTTGACTGGAGTTACTTCACTAAACTGTATTTAGATAAAAGGAGATGGATAGCACTCTTACTTGTTTTTTCTCCATATTTAAGGAGCATTATGCAGTTATTTACATATAACTGAAAATAAATTCATGTGCCTAATAGACCCTAAGATAATTTTGTAAAATAAAATGAATTTATGTTCCATTTTGTTCAAATAATTAATGTAGAAAAATTAAAAAAATTAACCTGCTAAATATAAGGATTTGTTTTACCTTTAAAATGATTAATATTTGCTCTTCGAGATTCAGAATAATTAATTTTTAAATAGTATATTGAAAATATTTTATAAAATATCAGTACAACATTTATTTAGAATCATTTAAATATAAGTGTTTCTTACAAATAATAACATTAATATATTCTCATTCGATTACTGTGAAGAAAGCATATGCAGATGGTCATTTGGCAACTGTTTATCAATATTTTTAACACATTTTTTTTCAAAAACTCTAAAGATTATAATCGATCAATTAAATAAAAGCATTTATCAATGACTGATTACTATGTTTTTTATTAAACAATTGTAGATTTTTATTGTGTTAATTGATTATGACTCCTATTGAATTAATTTGGTTTAGTGTTAAATATCTACAGTTTTTAAATCAAATTTATTTAAAATGGAGTGATGAAGTACATATATACAATTACTAATAAACTGGCTATATGAATATGCCTTGCTCACAGCAATCAAATATTTTACTGTTTGCGAAAATATTAAAAAAAAAAAACGTTGCTGCTATCCACCCATACACGTTTCGACCTTTGTTTCACCTCGCACGGTACTCAAACTATGCGTCGTATGCATATATTACACAGATTTATATTCTAAATAAAAAATATTTGGTAAAGTTGACATTGAATATAAGTAATGTTTACATTCAATTGAGCCTGCATCTTTTGTATCATTGCAACTCACGTATTTTAAGTATGTTATCAAAATTATATAAAATTTAGCTATATATGTATTTTCACTCACCTGTAGATAGGTGTGCCCTTATCTTCTCGATACCACAAAATCAAAACTACTTCATCACCCTCATAGGTACTGACGTTGCAAGGAAGGTATATAGTTTCTCCACTTAAACCCTCTACCACATGTGAAGGAACTAAAAGAAGAAAAGTTTAAATTTCTCTTAAGTTAATATTTATTGTAATTTCTAAATTTATTAAGAAATAAAAATTTTATTAATTTTTAAGCTTTTTCCCACTCAGGATTTGAACCATGAATGTTTCATATTAAAATTTTATGTTAATTAAAAAAAATCGAAAAATTTAAGATTAAAATTGGCATCGCTACATCCGTCATCAGCATTCTTGGTATCTATCTACCTCAGGTGGTGTACGTTGTAAGCATTAGCTATTTAACCAACTAATTTTGAAATTAGAATAAAAGGAATATTCATAATTATTTAATATTAACTTGATTAAACGAAATTTACACACAATCCAAGGCCATTTTGTTTGTTCTTCTTATTAAACTTTCCATATGTATGCTATTCTTGCATTCTGCTAACCGTGGGTTTAACCACAAATGCAAATTTTTTTTCATAATTTTCTCTTCACGTCACGGTAGATGCTGTTCTATTACTGCATGACTAATTATTTCAAAAATTAAAAAATTAAAACAAGGATCTCATATATTCTACTTATCTTCGATCACTAAATTTTAAGATAAAAGATTTTTAATAAAAAAGGTACTTACAGATTATGTTAAGGCACGCCAAAAATTAGTTATGTTATTACATGTAACTATGGTAAATAACAGTTAACTAAATTTGCTTTATATACAAGGTACCGATATTGAGAGTAATTTGAATTTATTTTTTGCAAAAAATAATCTTTTATTAATAAATTGCAAATAAGTGAAAACTTATATTGCAATAACAATTAAGTAGAAAAACAATGAATCGTTACCTGCAATTAATATAAAAATGTTTTAAATTGCACATATTTATTTTGTAGAACTCTTTTGTAATTATATATACATATCTAGTAGAAAATTGGTACGCTTTTTTCGTTTTGAATAAATTCATTTTTATTTAAATCTTATGTTATTTTTCTTTACATTTAACATCCATCGAGCGTGATTCCTTAAAAATGTATATTCCCCTACTACAAACAGTTTCGTAATAAACAAGAATTGTAATATATTTATATATATATATATATATATATATATATATGTGGGATTGAGGGATTAGAAGTCAGTCTGGTAACCCTATGTTATTGACATGTCGAAGGGAATGTCAATCAACATCTTAATTTTAAGTCAGAGGACAGAGTTAAAGTAGACGTGAGAGAGTTAAGAAGTAAAACTCAGAGTAGAAGTCGTGTGTGATCATTCGCTGTATAATTGAAATTGAAGTCTAGTTGATTTAACTTTAATTAATAATAATACCTAATATAATCTAATTTAAAACTAATGAACTTAATAAATGAATTAATAAATTAAAATTACAAAAGGGTGTTTTGTTTAAATAAAAACTAAGGCAATAACCAAAAAACACCACAACTTGGGGGCTCAACCTAAGGAAAAAACAATTGAATTGAATAACTGTGAACAGTTAAATGTGACTTAAAATTGGTTGTGTAAATATTGAAGCAACAAGCGTTCAAGTGATTTAACAAACAAGTTAAAAATGTTTTTTCCCTCTACGAAAGTGAAAAAAGAACAGTTATAAACAAGAACAAATTTTATGGAATATTTTAAATATTGCAACAAAAATCTAAATTGAAAAATAGACTGAAAAAAAACCAACACAAACTCCTTGACGAAAAAATAGCCGTTAAAAAACAAAAACAACAACCAAGAGACAGCCGAAATAAATTTGCGCATTTGCTGCTAAAAATTAAGAAAAAGAACTTTTGATGTACATACATATTCTAACGGAAAGCGTCGCTCTGTTCCGATGAAGCAGAGACTGCGTGTTTAACCAAAGTGAGAGTGTGGTAAAGCAGAGGTTCGAGCAGAGAATGTGTGTCAAAGCAGTGACTGCATGCGTGAAGCTGATCTGACAGTAAACAAACTACATTGGCTCACAGTTAAAATAGGACAGATGGTGATGCAGTAAGTAACATTACTATTTTGAAGCAGACAAATGATAAGATGTAGCAGCAGAGAAGCAGCGGGAAGTGTTAATGTGCAGTGAAGGGTAAAGAGAAAAAGTTTAAAAACAATTAAAACAAAAAAAAAAAGATATAGCCACTGAGCTTATGTTTTTTTAATTTCATTTATTGTTTTAATATTGATATTTATAGAAGTTGTCTTAAGACAAAAGAGAAATTGTTCAGATTTAAAGAAGGGAGTTTAGATGTAGTTTTTTAATTTGAACATGTGTATAAGCTTAGATGTTTGATGTCAATCACATTTCTAGATGAATAAATGTGAATAGAAGTTAATATTTTTCCTTTTGAAGAAAACTAAGAGAAATATATGAGTAGAAGTAGAAGGTAATTAACCCTCGAGTGATTTAATTATAGAAGGCAGTGCTACATGCAAATATTAGATGTTTAAAAAATTCGTTCGACATAAATTTATTAAAATTATTTATTGAGATAAAATAAACCGTTTTGTTTGTTTATTTTGAGTTAAATTAATTTCAAAAATTTTTGAGTTTATTAGAAGAAAATTTTACTTTCATTTAAGTTGCTATTAATCTTTGAGATAAAATAAAATTGTGAAATTTAATAAATTTTTAGAAAAGAGATAATAGAATAAAATTAATTAAAATTTTTTCTCTAACTATATATTATTTTTTATACTTTATATTTTGATTTTACTATATTTTCGAATTCTATTTGTGAAGCATTGATCACCACAAAGATGTTAGCCAGCGATATTTTGGCTATGACAGTTGACGAACTTAGAACGGAATTGGGTAAATTAGACCTTTTAAAAACGGGCAACAAGACAGGTCTCCAAGAGCGTTTGCTCGATCATTTTAGGTTGCGAAATAGAAAAGAACCAGACTTAGACAATGGAGAAACTTCAGTTATGATCGATCGTGTGGTAGTGGAGCGCAGTAATATATTTTCGCTTCGAGATATTCGATATACGGTATGTATCAGCTTTTTCTGGTCATGGTTTACCTGAAGTTAATTATTGGCTACAAGAATTTGAAGATGTTGCGTGTAGAGTAGGTTGGGATGATTTGCGAAAGTATATCTACGCTAAGCAACTGCTTAAAGGGGCAGCAAGAATTTTCATCAGAAGCCAATCTGATGTAAATTATTGGCCTTCTTTTAAAATGGTCTTGACGAAAGAATTTGGTACAAAGTTATCATCTGCGGAAATCCACAAAATTTTGTCAAATCGTCGTAAGTCAAATAACGAAACTTTTCGCGAATATTTATATAGTTTACAAGAGAAACCCATACAAATTGACGATGAGAGTATTATTGAATATTTTATTCAAGGTATTAAAGATTCTGCCATCAACAAGTCTACACTTTACCAAGCCCGAAATATAGAAGAACTGAAAGAAAAACTTAAGACGTATGAAAAGATAAGATTAGCTGAACAGTCGTCAAACTCGAGAGTAGTCGAATCTCAGGAAAAACGTGACATAGATAATAGTAGCGAACGACGTTGTTTTAAATGTGGCGACAAAGGACATTTAGCTAGTGAGTGCAAAAAAGCAGAAATAAAGTGCTTCAAATGCAAAGGCTTTGGGCACAAATCATTCAATTGCAACAAAAATTTCAACAACGAAAAGAAAGATGACAAAACCAAGAACAGTGACAATAAAAACGTTCATACGTTAGCTGATGACATTGTTTCGTCATCAAGAAGAATTTTTACAGTCATAGAAATTTTTGAAAAGAATATTTCAGCAATAGTCGATACTGGTAGCGATATAAGCGTTCTTTGATATGACACCCTCATGATGTTAAGCGATATAGAGCTGAAACCTGATTTCAAAATTTTGACTGGCATAGGCGGTAAAACTATTAAAACGTTAGGAAGTTTCAAAGCAAGTACGAAATTGGGGGCAGTAGAAATAGAAATAAATTTTCACGTGGCTAAAGAGAGTGATATTTTGTATTCTGCTGTGATAGGTAATGATGTCTTGGCCCACGTAGACTTAATTATAGGTTGACAGGGAGCTAAATTTCGAAACAAGATTTCAGAATGATCGCTTATTCAGAAAGAAGAAGACAACACTATCGTTGATACTACAAAACGTGACAACCAGTGTACGATGGAAATCAATCCAATAGCTGAACTACACGAAGAATTTGGCGAAATGGTTCATTCCGCTTCATTAAATGATTTTATAGAAGACGAATTGCAAATAGAGCATCTTGAGAAGAGTAGGCAAAATGAAATTAGAAGTACAATTAAAGCTTATAGACCAATAAAACCTGAGACATTTCCCGTGAGAATGAAAATTACCCTCAGTGACGATACCCCAGTTGTACATAGACCACGCAGAGTCCCAATCACTGATCAAATTTTCATTGACAACCAAGTCAAAGAATGGTTAGAGGACGGCATTATAATACCGAGTTATTCGGAGTATTCTGCTCCAGTCATTTTAGTACAGAAAAAAGATGGCACAAAGCGTCAAAGAGAAAATTTTAAGAGATAATGTCCCTATGGTGCTCATCGATGACGTTGTGCAAAGACTGAAGGGTGCGAAAGTCTTCACAACACTGGATTTACGAAATGGATTTTTTCATGTTCCTTTAGAGAAAGATTCTCAAAAATACACTTCCTTTGTGACTAGTAAGGGTCAATATGAGTTTAAGTTCGTACCATTCGGTATATCGAACTCTCCTGCAATATTTTGTAGATATATCGCTTCGGTTTTCCGTGAATTGATAAGTGATGGCACATTGATCGTTTATATGGACGATATTGTTATACCGTCAGAAAATGAGGATAAAGGTGTCGAAAAGTTGATAAAAGTTTTAAAAGTAGCAGAACAAAATGGTTTAAATATCAAGTGGTCGAAATGTCAATTTTTGCAAAGAAAAATTAACTTTTTGGGTTACATTTTCGAAAACTCAACAATTTCACCGTCAACAGAAAAAACTCGTGTTGTAATTAATTATCCCCTGCCAATAAGCATAAAAGCTTTACAAAGATTTTTAGGACTTACCTCCTACCTACGACGCTTTATCCCTGGGTATGCAACAATTGCGAGACCATTGTCGAATTTACTGCGAAAAGACGCAAAATTTAAAATGGGAGATTAAGAAATTTTAGCTTTCGAGCAATTGAAGAATTCAATGGTGAATCCACCAGTTTTGAAAATTTTTGATCCTAAATCCATTACAGAAATCCATACTGATGCTAGTTTACATGGTTACGGTGCAGTTTTACTACAAAAAGATGAAGATTCACAATTTCACCCCGTGGAATATATGAGTCGAAAGACTACTCAGACGGAACAAAAATACCACTCGTATGAGCTCGAAGTCTTAGCCGTTATCGAAGCTCTAAAAAAATGGAGAATATTCGTGCTAGGTATACCAATAAAGATAGTGACAGACTGCAATGCTTTTGCACTAACAATGCGTAAACAGGATGTACCCCCACGAGTATCGAGATGGGCACTTTTCTTACAAGAATTCGATTATAAAATAGAGCATAGAGCAGGTTCAAAAATGAAACACGTAGACGCTCTAAGTCGTCTATCATGTTTGATGATTGAGGATTCATTGGGTCATAGACTGAAACATTCTCAGTTACAAGATGAAAGGATAAAAGCAATTCGGAAAATATTAGAGACAGGTCCATTCGAAGATTATTTTATGAAATACGACATACTGCACAAAGATCCTAATAACGAACTATTAGTTGTACCGAGTGCAATGGAACAAGAATTAATTCAGATAGCTCATAGACAAGGACACTTTGCTACCCGAAAAATCCAAGAATTGTTACAAAAGACATATTATATTCCTAATTTAACGAATAAAGTTGATAGTGTTGTCAAAAGCTGTGTCGAATGTGTAGTGTAGTCCTTCATTTTGTTGTGGAAACATACTATAAGAGACGCAGATAGTCAACATTAAAAACGTCATGTCAAACATGCACTTCTTAAACTGCATGTATGTATATTTGATTAAAATTGATAAATTGAAAAATTCTATCCCCATACTTCAATCAACAACCCGCTTTAGCCCCCATAAAATAATAACACATAAAACCTTGTTCAAGATAACATGGAAAACCGTATAAAACTCCCTTCCTAAGACAATAAGTTTTTCAAGCAAAGCAATGTGAATTGGACCTCACTCTGGGGAACTGGAAAAACTTAATTCTGTAACAAAGTTATACCAGTTTACCAATAAAGCAAGAAGAAAGGACGGATCTATAATTAAAAGATTCACCCTTTCTAATGAAAAAGTTTACCTTGAATGAAATGTGTACTTAGCTCGCTACGATAAAAGAAGAAAGTAAAATTAAAGTAAAACATTACTACGATAATTGTTTATTTGGGAACTTTTTACGTTAATTTACTTCAATTGTGCTTATTTCATGAGAAATTAAATATTTATATAGGATTCGACTACAATTAAAGTACATTAATTAAAACATTACAATTATTTCGGCTAATAAAAAAAAACTGGGCTTCATTTTCATTCTCTTTGTTTCCACAAAAATGCTTGATTTAAGTGCATTCTTCCAGGAAGAATTACTTACATCTCCCTGAGAATTACATCAGAGGTGTCTGATTATGCAACGAGAACCATCCTTTATTCTAGAATATATAAGTTACGAGTTCCGTTTATTGCCGAAACGATTCTAAGCTTGCACTTTTAAAGTTTCTCAATAGCCCTAGCTTCCCGATTTTTTAAGTTCAATCTTTAAGACTCAGCTCTGCAAAGAATAAATGTGGTCAAACACCATTAAATAACACCATTTTTAGATGAGTTTTTAGCGGTCCCATAGAACCTCAAGCTATCTTTGTGAACTCTCTCAAAAATTTTTTTAAACAAGCAAAAATTTCCACAGGTAGCTCAAATTCTCCCTTAAAGGATATTCGTGAAAACTTTTATACCCAAACGACAACACGTACGATACTATTTTGTAGGTGTAATGACTATTTAGAAGACAATTTTCAGAAAACTTTTTTCTTGATTATCTCTTTTCATAGCCCTTGCCTAGTATTCCAGCATTTGAAAAGTCTAGCAAAAGATCCAGAATTGAAAGCTCAATAACGGCAGCTTTAAGTGAGTTCTAATGCTCGACCACATGGAGGAAGCTTTTTCAATTTTCTAAGGGTATATATAGTTCTTATAAATTCTAGTCGCAAATTGAAATTATTTTGACTGCTCAAAAATATTTTTAGCATGAGGAGTAAAATAAAAGTATATTTAAAATTAAAATAATTTAGCAATACCTGTAACTCTGAAACTCTGTCTTAGTAACAGTAATGTCCATCTGACTAGATTAACCAATAAATAAGCTCATATCTCTAGCAATTCGTTCATTTATTGCATAATCTGTGCTATGAATATCAATTAAAAAAGAATTTATTTCTTATTCTAAGAGATCATTGCGAAATGCTCATCTTTATTGACTCCATGAATAACATTACATAAAAAATTTAAGGAATATGTTTTCCTTCTTATCTCTAACGTTTTTAATGTGAGCAAAGCACTTTTATCATTATAAATAGTATTAAAGGTGGGTGATTGATAATTGTTGTTATTCAAAAAAGAAAGAGCATTTTTTATAAATTTAATTTGAATTCTTTTAATTCTTTTACAATGTATAGCAGTGGTAAGATTTCAAATTATAGATGCATATTCTAATTTATGTCTAACAAAAGAAACACACAACACTTTCTTGGTATAGTGATCAAAGTTCTTATCAGACTGACGTGGTATAAAAGTAAAAATACACCAAGCTTTAGAAATTATAAAATCTATGTGACTACAAAACAATAATTTAATATCACAAACGATACCTAATATCTCAATAACAACCGATAAATTAACTTCATCTAAAAGATAGTTAGAAACTGTTTTATTACGGTATCTGCTTTATATCATTATATAATATATTGGAATATTTTAACGTATACTTAGACCACATAGTAACAGCATCCAGATCAATCTGTAGATCATCCTTAGATGTTGATATCGATTTAAAAAATTTTAAATCATCATCATACAAAAGAAAACAAAAACTTTTAAAACACGACTGAATATCATTAAAAATAATGGCCCAAGAACTGAAAAAATATAATCAGAAGAAACAATGTTTAATCTACCAACTTAAATAATTGAAAATATTACTAATTTAAATAAGATTCATGTTATAAACTGTATCTATCATACTCATTTCATTTCATTTATTGACATTAGGTCTGTTAAGTAACTAAAAGTTGTTACTAAATGTTGCTGGAAAGTGTTCACGTATTAAAAAAACTTGAAAGTAGAGAATAAAAAAAAGCGTAAAAATGCAAGAGAGAAAATATTTATTGCAAGTATTGGCTAGTAAAATTTGTACATGCAAGAATTAGCCAAACTGCTGTTTCTTACTTTTGCTTGCAAAGTAATTTGCTTTAAAAATGACTGATAAAACAAATTTTGTAACATTTAAGAAAATGCAAGTATTTGGCAATTAAAAGAATATAAAAATAACATTATTAAAAGAAGAAGTGTAAAACAACAAAAATTTGTCTTAGAATCTACAAGACTGCAGTGTTTTTAGAATTAAAAGTAAACAAGCCAGTGATGAAACATTCAACGCAATGTGATTTTTCGGTACAATTTAAAGAAGAGTGGTACAATTATTATGTACAATTATAAATAAGTTTTACAAATGTATAAAGCTTAGATTCTTTTTAATGTAAAGATTTCTACATTTATATCACAACAAGAATGCTTATTAAAACTAACTGCAAAAAATATATATGATGCGCTTAAACATCATCTTTTTTGGATGCTAATAAGATGCCCTTCTATAAGAATGACATCCATTATTTTTAACTAGAATATATCACCAGAACCTTTAGGCAAAATGTAAGATACACATATAATAAAATTCTTCAAAATAGTACCCTTATTAGCTACTGGAATACGATTAGAAAATAGCGATTTATTAGCAGTTATTAATACTCCACCCACCTCCTTTTCCCATACCGCACTTAAAAAAATCTCTATTCTTGCGCTATACAACATATTATGAGGGTTAAAATATTATTATAGACAACTACATCAAAATCATGATAAATAAATAACGCCGACTTTGTTCTCATTCCAGAAACATTTTGGTAATAAATTGAAAGCAAATTTTTATTAGATATTAGTTCTGTTAAATGTCCGTTGAGCCTTTTGAAAAAAACTGAAACGGACGAACTTTAATGGCCGCCGTCCATAAATCCGGATTAAACAGCATATCATAATACTGTGGTGAAACACCTAATTTAAAAATGATAAATTTCAACTCAGCAGCAAAAGTGTTTTTTTGATAAGTTTTAAGCAAGAAATGTGTTTATCAATAATAAGGTGTTTAACAGCATATGAAACAATATATAACTTTCTAAAACAGTTGGTTTAAAAAACAAGATTTTATTTTAATTACAACAACCAATTCAGCATTATTAACTTCACCATCATTCGCTGTATAATTGAAATTGAAGTCTAGTTGATTTAACTTTAATTAATAATAATACTTAATATAATCTAATTTAAAACTTATGAACTTAATGAATGAATTAATAAATTAAAATTACAAAAGGGTGTTTTGTTTAAATAAAAACTAAGGCAATAACCAAAAAACACCACAACTTGGGGGCTCAACCTAAGGAAAAAACAATTGAATTGAATAACTGTGAACAGTTAAATGTGACTTAAAATTGGTTGTGTAAATATTGAAGCAACAAGCGTTCAAGTGATTTAACAAACAAGTTAAAAATTTTTTTTCCCTCTACGAAAGTGAAAAAAGAACAGTTATAAACAAGAACAAATTTTATGGAATATTTTAAATATTGCAACAAAAATCTAAATTGAAAAATAGACTGAAAAAAAACCAACACAAACTCCTTGACGAAAAAATAGCCGTTAAAAAACAAAAACAACAACCAAGAGACAGCCGAAATAAATTTGCGCATTTGCTGCTAAAAATTAAGAAAAAGAACTTTTGATGTACATACATATTCTAACGGAAAGCGTCGCTCTGTTCCGATGAAGCAGAGACTGCGTGTTTAACCAAAGTGAGAGTGTGGTAAAGCAGAGGTTCGAGCAGAGAATGTGTGTCAAAGCAGTGACTGCATGTGTGAAGCTGATCTGACAGTAAACAAACTACATTGGCTCACAGTTAAAATAGGACAGATGGTGATGCAGTAAGTAACATTACTATTTTGAAGCAGACAAATGATAAGATGTAGCAGCAGAGAAGCAGCGGGAAGTGTTAATGTGCAGTGAAGGGTAAAGAGAAAAAGTTTAAAAACAATTAAAACAAAAAAAAAAAAGATATAGCCACTGAGCTTATGTTTTTTTAATTTCATTTATTGTTTTAATATTTATATTTATAGAAGTTGTCTTAAGACAAAAGAGAAATTGTTCAGATTTAAAGAAGGGAGTTTAGATGTAGTTTTTTAATTTGAACAAATGCGTATAAGCTTAGATGTTTGATGTCAATCACATTTCTAGATGAATAAATGTGAATAGAAGTTAATATTTTTCCTTTTGAAGAAAACTAAGAGAAATATATGAGTAGAAGTAGAAGGTAATTAACCCTCGAGTGATTTAATTATAGAAGGCAGTGCTACATGCAAATATTAGATGTTTAAAAAATTCGTTCGACATAAATTTATTAAAATTATTTATTGAGATAAAATAAACCGTTTTGTTTGTTTATTTTGAGTTAAATTAATTTCAAAAATTTTTGAGTTTATTAGAAGAAAATTTTACTTTCATTTAAGTTGCTATTAATCTTTGAGATAAAATAAAATTGTGAAATTTAATAAATTTTTAGAAAAGAGATAATAGAATAAAATTAATTAAAATTTTTTCTCTAACTATATATTATTTTTTATACTTTATATTTTGATTTTACTATATTTTCGAATTCTATTTGTGAAGCATTGATCACCACAAAGATGTTAGCCAGCGATATTTTGGCTATGACAGTTGACGAACTTAGAACGGAATTGGGTAAATTAGACCTTTTAAAAACGGGCAACAAGACAGGTCTCCAAGAGCGTTTGCTCGATCATTTTAGGTTGCGAAATAGAAAAGAACCAGACTTAGACAATGGAGAAACTTCAGTTATGATCGATCGTGTGGTAGTGGAGCGCAGTAATATATTTTCGCTTCGAGATATTCGGGATACCGTATCAGCTTTTTCTGGTCATGGTTTACCTGAAGTTAATTATTGGCTACAAGAATTTGAAGATGTTGCGTGTAGAGTAGGTTGGGATGATTTGCGAAAGTATATCTACGCTAAGCAACTGCTTAAAGGGGCAGCAAGAATTTTCATCAGAAGCCAATCTGATGTAAATTATTGGCCTTCTTTTAAAATGGTCTTGACGAAAGAATTTGGTACAAAGTTATCATCTGCGGAAATCCACAAAATTTTGTCAAATCGTCGTAAGTCAAATAACGAAACTTTTCGCGAATATTTATATAGTTTACAAGAGAAACCCATACAAATTGACGATGAGAGTATTATTGAATATTTTATTCAAGGTATTAAAGATTCAACAAGTCTACACTTTACCAAGCCCGAAATATAGAAGAACTGAAAGAAAAACTTAAGACGTATGAAAAGATAAGATTAGCTGAACAGTCGTCAAACTCGAGAGTAGTCGAATCTCAGGAAAAACGTGACATAGATAATAGTAGCGAACGACGTTGTTTTAAATGTGGCGACAAAGGACATTTAGCTAGTGAGTGCAAAAAAGCAGAAATAAAGTGCTTCAAATGCAAAGGCTTTGGGCACAAATCATTCAATTGCAACAAAAATTTCAACAACGAAAAGAAAGATGACAAAACCAAGAACAGTGACAATAAAAACGTTCATACGTTAGCTGATGACATTGTTTCGTCATCAAGAAGAATTTTTACAGTCATAGAAATTTTTGAAAAGAATATTTCAGCAATAGTCGATACTGGTAGCGATATAAGCGTTCTTTGATATGACACCCTCATGATGTTAAGCGATATAGAGCTGAAACCTGATTTCAAAATTTTGACTGGCATAGGCGGTAAAACTATTAAAACGTTAGGAAGTTTCAAAGCAAGTACGAAATTGGGGGCAGTAGAAATAGAAATAAATTTTCACGTGGCTAAAGAGAGTGATATTTTGTATTCTGCTGTGATAGGTAATGATGTCTTGGCCCACGTAGACTTAATTATAGGTTCACAGTGAGCTAAATTTCGAAACAAGATTTCAGAATGATCGCTTATTAAGAAAGAAGAAGACAACACTATCGTTGATACTACAAAACGTGATAACCAGTGTACGATGGAAATCAATCCAATAGCTGAACTACACGAAGAATTTCGCGAAATGGTTCATTCCGCTTCATTAAATGATTTTATAGAAGACGAATTGCAAATAGAGCATCTTGAGAAGAGTAGGCAAAATGAAATTAGAAGTACAATTAAAGCTTATAGACCAATAAAACCTGAGACATTTCCCGTGAGAATGAAAATTACCCTCAGTGACGATACCCCAGTTGTACATAGACCACGCAGAGTCCCAATCACTGATCAAATTTTCATTGACAACCAAGTCAAAGAATGGTTAGAGGACGGCATTATAATACAGAGTTATTCGGAGTATTCTGCTCCAGTCATTTTAGTACAGAAAAAAGATGGCACAAAGCGTCAACGAGAAAATTTTAAGAGATAATGTCCCTATGGTGCTCATCGATGACGTTGTGCAAAGACTGAAGGGTGCGAAAGTCTTCACAACACTGGATTTACGAAATGGATTTTTTCATGTTCCTTTAGAGAAAGATTCTCAAAAATACACTTCCTTTGTGACTAGTAAGGGTCAATATGAGTTTAAGTTCGTACCATTCGGTATATCGAACTCTCCTGCAATATTTTGTAGATATATCGCTTCGGTTTTCCGTGAATTGATAAGTGATGGCACATTGATCGTTTATATGGACGATATTGTTATACCGTCAGAAAATGAGGATGAAGGTGTCGAAAAGTTGATAAAAGTTTTAAAAGTAGCAGAACAAAATGGTTTAAATATCAAGTGGTCGAAATGTCAATTTTTGCAAAGAAAAATTAACTTTTTGGGTTACATTTTCGAAAACTCAACAATTTCACCGTCAACAGAAAAAACTCGTGTTGTAATTAATTATCCCCTGCCAATAAGCATAAAAGCTTTACAAAGATTTTTAGGACTTACCTCCTATCTACGACGCTTTATCCCTGGGTATGCAACAATTGCGAGACCATTGTCGAATTTACTGCGAAAAGACGCAAAATTTAAAATGGGAGATTAAGAAATTTTAGCTTTCGAGCAATTGAAGAATTCAATGGTGAATCCACCAGTTTTGAAAATTTTTGATCCTAAATCCATTACAGAAATCCATACTGATGCTAGTTTACATGGTTACGGTGCAGTTTTACTACAAAAAGATGAAGATTCACAATTTCACCCCGTGGAATATATGAGTCGAAAGACTACTCAGACGGAACAAAAATACCACTCGTATGAGCTCGAAGTTTTAGCCGTTATCGAAGCTCTAAAAAAATGGAGAATATTCGTGCTAGGTATACCAATAAAGATAGTGACAGACTGCAATGCTTTTGCACTAACAATGCGTAAACAGGATGTACCCCCACGAGTATCGAGATGGGCACTTTTCTTACAAGAATTCGATTATAAAATAGAGCATAGAGCAGGTTCAAAAATGAAACACGTAGACGCTCTAAGTCGTCTATCATGTTTGATGATTGAGGATTCATTGGGTCATAGACTGAAACATTCTCAGTTACAAGATGAAAGGATAAAAGCAATTCGGAAAATATTAGAGACAGGTCCATTCGAAGATTACTTTATGAAATACGACATACTGCACAAAGATCCTAATAACGAACTATTAGTTGTACCGAGTGCAATGGAACAAGAATTAATTCAGATAGCTCATAGACAAGGACACTTTGCTACCCGAAAAATCCAAGAATTGTTACAAAAGACATATTATATTCCTAATTTAACGAATAAAGTTGATAGTGTTGTCAAAAGCTGTGTCGAATGTCTATTATCAGTGGCAAAGAGAGGCCGCAAAGAGGGATATCTCAGCCCTATTGATAAGACTGACAGACCTTTAGTGAAGTATCACGTTGACCACGTAGGACCTATGGAATCCACTCGAAAACAATATAATTACATGTTGGTCGTTGTAGATGCATTTTCCAAATTTATTTGGTTGTACCCCACTAAGAGTACAGGGACGAATGAAGTTATAGATCGACTAGTGAAACAGGCAATGATATTTGGAAACCCTAGAAGAATAATCACTGACAGAGGTACCGCTTTTACGTCTAATCAGTTTGAAGAATATTGTACATCGCAAGATATACAACACCTATTAATAGCTACCGGTGTACACAGAGGAAACGGTCAGGTAGAAAGACTGAATAATACAGTAGTCACCATGTTAGCGAAGTTGTGTCAGGAAAAACCTGAAAACTGGTACAGGCACGTAGGTAGAGTTCAACAGATTTTGAATTCCACTCCACCTAGAAGTACTAAGTTTGCGCCATTTAAATTAATAACTGGTTTAGATATGAGAAGAAATGACACTGCAGAAATGAAAGAATTACTTGATAGTTTAAACATAGAAGTGTTAAATAGCGAACGAAACGCTATAAGAGAAGAAGCAAGAGAAAATATACTTGCGATTCAGCAAGAGAATCGTAGAGAATACAATCGGAAAAGAATTCCCGAAACTATATACAACATCAACGACCCAAATATTTTAGACCATACAAGATCATAAAGAAGTTTAACCACGGTCGTTATGAAGTCCAAAAAGTAGGAAGTTTTGAAGGACCGAACATGACCACGTCTGTGTCCGAATCTATGAAGCCTTGGGACGGACATTTGAGGGCGAATTTAAGTTCAGGAGGGCCGATTGTGGGATTGAGGGATTAGAAGTCAGTCTGGTAACCCTATGTTATTGACATGTCGAAGGGAATGTCAATCAACATCTTAATTTCAAGTCAGAGGACAGAGTTAAAGTAGACGTGAGAGAGTTAAGAAGTAAAACTCAGAGTAGAAGTCGTGTGTGATCATTCGCTGTATAATTGAAATTGAAGTCTAGTTGATTTAACTTTAATTAATAATAATACCTAATATAATCTAATTTAAAACTAATGAACTTAATAAATGAATTAATAAATTAAAATTACAAAAGGGTGTTTTGTTTAAATAAAAACTAAGGCAATAACCAAAAAACACCACATATATATATATATACATATATATGATCAAACGATTACTATTCTTCAGATAAAGTAATACTATGTTTCCATGGAGCTTAATATTCTTGCTTCGCTCTCTCATTCTTGATTCACAGCCCAAGCATGTGTGAACCAATGTGCTTCGCCATACTGTATAAAAAGTATACAAAACGAGTTAAATAATGTTTAAATTGGTGAATGTGTTCTAAATAAAAACCAAATAATTTAGTTATATTTTAAAATGTTATAAATTACAAACAAAAAAAAACGGAAACGAAAAAAAATTAGAACAAATTATTTGCATATTGTTTCAGTTTTTGTGCAAAAGTCAAATAGAAGCATGTTGTATGTGTAGTGAAGTCCTTCATTTTGTTGTGGAAACATACTATAAGAGACGCAGATAGTCAACATTAAAAACGTCATGTCAAACATGCACTTCTTAAACTGCATGTATGTATATTTGATTAAAATTAATAAATTGAAAAATTCTATCCCCATACTTCAATCAACAACCCGCTTTAGCCCCCATAAAATAATAACACATAAAACCTTGTTCAAGATAACATGGAAAACCGTATAAAACTCCCTTCCTAAGACAATAAGTTTTTCAAGCAAAGCAATGTGAATTGGACCTCACTCTGGGGAACTGGAAAAACTTAATTCTGTAACAAAGTTATACCAGTTTACCAATAAAGCAAGAAGAAAGGACGGATCTATAATTAAAAGATTCACCCTTTCTAATGAAAAACTTTACCTAGAATGAAATGTGTACTTAGCTCGCTACGATAAAAGAAAAAAGTAAAATTAAAGTAAAACATTACTACAATAATTGTTTATTTGGGAACTTTTTACGTTAATTTACTTCAATTATGCTTATTTCATGAGAAATTAAATATTTATATAGGATTCGACTACAATTAAAGTACATTAATTAAAACATTACAATTATTTCGGCTAATAAAAAAAAACTGGGCTTCATTTTCATTCTCTTTGTTTCCACAAAAATGCTTGATTTAAGTGCATTCTTCCAGGAAGAATTACTTACATCTCCCTGAGAATTACATCAGAGGTGTCTGATTATGCAACGAGAACCATCCTTTATTCTAGAATATATAAGTTACGAGTTCCGTTTATTGCCGAAACGATTCTAAGCTTGCACTTTTAAAGTTTCTCAATAGCCCTAGCTTCCCGATTTTTTAAAATCAATCTTTAAGACTCAGCTCTGCAAAGAATAAATGTGGTCAAACACCATTAAATAACACCATTTTTAGATGAGTTTTTAGCGGTCCCGTAGAACCTCAAGCTATCTTTGTGAACTCTCTCAAAAATTTTTTTAAACAAGCAAAAATTTCCACAGCTAGCTCAAATTCTCCCTTAAAGGATATTCGTGAAAACTTTTATACCCAAACGACAACACGTACGATACTATTTTGTAGGTGTAATGACTATTTAGAAGACAATTTTCAGAAAACTTTTTTCTTGATTATCTCTTTTCATAGCCCTTGCCTAGTATTCCAGCATTTGAAAAGTCTAGCAAAAGATCCAGAATTGAAAGCTCAATAACGGCAGCTTTAAGTGAGTTCTAATGCTCGACCACATGGAGGAAGCTTTTTCAATTTTCTAAGGGTATATATAGTTCTTATAAATTCTAGTCGCAAATTGAAATTATTTTGACTGCTCAAAAATATTTTTAGCATGAGGAGTAAAATAAAAGTATATTTAAAATTAAAATAATTTAGCAATACCTGTAACTCTGAAACTCTGTCTTAGTAACAGTAATGTCCATCTGACTAGATTAACCAATAAATAAGCTCATATCTCTAGCAATTCGTTCATTTATTGCATAATCTGTGCTATGAATATCAATTAAAAAAGAATTTATTTCTTATTCTAAGAGATCATTGCGAAATGCTCATCTTTATTGACTCCATGAATAACATTACATAAAAAATTTAAGGAATATGTTTTCCTTCTTATCTCTAACGTTTTTAATGTGAGCAAAGCACTTTTATCATTATAAATAGTATTAAAGGTGGGTGATTGATAATTGTTGTTATTCAAAAAAGAAAGAGCATTTTTTATAAATTTAATTTGAATTCTTTTAATTCTTTTACAATGTATAGCAGTGGTAAGATTTCAAATTACAGATGCATATTCTAATTTATGTCTAACAAAAGAAACACACAACACTTTCTTGGTATAGTGATCAAAGTTCTTATCAGACTGACGTGGTATAAAAGTAAAAATACACCAAGCTTTAGAAATTATAAAATCTATGTGACTACAAAACAATAATTTAATATCACAAACGATACCTAATATCTCAATAACAACCGATAAATTAACTTCATCTAAAAGATAGTTAGAAACTGTTTTATTACGGCATCTGCTTTATATCATTATATAATATATTGGAATATTTTAACGTAAACAATTATACTTAGACCACATAGTAACAGCATCCAGATCAATCTGTAGATCATCCTTAGATGTTGATATCGATTTAAAAAATTTTAAATCATCATCATACAAAAGAAAACAAAAACTTTTAAAACACGACTGAATATCATTAAAAATAATGGCCCAAGAACTGAAAAAATATAATCAGAAGAAACAATGTTTAATCTACCAACTTAAATAATTGAAAATATTACTAATTTAAATAAGATTCATGTTATAAACTGTATTTATCATACTCATTTCATTTCATTTATTGACATTAGGTCTATTAAGTAACTAAAAGTTGTTACTAAATGTTGCTGGAACGTGTTCACGTATTAAAAAAACTTGAAAGTAGAGAATAAAAAAAAGCGTAAAAATGCAAGAGAGAAAATATTTATTGCAAGTATTGGCTAGTAAAATTTGTACATGCAAGAATTAGCCAAACTGCTGTTTCTTACTTTTGCTTGCAAAGTAATTTGCTTTAAAAATGACTGATAAAACAAATTTTATAACATTTAAGAAAATGCAAGTATTTGGCAATTAAAAGAATATAAAAATAACATTATTAAAAGAAGCAGTGCAAAACAACAAAAATTTGTCTTAGAATCTACAAGACTGCAGTGTTTTTAGAATTAAAAGTAAACAAGCCAGTGATGAAACATTCAACGCAATGTGATTTTTCGGTACAATTTAAAGAAGAGTGGTACAATTATTATGTACAATTATAAATAAGTTTTACAAATGTATAAAGCTTAGATTCTTTTTAATGTAAAGATTTCTACATTTATATCACAACAAGAATGCTTATTAAAACTAACTGCAAAAAATATATATGATGCGCTTAAACATCATCTTTTTTGGATGTTAATAAGATGCCCTTCTATAAGAATGACATCCATTATTTTTAACTAGAATATATCACCAGAACCTTTAGGCAAAATGTAAGATACACATATAATAAAATTCTTCAAAATAGTACCCTTATTAGCTACTGGAATACGATTAGAAAATAGCGATTTAGTTATTAATACTCCACCCACCTCCTTTTCCCATACCGCACTTAAAAAAATCTCTATTCTTGCGCTATACAACATATTATGAGGGTTAAAATATTATTATAGACAACTACATCAAAATCATGATAAATAAATAACGCCGACTTTGTTCTCATTCCAGAAACATTTTGGTAATAAATTGAAAGCAAATTTTTATTAGATATTAGTTCTGTTAAATGTCCGTTGAGCCTTTTGAAAAAAAACTGAAACGGACGAACTTTAATGGCCGCCGTCCATAAATCCGGATTAAAAAGCATATCATAATACTGTGGTGAAACACCTAATTTAAAAATGATAAATTTCAACTCAGCAGCAAAAGTGTTTTTTTGATAAGTTTTAAGCAAGAAATGTGTTTATCAATAATAAGGTGTTTAACAGCATATGAAACAATATATAACTTTCTGAAACAGTTGGCTTAAAAAACAAGATTTTATTTTAATTACAACAACCAATTCAGCATTATTAACTTCACCAAGAATAGCTTTTTGTTTGCAAGTTACATTCTTTTTCTATGTAATATTACTCCAATCCAAAACATCTTGCTCATGATTAGAATTAGATAAGAAATTTGATCTTTACTAATAGTATGATTTACATTCGTTTCTTTAACGGCATTAGCAAATATTATGTTATTACATTAATAAAACTACGTTGAAAAGAACTAGCGGGAAGCGAATTATAATTCAAAGCTGATTTGAGAAGAAGCAAACTGAGATGAGAGTTAGTATTAACTTCGTTTTTATTATTTTATTCCATGAAATGAGAGAAAAGCAACTTTAATTGCTCAATTTCATAAGTTAAGGATTTTACTTTTTATCAACTCACAATTAATTATCAATTATCTCAAATATAAACAATATTTTTGTTAGATAAAAGTACATTCAATGATTATCATCTTTAATTTTTGCACAAATTTTATGAAATTTACTCTATCAAATTTTACGCAATATTTCCGAATTTATATTAATATGTCTGAAGCACTTAGAGCAATTACTTTTTTCGCAGACATAACGCACAACTAGACTGTTCAACTGGAACCGAAATATATGTTCTTCAATCCATTTTTACGACTCAAAAGAAATTCTACGTTTCAACGGACGTCTAACTCAGTTAATTAGGTGATACAAATTATGCGCTCAACTGCTGAAAGAAAGAGATTTTAAGAACATAGACTTTTTGATACTTGATATTGAAGTACCATCCTTTAACTTGAATGATTTTTTTGTACGGCTATTATTGATAAGCAATTACATGTTTTACATCGAAAGTTAAGCAACCTTTATAACTCTTAAAACAAAAATTATGCGGAATGAAGAAACAAAGTCTCAAAATAAGATAAGAAATGTATTCAAAGTAAGGAATCATACATTCTAAGAGTGGAAATGTTTCAGAACAACAGGCTATACAATATCGTTTAAAAGCGGTAAATCTAGTTTAGTGAAGTAAATACACAGTTAAAAACCAATACAATAATATTAAAAAATAAGAAAAAAAATTAGTTACAAAATCTAATTTTACATTAAAATGTCGCCGGCTCTTAATGCATTAAGAATTCTGAAAAAATGTTGTATTTTCTGAAAAATTGCTTCAAACGCGTTTAAATGATATGAATACTCCTCTTATTTACAAAATTAGTTGCTTAAATAGATAACTTTTACAATGTATACAAGCTAAGATAGATGGATGCGAAGAATGCTGATGATGGATTTGGTGGTCCTGAAAATGCGGCATTACATTCTGCCAGCGTCTAATTTTTCTTGTTTTCCGGATATATTTGTAAATTATTCGTACATTTTTAATTTTATTCCTCTTTTTAAAAGTACATTTAGAAATTAAATTAAAAATGAACCTTAAGCCAAAAAAATAAGATTCTATTTCATTTATAATATCCATGGTTCAAATCCCCGTTGGGAAAAAATTAAAAATTATAAAATACGCGAGGCACGGAGCTTATACATTCATACTTCATTGAACAACAGTCAATATGATACTGGAACAGCATCTATAATGTTGTGGAGTAAAAAAAGTAAAAGTGGATAAAAAAAATGCATTCGTGATCATCCGATGGCTGATACAAATTACAGGAACAAATGTACGGGACAAACTACAAAGAGAACAGTGAAGAAATACTTTGGTTTGTGTGTCGACTTCGTCTAAACAAATTGATATTGATATGAATACTCCTCGTATTCTTATTTACAAAATTAGTTGGTTAAATAGATGACGTTTACAATATATACAAACTAAGGTAGATAGATGCGAAGAATGCTGATGATGTATTCGGCGGTCCTGAAAATTCGACATTACATTCTGCCAGCGTCCAATTTTGCTTGTTTTCTTTGGGAAACGTCCGGATAAATTTGTAAATTATTTTTCTTTCTAAAAGTATATTTAGAAATTAAATTAAAAATGAACCTTAAGCCAAAAAAGTAAGATTCTATTTCATTCATAATATCCATGGTTCAAATCCCCGTTGGGAAAAAATTAAAAATTACAAAATTACATTTATCAGGCATTTTTAAGCAAATTATTTTGTTAACATAAGCAAGAAACAGCTGTTTCGCTAACTCTTGCGAGTAAAAATTTTACAAAGCAAAACTTGCAACAAATTTTTTTCTCTATCACGTTTTCACGCTCTTTTTTAACTTTCTCCTTGCAAGTTTTTGGACTACGTGAACAAGTTCTAGTAATAATTATCAACAATAAGCAGACCTAATAACTGTCACCAAGGCAGTAAAACGAAAGGGCCTATTGTGTCTGTTTACAAAGCAAGAAGTTTCCACAAAAGTAAGCAAACTATACACAACCACACAAGCCCCTGCATTGCATAATGTCTAAATAAAAATGACTACACAGCATGTATAATAAATGCGAAATAATAATGTATAATTCTACAAACTGATGGAATTGGTAAATAAACATAAAAATCGGTGTCAGAAGTGGAATTGCAAAAAAATAAATAATTACAATGAAATTAAACTGGTTAAAAGTTGAGCAGCTAAAAAATGGAGCTGAGTAAGTTGGGTCAGTCGGCAATAAAGCGAAATTGAGGAATTCAGGCAGCGTTGTGTCGATATTGGGATATAAAAATTCAGAAAAAAAGAAGAGATTGAAGTATGTACCCTAGCAACAAACATCGTTTTGGACTTGTCTGCCCCTAAATTGAAGCAAATGGAAAAAACAACCAGAAGCAGGTGGAAGCAAAGAACTAGAAGCTTCTAGAAACACCACAAAAAATCTTTAGTGCTGGGGGACCGGTGAGAGTTATCTCTGAGCACACTAGCATAATAAACACACCGAGCTTTGACGCACTTTTTAATGTTTTTAAGTTCCAGTTCGATACAATGTCCAACATAAATAGATGGGACAATAAAGGAAAAAGCTATGAGCTAATTCTGTCCTTAAAGACAGCAGCAGCAAAGATACTCGAAAGCTTACCAGCCGGTTGCAGAAAAAATTATGAGGATGGTAGTATTAGAACGCTAGTAGGGAGTCGAGCACAAAAGAGAATTCAACAGAATGGAATTACACTGTATATGGAAGAGCCTGGGTAAGACTGAAAAACATCAGCTCCGACCATTTGTTTATTGTCGCAGATATAACACAGGAAGTTATTATCGGTGCAAACTTCATGATAGCTCACGGCATCAATCTTAACATAGACGAGCAAATAACAATCTGGTGCAATTTCGAAATACCCCTGCATGTTGGGTATGAGAGCAGGATCGCATTAAGGAAGCTATTTGCATCGCCTGAAATTACCACCAGATTGCCAGAAATTACGACTTCAAGCAGAAACTATAGTATGGTCTCCTGTGGAGGAAGATTGTATGGATAACCGATTGAGGGTGGTGGAGCCAAAAGAAATATAAGACAACATTTTTACGGGTAAAGCCCTTGTGAAAATCTGCGATGGGAAAAAATACTGTTAAGAGAAATTTCGAGATGAGTCGATGTGAGCCAGCAGAACCCATAACTAATTGTTCGCCGAGTTAGGTATGCCCCAACAGCAGGCAGAGAAGGATTTATTATCAAGACAGGTGTAAAAATAGGTGGCAGAACTGACATCTTCTGACAGGAAAAAAGCAAAGCAGTCGCTAAGTAAACATGCTTTCGTTTTCAGCTTAAATAATAAAAGACAAGGTAGAACGGCAGTTGTGAAGCACGCAATTAATAAGGGGGAAGCGTGGCTCCTAGCAAAAACAAAAGAGTTCGCCATTTGTTTTAGTAAAGAAGAAAGACGACAGCACCAGGTTTTGCTTTGACTACAGGAAGCTAGATGTTATCACCATAAAAGAAAGCCAATAAAAACAATGATAAAACTGCCTTTAGCACAACTGGTGGCTTATAGCAGTCCAAAGTAACTCTGTAACACTCCAGCTTCTTTTGAACGGTTATTGAAACGTGTGCGCAACGGTCTCAATTGAGAGACGTTCTTGTGTATTTGGATGACATAATCGTGATGGGGAACAATTTTGACGATCACTTCAAAGGCCTGGATGAGCTATTTGAGCGTATAGCAGCTAGAGGACTTAAACTATGTTTTAAGAAATGAGAGGTCAAATACTTATGACACCATGTAACAGCTGATGCTATATGACAGTAAAGCAGCGGAAGGAGCGTTTCAGAACCTTAAGAAACTTTGTTGTACAGCACCATTCTTGCCTATCCAATAGATGTACAAAAATTCATATTGGTTACCGAAGCAAGGGGATATAGAATAAGAGGTGTTCTTTTTAAGAAGTTAATGGGACGGAAAATGTCACTAGCTACTACAGCAGGATAAGTTTAAGCCCAAAAAAATACTGCATGTGTGATACGTTACAACAAATATTTTTGCTTATATAGTTTTACCTATATTGGACTTTTAAGGTCTTCTTATCCAACGTTTCGCTGGTATTTTCCAGCTTCTTCAGGGATAAGTTTTATTAGATCTGGCAACGATACATGAACATAAAAATAATAAGTAATTTAATACAACAACAATATTATAACTTATTTTTACAAGTTTCACTTACACATAGTTTTTGGTCAATTCCGCATACTTATATTAAACAATATTTATTTTACACTTCACAACATAAAACACAAATTACTTAATGAACCGCAAAATTTATTAAAAATATCAAAGCAAAATTAAAAACAAAGTATCAGAGTTTGAGCAAAAATACTAAACTAAATAATTGCAATTACATATACATATAATTAGCACTGATTTTGTCTTTATCTTCTTTTCGGTTAGTGTTCCTGTTGTCCTTTGTTGTATTCTTAACTTTCCAAGGTGTATCGTTTGTTCTCTGCATTATGCTTTATTTTTATGCAATGTTCTGCTAATGCAGTTGTTTGTTTTTGTTTGTTGGATTTCTTTGCTGTACCTACATATGTACGTCTACTTTTCCGCAATGCTCTTGTACATTTCCCTTACAAGTAATTTCATAAACGACGTTACTCTGTTCATGTTTATCTGTTTTTGTGAATTAAGTATTAATTGTTTTGTTTGCTTTATGCGCCAAAATTATTTGTTTATCATTGATTACACTATACATTAGTTTTTTGTGGGTAAGCTTTGGTGTGTAGGGGATGCTAAGGTATTTCTTGGTGTTACCAGATGTGTTGCTTATATCTTTAAATCGTACCGAGCTCAGTGGGACAGCTTGAAAGTTAAAAATGCCTGTTTATATCAACCTTGGAAAAGTACAGGTAGCAAAACCACAATGGACTTAATTGTCATGCCAACTTCTAACAGAATCCAAGTAATTAAGCAGTTCCATAATGGTCCCAGTGGCAATACAACGCAGGTGCAACTACTGTCTGCTCCCTGTCCGTGAAGCTGGAAACCGATATGTACTAGTGGCAATTGATTAATTCATCAGGTGGCCCAAGTGTACTCCAATTCAAGCCAAAAATCCAAAACGGTAGTGAACGCTCTTGTGAATAATTGGATGTGACGATATGGTGTTTCATTGAATATGTGCGCATATCTCCGAGTATGTGCGACGTATATGGTATTAAAAAGACCATAAAGACACCTCACTTTGTTGGTATGGTGGAAAGATTCAATCGTACCCCAAAGGAATATCTCAGAAAATTGGTCAGTACACACCAAAAGGTTTTGGATGAGCATATACCAAAGCATCTACTGGCATACCGGTCAGCTGAACACGATTCAATCTCACGTAGTCCAGCAATAATCATGATTTTGACAGAAACGAAACTGCCAACGGATTATGGATTTTGTGTAAATCGAAACGGCATTAAAATGTCCAGCGACAAAATATAGAATAGGTATAATCGAGCAGCAAATACAGAAGAGATTTACTAAAACACAAATGGTTATACTATTTAACCCACAACACAAAAAAGAACTGTTCCCTAAACTGAAAACCCACAGGCAGGTACCATACAAGGTGGTCAAGAAATAGAGTGAAGTGGTTTACCGGGTACAGGATATCATAATCTAAGACTTAAAGTGGACGGTCGGCCGAACATGCAGAAGTGATGTTAGGACTATTTGGTACGAAAAATCTTTAGCGGTTGACAGTGTTGCGAAGATGCTCGATTTATGTTATAAAAGAAATAATAATTTTTACCTTTGTCTTAAAACAAAAACAAGTAACAAAGAAAGAAGTAAACAAACGAATTAAAATCATACAAAAATCTGCATTGCATAACAACGAAATAAAAATGACTCCACAGCACGTAAAATAAATTCAAAATAATAATGGAAAATTCTATAAACAGATGAAGTTGAAAAACTTCTAGCATATTCAAAAACCCCTTAAAAATTTGGGTATATAAAAGCAACGGCCATGCAGACTGATTCATTCTGATTGTGAACGTCATCTTGTGAAGAGCTTGTGAGCAACGGTTTATCGCTTACAAGAGTGGTAAAGTTACCATCGTGTATTTTTGTGTATATATAGTGAATAAATAAGTAATCGTCTAAATAAATTGTGTACATTAATTAAAGCTCCAAAAGTTGTGAGTAGTTATTTTGCAATAAAAGAATTCAATATATTAAGCGTTTTTTAATTAAATAAACATAACAGTATCTTACCAACCGACCTGCGGAATGATAAAGCAAACATCTACATATATATAATTATATATGTATTATTACTTGCAAGAAACGGACTTCAAAACAGACCCAAGTTTTATACTTGTTATAGCGGACCTAGCACTGCAGCTTCTGAATAATTTCAAATGTCTGTCTACAACTGTTCAACAGTTGGCAATATACAGTTATGTGAAAATAATAGGGATATTGCCCACTCAAACTTACATTATATTTACAACCGAATAAAAAATCTAAAATTTTTTATTGTTTAAACGATTTATTTTTTCTTAAACGATAGAAAAAATAATAATAATAAAGTTTTTGGTATTCCTATGATATATTTTGCTTTTTTGTGATCTTGTTTGAATTTATATTTAGTTTAACGTGTAGAAACAAGAAATAAGGACACTTCGTTATTCTTAAAGCTATAACTAACTTAAGTAAAAGTAAATAGATATTTAGACTGAACATTATTGCATAAAGTATTAGCGTTTCATTAATACTTTGTTACGGATCTTTGTTATCCAGAACAGCAGCACATCTTTTAGGCAATAAGTCGAAAAAATTTTGGCAAACATATAGGGGTATTGCCATCCACGTATCCGGTATAAAATTCCGAAGCTCTTCGCAATTTGATGGACACCTTCCCCTAATTGCCATTTTAACTTCGTTCCTCAAATTTTTTATTGAGTTCAGATCAGGGAATTCCGCTGCCCATTTTAAAACATTTTGTTGTCCTAAAATCAATCCTTTGTGAATTTCGCCGTATGCTTTGGATAATTGTACTGATGGAAAGCTCATTTATGTGGCATATTTTCTTCGGCATACGGCAGCATTGTATTTTTTAAAAATTTAGCGTAATTAGCCGATTTCATTATGATCTGATTACTACATAGAAGACCCACACCATAATAATAAAATGACCACCATACCATCACCACCAGGTTTGACTGTCTATAACGCAGAATTTGGATTAAATTTTTGATAAAAAGGTCTTCCTGCAAAGTGTGCACTTCTATCAGAAGAAAAAGAATTTACTTTTGTTTCATCACAAAAATTATTTGAAAAAACAAAAATTATTTGAATTTTTATTATTTCATTTTTCCCAAAACGAAAAACCGTCCTTATTATTTTTCACAGCAAAAATCGCGCACTTTACCAAGAAAGTAATTTGTTATTAAAACGAAAGAAAAAAAAACACAAATTGTAACAGGATATTTTAATGTCGTTTACAAGAATTGCAAAATAACTCTGTTTTATTACAAATTCTGTCATTTTACATAAATACGTAAACACCAAAGACCGTAAATACAACTGCCCTTATTATTTTACACATAACTGTACATAAATTTTAGGGGCACCCTTTTATTTCCAAATTCAAATTTTATACTTGTAGTAGACTTACAATCAGGTTCCTTGGCCACATACATCAAATTAAATGAACTATTTGTGCACCCTTTAATTTCTAAATAAAAATTTTAAAACTGTTATATAGCGAACTTAGCTATAAAAGTTTTCTATACATTTCAGCTGTCTGGGTATAACAGATCACAGACATCAAATTACACTAACCATTAGGGCACCCTTTAATTTTTATATTCAGACAATATATTTGTTTTTACACCGACCTTGGCAGTACAGGTTTTTCGTAAGTTTCAACCATATTTCTAAGACTCTTCAACAACTTGGCCATATACATCAAATTACATCAACTATAGGAGCACGGTTTAATTTCCAAATTCAGCTTCTTTATAAATTTCAATCGTATGTCTATAATGGTTCAACAGTTTAGATGCATACATCAAATGGCATTCTAACACCCTTTAATTTAATAATTAAAATATTTAAACTTTTTATTATACCTAACAAAGTAGAGGCCCATAAAGGTAAATTAACGACACCTATAGGGACCTCCTTTAATTTTTAGATTTATTTTTCTTGAACTTTTTGCTATTTGGAACTATAAAGATTCTCATTTTTCTTTAATTTTATAGTGGTGCCCTTTACGGTTCATAATGCCACATACGTGTTGTGGCATAGGGACACTCTCTTATTCTTAAATTTATACCAGACCAATCTGTAAGCATAACCATTCTAATAAAGAAAAGACTCTTAATCCTTTCATGCCTATTGTTGCCTATAAACAACATTGTATTTATATGTTTTTGACTCCCGTTACTTATTGTTTTTTGCATTGTGCAGCCTTATTTGTAAGAAAAGCTTGTAGCTATTTGTTATATACATATTCGAAATTTGTATCAACGCATTGCTGAGTTATACTTAACACAAATACGCCCTAAAAAAATTTTTTTCCGTCCATTTTAATTCGCACATGAAAGGGTTAAAATCGATTAGGAAAAGACTCAGAACTGATAACCTTTTTCTTTTTTTTTTTTTTTTGAAGTCGGTTAAAAACCAAAACAATTAATTATTCACAACAAGGTTTTTACTTGTATCTACTAGAGATCTGCATGAGTGCACTCGTTTTTTTAACTCACACCAAATACTCTCTTCTTAAAATGTGAAACAAAGAGAATCGAATAAGAAATATAAACATGTTATATGAATCATAACAATGCCTGTTTTAAAGAGAATCATTACATTAATTGATTTGTTTTTTCAAACCAAATCAAAACATATAACGGTTGATTGTCCACATTGATATTATTTCAAGAAAAAACACACGAATAACAGTTGTGAGTCATTATCATTTGTAATATGTAAATTTTTATCCTAATATATGCATGTTTGTATGCATTTTGAATAACAAAATGCGTTTTTAGAAGTAAATATACAGTGAGAAGCAAAACTCAAGGTACCGTGGTTGATATCCACCATTTCATGAAAAAAAGCGACAAAATGTAGTTAAATATATATATTTTTTATATTTGTTTTGCATACTTGTTTATTTATAAATAAAAAAAATTAAAATTTGTTTATCTATACAGAATAAAAAAAACTAAAACTGGGTTGTAATTTCAGGTAACCACATATTTTTGCACGGCAAAAGTCTAGGTACCCCTAGAAATGAAAAATATATCATAAAAGATACAAATCCTAATGTATTATATTTTCGTACCTAATATTTAGTGGGATATCCTTTAAGTCGAAGAACTTCATTTAACCTATTTGGCATTGAATGTACCAGCTTTCTCGTAAATTCTGGTGATATTTGTTGCCATTCAGTCATTAGCAGGTTTTTTAATTCAGATTTTCTAGAAATTGTGTGATTACGCAAGCGTTTTTCCAAATGATCTCACAAATTCTCAATTGGATTCATATCTGGACTTTGTGGAGGGGTATTAAGCATGTGGGGGGTGTTATATGCAATCCACATCTTGACATCAGCAGCGGTGTGTTTCGGATCGTTATCCTGTTGAAAGTAGTAATCACTGCGGATTTGTAATTTTTCAGCACTTTGGTTGAGATTTTTTTAAGAATATTAAGGTACACTGTTTTGTTCATTATTTCTCTATTATTTCCAAGTTACCCACACCTGCTGCTGACATACATCCCCACACCATGATGCCACCACCACCATGTTTAACCGTTTTGCGCGTATTCTTCGGGTTTAGCTCTTCATTTTGTTTCCTCCATACTAAAGCACGTCCGTCTGAGCCAAAAATGTTGTACTTGGACTCATCCGAGAAAATAACCTTATTCCAAAACTCAGAAGGCTTTGTTTTATATTCAGTTGCAAAATCAATTCGTTTTTTTCTGTTGACTTCGCTTATACACAGTGGGGCAGAATCAAAATATTTTGGAAATAATTCAGCCATTTGAAAACGGCTAGACCAATTGATTCAAAATTTAGCACGAGCATAGTAGAGGAGTACCTAAGCTTAATTTTTGAAGGTGGTTACCCTCCACTTTCCAGGGATGGCGCTATGTGGTCTCAAAGTTGGACACCTCGCTCCTGAAAATTTTTCTAACGCTTGGCATTTCTTCAATTTTTGTATGATTTTTAAATGTTTTACATGGTCTTAAAGCTCTCGTAAATACCTACAAAACGGTGCTTTAAACTGCATGTTTATGTTTAAAAATGATTGAGTTATAAGCATTTTAAAATTAAAATTTTTGATTTTTTCCATACCCTGCTCTAGTTTTTTCGAAATATTGGGTACAATTTGCAGCAAATTTGTTTGAGTTTTTTACCGTAGATAGCAAACAAAATTTAAGATTTTCGGAAAGAAATTTGAAAGTAATATCTTTTCTGGCTTAAAAATTATACGATTTCCAATTTAAAAAATCCAAAATTATTGCATTTTTGTGTATTTTAGCCTAAAATGGGACACTAATCTAATTTTTTAGATAGAAAAAAATTTTCTTAAGGAATATATAAAAAATTTTAATTTTTATTAAAGCTAACTATATGTGTGTACGTCTAAACTAAACTTCGTATAAAACTGATCATTCTTGTAGAAGATGTAAGTCTTTCAACTTGACCTATTTTACATCGAAATTTTGATTTTACCCCATATTTTCTAAAATCCAAAAGCTGGGATCGGAAAAAGAAGAATACTATAAAAAATCTAAATATACTCCAAATTGTTTCAAAAAGTATTTCGTGAGCCCTAGTCCATATGTGGACTTTATGGGCAAAAGAGTAAAAAATTCCAATTTTGGGATTTTTCGTCTTTATTTTGGGAATTATTGGATTTCGTTTAGCTTAATGTTGCAGATTTTTTTACCGTTTGATTTTAGTTAACAAACTACATATGCACAGAAAATTTTATCTGATTTGCTTAATTAATAAAAGTTTTATAGCATATTTAATATTTTTTACTTTTCTCAAATTGGATCGTTTTTACCATCATTTTTCGAAATTTTCGGAGCTCAGCAACGAATATTAAAATTTTGTTTCATTTTTTTATTTTTTTTTTTTTTGTATGCATGTGAATAAAGATGACGCAATTTCCTATTAAATAAAAAAAGATTCACCTCAATATCATTCTTACGTGCAAAACTATGCGTTCTTAAATATGAGTGTTTCAATATGTATCTCACTTTTATACATTTATGTTACGGAAGTAAAAATTTTCATGCCTGTGTAAAAAATTGTGTAAAAAAACAATTATACCTGAAAAAAGGGTTAAAAATGTAAGGGTTAAAAATAATGGTGCAGATGTTCGTTTTAGGATGACCTATGACTAATTATGTCTTACATAAGTGTCTTTTTTGATTTTTAGCTAGCTGCTTTGCTTCTTTAGGTACCCAACTGTTCGATGACAATAGATATCATATTAAAAAAAAACATCATGCCGATCACATTGAAGTTTGAGACATTGTGTTCTTTTTTGTGGACTGATGCTACAAAAGGACTTGATAGAATTAAGGCCATGAAAAAATTTATTAAGGCTACATACAACTGCAGAGTTGATGTCATTGGTACTGCAAAACTGGAAAAATTTTTTAAATTATTTGATCATAAAATGAAATCAGTTCGCGGAAACAAAAATAAGTTTAAAGTAAAGTATCTTACTTGGATGGATACTGTTGCGAAATTTTCAATCTACATCGCATTATGTGGAGCTCCCTGCAAATCTTATGATGACTTATGTTCGAAGTCTAAGAAAAAAAGGTTAACCGAAAAACTTTCTTCAGTTTCAAAAGATGAAGTTTGCGATACGTTCAAAGAATTGCTAAAAAAAAGAAAATCAGCCTTCCGAGGCAGTGCACATCGCCAATATTCTTCCCAGCGCATCTCCAAAACGGTTGAAACGAATTGTTAACAGCATACCTACTCCGACATCGTAGTCAAATTTTACGGAGGAAGAAGCTATTGCTCTGATGTTGGAAATGAAAGTAAGCCGAAATAAGTACCAAATTTTGAGAAAAGCTTTACTTGAGAAAGGACATGCAATATTACCATCATATAAGTCTATTCAAGAAAAAAAGAAAGCGATTATGCCATCTCCAATAACAGTTGATGAAACGAAAGCTTCTATTGGACTATCTTCTTTGCTAGAAAATACGGCGTCACGGATTATTTCAGATTTTTCTACTGACCAACTAGAAAAGGTTAAAAACTGCGATGTAGTACTAATGTGTAAGTGGAGATGTGATGGAATATCAGCCCTTCCCGAGTACAAACAAAAACATACAATAGATTTGAAGAGCATATTCATGGCATCCTTAGTACCACTAAAAATTCGTTCATACTCACTGGTTGCATCTTCTTCAGTACGTGCAAACACTTTTGAAGATATATGGAAAAACACAACCCCAGGATCCAAAAATTTTTGTAGGCCTATTTGTTTTGAGTATGTAAAGGAATCAAATACTACGACAAAAAAATTAGTCGAGCATATCAAAGACGAAATAAGATCATTGGAACCAATATCAATAAAAATAAAAGAATACTGTGTTAACATATCCTTTCAACTTAGTTTAACAATGATTGATGGAAAAGTTAGTAACGCTATAACTAACACATCTTCTTATTGGAAGTGTTCCATATGTGATCAGAAGAAGTCAGAATTCTCAGATAAAAAAAAAAACCAACGTAGTCAACGAAGAAGTTCTATCTTTCGGAATATCCCCCCTTCATGCTAGAATAAGATTTTTGGAGCATTTTCTGCATATTGCATACGACTTAAAATACAGAAGTACGACAGAAAATTTAATAACAAAAAAAAAAAAAACAAAAAACAATGATGAACTAAAAGCTCTAATAGCTTCTGAGAAAAGTAGAATCCAAGAAGAGTTTAGAGTACAAACGGGGTTAATAATTGATAAGCCTCTTCGTAGTGGAGGAAACACTAACGATGGAAATACTGCAAGAAAATTTTTTGGGGATTTTGAAACTACTTCAAACATAACTGGAATTGACAAAGAGTTGCTTAGAATGGTTAACGTAGTTTTAATGGCAATTAATAGCAAAACTCAAATTAATTCTTTTCGATTTGGAGAATATACAGCAAAAATATCTCAGCTACTCGTTTTCCTATATCCGTGGAGGGATATGACGCCCACAGTACATAAAATACTATGTCATGGTAAAACAATTATAGAATCGAATATTCTTCCTCTTGGGGAATTAACAGAAGAAGCCCAAGAAGCAAGAAACTGCGATTTCAAGTACATTCAAATATTCAGTTCTCGAAAATGTTCTAGGCAGTCACAAAACGAAGACATTTTCTATAGCCTATTGTTATCTTCTGATCCTGTACTCTCATCAATTAGAAAACGTTGGATTAATTATGAGGCTTCTTCACCTTCTAACAAAACAGAATTAAAGGATATACTTTATCTTTTAGACATGCATAATGATATGACAGATTATTTTATAGAAAATAAAAAATAATTTTAAAGAAATAAAAAATACTTTTAATAAAAATTAACAGAAAATTTTATTTTTTATCTGATGTTTTTTATAATGATTATTAATTTAAGATATGCCTCTTGGTTATCGTCTATTCAGGTATAATTGTTTTTTTACACAATTTTTTACACAGGCATGAAAATTTTTACTTCCGTAACATAAATGTATAAAAGTGAGATACATATTGAAACACTCATATTTAAGAACGCATAGTTTGCACGTAAGAATGATATTGAGGTGAATCTTTTTTTATTTAATAGGAAATTGCGTCATCTTTATTCACATGCATAAAAAAAATAAAAAAATGGAACAAAATTTTAATATTCGTTGCTGAGCTCCGAAAATTTCGAAAAATGATGGTAAAAACGGTCCAATTTGAAAAAAGTAAAAAATATTAAATATGCCATAAAACTTTAATTAATTGAGCAAATCAGATAAAATTTTCTGTGCATATGTAGTTTGTTAACTAAAATCAAACGGTAAAAAAATCTGCAACATTAAGCTAAAGGAAATCCCATAATTCCCAAAATAAAGACGAAAAATCCCAAAATTGGAATTTTTTACTCTTTTGCCCATAAAGTCCACATATGGACTAGGGCTCACGAAATGCTTTTTGAAACAATTTGGAGTATATATAGCTTTTTTGTAGTATTCTTCTTTTTCCGATCCCAGCTTTGGGATTTTAGAAAATATGGGGTAAAGTCAAAATTTCGATGTAAAATAGGTCAAGTTGAAAGACTTACATCTTCTACAAGAATGATCATTTTTATACGAAATTTAGTTTAAACGTACACACATATAGTTAGCTTTAATAAAAATAAAAAATTTTTATATATTCCTCAAGAAAATTTTTTTCTATCTAAAAAATTAGATTAGTGTCCCATTTTAGGCTAAAATACACAAAAATGCAATAATTTTGGATTTTTTAAATTGAAAATCGTATAATTTTTAAGCCAGAAAAGATATTACTTTCAAATTTCTTTCCGAAAATCTTAAATTTTGTTTGCTATCTACGGTAAAAAACTCAAACAAATTTGCTGCAAATTGTACCCAATATTTCGAAAAAAACTAGAGCAGGGTATGGAAAAAATCAAAAATTTTAATTTTAAAATGCTTATAACTCAATCATTTTTAAACATAAACATGCAGTTTAAAGCACCGTTTTGTAGGTATTTACGAGAGCTTTAAGACCATGTAAAACATTTAAAAATCATACAAAAATTGAAGAAATGCCAAGCGTTAGAAAAATTTTCAGGAGCGAGGTGTCCAACTTTGAGACCACATAGCGCCATCCCTGGAAAGTGGAGGGTAACCACCTTCAAAAATTAAGCTTAGGTACTCCTCTACTATGCTCGTGCCAAATTTTGAATCAATCGGCTTAGCCGTTTTCAAATGGCTGAATTATTTCCAAAATATTTTGATTCTGCCCCACTGTGTTATGTAGGGCTTTTTGCGTGCTGTACGAGCGTTGTACCCAGCTCTTTTGATTGATCTGCATACTGTATCCACGGAAACACTTTTGCCCATGGACTCTTTCAACTCGGCAGCAATCTTTGGTGCACTTTTAAAAGGATCATTCCTAATTAAAGACACTATTTTTCTTTCTTCTCGGACACTAAGCTTGCGTGGACGCCCAGACCTGGTCTTATTTTCAACTCGTTTTTCTTTTTGAAAGCGATTTATAACTTTTGTATTGTTGACTTGCTTCTATTAGTTATTTGAGCAATTTCAGAATATGATTTTCCCAGTCTATGATTATTAATAATAATATTGCGCTCCTCAATCGATAGCTCCTTGCGAGTCATTTTATTTAACACACTTTTTTAATAAAAAACCAATCATTGCTACTGATATCAACAAGAAATAACTCTGCATACATTCTAAATGTACCGTTATCAATGTAGAAAGAAAAACATTTAAAATAGAGATGCCAATACTTAAACATACATTACTTTATAGGGTACCAAGACTTTTGCTGTGGAAAATTATGGAGTTGCCAGGTATTTAAGGATATTTTATGGTTGTTTCTTAGAATAAGAGTGCATAATTTTGCTGGACTGTAGAATATGAATAATTTTTCAAAATAGGAATAAACAACAAAACTTTCTTACTTGTTTTTAAAAAAATTTTAGAAATTGATTTTCATATCGAAACAGGTACCTTTATTTATGCTTTACACCGTAAATAAAAACTTAATACGAAGTTTTTAAATAATTTTTTTGTATATTAAGTTATTTTTTTTATTGTAAAAATAAAGTTTTTACAACAGAAGTCAAAAAAGTAGTTTAAAAACTTATACTTACATAAATATTCATACATACATAAAACTTTATGTATCATTTAAAAAATATTTTCTTTAGAATTCCGATTGTTACTTGCTCAGATTATTTTTGATATTGCAATATATGTACATACATATGTACATATACCTGTCTTCATTTATACTGTTATGTATTTTTCCCCGGTCAGAATTTTATAAAAATAGTTGAAAAGTAACTTATGCAACTACCCTCATTTTTAGTGAGAATATCTTAATGTCTCAGTGTTACGGGAACGCAACACATGTACGAAGTTTCGCAAGAATCGGTTATATAAAATAATTACAAGAGGCCATATATGTATGTCTGACCTCGTGGACTAAAAGATAGATTATTTTTTAATATTACATAACCTGAACAGTTGTGTAAGTTTTCATGCGTCGGTCAATCAAAAGTAGTTGAAAAGTAATTTATGTAACTGCCCTCGTATCCAGTTTAATTATTGTTATGTGAAATTTCTATTGGATGTTAGGACGATATGGCCTAGGACTTTTTGAGTATAAATATTTAAAATATAAATACTATCTGCCGAAACATATGTATTTATGTACATACCTATACATAAACAAAAATTAAAAACTATATTTTTTTAATTACAATATAAAGAACTACATCTTTATAAAAGCTTTAAAAAATATACTTTAATGTAATAACATACAATTTTCTACCCAAAACGCAATAGTATAAAAATTAAAAATGGCAATATTGCATTGTTCTTTTGAAGCTAAATAAAATCAACTCATAGAATTAAAAAATGGATCGTTGTCTTTTAAGCTAGATTCACCCATTGTTTCGAAAAAAAACTTTAGTTTTTTGAGAGTTTGTTCTGAAACGATTCACCCACTTCGAACAATTTTTCTGGAAAAACAAAGCTACCATATGAAACATATGTTTAAGCGAGATGTGTTACTTTATAAGCAGGCACCACTGTGACAGAAGATTGAAATCACAGAATGCCGTTTTTTGCGTTATTTGTGTCAGAGACATACATAGCTTTGATTTTGTTATAAATAAATCCTAACTTAAAAAACTTTCATAATCAAATAAAAAATGAATAGTAAAGTAAAGTGGTTCTTGTAATAGCTATTGAGGTAAAAAAAGCTTTTTTACAGGCAAAGTATATATATAAAAAGAACCTAAAATATAAGAGAATATAAGAGAAATAAGCTTGAAGGCAAGGGATTCGTTGAGATCCATGACACAATATTTTAAATTTTTTTTCTTTTATTTTGTGTTTTATTATAAATATACCAGGCAATTTAAGGCAGGTAGTCTTAAGAACAAAACAAAGAACGAAAAGGGATGTAAAATATATATATATATATATATATATATATATATATATATATATATATATATATATATATATTTTTTTTTTTTTTTTTTTTTTTTGCAAGAAAGATATTTTTCACAATAATTAGACAGTGATGCTTTTTCTTGCTTTTTCACTTTTTTCAGTTGACACAAGTTCCTTTTTTACACTTTTTAAGAAATTGTTTACTACAAATTTGTTAAAATTTTTAAAGAAAAAATTATTCAGAAAATAAGTCAGTCGGATTGCAGATTGGCAGTTTTACTTATTAAATTTGCAAGCAGTTTTACCTCTTCAATTTATATGCACATATACATATATTTAATATGTAATATAATATGGTGTGGCAGCTCAGTTAAAATTTCTTTGAAAAAATAAAGTAGTTGGCAGAACAGTTTCATTGTTTCGGAGCAAAAATTTAAATTAAACCAATTCAAGCTGAAATTGTTCCGAAGTGAGTTTAACTTTTTTTTTCTCTCTCTCTCTCTCTCCGAAAAAGAAACACGTCAAACTACATATAAAAAAAATGTTTCGGAACAAATTTTTTGTTGGGTGAATCCAGCTTTAGTGTAAAACTGATTCTACATATTTGATTCATGTATGTTCTGATTTGATTCGTAACTCAATTTTGTAATTCGTGATTTGATTTATTCGTTTCGAAAAATTCGGCACAAAACAAATCGTGACATGAAAAGAAGACGAATGATTCAAAAGACGTTTTGAATGCACTCATGCAGATCTCTAGTATCTACCTATGCAAGATTAGCCAAAACAGAAAAAAGATGAAATATGTAAAAAAAAGCCAAAAAATTATGCAGAAATGCTCAATGTTTTTTTTTTCTACAATATGTAAGTAAAAATTTCGACTTTAATAGGGATTTAAAACAATTTTGGAATTGAGACTACATTCACTCTTAAAAAGCTTTTCCAATTAACAAAAAAGGTAAATTTTTTTACTTTGAATGAAATTTTTTATTATAAAAATTTAAAAACAAAATTAAAAAAAAATTAATATATATACATACGTAAGTAGCTCTAAATACATCTATTCAGGAAAAAAATAGTACAAAATCTTAAATCATATATCCACAGAAAATATATTGCAAACCTCTTAAAAACTTATGCGATTTGCTCAACTTCAAGGCAAAATCCTTGAAGATTCACTATACCTTGCAGAATTGGCAAATTACTCTTCTATGTCAGTAAAATAGTATAAATATGGAATTAAAAACTCTTTTCAAATAGATAGCAAACAAAGAAAAAAAATTTTAAAAGTGAAAAAATCATATGGACCTGTAACTGAAGTGGAGAATAAAAACAAAGAAAAATAATAAAAAGATCAAACACACAAGTAGACTACGTATAGTAACTTTTGTAGCAGACAGAAATCGGTTCAACCACAAAAAATGCTTTAAAGACGAAGTAATACACACTCTGTTTAAATTCCAAGTATCTGTCTATAAAGTCAAGAAGATAAGGGCATATGCTTTAATATTACTTCACCTATTGGGACAACACTTTTTGGTAACACCTTTCAATTTATTATTTTAATAATAATTGCTGCTTGCGTGTAAGAACTAAAAAGATAAATTAAAAAAAGGTACAAAATTTTGAATAAAATTATTTTATTTGTGTAATATTACCTTCAACAATTGAGTTGGTTCTCGTTCAAATTTCTCTAAACGAATGAGTATTTTTTAGAAATTGGAAGATGGTTATACAAGTTTAATTATACCGTTAGCAGTTTTACTAGTTACAATCCAAATTAATACTCCGAAAAATACAAAGTTGATAAAACTGGAGTATAATTTAGATCCTAACAGAGTAATAAAAAAAAAACGAATTAGAAAAGACAACAGTTTGAAGACATTTTACATTAAACACTGCCGGCCACCTTGCACTAATACCGTTAGAGGCAATTTAAAAGCAAGAATTAAGTATATTAAACTGTTTTATTATATAAAATTATATTTTCAAAATAAAGTTAAAATTTCAGGTTTTTACCACAGACCCAAAAACTGAATTACGTAGCAATGGTTTTTACCACAGACCCATAAACTGAACCCTTACTGGATGGTCTTAACAGATCTATAAACTGATAATTGTAATAACGTAGTAATGGTTTTTACTACATACCTTTGAACTGGACCCTTGCGAGATTTTTTTGACAGATCTATAAACTGATAATTATAAAACCTTCGCTTGTAAAGGCGATTGGCCGGATATTACCCAGCCGACAACCTGGGCTCAAAAATTTCTTGCTGTTAGCACTTGAGAGCAAACCTCAGGACCAAGAACTAAAGCCACCTGACCAGAATAGTAAAATTACGGGTCCGCATACTGAAAACCTGGAAACTGGTCCCGCATAATCTCCGCCACGTCACAATAGGGGTTTGAATGCCGTGCATTATCTTTACTTTTGCTGTAAAAGAAATGTGTTTAGACGAGTCATAAATAGACGTGATCAGGATTCGATAATATGAATTGGAAATAGGTATCCCTAACTTCCTACCCACTCTTCACTTATCTAGCTAATATAAAAACACAGATCTATTATTGCACTATATGGAGTTGTAAGGGGTGCACAAGCACGTGACGAAGCAGCTTTTTTCTTCTTTTATTTTCTGACTGGCTCGGGAGCCGCATCGAAAAACGGAGTCACCGCTGCCACTGCACTTTCGTCGGATACCTCCATCGCTTCCTCGTAATCTTTAAGTAAAGCGTCTTCAAAAAATGTAGGTAAGGCGTCCATATACAAGGAAATAATGAAGGTTAAAATATGATAAATAATAAATTTTAGTTGGTCAAAACGACCAGTTTGGTGATAGGTCGTCTTACAATCCCATTTTCCGTCCGTATGTCTGCATGCGAATGTGTTCATCACTTCCTGGATATGTCTTAACAACACGACCTAATTTCCAAGACGTTGGAGAAAGCTGTTCATGGCGAATAGCAACTAAGTCGTTTACATATATGTCCCTTTCAGGAAACTTCCACTTATACCGTTTATGCAAACATTCAAATATTCATCATTCAAATATTCATTGACGGTTCAGGAGGAGCCAAAATTGGTGAACCTATTAAAAAATGACCTGGTGTAAGCGCCACTGCCCATTAGGGTTATCACTCATTCGGCAAAGCGGCCGAGAATTAAAACAAGATTCTATTCTAGCCAGGACCGTATAAAGTTCCACAAAGGTACATTTGACCTTTTGAGCTTTTTCGCAAAAGTGGAGCTTAAAACTTTTGACTCCTGCTTCCCATAAACCTGCCATATGGGGAGCGCTAGCGGGAATAAACCGCCATGACAAACCATTAAAATTAAACGTAGAACACATTCTTGCTTGACCCTCTAAAAAAAAAGTCCTAAAATCCCTTTCTAACTCTCGCAGAGCGCCAACAAAATTTGTACCATTATCAGAAAATAGTGTATTTGGACAACCTCTTCTGGATATAAGGCGATTAAAAGCAGCCAAAAACCTATCCGTGAACAACTCTAATACTGCCTCCAATTGTATTGCCTTTGTAGAAAAGCATACAAAAATACAAACATATGCCTTGAAAACCTGACCTGATCTAACGCTCGAACTTTTCATATCAAATGGACCTGCAAAGTCCCACCAGTAGTCGTGAATGGCCGGGCAGTTATTATCTGTCTACATGAGCGCTTACGATCAAGAATGCAACGCTTACAACGGTTGACGACTATGCGGACCAATGCTTTCAATTTTGGAAACTAATACTCGATTCGTAAAACCCTAGGCATTAACTTATTTCCTCTATGAATTGAAATCAAATAAGCAAACTGAATTAAAAGAAACGTAAACCGACAAAAATATGGTAACAAAATCGTGTATACGAAAGATGGAGATTTAGCTAATCGTCCATTAAGTCGTATAGCTTTCTCCTTATCCAGAAATGGACTTAGAGTTAAAAGAGAACACATTGAAGAAAGAGCTTTTCCCTCCAAAAGTCATACATATTCATCAGAAAAATGGACTTTTTGGACAATAGTGGCTAAACGAATTTTTACCTTTTTTACTTCTACGTCAGGGATGCTAACTGACCCATAAGAATAACGACCTCAATGAGCCAAATTTTTAAAAAAACCTAAATACGTATTTGATTACTCGAAAGGCACGATCAAAAGAAGAAAATTTCTACAAAATATCATTATAATCATCAAAAAATGAAGCACGGGATTTTATAGTACGTGCCTCCAGATCAGTGTCCATTATAGCCAAACTTCTTAGATTCCATTCAGATTTATTTTTCTGAAGCCAATGTGGCCCATGGCACCAAATTTGCCAAGTTTGAGGGCGATATGCCTAGACTTCAGCAGGATTATCCTATAATTTCACATTGTGCAAATTTTGAATGCCAACAATTTCCTGAATCTAGCAAACTCTGTTGGGAACAAAAGTTGTCCAGGAACAAGCGTCTTTTCTAAGCCAGGAAAGGACGATCGTAGAATCAGTCCAACAATAAACCTGACGAAGTGGCATGTCAATATCGGCTAATACAGTTTTCAAAAGGTCAGATGCTAAAACTGCAGCACAAAGTTCTAAACGAAGTAAAGAGACTGACTTGACGGGAGCAACCTTGGTCTTACAGGTTAACAAAGTTATAATTATTTCGCCGTTAGGTTTTTCAATACGTATATATATTACCCCCGCATATGCTTTCTCTGAAATATCAGAAAAATATGAAGCCCAACCCAGCACTCAGATTCATAATGTAACCATCTTAGAATTTTTATATAATTAACTTCATGCAACAAATCTTCTTCATTCCTCCCTCCCCTGTCGTTGGCCTCATTAAGTCATCCCACTCTATATTATCCTGACAAACCCTATGCATGATCATTTTGGCAACCACTATCACCGGCCATAACTATCCCACGGGGTAGATAGATCGCAACGTAATTGGATCCACTTTTAAATAAAATGCGTCCAAATGAGCATTCCACGAAAGGCCAAGAATTTTTGAACTACTTTACTCAATAAAAGGCCTTTTCATTAGATGTCCATTTTCTAAGTTAAAATCCCGTTAATAATAAAGCTGCTATGAGTTGATTACGAGCGATCAACGAAGTGGAGACGTCATGAGCCCCAGTGAGTACATCGTCAACGAACATACATTTTTGCAGAATGTGTACTGCCAGCGGGTACTCATTTTCAATGTCGTCAGACAACTGCATCAATGTACGAATGGCAAGATAAGGTGCACAATTGACCCCGAAGGTTACTGTCAGAAAGTCTAATTTGCCTATATATTTGAGTTATGTCACAGTTAAAAACAAACCCAAAAAAGTCGCCAACGTGATGATGTGGTAAGTAACAAAACATATAAGGGTAATTATTTGTTATAGGTCTTTTATGACCCAAACATAAGTATTCGCCTACAATGTCTTCATACATTTTCTTTATCAGAGGTTTTCGTAACAGAGAAGGCTCGTTTCTTAAAAATTTTGACATAACATTCCTCTTAGATGAACCTAAGGAAATTTTGTCGGGAAAACCCGCTCTGAATGGAAGTGTTACAACATAATGACCATCTGGATCCCTACGAATGGTGCTCTTAAAATTCTTCTTACAAATCATATCTTCAGGTAACATTATTTTCCTTTTCGGCATTTCCTCTAATTCCAAAAATCTAAGTAAATTTCTGTTTAAAATATCTTCCCCCAAATACCGTGTTCTGAGTTATCAACGAAACTAAAACGTTGCGCTGAATTTCACCTGCGATAATAAGTGGATACAAATCAGCACCCAGTAATAAATCGAGAGGCCTACAATTAAAGAACTTAGGATCTGCCAAACGTAATTTTGGCAAGTCCCTGCGAAATTCATCCTTAAGAATAAAGGATGGTAGATTACCTGAGATTTTCGGCAAAACAAGTGCCGCAGTCGTCAAGCAAATCGAAGAATCCAAAAGAGAACTTATTTCAATACAACATAGTTTTTAATAGTGCTAGAGTTCGTTTGGCTTACACCTGAAAATTTGGACTTTTGCTCACAAATTTTTAAAGAGTTCTGTAACCGTTCAATCAACCAGGGCTCGAGCTGGGTACGTAATACCCTGGTGACGTATATATACCATTACAGTCGCTAATAATACAGGTATGTAATATACCTGACGATTCACAGGAGACGAAGATATTTTACTCCGAGAGGTAGATAGCTGGGCTTGGTCTATGGGTCCAGGGTTATTCTGTGTAAAATCAACGCCTAAACTTGCAGCTGTATTATAATTAGAAGAATTCCTAACAAAATCTTCGAAGAAGAAGACGCATTTTTGCGTAACAGGGTATGATGCCTCCTATTGCAACTTGAGCAGGTATGAATGCTCTAACATTCTTCAATTTCATGTGCGTGCAACACACAATTAAAGTGGGCAAAAAAAGATTATCCCCTTCAAACGTGTCAACGCCGCAAGGTGGTAACAACAAAGTGTGACCTGAAACATCAGAACTGCACGGAATTACCATTTGGGAACTATTACATTTAATTTCCGTTCAAGTTCGCACATCTTTTCATTTACTTTCCCTTAACACGTAAAATATGCCGTATATGTAGCGCGAAACTTTGCCGTTATAGCAATCCAATTAAGTATCCTTACAATTTTTTAAAAATCCAAACACCCCCTGTGAATCCCCCACAAAAGTCTTTACTCTTCGCCATGAAGCTCTAATGTGTTGACTGTGTGTTCTTCATCTTTTATGTTGTTAAAAAAGCCTCAAATTCTATAAGAGCATCTAATAAATCTATCAAGTGCTGTAATAGACATTATTTCTTAATTTTCGGCAAATCAAAACAAAAAATTTAACTTTACACTTATTGGAAAAAATCAATAATTATCTTTAAAATTTAATTTAAATATAATTAATTATTTAATTTAATTTAAATATAAATATAATTAACAATTAAACACAAAACAATATTATCAATTTAAAACTAAATAAATAATAGTCAAACCGACCGACAGTAAGGTTCAATTTGTAAATTCAGGAAGAAGCACCGATGTAATGTTAATGTATATGTATGTATGTAATCTCTAATATTACTTAAAAAAACACCACTATTTCATGCACCTGGTATTTATTTTTTATGCTTATAGAATTTTATAGGCTTTATATATTATTTTTATTAATATTCCGTAGGCTTTAACTTTAAATTATTGTTACTTTTTGCTGTAGTTATAACGATAATTATTTTCACTATTTTAATAAAAAAAAAACACCGTCGATTTATTGCGTAGCAAAAGAAAATAAATTAAAACAAACGTCAAAAAAAATGAATTGCAAGACGATCAACCACTGCACATATATATGTATATATGTAGATATTAAAAAGGCAAACAAACAAAACAAGTCGTGTATATGTATGTGTTTTATTTATTTCACTTTCACTTTAATAAAAAATCACCTAATGAAAATAAAATTAGGCACCTTTATTTCAAATGAATTTTCCAAAAAATGAAGATGAAATTTGGTGGCCTTTTTTAAATGAAGTTGTGGATCTTTAAATAAAAACAAAATAAGGGTGGCTATTCTCCACTAAAATATTAGCACTTCCCAAGATCCGGCTCGAATGGACCAAAATGTTTGCGTGTAAAAAATTAAGAAGATAAATAAAAAACCAGGTTTAAAATTTTGAAATAAATTGTTTTATTTGTATAATATTACCTTTTTTCTACAATTGGGTTGGTTCTCGTTCAAATTGCTCTAAACGAATGAGTATTTTTCAGAAATTGGAAGACGGCGATACAAGTTAAATTAAACCGTTAGGGGTTTTACTCGTTAGAATCCAAATTAATACTCCGAAAATACAAAGTTGATAAAAATGAGAAGAACTTCCGCAATGCATTACTTTATCTTTATTCGCCACTCAATGCATTACTTAGTAACTGTCCAGTAATAAATTCCTTACAACAAACTATAACTCATTATTTTCTTAAAAGAAATAATGAATTTAGTTTAAAAACGGAATATTATGTTTTCCGTTGTACAAGTTATCTATTTTTGAATCTAAAATATTAAACTATACTAATATTTTCAGGTCAACGTTATAATTCTTGCAAATAATGTGTTTTTTTGTGTTAGATGTAAGCCACCCTTTTTTAAACATACGAGTAGACTATGCCAACATATTGCTGTAATGAATAATTTAAAATTTTAATACATTTAAATGCAGTGTTGATAAAAATCGTTACTGAAAATAGCGATGGGAGCTGTAATCTCTGGTCGCCTCTCTTTTATAAAAATTACATTACTTTTAAAAAAGTCATGACTTTTAGAATTCTTATAAGTACTAAAAGATCGGCTTATTTTTTGGGTTATGATTATTTAATTTGCATGAGATTCTTTTAGTGACATCCGGAGCAAAAATAATTAGTTCTTTCAGTCAAATTGTAAGCAGTTGCGACAACGATTTCTCATCAATAAATAGCTTTTTAGTAAGTAAAGTTTTTTGCTGGGTATTGGAATATGCGGTTTTTAGTTTTAAAGTGGTGCACTTCGCAGCTCATAATTATATGGATTTTTATTATGTTTATTATGCAATGTGCCAGCATAATCCTTCAAATAAAAAAATTTTTAATTCGGTTTAGAAATGACTTAATTCTGCGCGGACAAGCATAGAAAAGCAACTATTATACAAATTGAGAACTCCTTTCCTTTTTTTGAAGTCGGTTAAAAAAAATTCGCAGCCACATTGTTGTTTAAAAATTGCAAACGTTGAAGGGGACTATTATTATTCAAAGTGAGTATGCTGAAGAAAAAAGGATAAAACTTGTATAACAATTTGAAATGAGCGAAAGTTATGAAATTAACGTATTTAGAAATAATTATATGCATATATGCTAAAATAGCTGTTACGTCCTTTAAATATACTAAAAAAGAGCTAATGGAATAAAGAATCGAAAGATAGCAAATTACAATTAAATAAATTTTTTGAACCTTAAAAAACTAGAGTAATAAAAGGGGTGTTTTTTATAGGTTTTTTATAGATTTATAAAACTTTAAGTTCGCAACTCTTTTTCAACTGGCTGCCATTTCGTTAGAAAATGACTTATATTTGGGATAGTATTTTAACGTTAATAGAGTGACCCCTGAACAATGCTGCCAATTGTTCGAAATACGTCCATGATAATAATTTGGTTGAGTATGAAAAAATTTCGCACCACGTTCGCTCTAAACGATTATACGTATCCACAAAGACGTCGTACAGTGCGAACAGAAGAACTCATTGCTGTTATAGAACAAAGCGTAGAATACCCAAACCAGGCTATCCATCCACTTTATGGAAGATTTAGCTGAAATATCTTGGTTTGCATGCTTACTTGTGAAACAGTTAAAAATACACGATCATATAGGAAGTACTAGATACGGTGGATAGGCCCAAAACGAGATTACCGTTGACCATGGTTTTCATAGCCGAATTTTCTTAGCGGTTAAGGTTACTTTTGGTTAAACGAATACGTCAACAATACTGCCATATTTGGAATAACAATAATAAAATCCAGAAAAACTAACTACTGGTGGGTGGAATCATTAATCCGTACTACTTTAAAAACGATGCTAGTAAGAGTGCTAGTCACTGGTTACTATAGATCCAAGATTACTAAAGTTTTCGTTCATCAATTGAACAACCACGATGTGAATGATCTTTGGTTTCGACAGGACTGCGGTTGGGATGTATTCAGAGCTTTTAACGGCGTTATAATATTAACAATAAGAAGAAGGTGATAAAAATGTTAAGTTGTTAGTTGGATGTGATCAGAAGCTCCACATAAATAATGTCAAGTCTATTAAAATAGGGTTAACATAAACAACATTCGGCTGTGCGGAATCTTATATACCCTTCAGCAAAAGAATATCAAAATATTGAATAAGTGCAACTTTAGCTAAAGTTACAAAGCAGCGATTTAAAATTAGCGATAAATTTGAAAAAAATAGTTGATGAATAATGTCTTTTTGATAACTGAAAACTTTACCCTGTAATGCCTAAGTCCGCCGTCACAAAGTCGTTATTTTTTCCGTATTTAATGAATAAATAATTCTAAGTTTTTATCAAAGTTTATTTTATCAACAACTTTTTATTCTGTTGATATAGTCCAACTTGTTTGACAAACAGTATATTGCCATTTGAGTGGCAACGGTCATTTTTTAGTTCTGTGTAAAAAACGTAATATTGTGCATCGAAAAAAATATTTTAAAGGTTCAGATCGGCTCGAAAAAATTACTGCTTTGTATCCAAACATTAAGTTGAAGGCGGAAACGGGCATAACATTTGTGACGACCAAAAGTCGCTGAACTCGTTTTTGGACACACCTAATAGACTGAACAACGGTTATGCATTCCTCAGCAAGCAAACAAATGCCTTTGTTGTTGTATTGTTTTTTGTACATAATAATGTTTTATTATTTATATGAAGTATTTTGTATTCCTTTTTTTTTTTTGGTTTGAGCCACACGAAGAAAATTCCCTAATTTATACTTCTTAATTTTTTTAATATGCATTGTACTCATTTTGTTGTTTGCTCTTCATGCTTTAAATAAAGAATATTTATTTGCGTTATTGTTTTTCTCATAAATAATTAAGATAAACAATGAATGAAGACTTATAAACAATTCTGTTGTTATGTAAGTATTAACATATGCATTCGCTCACTTCACACTTCGTGTCATTATACACTCAAGAGTGTAACATCGCATATAATAATATTCGTATTTTCACAGCTACACGAAAGACAGAGTAATTGAATGTTTTATGCGTGTGCGCAAATGAGTCTGTTGTAACTTAAGTAGAGGGTAAGTTGATTTTAAGAGGTTAGTCAATTGGCAGCTAGAGAGCTGAACAGTCGTATCATTTGATCGTACCTATGCCATCGAATGCTAAGACCTGATCAGTGGAAAAAAGATCTTCTATCGAAGTTGTGCATATGCCACTTCAATAAAAGATCAATTCGGGTATTTCAGGTAGCTTGAAGTTCGGTGTTGCCGTCTCCTAGCTAGACCGACGTACCCTATTGATGACTCCTTTTTTTCAAGCATTAATTTTATGCACAAATCGATAAAAAAAATCGCTGGAACTTGGGCCGCCGGAACGTAGATTTTGCGTATGCCTTCAAGGTTCTCGCTGCCCAGTGGAATAGGTCAACCTTTGTTGGTAGTGCGTATGCCGGCCCAATGGTAGATCGCTTCCTGCATTAGCTTCTAATGTTCGATTTGCCAATTAATTAATTGACTCACGTGTGGCTGGGCAAACTAATATTTTTTTGTAACCTAATTTATCTTTCGGACTTAAAACAAAAGAATCATAAAATAAACTTTAAAACGTCAAACAAAACATTGTTGTTTGTGACCTACCCCGGCTAGAGCGAAAACGTGTCGTTACATTGGCACCCGAGCAGGGACACTTAAAAAAGGTGCCTAAAAAAATTTTAATTTAAAAAAAATAATAGAGAAACGCTTGGATATTTTAACCGAGCCACGCCATTTAAAAATCCGAGTTGTGCTTTGGTTCATTTTACGTCATGGTGAAGACAAGTTAGATCTATACCCTAAAGAAGGAAGAATTGGTGCAATACCTGTCCCAGTAAAGTTTGCATCTTGATGTCACGGTCGCGGAAATGCGTAAGAGGCTGGCGAAGTAAGTTAGCCATTGTCATTCAAGATTGGCAAAGCAAACACGAGGCGAACAACATTCCCGTAACACCAGTAACAAATTTATCCGTACCTAGCCCAACATTTTCGACCTCCAGTGAGCAGTCGAGTCCGAAAACTACAGTCGGTTTGGAACCCACGACACGTCCTTCGATCGCAGGGGACACTCTGGCTGCGATGGAGATAATTCGTAAATGGGGCCTTAAGTTTGATAGTGGCAGAGACCCATTAGGATTCTTTGAACGCGTGGAGGAGTTAGCGGCGCATTATGAGCTCGACCTCAAATGTGGCCCAAGACCTCAAAGCTCAGCCAGGCGTTCACGTGGACGCGGTCCCAGACGCTGCAAACCAAAACCACACAGTCCCTGGGCCTCACCATACCACCATATGTGTCCACAATAGTGACGAAGGGGATAAGGCAGATATACTTAGCCCTCCAAGGCTGAGCCAGGACATCCACACCTCGAAATAAGTGAATGTAGACGACATATGTCACCACCGCCGCCACCGTTGTCAGGGGAAGAGGAAGTCTTCATCAGCTTGGACGAATTGAATTTTCTGGCAGCAGATAGTGATGGGCTGATTATCGAGAAAATATACCGCTCATTTTTCGGTGACACCGACATGACTATTGACCGTTGACCCCCTTGGCGAAGTTCCCACAGCGGTCCCGTACACCATCGTCCGTCGACTGGGAGAATAAAAATTTTCGGCCGCCAACGCCCCCAAAACGGTTCAAGTATGGTTCCTTTGACACCCAGGACAGGCAGTACAGGTACCACGGTATGCGATGTTACGAGAGGACCTGGCGAGCTCGAATCATCGTGCCTGACACTCGAGGTAGACAGCGCGGTCGAAGTCCACCTGCGATTATGCCGGCCCCACCACCATCAAACGCTGAGAACCCACCAAATTTCCAAGGAGAACCCCCTTTCGACTATGTACCATCAGCGTTTAATTTGCCAAGAACGCCTGGAAGAGGTTGGGTGGAGGTAACCAGTACGGAACCAGAGGTTACACCACCATGCTTGTCACCATCTACCACCTTGGCCTTGTGTGTAGCCAACCGTTCCGAAAACCCCTGACCATCCGTCGAGTCATGTCCCGACCCTCCCTGCGATCAGCTCCCAGTAGAACTACAGGCAACCATAAACGTAGCGCCAGCAACCCAGAATCCTAAGGGTTGTTTACGGTTCGTAGTCCAACATGATGCCCGTGATTACCGCATCACCCGTTCGAAGGCCAGTATTGTTACGACCACCCGCCTTAATTAGGAAAGTTTGGGAAAATGAGAGGGGGTAGTGTTACGACAAAAAATCGCTGAACTCGTTTTTGGGCACACCTAACAGACTGAACAACGGTTATGCATTCCTCAGCAAACAAAAAAATGCCTTTGTTGTTGTTGTTGTTTTTTTTTTTTCTTCATAATAATATTTTATTATTTATACGTAGTATTTTGATTTTTTTTTTGATTGGGCCACACGAAGAAAATTCCCTAATTTTTTTTTTTATAAAAATAAAAAAGCCTTATTGGCCAAAATATATTACAACTGATTACAAAAGAGTTATACAAGTTAAATAGCAACCCCAAACCAAATAACATTTTAAATTAATAAAAAAATGAACAGAAAATAAATACCATAATGTTCCATATATTTTATGAATAATATCACTCCATAACTAGTATTCTAACACTAACCAGCCTTCAATCTATAACACCACCAAGTAGTTAAAAATTTATTAATAATTTGTTTATAAATTTGAGCGTCCATCTAAGTATATCTGCGAAAAGTGCCTAATTACATTTAAATTAAAAAGTATTTTGATTGTGATTAGTATATTGAAAGAATTTTTTTCGATATGCAGCAAAAGAAGCAGAAAACATTCTTAAATTAATTGATAACCGATTCCACAGACCAGCTGTTTTTATCAAAAATTATCTTTCAAAAACTAAGTTGTTAATTCTAGGAATAAAGATTTGTACATTTCTAGAGGAGTGTGTAAAATTGAAGAGACTCACCAAAAATTGTGGTGGTGAATTTTTAATAATTTTATAAAACTTCAACAAATATTTTCAAATCAAAAAATTTTTAAACGAGCAATTTAAAAAAACGTTCAACATACAATGAAATGTGGTTATAATTCCGTTGATTAGAATTAAATAGTCTTTGTCAAAAAACAAAGCGTGTAATCTTGTTTACCAAGAGTTTGACTCTTTCAGTATTTAAAGAAGTTGTACATAAAACTATTTCCATACAATAAGAAATTTGTGACATTAGCAATGCATGCGCAACTCTATATCTGACATTATATGTAAGTACATGTTCAAGTTGTATAATCGACAAGGTGTGAAACATATTTTTGCATATAAGTTATTTATGTGGCATGAAAAATCAAGCCTATTATCAAGTGTTATACCTAGTATATTCAGTTTATCTCTTCCTCTGAAACTAATCACTGACACATCACAATAAAATTTCATAATTTTGGTTTTATCAGCATTTAGCACCAACAAATATTAACTCATCCATGAGTCAACTTTATGTAACACTCGATTAAGTTTTATTTGCATTTTAACTAAGCTATTACTATGAACCAATATTTGGATATCATCAGCAAATGCATACATTGAACATGTTCCTGATGAAATAAAATGAAATAACCTCTTTAGGTAAATTGAAAATAATAACGGACCTGGGACTGACCCCTGTGCAACACCATGCTTCACTTCTCTGACGTATGATCGAAAACCACCAAATGACAAAAATTGTCGTCTGTCACCTAAATAAGAATATATCAGGGAACACGATAAACGTAAAAATCGAAATTCCTTTGATAGGTTTTTTATGAGTTTTAGATGGTTAATACTGTTAAAAGCTTTTGATAGGTCTAAAGATATCAAAGTAGTAGTCATGCCTCTATTTAAGTTACTCCTTATCGATTCCGTAATCTCCAATAAAGCAGATGGCGCCCATAATTTAGTAAAGAATTTTGGATGATATGATCTATAATTTGTGATCTAATCACATGTTTGAATACTTTGGTGTTACAGGCAAAATGCTAATAGGCCTCAGGTTCTCCATTTTTATTGATGTTCCAGTCTTTAGTATTGGCACAATTTCGCCAGTTTCCAATTTGTTGGAAATATTGAAGTAGTAATAATTTAATTAAATAAATGTAGTATAAAGTTCCTTATTAATGGCAAAATTAACTTAAAATTTTTTAGTAGAATACCGTCAATACCACTAGCTTTTGAAGTAATGTTATTTACTGCCATATACAATTCAGTTAAGCCAATGCATCTAAAAGAAAAATTTCCGTTTATATCATTAAAATCAACATATTCTTTAGATTCACATGAGTCGCTGTCTAATCCTTGTAAAGAATAGTAATTCGTTTCATTTACATTTAACTGCTCATTAGTTAAATAATTATCACTGCTTGCTGTTCTTAAACATTTCCACATCTTTTTAGCATCTGCATTATTAAAAATGTGTTTACAGATACTTTTTTTTTTATTCGACGAATTACATTCTTTGCTTTATTTATATATCTGCAATATATTCTCCATTTGTCATTAGTAGGGTTCGCTAAGTACCGCTTGTACGCTTTATCTCTAAGTGACTTTGCGTATACTATTTCACGAGACTTCATCCAGTCCATTTTTTGTTTAATTTTTACTTTAGATATAGGAACCAGAGAAAACATTTTAGAAATTAAAGCATCAAGTATTTTCAACTGATCATTAACATCAATAGAGCTATAAAAGTCAGTAAAATCCTGATCCAATATACATTGATATAATTCCGCATTGAGTTATTTCGATACTCAACATACATTACAGGCTTGTTATTACAAATAGCTTTAGGTAAGTCAAAGCAGGCATAAATAGAGGCATGATTAGATAACAAAAGAGGACACTGCATTTGCCCCGTTGACTTTAAAAGGGGTTGACCACTTAATAGAAAATAATCCAAAAGAGCCGTTGCTTTGTGTTGCTTATCAAAATGGGTCGAAAGCGAATTGTGACTTACAGAAAAATTTGAATACCTGCATATAGAACGAACCATTTCCGCCTTTACATAATTAAAAAGATCAGTGTTGGAATCCCCAACAACTTTTATATTTTTATACCTTGCAAACATGTCAATAACTAAATTTGAAATTGATGCTTCAATAAAGAGCATTTCACATTGGGTATATTTTGATTGCGTTTTTATAACTTTGTGTTTGATGGATTTCGAAACGTAAAGTCCTACACCTCCTCCTCGGGCATAATCCCGCGTCCGGTCAATTCTACGAAACGTATATCCTTTAACAATTCCGTTTGGCACCTTTGTTTTAAGCCATGTCTTCGTAACAGCAACAATATCAAGAGATGTACCTTGTATTAAATTTTAAAACTCCTCAAATTTAGTCGAGTATGGTGATGGTTTTATGCTTTGACGATTACAGTCTCCTACTTTCAATCCAGAACTCAAATACTTCAAATATGTCTTGGCACTACGCCCATCGCCGATAATTGGACCTAAATTGTTGTTAACCAATGTCATATATAAATGTTTTAAATTTAGGTATAGTAATGGAATAAAAAAGTTTTTTATAAATAAGAACTTAAACATTTGTGTACTTTTGTATTATCAATCTTAAATGTATCTATATACTCTTAAAAAATATTTACTTAATTCAGTCAATAATTCATTTTATTATAAAACTAATAATGCAAATGCGCAAAAATATATATTTTTTATAATAGACATGAAAAAAAAGAAAAAAAATGTTTACTAATTGCCAAACATAAAGTTAACCTTTTTCATTGAAAAAAGTTAAAGTTTTCGTTTCTAATTTAAGGTTTGAGTAACCTCAAATGTTTATTAAACTTTAGTAACATTAATTAAAAAATTACTCTTGCTCTTGAGAGCACAAAAAATGTTTATTCAACTATCCAGTAAACATTGATATGATATCGCGTATAGATTCTTGAAAAGAAAACATTTATTTATTGATTAAAAAATTAAATAATAAAAAAAGCTAATTTTTAAGAATTATCTTTCCTTAAAAAATTTGAGATTAATATTAAATTTAAAAACTTCAGACTCCTGCCATATTGTTTGGTGGGCATATTATCAATTTATGTATTAATGATGTTTTTCAGAAGAATTCACGATTCATACAAAATTAGAAAGTATGTAAAAATAATAGTGGTTGCGCTCTTTTGTCAAACACTTGCCCCGCAGCTTAACAGCAAATATGACATCTAAAGTAAAAAGGTTTTTGTTTTGAATAATAATTTTTATCTTAAAAGCATTATTTATTAATAGGGGACAAGTTGGCAAATTCTGTGGCAAAAAGAAATTAATAATATACATGTTTATTTTGTTGCAAAGTAAAAAACTGCTTTTGTAATAAAGTCTAATAACCCGTTCAGGCTGCCACGAAATCAAGTCATTTCGTGATTTCGGCTGAAATCAACTTGAAAGTACGTAATTTCGCATACATTTTACAGTTGCCCAAATTAACTTATTTTATAGCCCATTCAGGCTGACACGAAATTAAGTCATTTCGTGATTTCGGCCGAAATCAACTTGAAATTACGTAATTTCGCATACATTTTACCATTGCCCAAATTATCTCATTTTACTTAATTTCAACGAAATTAACTTGAAATTACGATAGACAACGCTGTTTTTGTGTAAAATACTACTTTGTGTGCAACCATGAACTTATTTACAGGAACACACGTATGTACATACATTGATATATACAAACATGTATGCATAATAACCATAATGATGGATTATAAAACTGCAAGAACTTGAACATTTTTAATTTAATTTTTGATATTTTATTATTAATAGCTTCCAATTTAATTAATATCAAGTGTTTTCTTCTTCTTTTTTTCCATTGTGTACAAAACTTGAATGCAAAAGAATAATATAGTTCTAACATAAAAACGAACAGCTGTTTCTGAAATTAACTCAAGTGTCAAATAACCCACTATAAACACTCTAGATTTCGTTCGTAATTTCAGTTTGAAATTACATAATTTCGTGGCAGCCTGAACGGGCTATTACCTAATTTCAACGAAATTAACTTGAAATTACGATAGAAAACGCTGTTTTTGTGTAAAATACTACTTTGTGTGCAACCATGAATTTATTTACAAGAATAGACGTCTGTACATACATAAATATATATACAAACATGTGTGTACAATAACATTAATGAAACTGACAGAACTTAAACATTTTTAATTTATTTTTTGATATTTTATTATTGATTGCTTTCAATTTGATTAATGATAGGTATTTCTGTGATAATTGTAGTTGGCCAATAATTCTAATTGTAGATTTTGATTCTTTTAAATTAAGCTATTAAAGCCTACGTCGTCGGGTGAAACAGTAAATAATTTGTTTTTTTAATTACTTGCCAACTGTATGCCTTAATAGCTTAATTTAAAAGAATCAAAATCTACAATAAGTATTTCTTTTTTTTCAAGTTTGTACACAATTTTAATGCAAAAGAATAAAATAATACTAACATAAACACGAACAGCTGTTTCTGAAATTAACTCAAGTGTCAAATCACCCACTATAAACACTCTAGATTTTGTTCGTAATTTCAGTTTGAAATTACATAGTTTCGTGGCAGCCTGAACGGGCTATAATATTAGAAGCAAATGAAACATTTAGTATTTTTCATAATAATTATGTACTATCTTGGAATTTCTCCATTAAATTAATTAAAATTAAGTCTAAGATTTTTTCTGGCCCCTCGTTGGTTTTAATCATTGCTTTTGGAACGTTTACATTCCGGAATTTGAAGTTTGAAATCTGTTTGTTCCTTTTTAGCTGCCGACACATATAGTATAACTTTTTGGCCATAGGCGTAAGATGGTCATTTAAGTACACCTTTTCTTCTAAATCAGCACCTTCATTATTCTCTTCTCATTTCAACAAATCTTTAATTATTAAATTTCGTGTGCGATAATATTTCTTTAGCAATTTTTACCGCCTAGAAACTAAATTAAATTTTACTAGCACTACCTTATTGTTTTTCATAGTTGTGTATTGGAAGTCAGTCTCATTAAAGGGTATATTATATATTTCTGCCAAACTTAGGATCATGGTTTTCACTTTAAGCGAAGCTGTTGGAAGTCCAGAAATTACAATGTCAGGCCTATTTAAACTTATCATTATTAAATTTTGCGACTTTTCCAGTTCAAGTCATTAGTCCGTAGTAGCCTTGTTAATCTACTTGATAAACACATAGCAGTGTTTGATATCAAATCTCATATTATTAATCTCTGCCACAAATTCTTGTTTCAGTTACTTCCTGTTTCATTAAACTTTACTTCAAGATATTTTACAGCTTCATATATGCGTTCCTTAGTAGATTTACGATGAGCTTCCACGTAATTGTGCTGAAAATTATCCGAGGCAATTTTAGGAGCCATAACTTATGCAGTTTTGATTTATTACTTACAATTATTATTTTATTTTCCAACATAAAAAGTTTTCCTTAACGCTGGCTTATTCTTTTATATACATATGTATGTGCTTCTACTTAAGCATGTACAATTTTGAAACAATTATCACGTGTTTAATATGCAATTTTTCGTCTTTTATAAAATATATGTACGTAGTCTTAACTTTTAAATTTTTTTATAATTAAATATTAGAAAAACGATTCACGTTGTTTGCGTTGGCGTGTTATATTATAATCTAATTAGTTTTAAAGTCAATTAATTATTGACCGGCACAAATTTTCTTTACTAATTCAATTGAAGGGTTGCCATTTTTGCCAATTTATACTCTTTAATTTTTTTAATATGCATTGTACTCATTTTTGTGTGTGCTCTTTATGCTTTAAATAAAGAATATTTATTTACAGTATTGTTTTGTATGTAAGAATTAACATATGCTTACTTCACGTTTGAGTGGATCACACTTCGTGTCATTATACACTCAAGAGTGGAACAAAATCGTTAAAAACGTCATTGGAATAAAACAATCGTTATAGATTATTCTCTATAATTTAAGAATGTATTACGATTTTTTATATTAAAGACGTCAATCCCTTTATTAAACAATAAAACCTATAAAATACATTAAAAGTTTCAAAATTTTTACATATGTAAGCAAACTCATGTAGATTTTTACAAAATTTGCGTATAAATTAGTGTTAAGGTACGGTCAGATTAGTCAAATGTTTGTCTAAAAAGGTGTAAGCACTAAATTATGGAAAGCCAATTATTAATCGTTTCAAATAATTATTAGTAATTATATTTACTTTAGTTTACCTTTTCAATATAAAAGATAAGAAATCACATTTATTATATTGTAAATCGTCATTTGTAATTATACAAGTCAGAAAAGATTCAATAAACATTTGTAAAAAAGTGGTTATCCTTTTTCTGTTTTTTATTTGGCGAATCTCACCGTATCTTTAACTCATGAAAATATTATTTTATTTGATACTATCTATTTTTATAAATTATCCGCTTGATGTTTTTAAATTAAACTTTTGTTAATTTTTTCTGAGGAATTATTATACAAATAGTTGTTACAAATTAAAATTCTTTCGATTGTTTTCGTCTCCAAGGATTTTCGAATTTTAATCTTATTTAAATTAAGTTGACTAAAAATTCGTTCAACGATAGCTGACAAATTTGGTAGGACCATTATTTCATTAAAAAAATGCATAAATTTTGAAAAGCCGATTAATATTACATATTCGGTCTTACTTTGGTTTTCATCTTCCACTTCCGCATAACTTTATTTCTTATTTTGTTCTGTGAAGGCACATACAAAAATTTAAATACATATCTACTTAAATAAAGGAAGATGAAAATAATTACCAATTAGTTATTTTAACGGTAAATGTTCGTTTAAACTTATATTCGTCCCTTTATAAAAATCTTTATATATTTAATGTTTTCTGAACTGTTTGTAGCTCTTTTTTTACTGTATAAAGATGCTTAATAAAATATTTATATAAATCGCCGATTTGAGCATATTAATCGCACCTTGAAAAATAATATAAATAGTAGTAAATTGGACAAAATTTATCACATTTGCTTACGTTTTTAAATTGTTTTATATACATATCTAATTATTTCCTCCTCTAGTTTAAGTATATATATATCACAATTTTTAATTACTTAAGTTTTGTAGTCTTTGCTAAAAATAGTAAATGTAAGTGATACCAAAAAATCGTTAAGTTGTATGCATCCTAACAATAAAAATCGTCAATCGTCAAAGTATAAGTTTTATAGAATAAAAACGTTAAAATGACGTAAAATCGTCACATCTAACACCCCCATTGAATGTAATAATATTCGTATTTTCTCAGCTACATGAGAGGAAGAGTAATTGAATGTTTTGTGTGTGTGCGCAAATGAGTCTGTTGTAACTTAAGTAGAGGCCCTACAGGAACAGTGACTATCATTTGATCGATCAAATGACAATCACTGATGATGAAAATATCCAGCATCGTGTAAAACAATGTTTCTATCACATTCTTAATGAAAAATTAAAAACTTGATGGAAACTTTTGTCTACATGTGATTTTGCTTCTCCCTCTAACTAATGAATTCTTTCCATTATGAAATACATATATCTGCACTGCTCACTCTACTGCAACTTACAATTTAGTGATGACAGTTTTCATCACACTTGATGGATATACCAGTCACAGTTGACAGGTCACACTTGATGGATATACCGGTCACAATTGATGAATCGAACTTTTTTTAATAAAACAAAATTTAATATTTTTTAATATATAAATACACATTTTTTTAATATTTAAATAGTATTTTACAGTATATTATTTATAATAAAATACTTTTTATCTTTTTTTAAATATTTTTTTTGTAATCTGTAATGACTTCTTCACACTTTTTTTGAAATCAAACGCTCCTTGCTGTTAGAAAAACCCTTAAAGTAAAAGAATAGATACATATATGTATAAATAATGTAATACGCAATAAACAAATAACTATTTGATTGACTAATTATGTACTTCATACCTCGCAGGGAGTTATTAACTAAAGAGAGCTTTGAGAGGGCTTGCTTATCGCACCTTCTATCCGAAATATATTTATCGAGTGCATTACAGTGCTGACATCCTGCGATGTTCCCTTAATCCTACGTAAATGTGATGTCTAAAAAATATATAAATATAAGATTATTAAAATACTTTAAGCAATAACTTAAGTTCTTGACCATTGCTTCAGTGAAACCTGGCGACTCCTCTAATTTTCCCTTCAAATCTTTTACTGCTGAAAGGTTCTGAAAAGGGAGAATGCTGGCGGCTTCATCAAGTCTCCCCAGTTAGCCGACAGACGGGCTTAGATTTTCTTTTGACCCTGGACTTAAACTTGAAGGGGAAGGAATGCCTTAATTGGAACAATATTTAAACTAATATAATATTTGAAACGTTTTAATTAACCTTTATTTTTCATTTTTGAACGATGGTGATGTTGAGGCAAACATCTTGGGTATTTCTACCAAATACAGTTATTGACTGAAAATCAGAGGAATAGGCACATAAAATTAAGCAAATTAGGAAAAGTTTTACACATTAAAATACAACTTACAGTTTTGGATTTAAAGGCTTTATAAGTTTTTTTAACTCGAATCTAACTGTAGGCTGTAGCGCAACATGTTTGTGAAGTGTTGGGCTTCCAGCGTCAGGTTCATTGGACGCAATCCCTACACTACAAGTGCTTGCAACCCCAGTTTACAATTTTATGTTTTTTTATTTATTTTTTCTTTAATTTTTGCTTTTATTACATTAACATCTCACTTTTATAACTATTTGACAAATGCGCAATTTCCCTAACATCACGAGATAAAAAATATATTAGTTGTTTGACTCTTGCATATGATTTGATACCAAAATTCCTTAAAACCGACTACTTTTTACAACAAATTTAACAAAAATTTTGTTTGATCTATGGCACAATTTAATTACAAAACATTTTGTAAGCTGTATTTTGAAGTTTGCTGCACTATTATCTGTAAACTCAAGCTCATAAGATTTAGTATATTAACAAAAAGTTCATTCCAATTCAGTACCAAAAACCCTACAACGGCAACGCTGTTCAATACAAAATTGTTGCAAATGTGTTAGTGTAAAAATTGTGTTAGCATTAGTTTCTGTCAAGCATTTCAGTCCACCCTAAATACGAGCGTAAGACGTTATTTAACTGTCAAAAATTCTCATGCCCATACAAAATGTATGAGACCAACCCAAATAGCGCGACGCTAATGTTGGACAATTGAAAAATCCAATTTTGACTGCGCGTAAAAAGTTAAGTTGGCTGCAAAAGAAGTGTTGTTATTGTTTTTTTTTTTTTTTTGTGGTATATACAAAAGTATTTCCAACAGTAATGACATTACAGCTACTTTAAGGTCAATTTCGCGATTTTATCTCTCTTAATTATTTTAATTTTGTGGTTTTTAGCAAATAAGATAAGTAAACAATACTGTTCGTTTCACAACGTTGGCGCTCTTATTTAAGTTACTCATTACAGCGTAAAAACTAGACGCTAAATTACGTCGTGCCTCACGCCCGTATTTAGGGTGGACTGTTTCTTGCTGGGGGGTAAGTTGATTTGTAAAAAATAAAGCGTGACCACATAACTGCTGCATTTTCTTGCTTAATCTGCATTCATATTTTGTGCTACGACATATAAAAAATCCTGAATCAATCTTTTTCGAATATATTATAAATAATCTATAATTACCGTCCTAAAAAAATATGATTTTAAGTTTGTCTGTTTTGAAGTCATTTTTTTTTGCAAGAATTATATTTTGTGTAAAAAGTGTTAGAGTGTTAGAAAAAATAATAGAAAGTAGTGCGAATTAAACAAATATACTGCATTCAGACACGCAAATTTTACATAGATAAAGTTTTGTGAATTTTCTTTTAAACTTTGTTTGGTGTTTAAGCACAGAAAGTTTTCTCATGCAAATTTTGTTTTATTTTGTTTAATCGTCTTTAATTTTTAGACGTTTTGCGTTTGATGCTTTAATCTTATATATATATATATGTATTAGAGCACCCATGGAATATATGGGATTTGCAAAAGTATTTTTTTCTACTCCCCGCTCACTTTCAGTCATCTAGAGGATTAAAATTATGATAAGCAACAAAATTTTGTTTCTAAATTGTAAGCCAGCCAGGCCCCGCGCACATTAGTGGCAAAAATCGTATTAAAAAGCTGTTAAAAATATGTTTGGCTTTATCTATTAATAACTCTTAAAATACGATTCAGTTACATAAACTTCTTTTTTCGTTACAAAATTACAAATATTTTGTTCATACAAACTTTTAGCCTACAAAAGACCGTTAGTAGTTTTTTTAGCGGCCCAATTCAAAGTTTATCTTAAAACGGAATTTCGAGTGGCTCCCCTTCAAATTATAAGGCTTATAAATGCGTATACTTTTCATCAGGCGATAAAAAATTTTGTGTACAATTATTATGTGAATAGATTTTGTTCAATATTTTCTTCATTTCATGACTAAATGACCTAAACCTGACTCAGGTCTACACTACTTTTCTCCTAATTTTTAATAATTAATTACAATAAAATATGCAAAACGATTATTTTCACTTTGTAAGTATAATGGAGACAGTTAGATTATATTTTAGCGAATAATCGATTAAAACTTTAAAAAGTATTCGATTAATCGAGTAAACTATTAGTTTAAAATTTATTAAAGTTTCAAATAATTAAAATTAAGAGCAAGTAATACAAAAGACCACTAAAGGTAAAAAACTTATATTTTATATTATAATAACCACTACTAAGATCCATTTCATTTTATAATCTTTATTATTTTGGTTGTGTCTTTAAAAAGGTAATAAAATTATTTCTTGAAAAATTTGAAGAAGGAAGATTTTTGAAGTGCTGTTCCATTGCATGTATTATGCTTTGCTTTTGTTCTTCTTGGTGTGATAATACTGGATTGAACCTCGTAATCAACGCTATTCCTCTTTCCGCTATGTCATTGACCACTAACAGACGTTTAACTACTTTTTTTGGCTGCAATAAAGTTTTTATTTTGCTCCCAAGAAAGAGGATCACACAGCAAAAAACACTTACTGATTCCAGTAATTTTTTCATTTAAAATAGTATCAAAAAATATATAGGTGCTTTTTGTAACGAAGTCACATAATTCAAGAGATATAAGCTCATTGGCAGGCAAAGGAATGTGTTGTGGATAATCAGGATGCGATTCTTTTTTTAAGTTTGTTATCATTTTTCTTTTCATTTCAATATTGACATCATCATCAAAGAAAGATAATGCAATATTGCTTTCATTAAGATACCAAAGATGTCTACAAAGTTTACTTTGCACAGCAGTTCCAACGTCGTTGTCAAGAATTGTTGTAATTCCTTCAACAGTAGCAGGTCGTTGTTCGGTGCCTTTGTTGCAACTTGGCACAGGAAACAGTTCTTTAAATTCAACCGGACAACAAAAACATTAAAGCGACGAATATTTTCCAATTGTTGAGCTGAAATATATTGCTTTATTAATGCTTGAAATAATTAACTAAAATTTTTAAACTCACAAGATAGATTTAGTTGTGTTCGAAAAAGAAACATTTTTAAAGAATATATAATTTTCGCCATCCATCTAGCATGATTAATTGCACCTGGATGTGAAATTCTATAATTTGGAATCTTTTGACCAAGAAACAGTAAACTTAATTTTAGCATTTCAATATAGTCATGTCGAATACTTTGCATTTTATTTTGAATTTGATCCTTGATGAAACTAATTATACCTTCCCTAATATTAACAGGAAAATATTTCGCAACGTCTGGGTCTATAATTCCATATTCAATTCTTTCATGCTTAAGCTGAGCCCACGTTTTGCGAAACTTATCGAACAAGTTAATTTTCGGTCCGGATGTATTTCGCTCTACTGTTACCTGAAATGCTGCCCCAGCTAATAATTCCATTATATGGTGACGACATGCGAAATGTATTAATTTTCTGTTAAGTCTTTTTTCTAATGTAACGCAGGCTCATACACAAATACTTGTGTTGCTTGCAGTGGTATCAAAACACATTGCCATAACATTATTTTCTACATTCCAATCTACGAGTGCTGAATAAACGGCATCTGCTTTAATGACTCCACTTTGCTTGGAAACTTTTGGAATTCCTAGGACTTTTCTTTTTCCACAAATGGATAAAATAATTGCCAATCTATTAAGTGTTAAAGTCTTTACATTTGTGTAATCTTCAAGAATTTTACCGTCCCAATGCACCGTATATACAGGGTTACCAGAAAATTCCATCTTAATGTTATTAAAAATAATATTTCTTTGTTGAATGCGCTGCTTCCGAATGTATTCTGGAGAAATACGCAGAGTTCTGATATCTGATATTCTGATATACCAAGTATTATCGCATCACCAGTGTTACTTACTTGATATCTATCTAAAGCTTGGGTTAATCCGGAGTTAATTAAGTTTTCAGGAGTTCTACTTGGTTTTTGTCGAATAACTTTTCGTGGAGGTATGTAAGTTTCATCTTTTTCAGACACTGTATCATTTTCACTATCTTCATCATCTCTCTCTCTCTCTCTCTTCAGTACTATTATGTCTCTCAGAGTAATTTGACAATCGATTCATAGAGCTAAATCTCAATCTCTTTCGCAGTAATATCATTGATGTGCGATGGTCAGTAAGAAATTGTAAGGCTTGTTCATTATTTGTTTCTTTTAGTAACCTAGCAACATCAACATGAGATGCATCTAATAAAACATCTAAAGAATCCACAAACTTTTTTTCTCGAACATGTTGTTTTCGTTTCCGGATGTTGTTATAACTCTCATAAGTTTTTCGATTCCATCTTTTCTCTTCGTTGTAATTTTAAAACTTTTATAAATAGCCATTATTTCAGCGGCAACAGTAGAGCAACTACTTCTGACACAGTATTTTTCTTCTTGTACTAAATAAAGCAATCTCTTCAATATCACTTTTTTGCTAGGTAGCATTTTACCACTAAATTTTTTTAAAGTTTTTCCTACAACAAAATTATATTCTCAAAAACCGATAACAGTTAAGAAATTTCAGATAATTACCCAATAAATAGGCACTCATATTTAATGTAGATATAGTTTTAAATATTCTTAAAAAATCTTAAAATTTTAAAACACGATAAAGCGTACCTTCAATACAAATGTTTAAAGAACTTTCTAGAAACTATGACTTTTTTTGTATATAAGTTAAGAAATAAAAAGTTTTTAATTTTTGTATTAAATATTTGCTGACGATATGTCTGCAGCTTTTCCTGTTTTGTTTCTATGTCATTGTACTTACCTGAACTATCATTAAAGCAAACTGCAAAATTACAGAGAATTCTGTTGTTACAATTTTAACGCAATCTTGCAGTTTGGCTTAATGATCATTAAAACACTAAGTTCCAAAGAATTGTAACTCGTTGCATTTTATTAATAAGAAATTTTGAATTATTAAATAAAGAAATTGACAACGACAAATTCAGTCGTAGTCAAGTACTCGAACTAACAAGTTTTTTATTAACAACATTAAACTTAACTGGCGCCCAACGTAAAATTAAATCATGTGTAAGTGTGAACTGGAGAACCCCAGTAAAGTGATGAAAAGGACATATTCTCGGTCACCAGCATTTTCTAAAATAACTTTACAAAAATTCTATTAAAATAAAATTTTTAAATAAATTAAAATAAAAGAAAACGTCAAATAAAATTTTTGAATTAAATAAAAGAAGTGTGGTAAAACAAAAGAACATTAAATCTTTTTATAGAAATTAAAATTAAAAAAAAACATTAAATAAAAAAAAAAAACAATAAAATAAAACGTAAAATAAATTTTCGAGCTAAGTGGGAAAAGGACGAAAATAAAAAAGAACAACAAAATAAGAATGTTTAAATAAATTAAAACAAGAAGAAACATTAAAAAAGGAAGAACATTAGAACATAAAAACAACTTTAAAAATAAAAATCATCAAAATCAACAGAAGAAAAAATCATCAACAGAATCAAAAAAATTGGAAATAAAAATCATCAAAATCAACTGAAGAAAAAATCATCACCAGCATCAAACAACAACAAAAATCAACAAAACCAACGAAGAGAAGCAAACATGAGGATGCAGATGACTATTTTTATGTAAGATTATAATAAAATAATTATATTATTGTTAAGATTTATAGTTTACCTACTTTTAAATAATTTTGTATTAAAACAGAAAAGAAATCTTTAAAAGTGAATAAAAAATTAGAAACTAGATCTAACGAGAAAGAAACAAAATAAAACAATTAATCGAATAATTTTGTAATTTTGCAAATTTCCCTTTTCAATAATGGCAAACCCAAATAATTTAATAAGAGCACCAATTTTAAATAATCCTCCACCAAATTTAAATAATCCTGCTCAACCAGCTCAGGCTCAATTTGTTATAACACCCGAAAATGAAATCGGGATTGCTAGTATCGTACGTAGAATTCTTATTGAGGAACGAAGAGAAATAGAACCAAGACCAGTGGACCAGGGAATTGACCGTAATATTGACCTAACAGATTTAGATAAAATTCCAGACGTAGTACGTTCACTGAGAGAATTTTCAGGAAATAGGACTGAATTTAGTTCGTGGAAAAAACGCACAGAACGAATATTAAAAATTTACGAACCACTGAAAGGTACGGCGAAGTATTTTGGAATATTGAACGTGATCCGGAATAAAATTATTGGCGATGCGGATATCGCTGTAGAAAGTTATAACACTCCATTAAATTGGGAGTGCATCATTAAATGTTTAACAACTCACTATGCAGATCAAAGAGATCTAGGAACTTTAGAGTATCAACTTACTTCTATGATTCAGGGTGCAAATTCTGTGCAAGAGTTTTATAAAAAAATCTACAGTCATTTATCCTTAATATTAAATAAAATATCATGTTTAGAAGAAAGTCAAGAGGCTATTCAGTTGCTAACAAGAAATTATAGGAATAAAGCACTGGACACTTTTGTGCGCGGTTTAAGAGGTGACTTACCCAGACTATTAAGTATCAGGGAACCCAAAGACTTGAACGAAGCCTTACACTTGTGCATGAAACTTGACAATCAGCAATTTAGAGCTCAATATGCTAACAGCGCGACTAGAATTCAATCACATATTCCTTCACAAAAACGTAATAACAATAGACAACACCAAAACTTTTACCCACAGCTTGCACATATCCCTCAACCTGCTATGAATTTTCATAGAATTGCATATCCCAATCAGTCAGGTTTTAATTCATATTACGATCAAAGAAACAAATATCAAATCCCATATAGACAGAATTCTTATACATGGAATACTAATCAGCAGCAACCACCTAACAGACCTTATGCACCAAAACCCCCAATCCCAATGGAAGTTGACACTTCCATGCAATCTAAAAGGGTCAACTATATGAACCGACCCACAATGGATAATAGATTTGCAGGAGTAAGACCCTTACCGCAATCAATGCAATCTAACCAACCAAGAAAACATCAACCAATAAATCACATTGGAGTTGATCAATGTGACCCAAAACCCAATCCAAACGATCAAGAAATTGAGACCGACATTGACGCAAACACATCCGAACCTCAACATGAAAACGAGGAAATTGAAGACGTAACAGAATATCTGAAACAATTTGATATACCAGATGAAACGAGTGTACTGAATATTCAGACATTCATTTTTTAGACTAACAGATTCCACGTTACCATATTTTCAATGTAGGACCAGCGACGGCAAGATATTCAAGTTTTTAATTGACACAGGGTCAAATAAAAACTATATTCAATCCGAATTGGTTAAAAATCCGATACCTAACGAAACAAAATTTCAGGCAAACTCCGTTGGTGGAAAATTACCATCACCCACCACACTTTAATTAACTTATTTGGAGTACGATCACAGAATTTGAAATTTTTTTTGCTACCTGCATTGAGATCATTTCACGGTATTCTTGGTAACGATAGCCTAAAAAAATTAAACGCAATTATTTATACCTCTAAGAACTATATGATAATTAATGATTCTATAAAAGTACATATAAAGCAACAGTTATCAGAATATATTAATAGCTTGAACATAAGATCAGACCATTTGACAGACGGACAGACAGGGAAATTAATAAACATATGCGAAAAATATTCCTCATTATTTTCGGATCCGGACGAAAAACTGACGTACACGACAACGGTCAAAGCAGAGATACGGACAACAACGGATGACGCTATTTATACTCGCGGTTATCCATACCCCGTTTCAATGAAAGGCAAAGTGGAAAAACAGATTAATGAGTTACTTGACAATGGGATAATAAGACCATCGAGATCCCCATACAATTCGCCCATCTTAATAGTGCCAAAGAAAATGGATGCGTCTAATGAAAAAAAAATATCGAATGGTCATTGACTATAGGAAGCTTAACGCTGTAACCATTCCATATAGATATCCGATACCGGAAATTAATGAAGTTCTGGCACAGCTTGGACAAAATGAATGGTTCTCTGTAATAGACTTAAAAAGCGGGTTTCACCAGATACCGCTCAGAAATAAGGACATTGAAAAAACAGCCTTTTCCGTAAATAACGGAAAATATGAGTTCGTGCGTCTCCCTTTCGGCCTGAAAAATGCTCCTGCTGTGTTCCAACGCGCGTTGGATGACATGTTAAGAGAGCATATCGGTAAGATCTGTTTCGTCTATATAGATGACATAATAGTTTTCGGGAAAGACGAAGATTCGCATCTCAAAAATATTGAAACAATATTCAATACTTTATGCAGAGCGAATCTAAAAGTACAACTCAATAAGTGCGATTTCATGAAAAGAGAGGTAGAGTATCTGGGATTTATTATCTCAAATAAAGGTATAAGAACTAACCCGGAGAAAGTCAGTGCCATAAAGAGATTGGCTCCTCCGACTACCATTAAAGAGCTCAGATCGTTTCTGGGATTATCGGGATTCTATAGACGATTCATAAAAGATTACGCGAAAATTGCCAAACCCCTAACCGTACTTTTGAGAGGGGAAGAGGGACGCATGTCAAAAAGAGAATCTGCTAAGATTCCTGTTTCACTCAATGAAAATGCTCTAGAGGCCTTCAATAAAATTAAAAATTCTCTTTCTTCAGAGGATGTAACTCTTGCATTTCCTAATATCGAAAGGGAATTTCATTTGACAACCGATGCATCCAATTATGCTCTCGGTGCTGTTCTTGAACAAGACGGGAAGCCGATTACCTTTATATCAAGAACTTTGAATAAGGCTGAGGAACACTACGCGACAAATGAAAAGGAAATGCTTGCGATAGTGTGGGCCCTCAAGACGTTAAGGAATTATCTTTATGGACCTGTGGCAATAAAGATTTTCACAGACCACCAACCCTTGACGTATGCGTTAGGAAGTAAAAACACTAACGGGAAATTAAAAAGATGGAAGGCAATTTTAGAAGAGCATAATTACGAAATCAAATATAAACCTGGTAGCAGTAATGTAGTGGCAGATGCCCTTTCAAGATGTCCACAAATTAATGAGATAAATTCATTGACGGCTACTCAGCATAGTCATGAGAGTTCGGGTCATAATCTGATTCAATTTACTGACTCGCCAGTAAACGTTTTCAAAAATCAAATCATAATTTCAAGGGGACATTCACCGTCTTATAATTTCAAAATAATATTCCCAACGTACCATAGACATGAGGTAGTAGACAGCGAATACGACAGCGACAAATTAGCAAACAATTTGAAATCCTATCTAAATCCATCGGTGACAAATGTCATAATGACCGAGGACGAAATTTTAGGTAAAATACAAGAATTTTGGCCATCTCATTTTGGTAAATTTCGTGCGAGGTACACTAGAAAAATGGTTAAGGACTTGACATCAGACATTGAACAAGAGACGGAAATTATCAACGAACATAGACGTGCGCACAGAGACTCAAAGAAAAATAAAATCCAATTACTTAGGAAATATTATTTCCCCCAGATGCACGCAAAAATAAAGAAATTAGTGAAACAGTGTAAGATATGTTGTGAAAATAAATATGATCGTCACCCAAATAAGGTAGTTCTAGGAAAAACACCAATTCCGCATTACCCAGGCCAATACGTCCACATCGATATTTATCACACAAACAATAGAGTTATCCTTACAGCAATTGATAAATTCTCAAAGTACGCACAGGCGAAAATAGTAAAATCAAGGGCAACAGAAGATATAAAATATCCCCTACAGGAGCTACTTATGTCTTTTGGTACTCCTGAAAATGTTGTCATAGACAATGAAAAATCACTCAACTCAGCTTCCGTAACCTTTATGTTAGGGAATCAATTGGGCATTAAAATCTATAAAACACCACCCTATACTAGTTCTGTAAATGGACAAGTGGAACGATTTCATTCCACTTTGACCGAAATAATGAGATGCATAAATGCAGAAAACGTTCATAAATCTTTTGAAGACCTTTTGATAAATTGCTTAAACAAATACAATAATTCGGTGCATTCTACGATAAATAGAAAACCTATTGAAGTATTTTTTGGTAGAAATTCAGACCCTGCATCTTTAAAACTGGATAGATTAAAAATTATACAGAGTTTGACAGAGAAACAGGAGAAAGACTTAGACCATCATAATAAAAATAAAACTGAAAGAAGGACTTATAAAACCGGTGACAAAATCTTTGTAAGGAACAACAAAAGAATAGGGAATAAATTAACGCCAAGATACAAAATAGAAATAGTACAGGAGGACAGGGGAGGAACTGTTTTGACAACAACAAGACGCATAGTTCACAAAAATTTGATAAAGAACTAATATTTTTTTATTGCAGCTCAATTTTGCAACTAATTGCAGCAGAAGTACAGATCCTAGACTACACGAACGCCCAAATTGTAACGGTTGAGACAGGCATGACTAAACTAGTAACCGGCGACTTTAAAATCATACATGTAATAGACCTCAGCTCGTACGAAAAAGCAGTAGACCAATTGGATGACGTAATAAGACAAGACATTGGGAAAAAGGACAGCAATTATCCATTTTTATTGCATCAAGTACAGACTTTATATGCTTTGCTTGCGGAGTTGAGACCCAGACGTGAAACGAGATCAATAAACGCTTTGGGAACGATATGGAAGTGGGTAGCAGGTTCACCAGACCACGACGATTTCCAAATTGTTGCTGACAGGATGAATAGGCTTTTGGAGAACAATGACAAACAGATTGTGATAAATAGGGCCATAGAAACAAGAATGCAAGAAATAACAAAGATAACCAATAGTATAATGAATAACATAGGATCAAATGATGCTTTGGAGCGGGAAATTATTAAAGACGTTGAAAGAAAGCTAGAAATAATCAAAGAAGAACTTACCAATCTAGGTTATTCAATGCAGTGGGCGAAATCTGGTATAATAAATTTCTTCGTGTTATCTGAATACGAACTAAACGTAATTAAAAAGCATTTCGATGAACATAATATGCCTTATGTGAATTTGGTGAAGCCTTGGAGTTTGGTGAGGTAAAAATAGGGGTAAATAAAACGACAATCCTTTACATTGTCGACTTGCCAATTATGAAAAGGGAAACGTGTAGAAGCTTATTTATAAAATCAGTTAAGAATCAGAACGTATCCATTAAGATTGACAATGAAAATTTTGTATTGTGTAAAAACTCTCTCCTCGAGGTAAAATCCGCATGCAGAATGTTTAACGATGTGGCTGTTTGCAGAAATTACAATTTAGAAAATATCACAGAACCGAGTTGCTTGCCGAGATTACTCGATGGCATGCCATCAAATTGTCCAACCTCTAACAACCAACATTTACCCATGGTAAAAGAAATTACACCGGGTCTAATTCTATTAAACGGTTATAATGGATCAATATGGATAGAAAATAGGGAAGTGGATCTGCATGGTACCTATATTATCAAATACTATAACTCTACAATTACCATAGGGAAAAGAGCTTATTCCAGTAAGGAAATTACTATGATGAAACCCTTACCAGCAGTGGTTAATGCACCAAACACTATTGCAAATTATGAAGAAATGCTATCATTGGAAATGCTTAAAGATCTTCATATCAACAACGCTGGTGAAATTAAGAGACTAGCTACTAATTATAAAGCCAGCATGGGAATGCTAGGAGCCCTAACGATGGTATTGATATGCGGCCTGATCTTGCATTTGATAAAAAGAAGAATTGATTTCAATGTTAAAACCAACACCGAGCCGGAACATCCAGTTGAAGCATCAAATACTTACATTCACTACCCATCCAACGTGGACGCTGGAATTTAAGAGGGGAAGAGTTAAGAAATAAAAAGTTTTTAATTTTTGTATTAAATATTTGCTGACGATATGTCTGCAGCTTTTCCTGTTTTGTTTCTATGTCATTGTACTTACCTGAACTATCATTAAAGCAAACTGCAAAATTACAGAGAATTCTGTTGTTACAATTGTAACTCGTTGCATTTTATTAATAAGAAATTTTGAATTATTAAATAAAGAAATTGACAACGACAAATTCAGTCGTAGTCAAGTACTCGAACTAACAAGTTTTTTATGAACAACATTAAACTTAACTTATATATTTGATTTTTAAATTATTTAAATTAGGCTTACTATATTATTCTAAAATCCAAACACCTTCAGCAAGTTTATAAGCCCCTTGATATGCAAATGAAATAGAACTTGACGTCACTGAAAAGTATAATTTAATTTCGCTCAACTGAACAGTTACGTGATCAATTATTTGTTAAATAAGTCAAATTTTAAAAATGTTTAAACAAAATTTAATTATAAAAATCGTAAACACCAACCGATTAATCGAATACTTTTGAGAGTGTTATTCGATTATTAGCTAAAATATAATCCTTAGTAATATACAACTGACTCCATTATACTTACAAAGTGAAAATAATCGTTTTGCATATTTTATTGTAATTAATTATTAAAAATTTAGAGAAAAGTAGTGTAGACCTGAGTCAGGTTTTGGTCATTTAGTCATGAAATGAAGAAAATATTGAGAAAATATTGGGGAGCGAAAAAAATAACACATTTGCATTTATGGGTGGTGTAATATGTATATATAATATATATATATATATATATATATATATATAATATATATATATATATATATATATATATATATATATACAACTGTACATTTAAAAAAAACATAAGCATCGAAAGAAAAACAAAGCAACTTTGCGAGTACATCAAAGTCCTTACTTCCAATCATGCTTTCACCCTCTCTCTCACATAAAATCAAAATTTTGCAACGTAAGATTTGCGTGTCTAAATGGGGTCTGAATGTTTAAAAATTAGAGAAAATAAAGTGCGTTGAACATATACATATATCTATACATACGTACATTAAACTCTTGCTAAACTTTTTTATAAAGTATGCCAACAAAACCAGTGCATAAAAAACTGCCGATAAAATTTTATGCTTAAAAAAAAAGAACTCTTGTTTTCTTAAAAGTGATAATTTTTTCGTTTAATTATTCTTATTTAATTAACAGAGGCACTTTTGCCCGTTTTTACAAACTCATATAGCTTGAAAATCACTGCTCAGCTTTTAATAGCACAATATAAATAAGAATTACTCGTTGCCAAGCAATCGCCGCGTAAACATACAAGCAATTTTACGGATCGTTGTATTCAATCGGACGGAAAATTGTGTTTTTTTTTTTTGTTAATTGGAAGGCTATTGGAATAGCATTAACTTAATAACCCTTTTTATTGTGTTGTTTTTCGTTATTTCTTTGTTTGATTAGAATTATTTTTAAATTCTGAAAAGAGCTTCGGATTTCACCATTGAAGGGGTTAAACCCCCCAACCATTACCGTTTTAGAGACCTAGACCCCTCGCACGAAAAATCGAAATCGACAAAATTAAAAAGATAAAGAGTTGATGATTTTATCCCCTTACATAGTACTACACCCAATGACGATAACATTCCTAGATATTTGGTTGCATCTGCATTGCCACGGTCTGATAACACAGAAACTAAACCGTTGGCCTCTTACAATTTTTTCCAAATTGAAAAAGGGCTAAATTTTTTTTCTCGTGATTACTTGGACATAACTGAAATGCGTAGCGGTGATTTAATGATAAAAACAGCAGATATGAAATTGGCCAAAAAGTTCCTCAAAGCAAAATATATAGACGTTGTACCAGTAAATTTAACCATGCATAAGAATCTTAACTCAATACAGGGCCGAATTTTCTCATGGAAAATTATTGATATTTTTGAAGAAGACCTTTTAAAATCGTTAGAGGTCCAAAAAGTAATTGAAATTCGTAAACTATTCAAAAAAGAGGGTGAAAAGTACGCACCGACCGGAGCGTCAATTGTAAACTTTAATGTTATACATCGACCAGAAATATTAAAGCTTGGATGGGAAAGAGTACGTGTGGAAGAGTACATTTCTAGCCCTATGAGATGTGTGACCTGTCAGCGTCTGGCTCACACTAAGAAAAGATGCAAGAATATAGAGCTGTGCAGGGTCCCCTCCACACGATTCATGTGCTAGAAAGTTCTTTGTTAATTGCAACAGTGCAACCCACACATCATTTGACCCAGCGTGTCCGTCGTTTTTAAAGCATTAATCTTTAAATAAAATCAAAGCCCACAAAAGATGTACTATACGTGAGACATGGAAATTTTTTAGTGATAATCCCGCATTGCATACCCTAAAACCATTCAACAAAATAACTCCTCCAACTTTCTCTGAACAATCACATTCCTAACACAAATAGTAATGACTCTATTTTAACTAAAATTAATAAAAAAAAACTTCTGCATCCAATAATAACATCACTCACATACTAACGCCATTAACATATTAACTTCCAATAGTATACACAGCACCGCCATTAGAAATTTGAAAACTTCTGTCCTTATGGAAAATAACTACACAGCAATCATCATGGAAACAAACAACAATGCAATTATAAGTTCTAATAACGAGTTGGCAACTAAATCAATTGAAAATGCTCAAATATGGTAATGAAGCAATAGTAAATAAAATTTTTACTGACATTACTATTTTAACACCATGTAGTAGTATTTTTGCAAAATATACCGATCTATATGTAATAATAATGCTGGAAACATATAAAAACACAATGCCTAAAAAAAGGCTGCGAATAAATTATTTAAATATACAGAAAAATGGATATTGGAATAAATATTACAGTGCTTCAAATAACATCATATTCTGTTATTTTTTTAGTTGAACTTGCTGCAATCTTTGCAGCGATTAATCATGCTGCCGAAATTAATCAGAAGATTATAATATGCACGGACAGTCTGAGTGCAGTTAAGGCAATATCAATCAACAAAAATGGCATATACAATAATGTCTTTAAAAATCCTAATATAAAAAAACCGATACTAGTTATGTGGTAATGAAGAAGCGGATAAAGCAGCGAAGGAAGCAATTATGTTGCCACTAAATGCCCTGAACGGAAATGCCCTGTTTTAACATTGTTATCACTAACATTTCAAATACTCTTATTGAATCTTTTAAAGGCAAAGTGGGAAGAATGCTCTAGTTTCTTGAAAAGTCATAATAGAAATTTATCTAGACCGTGATATCACAATGACTATTTGCAAATATTTATCTTGCTTAATACGTTCTCTCTTTCTTTTTTGACAGCTATGCCGAATCTTATATATCCTTCACCACATATGTACATACATATAAATCGGTATAAGAATTTTTTTCTTATACAGATAACGCTTAGAATGATAAGCAGTTCAGACATTGATGTACTCGCAAAGTTGCTTTGTTTTTCGTTTGTTGCTTGTACACAGTTGTATATTTATACATACATATATTTCTGTGCTATAAGCAGCAAATGGAAAACGTCCAAAAATTAACAACGATCAAACAGAAGGAAACAAAATTTGTAAAAGAAAACTTTGTGTGTCTGAACACCAAACAAAGTTTAAAAGACAATTAACAAAAATTTAAAAAAAAAAATTTGCCTGTATGAATGCACTCTTAGACAAAGTCGACACACAAATTAAAGTATTTCTTCACTATTCTCTTTGTTGTTGTTGCAATTTTAGTTTTTTGTCATTCTTTCTTATTTTGCTCAAAAGTAAAATTACCCAAACAGCTGCTTCTTACTTTTGTTTACAAAATAACTGTCTTTTAAAAAGTCTCATAAAAGAAAATTTTTGTAAGACTATGAAAAATATAAGTACTTGGCAATTAAAAAAATTTTAAAAAATAATATTATTTTGTTATTTTGCTTTATTTTTCTATGGAAGTACACAGCAAAGAAGTGTAAAAGAACAGAAATTTGGTTAAGAGTAAAGTAAAAGTAAACAAGTAGGTGATGAAATATTCAATGCAATTTAATTTTTTCGATACAATTTAAAAAAGAGTATTCAATTTTATTTTGTATATTTATCAATAAATTATACAAATGTATGAAATTATTATTATCTTTAATATAAATATTTTTACATCGAAATCACAAAAAGAATGTTTCTAGGAAATTCATGATGCGCTTAAACATCATAAACACGTTTGCAAATCACCTAATAATTAAAAAAAAGTAGAACATTTGCTGGCTTTTAGTGATCTTTGTTTTATACATTGTGTCACTCAAGTACATTTCTTTAAAGAAAGGGACTATTTAATAGTCATACCGTACAGTTTTTAAGTCTGACATATCATTTCCGAAGCCACAACAATTTTCTTTGTTAATTTTTGCTAGTAAGGCGTTACTTTACTTTTTTACATTTGGGAGAATAATTTTGAAAATTTCTGTTTTACCCACTCGTTGCTAGTTTTTGCTAAAAAAATATTTTTTTAGAAATCTAGCTTTTATCGTCTTAGTACTTTAAATGGAAATTTTAAAAGTAAAAATTAGCATCACTGAAAACATCTGTTGTCAGAAGGTTTTACATATTAAATAGAGCATGCTCTAAACAAAAAATTAACACATGTTATAACACAGGAAAATAACATATGTTATGTTTAATGAGGCTTACACTATGTGTGTTGATTTACATATAGAAAATCTGACATTCCATATGACTTGTATACATAATGTAAACACACCTTAATTCATAACAATAAATATGATACTGAAACAGCATTTTTAATGTTGTGAGTAAAACAAATAAGACTGACAAAAAAGAAAAATTGCATTCGTGATTAACCGAAGGTTGATACAAAAGGTTGATACAGAGCGAATGTACAAGACAAAGTTACAAGCAGAACATTGAAGAAATACTTTGGTTTGTGTGTCGACTTCGTCTAACCAAATTAACATTGATATGAATATTCCTCGTATTCTTATTTACAAAATTAGTTGGTTAAATAGATAATGTTTACAATGTACACAATCTAAGCTAGGTGGATGCGAAGAATGCTGATGAAGGATTTAGCTATCCAGAAAATGCTACATTTCATTCTGCTAGTGTCTAGTTTTTCTTGTTTTCTTTTGAAAACGTCCGCATACATTTTTAAAATAATTTTTCATTCTGCAAAACGTTTTTAGAAATTAAAAAATTAACTTAAGCTAAAAATAAATTTTAATTTATTCCGTCTTATTTTAAAGTTTTTGTATTTAATGGTTAAAAAAATTATAAGACCACACTTTAATATATAAATTCAAGTTGTTGACTTGTTGTGGCAGCTGGCTCAACAATACTGATTCCTTGTAAATTTTAACTGTCTGTCTATAACGGTTTCAAATTATAGATTTTCAAGTTATCAACTTTTATTAATTTCCAAGTCCACATTGTATACCTGTTGTTATAGCGGACTTATTAATACAGTTATTTTTGTCGATTTCAACTTTCTGTCTTAACTTTTTAACAGGTGAATACCTTAATTTCCATTTTCAACCGTTTTATTTTCTGTAGTAACGTACTTAGCAATTCTGGATCTACTTAAATCTAAACCGTCTGTCTATACAAATACTTCCAATTATATCAACTATTGTAACACCCTTTAATTTAAGTTGGATATTCTGTCTAATTTTTAAGCGTTTGTATATGACGATTCAAAAGATAGGCCCAAAAGGTCAAATTCCTCATTATAGGAGCACTTTTTAATTTCGAAAACTCTGTACTTGTTTTTAAAGCGTACTTAAAAATACATGCGCCTTGTAAATTTTCAATCAAATTATATTAACTATTGGGACACCCTTAAAATTTCAAATCCCAATTTTATACTTGTTATTATAGTTAACTAAGCAATGCAGTTACTTTGTAAATTTCAATCGTCTGTCTGTAACGGTTCAAAAGGCCACTAAGGGTCGATTTATGTTATCTACTTTTTTTGTTTTTATTGTTATTGGGACCCGCCCTCAGGGGATGACCACGAGTTATGCTATGCGTTGTTCCAAAACTAGGAAATTAGGTTGTGGGAAGGCGGCTAGATGAAGAAGTGCTTGTGGAAATTCGATTTAAATCTTTGCACACTAAAAGTGACAGGAAACACCTCTACAGGGAGTTTTTTCCACATACGAACTGGCTGGCTAAATGCGTAGTGCCATTCACTGGCCAATCGACCACAAAGGGATGCGCGTACGAAAGTTTTCAGGAAAAAGTTCCCTAATTTCATGAGAGCGCAATCCGTTATAGTAACGATTAAACAGGGAAACACACCTCACAGAGCTGGATACCCTGCTGACACCACTAAGCTTTTATGCTCTTTCCTGCACGCGGTCAAGTAACTCCAAAATAATCTTTGGAGCACCGATGCATGCATGAGAGTTGTATTCCATTTTCGAACTAGGACACAGATAGGGAGAAGATAATATGGAGTGAAGTATTTCTTACACCGTTTTAGAAAACTTAGGTACTTGAATGCTTCATGTGCGACATGAAGATATGCTTGCTCCAGCGATCATCGCATTGATTCCTTAATAATCACCCATAATTACAGATGAGGTAGCACATTCAGTTGTACGCCTGTGCGAAAGCACACAACACAGGGTTTTACGAGAGTTTAATTGAACCCTGTTCACAAGGTGATTTGAAGTTTTAATTAATGAATTACAAGTGTCCGTGCAAAAAACAAAAATAAATTATCGTATGTTTTGTGATATTTTATTGTTGTTTTTATTTTATTTTATAAAATCTTTTAACTGTATAAAAGAGCCGAAAAAAGTAAGCCGTATACAGTGGATAAAGAAATATAAAATTAATGCTGATTATTGTTGTTTTTGCTTAAACTTTGATTTTTGTGTTTACTTTATTGTTTGGACAAAAATCTTTAGTTTAAGATGTAAGTGAGCAGTTTCTTGAAGAGCTAAGTGAACGGTAGCGAAATGGTCATCGAAACGTCGTTTTACCCACAATAGTCAACATCGGTGATTATAATAAATCGGTCGGGATAATCAGCACGATCTTTTATAGTTTAAAGTTACACCCTGTTTATAGAACACGTCAAGAGCGAAACGAAACCGGATGATATATGGACGAATACGTAATAATTAGCGTCCGTGTAACACGTTCCGGTTTTTTCGTTTAACTTACGTTGTGTTTCGTATGAATTTTTGTGTCAAATCGAAGTGTTACCAATGTATTAATTAATATTTTTATTTACTTTTTTTCATATACATTTTTTGTTTTTGCCATATTTAGTGGCTACCCTGCTTTGGCGCCTTAAAGGTAACAGCTGAATTTAATAAACAAAACAAAATTGTCAAGACGAATTCATATAAGGTGGGTGTCCGCTACAACAATAAGAAGAACAACTGGCACTTAAGTATATATAACTTCAAAACACATTTATTAACTGCAATTTTTTCTCACCATTTTAATTACTGTTTTTAGTAAGATTTGTTTTCAAAATTGATTTAAAACTATTGTTGTAATATATTTTTAAGAATATTAAAGAAAGAACTTTTATAATATAAAATAATACACTTTTGACAGTTACTTTACACTTAACAAAATTTAGCAAAAAATAGTAGCTGCCGCAACGATACCACCCAAAGCGAATAAATATACGGTGGGAGCCATGACGAGTTCGTTAATTTTCGCTATTAGCCGGAATGTCAAACTACATATAAAAAAATAGTAACCCGATTTTTTATATATGTAGTTTGACATTTACCCTACCGGCCATCGCTCCCATTGTATAATTATTGGCCTGGATACCACTTGATAAAATTAATTCGCCTTGAAAATTTTTATACGAGCAGGGTATAAAGTTGTATCTGTTAAATAAAAATTGGTACAAATAACAAATTTAAACAATAGAGTCTTAAAAATAATTGAAATGTGAGTGTACATTTTATATGTATGTATAATTCAAATATAGTTGATGTATACATAGATGTGTTCACTCATGAAAGTGTTATAATGTCCTACAATGCCAACTCCTTAATCACTGATTGTAATTTATTTATTTTTTTTATTATTTAAAAAAAATTTTTTGGGAACTCAAAATAAATATAAGTTAAATTTTTTAAACGAATGGTATTTTTTCTTTTCACAGCTTTAAAGTTTCTGACATTACAATGCGGGATACATAAACCAAAAAAAATTTCAATTGTTAAGTTTTTATAAAAAGATTGACATTCGTGTTTCAAAAACCCAAAAATGAAAAACGGTAACGTTTTTGTTCGTCTAAACAGCAAGTTGTGTTCTGTAAACAGGCTGTTAAACCAAGAATTCTTTTTTGATTTAACGCGGATTTGCTTAGGTGTAATGAAGGTTTTCATCGTAGGGTAAGAAAGAGGTCGAGAGTATTTTGTTGTTGCACTTCAACAAACGAAATATGTGTTTGAGTTGAGTAAATACAAGTACATATTCGATACTTTCCTCTCAATACCAAGTACTCTTAGCATCTATACTTTACCACAGAAAACCAAGTAGATATCGGTAAAAAAGTACTCGTATCGGTCAAAAATACTCGTATATTAACTTGAAGTTTATGTTAAACGAGACGCCATTACAGTCTTTATGAAATGTGCATAACTAAGTATTCTTGATTCTGTAAAGTAAATGTAATTCTCAATCTAGCTTTCACCCACAATTATTCATAATTTTTATTAAAATAATTTTCAAAAAGTTATTAATAAAAACAAATTTGTCTAAGAAAATATTTGGTTTATTCAGTTCATTCATTTCATATTTGTAAAAAAAAAATTCATTGGAATTTATTATTTTTTGTTCTGCTTGTAGAATGCAACAAGTCAAAAATTTTTTTCTATATTAGTTTTCATACTTGTATGTAAATATTTATACGCATTTTTTTTAAAGAAATATTGTTAGGTTTTATTGATTTTTTTAAATAAATTGAATTCAAATTATATACACATTATTGTCTTTATTTTACAAAAAGATATTTCTTTTTCTACCCTTCACCACAGAAAGTGGATAAAGGGTATATATAAGATTGTCATTTCGTGTGTAATTTCTACAATCCATTTCCGACCACATAAAGTATATATATTCTGACTTCTTATGCATATCGAAGTCGATTGAGCGATGTCCGTCTGTCCGTCCGTGTACGTGTTGAAATCAAATTTGCCGAGGCGCTAAATGTGCTAGAAAAATTTGTTCATGTCATTTGGAACAATAAAGTAACTCCAATAAAAATATATATATATATATGGGGCGTTAGAAAATTAAAAAATAAGAAAAAAACATCAAGTGAAAAAATTGGCGTTCGCCCATATTTTCCGAATCACGGTGCTCTGAAATTCTCAATTTTTTTAAATGTCAATATGGGTACCATTTTAAAGGTTTTGAACAGATCTTTTAGGAAGTACTTAAGTTTTTAAAAATGCTTAACCTCTTAAGAGCCGGTGACATTTTCATGCAAACATTTTTTTCTTAGTTTTTTATTATCTGTCACTTCAATATTTGATTTTTTGATTGGAGTTATATAACTAAACCAGATTTACATACATGGTGAAGGGTGTATAAGATTCGGCATAACCGAATATAGCACTCTTACTTGTTTAAGCTGAGAAGGTAATACAAACTATTCCACACTAACTATAATAACGTACTTGGAACTGCATATCGCTGGTCTCATGTAGAAAGGCCTCGCACAATCGTGATTTTACAGAAGGGAATAAAAACATAATATAAACTGTATTTATCGCAATATAATATTTGAAATGTAAATGCTTGTAAAACCGTTATTCATGATTCTATTGCATTAAAATTTTTTAACGAGTGGTATCTCTGTGAAATGCCTTGAAATCTTTAAAAGCATAATTTAGTAAAAATTCAATTTAGGGCTTTTCTACATGAAACTAGCAATATGTATTTTTATTTGCTTTATTTCTATGAAATAGTCGGCCGATACGAGTAGGTATCGATACTTTTTCTTCGATATTGATTACGCATCGATATTTTTCAATCGATACTGTATCGAGTAAAAATATCGATACCCTAGTGGTATCGTTCTATCCCTATGCACGAGCGGCTTATGCGCAGCGAATAGCACAAAATGTGTGCCTCCTAGACTTGTTGGGTTTGAATGGTGAATCCAAGACGAGTTGTGGACATTGAAGTGACCAGCAATAATAATTTCAATGTTGGGACAACTTTCAAGGGCCCTCGATATAAAAACGGAAGTCGGATATATGTAGATTTATGCCTTTCCGCATTTAGGCTTCTGTATAAGAACCCAACAAAGTGTGACCAGATTTTCAATCTACCCAAGGACAGTTAAATTCAGGATCAATCATGGCTGTCACTGGTACACCAATTCATTGCGAATGTTCAATGCAAGACCCCGTTGTAAAACAAAAAGAGGTAGAAGGAAGTACCCAGCTATATAAAAATCCCATGTATCAGCATCTTCAGATATCTAAACCTCACAAAAAGCAAAAATATCAGGCCAATGGAGACATCTTTGTGCGTAAACAGAGAAGAAATTCGCTCTCACACCACGTCTGTTGCAGAAATCAACTCTAAATCTTCCTGTCATAACAAAGAGCCATACCCTTGTCTGTATTATAGCACTAAACTTATTCAAAAACTGATGTTTTTATGACTATTTAGTGACAAGTGTTGTACGTGCAGCTCTAATTAGTCAAACAACAGTTAACACAAAAGTAAAAAAAATAAGTTATTACTACTATTTAAAGAACTAGGAGAAGGAATGGAACAATTTGCGTTGTAAGAAGTGAAAGAGCTCTGATCTGGTTATATGCGACCCACTGTGCCATCACAGGATATACAAATATATATTTTTTTTAAATCTAAGGCCAAACTATAATCTGCATAAGATAAGATAACAAACTTAAACAGTTGTGGAAATACATTTAATATATGTGGTAAACTAAAACGTACTTAAGAAAACTTTTCGACAAATATCGTCAAATTTCCTTTATTTAAGCAAGTTACGAAACTGGCTGTACTTTTAGTACAGAAACATCTGTTTGTGCTATATGTTATAGAATTATAAAGAAAAATTGCATCAAACCAGGGCAGTTTTTAGTTCTTAATTTAATAAAAAATGTAGAAAAAAGATAATTATTTAGTTCTTTTACATTTTTACCGACACAATGAATAAAAATAAATTTTTATTTGTAAATGATTTACGTGATGTACGCCGTTGTATTTTGGTATCGTTGGCCACAAACACAAAAACAAAAAAACTTGAAGTACATACATATATTTTATTGAATTTATCTTAGAATATGAACAAAAATCTTAAAAAATGTATTTGAATGTTATTGAATATAAAAAATATGTTCTTTAGAAAGATTTTTGTTTCATGATTTTGATCACTTATAAATAAACTATTTTTTGATAGAAGAACGATTTAAACATTCATGTGCAACTGTGGCAAGTTACTTATAAAGTTTATTTAAGTATATTGTAGTCACCTAGAATTCTACCTAAGCAGCTGACAGGCTTTTCGTTGGGCTTTTTACATAAGCTTAAGCTAGCTTATTCTCATTATACTTGGGCCTTTAGGTATTTATTTAGAGAAGTTTTATTAACAGGAATTTTTTTTTTATGTCTTCTTGTTTGCTGCTATTTTTGTTTTTATGTTATTGTCTTTTTACTATTATTATGTTTCATAGATACACACTTTAATTTTTAGACTTTTGTACATACTTTTGTATTACTTTTTGTTATTGGGAGCTATAGTGATACGAAATACTTTTAAATTTTTAAATGGTGTTCTTACATTATCTAAAATACGTAAAAAATATGTATGTAAGCACATCCTTTCAAATAAAGAAAACAATTTTGCAAAGTTGATTTCAACACGAACACAGACGGGCAGACGGATATCATTCAATGAACTTTGCTTTATATCCTATGGCGTAGATAGATATTATAGAAATTAGAAATGAATTAAAAGCTTAGATATACCCTTTTTCCACCTAAGGTGAAGGATATAATAATGAACACTAACGATATGTTTATAACTTTCATTTGAGAGTAAAATCCTTATTAGTTATTAATCTTTCACGATTTTATTGTAACGAAAGCACAATTAAGAATATTTTTCACCGGCATTTGCATTAAAAAATCAGCTGGTTTATATAAAGCTTTCAAGCTTTTTCAAGATACAGAAAGTATGCATGTATACATATATGTATTTGAATATGTAAAAAGAAATGCAGTTGAGCGAAGCTAAATATATATTTACTCTACATTATCACAATTATGGTATTTTTAAGAGTAAATTATAAAGCTTTTTTAAATATAATTTTCATATACAGCGAAAATATACATTTGTACTAACCATCCTTTACTCCATATGTAAAGTCAAAAATAATTAAAGCTAAAGCAAATGTATGCAATAAAAACGCCATCTCTGTTTCATTTACTATGTTTTCCTTCTTTTATTTAATGTACTTTTACATGTGTTTTTATCCACGTTTCAAAATTAAAGTATTTGTAATAAAAGTGCACACTCCCTACGTTCAACAAACACACATATATATATAAGCACGAAATACAATTTTATTGCTTTATATTACTGTTTAACTTATGTTGTATTATCAACGGGTATAATATGTACATGCATATCATATATTTACGCACACTATATGTATTTAGATGTAACATTTTGTATGTACAACCATTCGTATTAGAGGTATTTATTTTGTAAATCTTTCCATCAAAATTACATATCATTAACACTGTACATTTTGATGGTGTACCAGTAGTAAATAAAATTTAATAAATAAACACAGTTAAAACATTCTTTACAGCTTATTTTTGACAACTAAATTTGAAAAGGCTGTTTAACTTGTCGTTACAATAACAAGTTCCGAATAAAACTGAAATCGTCTTAGGTATCTTCAAAGGATATACTTTTTTTGCAGATTAAAATAGTCATGCGTACAGAGAATATGGCTACAGTATCAAATATTTTTATGTTTACATACAAGCTTCAAAAGTTATTTATAACGGGTATGAAAGTTTTGCTCGTATATTGACCAACATATCAAGAAGTAACTTAAAAAATCCAACTTTTTATTAAGAAGTTACTTTTTTTTCAAGAACGTGCCTAACTTAATTGTTAATAAGAAATTAAATTTAGATATAAAGGTTCAAATTCGCAAGTAGTAGAATCTATGTAGGTACAATAGGTTAAAAATTTAGATTTACAAAACCAAATTTATGGTTGTCGAAGTTTGATTTTCTAACAGCCACTCCTATGTCTTTCGAAAATTCGGTTTAGTTGTTAAACAGTACAATAATAAAAACTGAGTAATATCGACATTTGCGAATTAAAAAGAGGGAACCATCTGTTGGCCGCTTTCACCTGTGATCGATTCGACTTGTTCCGAGCTTTATTTTTGGATTTAGTACCAAATTTTGTATTTAGCACTTGACAATTTTCTTAGCAGGTTCGCAGTATCAATTTAACCCTTTTAAAAACTTTTTGCAATTTGAAACCAACAATTTATATTATGTTTATATACTTATTAAAAAGCTGTGTTAATAAGTAGCTGTCAAAATAGCAGCTATCTAGTAATGTAAAATTAGTAACATTTCAGTTTTTGTTGACCTTTTTAATATTTTTAAGTTAAAAGGGCTACAATTCCTGAAATTTCTGGCGTGTTTCTATATCACGTATAACTCAAAAACTTCGTATAAATGAGTGAAGAAATTTGTTTTGGGGTTCTGTATTACAAATATCGCTTTGAATTGAGTGAAAACGTAATAGTTGCATTATTTACTGTCTCTTGGTTTCTATATTGCGAATAGAAATGTCATAAATGTCAAAAACAAACGATTAGAAAAAAGAATTCGCCGGTAAGAAAATAAATTTTAAATTTCAATAAATTAGAGAAAAAAAAAATAAATAAAAAAGCCAATCATGAGTTCAGAAAATAAAAGAAGGTATGTTTCAATACTTGAGATGTTAATAACTAGAATTTTAACAATACAAAACCATGTTAGTGTAAAGAAGACAAGAGCGGTGTAATTCGATAAATTGGCATCTTATATGGAGGAGTTTCCATATCTTGCTACCGGTAGCCCTATATTTGGAAGTTGCAGAGCAGCTATGGAGCACACGTGGGATACAGTGGCCCAAAAATTAAAATCATAAGGTCCTTCGGAAAGAAATGGTAGTGAGTGGAAAAAGGTATTGTATTCTTTGAAATCTTGTTTGTAGACTGAAACAGAAAATTGCAGAAAACAATAAAAGTTTACATGTAACTGGTTGGGGGCCACGCATTATTACCAATTTGACTGCATTGGAGAGGGATATTGATAGAATTTGCCACCTTTCTTCAGCAACTACACCAAGTGGAAAAACTCTTGGTGTCTCTGCATCTATCGAAACAATGCAGTTTCCCAGTAGCAGTAACAAAATTGTTTCTGGTACACCCCCTCGTAGAAACCCCATTACCGCAGTAGTTTCACCAACAACATCCGCAACACTGAAAGTCCAAACACAGAATGTCACAGTTAATTATAATAAACTGAATCTCAAATACTACTATTAGAACCACCGCAGCCAATTACATTAACACCAAAACAGTCTTATCCAGACCAAAATAATAGTAAAGCAATAAACCAACCAAATCGGAAAAGAAAAGTTGTGGAAAATGAGAAAGTTGAGCAAATTAATCTTTTTAAGAAACAATTGGAGGTGCAGGAGAAAACATTGCATGTAATTAATATACAAACTGCTACTGCAGATAAAAACATTGCTCAATCGACTAATATAATAGCACAGTCCTTAGTCGATATTGTAAAGTACTTAAAAGATGATAATTAATAATTTTATATTTATTAAAGGCTTATTTGACAATTATTCTATAAAAATACCACAAATAAGCCTTTAAAAACATACAATAACTTTTAATTAATACAAAACTTAAATTGAAAACTTCTTGTTTCGGTACGCCGGTTTCATTCTTGGGGCTGTTTCATCAAGTAGCATCTTAAAAATTTCTTTGCTTACGCGTAATGTAGCAATAAAACTTAGAAACAAAAATTCATTACAATCATAACATAAAATTAACTAAAAACTTACCGCTGTAGTGTGTTGGTGTAAATTTTCCCTATAGCCCTTGTATTTATTTTAAAACAGCTGAAAGGGTTCCAGCTAAAACTTAGGCGTTCGAAAAAACTGCCGAAACAAGTGAGGCTAATGAAATAAAACTAGGCAGTTGTTGCCGATTTATGTTTACAATCAAAAGTCTAATTTTATTTAAATTTGTATCAACTTATATACTAGTTATGAGAACTAATCTTAGCCTTTCTAACTTACTTTAATATATTTCCGTCTCATGTGGTATTATGAGGTTTATATTTAAATTAATATTTTGGTAATCACAATGAGTCAGGTTTGCATTGCACTCAATGTTTAACTCAAACATTGCATCGTTAGCATTTTACAATGCATAAAAACAAAATGTAATTTGATTCTTTATTATTTATAAATTCTATGCATAGTGCATGCACTGTAGGCTTGTGTGGTACACTACACCCTCACCCTTAAGAGAAAAATTACCTGGGTGATTTTTCTATTTATTCCCATAATACCATTAAAACATATTTTTTTTTTTACTAATTACAATATTTGCTAAACTACTCGTAAAATAATATTAATTACAAAAATTATTGTTTCTTATGATTACTTATGAATGTAATATATATTTGTTTTTTATAATGTATTGTATGGTTTTAAATTATTATTGTGGTATGTTTTTTCTAAGCCGTTATAATCTATAGTTGCATTTACACCATTTCTACCTATTACGTTGAATGGTCCTTTATATGGACTTTGGTTTTTCTTTCTATTTTCTACTTTAACTAATACTAAATCTCCTATGTTTACGTCTAGTTTATTGTTGTTATTATTATTTACGCATCTTATCTCTTTCACTTTAGTGGTTAATGTTTTAGCTCTATTCAAAGCGAACTGTAATTTGATTTGCAGCTCTTGTACGTAGTCGTCATAATTGTAAAACTTATGTCTGTTTGTTATATTGTCCGACGATAAGCTTGGTAGTCTTCCATAAACTAATTCGAATGGTGAGTATCCTGTGTCTACATGTGGTGCCGTATTATAGGCGAAAGTAAAGTATGGAATCCATTTATCCCATTCGTAGTCGTTTGCTGTAGTTAATAGAAATTCGTTAAGAACTCTGTGATTTCTTTCTATCGAACCTAATGTTTCATGGTAGTATGGTGTAGAAAATATTTGTTTGATTTGTAATAAAGAGCATATGTTATTCATTAATTCATTCATAAATTCTGTTCCTCTATCAGACTTAAGTACTTTGAATTGACCATATTTGAGAATAAATTCTTCAACCAATATTTTTGCTGTTGTAAGCGCATCTTTTGTGGACATTGGAAATGCGACAACAAATTTTTTCAACTCACATTGCATTGTAAGAATGTAGCGATATTCATTTGAAATGCGAAGTGGTCCTACGGTATCAATTAAAATCACTTCAAAACTGTTATTTGGTGTGTTTGTATATGTAAGTGGTTTTTTTATGTGTTTTGTTTGTTTATTTATGTTACATTTGTCACAATATGATACAAATTTCTTTACCATTTTATTCATGTTTTTCCAAACATATCTTTGTTTTAATTTAATAATTGTTTTTCTTATACCTAAGTGGCCTGAATGTGTTGTATTATGGAATTCGTCAATAAGTTTGTATTTTAGTATGTCATCTGTAATTTTTGTAGGGGCATTATAGATTAGTATCTTTAATTGAGGACTTTTGTTTTTAATCTTTATTTTTGCATACATTTCTTTTAAATCTTCTCTTGTATAAAATTTGAATATGTCATCTTTACTTGATAGCGCTAATTCTTTTATATTCTCATTATTCATTTTAGATATCAGTTTCCTCAGTATCGAATCTAGTTTCGCTGATTTATCGCTGAATCTTGCCGGCTTGTTTTTTTCAACATTAATATCTTTGGTACATAACTTCTTCATAGTCGAAACTGGTTCCGATGAATTATCATTTCGTCCTATGTGTACAGTATTATCTTCAATAAATATATTAATTTTTCCTATATCTTCTATTTTGTTAAACTGCAGTTTCTTCATATTTTTGACATCATTAATGCAGATACAATCCCATATTTGAAGTTGATCAGGCTTCTGAGAGTTGCATTTTTCCAAAAAGTTTTTGTCTGCGCGCGTTTTTTCATCATTTATTATTTTACTTGCCTCAGTTTTTCTGTCTGTTTTATTTCTATTATTCATTGCCCTAGTTGTTACTAAAATCGTTTTTTCTTTCTCATCGTTTTCCTGTGGTATCATTTCTTTAAGTATCTCTGAATCAATTTTTATTCTAGAAAGTGCGTCCGCGTTTGTATTCATTTTTCCTTTTTTATACACAATTGTAAAATCATAGACACTTAAGTATAGTCTAATTCTTGTCATTTTCGAAGAAGGGTTTTTGTGTGAAAATAGCGAAATTAAAGGTCTATGGTCCGTTACAACTATAAACTTTCTTCCATATAAATATGGTCTAAAAATATTGATGCTCCAATGAATAGCTAGCAGTTCTTTTTCGATTACTGGTTTATTAATGTCATGTTTTTGTAGAGTTTTGCTTGCATATGAGATAGGTAAATCTTGTCCTATTTCACCTTGGGATAATATTGCACCTAGTGCGTAGTTTGAGGCGTCGGTTGTTAAAATAAAAGGTTTTTCGAAATTAGGGTATTGTAGTATCGGTGGGTTCATTAGTTTTTCCTTTAGTTCCTCAAAAGCGTGTAGGCATTTCTCTGTCCAAAGAAATTCTGTTGATTTCTTTAGTAGTGCATTTAGGTGTGTAGCAATTTGGGCAAAATTGGGTATGAATCTTCTATAATAGTTGCAAAATGCAACGAATCGTCTAACTTCGTCTGTGTTTCTTGGGGTTGGGTATTTTTTTATTATATCATGTTTAGATGGGTCTGTCTTAACACCGTCCTTTGTTATTAGATGGCCTAGATAAATTACTTCTGCTTTGAAAAATTGACATTTGTTTGAATTGAGTTTTAGATTGTATTTTTGTAGTCTGTCTAGTACTTTTATTAAGTTTTGATTGTGATGATTTAAACTGCATCCATATACAATTATATCATCTACATACAGAAATGCTTCGGATTCTAATCCAGAAAGTGCTATTGTTAGCATCCTTTGAAAGCTGTTTGAAGATATTTTTAGTCCGAAAGGGAGTCTTTTAAATTGGTAATGGCCTTGTGCCGTGGAAAAAGCCGTCAGAGGTCTTGAGTCATTCTCCAGTTCGATTTGGTGAAATGAGCTAGTCATGTCAAGAGTAGAAAACCATTTGGCTCTGCCAAGTTTGTCCAGAATATCCTCTAATCTAGTTAGCGGAAATTTGTCACTAATAATTTTATTATTCAGTTTTCTAAAGTCAACTACTAATCTCCATTTCCTTTTGTCTTTATTGTTTTTCTTAGGTTCTAAGAGAAGCGGAGCATTGTAGGGGCTAACTGATGGTTCTATTACTTCGTCATTGAGCATTTTATGTACTTGTTCATTTATTAATTCAGTATGTGAGTGTGGTAGCCTGTATTTTTTTATATATACAGGTGTGTTGTCTGTGGTTGAAATTTTTTGCTTGTAAAAATTGTTGACAGTTAATTTTTCGTCTTCTAAATGAAAGACATTTTGGTATTTTTTAAATATTTCTTTTAATTGTGTTTTCGCATATTCATCATTGTGGTCTAGTTGCAAATTGTCCAATATTTTGTTAAACCGTTCACTGCTGTTTATGTAATTGTAACTTAATACACTATAATTTTAAAGCGGATCAGTTTGGAGTTTAATGCTCTGCAAAGTTATTTCTTCGTTTGTTGTGTTCAAAATTTTTAAATGTGTCATGCCGCTTTTGGGTGCTATTGAATTACTTAAAAAAACGCCTCTTTCTATTTCATTATTAAAAATTACGCAGTCTTTAGTTAAATTAAGTTTAACTGCTTGAATAATTTCAGTTCTCGGAGGTATTTTGATTTGTAGTGACTTTAATGGTTTTGTATGCATTGGAAGGGTTATGCTTGTATTGTTTATAAATAGAGATATTGTAAACGTTTCATAATCTATTTTGCAAAGGTATTTCTTTAAAAAGTCTCTACCTATTATGCCATTTGTATTTATTGGAAAATCTGAATTTACCAAATGAAAAGAGTGGTTGCATATTTCATCGGCCACAGTTAGGTCTAATTCTATTGTGCCAAAAGAGTGAATTTCTTTTGTAGTAATACCCGTTAGTTTGCATTTTGCTTCAGGATTTAAAAGTTCATTTTCGAAATTTGTTTGCATGCGACAGAGTGATATGTCAGCGCCTGTGTCGATCAGAAATGTTATTTGTTTGTTTTTGTACTTTGTTATTATGAAATTTGTGTTGTTGTCAGATACTTTATAAACTGCTAATTTTGGCTGTCCGAGCCGAATTTTGTACTGTGTGTATCTGTCTGTTGTTAATACTTCTGTAATTGGTTTGTGTTTCTCTATTACCTCTGTTAAAGTTATTGTGGGTATTAGTTCTGTTATTGAAGTTGTTATTTCGAATATTAGAGTTATTGTTTCTAGTGAGTTTTTCATTGTTGAAATAGTTATTAGAATAGTTGTTTCTATTATTATAGTTGATTCTATTATTTATTATTCTTATAATGAAATTTATTATTTCTATTAAAGTTAGTGTTGTTTCTATAGCTATTTTGTCTGTTATTATGAAATGCATTGTAGTTTTCTTTGGGAATTTGTGTTTGTTGTTTTCTGAAATGAAAAATTGAATTGTGATTTGAATTTTGCTCATTTTCCAATTCTAATGCAAGTTTAGATGCTTCTTGCAAATTTTTTGGTCGTGCAGCATATATGGTCGATTTAAAGCTTTCATTTAAGCCTTTTTTAAATATATTTAATGCTAGTTTGTGATTTAATTTTATGATAACCTGTTTTTCTGGTTCTGAGTCTTCATCTTCCAATTCTTTAACTCCCAAACTGTTTAATTTATCAATTATGTTTGTAATTTTGTCTGTGTATGAATTTATGGACATTTGCTTTTGAAATAACGTATTAAGTCTGTTTTGTAATTCCGGAATCGTTTCCCTGTTTTTGTACCTTTCTTGTAATAGCTTCTTTAATGCCCAAAATTTTCTGGTACTGAGTATCTACCTAAGGCTGTCCTGACATTAGAAGTTAGCTTGGCATAGAAAACATATTGAATGAAATCAACTTTTGCTTCACTTGTTAAAGTCTTGTTTATTAATTCTGCTGTTATTAAGAAACTTTCTAGTTCTACGTAATTACCATTAAATAGTGGAAGTGCTTTAGATGTTGTTTCTAAGCTGAATGCTGCCATTTTTTTGTCTTCTGTGGTAAAAGCTTTATTGTCGTAGGAAATTTTTTCGTGGATGGAGGTTGATATGTTTATGTTAAGCTTTTTTCTTGTAGTGATTTTATAGAGCTTATCTCTAACGTCTAAAAAGAATGCTTCAGCTGCTACTTTATGAGCTGCTGTAAGACGAGAATAGTGTACGTTAAGTATTACCCTTATTTGTTCTAAGCAATTGAATAAATTCTGTATGTGTTTTTCAACCGTGTCTTCTTTCGTTGGTCTGTCCGTATTTAAGCATTTGTATGACTTATCAACATTTTCTCTTATCAATCTATCTTTGTTGATTATATCTTGCCATTCCATTTATCAAAGTTTTTAACAATGTAATTAAAATTTATATGTTTATTTTTAAATTTCAGATATTTTTAAACATTTATGCTTTTTTTTTTTAGTTAATGTTAATTTTTCAAAGTTTCATTCTGTTTTTGTATTTTAAGTTGATCCTCTCTTGTGTCTGCTAGGTTCAGCTGTTTGTATAATAAAGCTGTGTGCTTCCTCTTTTGAAATTTCTTACCAGCTCGTTTTTTCTTTGGTTTCTTCCTCTTTGTTAGGCTGTTGGGCTCTACGTTCGTCTTGGATTTTTGTCTTCTCCTGTATTTTTCTATGCTTATGGCCTTTGGGCCTGCTGTTAAGGGCAATGGCTTGTAATCCAGGGGAGTATCGTTGATTGGGGATGGAACGTATTCTTCCTTCAAGTATTCCTCTCTAAGATACCTTTCCCACTTATTAAATATCCTTTCTATCTCTTTTGTCATTTAGCAACCGTGAACTTTAAAGATTTTGTGGAAATGTTGGCTTGGGGGTCCGTGTTCTAAAGGATTGTTTGCAGGATTAAAAATTTTTTTTTGGGTCCGTTTGGGCAGGATCGCCATGTAGTGTGTTGGTGTAAATTTTCCCTATAGCCCTTGTATTTATTTTAAAACAGCTGAAAGGGTTCCAGCTAAAACTTAGGCGTTCGAAAGAACTGCCGAAACAAGTGAGGCTAATGAAATAAAAGTCTAATTTTATTTAAATTTGTATCAACTTATATACTAGTTATGAGAACTAATCTTAGCCTTTCTAACTTACTTTAATATATTTCCGTCTCATGTGGTATTATGAGGTTTATATTTAAATTAATATTTTGGCAATCACAATGAGTCAGGTTTGCATTGCACTCAATGTTTCACTCAAACATTGCATCGTTAGCATTTTACAATGCATAAAAACAAAATGTAATTTGATTCTTTATTATTTATAAATTCTATGCATAGTGCATGCACTGTAGGCTTGTGTGGTACACTACACCGCTCTTCTGGAAGATAAAGTACATTTGTGGCATCTCGTAAGTTTCTCCGGCTTAACCGAGTGTCCTCGTTTTCACTATCACTGGAATCATTGTTGAAGGCCACGGTAATTGAACCAAACATCTTCTTTTTTATATTTCTTTTTTAAATGAATAAATACACAAAACAATTTTTTACGACAAATTATTATTTTTTTATGTAAACAAAAAACAGCTGTTAATTTTTTAATTTTTTATAGGGTTACCAGTTTTAAGAAAAACAAATATAAGAAAAAGTAAAAAAAAAACTTAAACTGTCATGTTAGACAACGTAAACGATTAACGTAAACTCACAAAAGCTTGACGAACGTGATGCAAAAAATCATTTCTTTACGTACTCGTTCGTTTGCCACACGTTCGTCTAAACTTACGCACGTCTTCTGGAAACACAACATTCTTGTCTTTAAACAAGGTTTGCAAGCATTTGTTCATCAACAAGTAATAACACTTTATTACGCCGTGCCGAATCTTATATACCCTTTATCATTATGCTGACCAATTTTTTTAATTTATTTTCCCTATTTTCGGTTTTTAATGAAATATATATATAAAATTTTAAGGGAAATTTTTGTGGTGAATTCTTCATTGTCAAGCCGATTTATTGGTATTCTAAGTTTTTTCGGTTTTTCTATTTTCAGTACGACAGTACAAAAAACAATAATAAAAACCTAGTGAAAATGAGGTGGTTGTCTTACATGTCTTTACAGTTAATAGACTGATTTTACCGAGTTTCAATAGCGAAATTCTCGAAACTAATAAAAACTCCATAGACCAAATTGTACCCGAACCTAAAAAACTCATGTTGTATTCATAAAGTATGCTTTTTCTGGAAACTATGATTTTAAGTGAAATATTTAATTATAAATAACACTTATTTTTCTTTTAAAGATAAAAATTAACTACTATTTAATAATTAATTAATTAAACAAGGCGGCTTTTTATTCACATGAATCTTTATTCACTTCAAATTTAAGACTAAAAACTAAAATTAAAAATGTTTACATTTGGATAACAAAATTCCAAAGCATAAAAAATGATAATTATTGTAATGCATATAAGTATTAATATTAATTAACAACAATGTAGCGCGTAAATAAACAAAGGGATTAACAAACAAATAAAGGGATTAACAATAGTGATGGCATTTTCATAAGTGATGAGCAGGTGACTATAATTGATCTCCTTCAACGTTCTCCCCCTGTTGAAAGGTGTGCGTTTCAATAATCATTAGAACAAAGAATTGGTCGTCCACATGAGCCATTGGCGGTTTTTAATTCGACAACTCGAACATGCCCATCGGTACCAGAAATCGTCTTTGTAACTCGAGCCATGAGCCACTTTTTGGGAGGGGTGTTATCTTAATAAATAATTACTATATCACCAATTTAGATGCTTGGTTGCGCTTTAGACCATCTAGAGCGTTGTTGCAGTGAATGCAGATAGTCTCTGGACCACAGCCGCCAAAACCGGTTTTTTAAAAACGAGATTTTCTGCCATCGATTAAGTGTTGATAATTGTGTGTTTCCAAGCGTTTGTTGCGGAATGGAAACCAAAGAAGAGCCAATCAAAAGATGACCAGGTGTGAGCGCTTCGCCATCATTTGGGTCATCTGACATTGGAGCTATCGGCCGAGAATCTAAAATAGCTTCTATTTCCGCAACTAAAGCTTGAAGTTCTTCAAACGAAAGACGGGCTTGAGCATCATTTTTAATCAGTAGTGTTCTTGCAGATTTGATAGCTGCCTCCCAAAGTCCACCGAAGTGTGGAGCCCTGTGGGGAATGAAACAAAATTCGAAACTATTCATTGAGCAATACGTCTTAATGTCAGCTTCATTTTTATCGGAGATCAGTTTTTCTTTTAAATCTTTAAGTTGATTATGGGCGCCTGCAAAATTTGTTGCATTATCGCCAAAACTGCGTTGAAGTAGGCCACGTCGACTTACGAAACGTTTTAAACAAAGTATGACCAAGTATGTCAAATATTTTGGCTACATTTGACAAAACGGAGCGTTTTGTAGGTTTCTAGATATCCGACAGATCGTAACGAAACAAAAATATATCCTGGCTAGGATTCCAGGCTATTCCAAGTGTTTTTGTGACGTCGTCCTCAGAGCATTTAATAGCAACTTCTTCTTTGTTATCGTTTACAAAGTCCTGGCAATTACTGTTCCACTTTGCAAGCTGGAGACCATGAGCGCTTAAATTTTATATTTTCAGCTTATTTAATTCCTAACATCTCGAGACTACCCGCACCAGTAAGGACATCATCAACATATAAGTCCTCACGAAGTACCTTTGAACCAATAGGAAAAGTTAACCTGTGTTGGTCAGCTATAAAGAACAAACTTCTTATCGCTAAAAACGGTGCCGCTAAGAGCCCATATGTAACGGTGTTCAGATGATACACGCTAAGTTCATCCTGTGTGTTAGATCTCAAAAGAATCGTTTGAAATTTACAATCACGATCGTCGACTAGAAGTTGGCGTTACATTTTGAATATATCAACAGTCAGAGCGAATGTATTCAATCGAGACGAAAAAAAGTAGTAATTAAATCTTGCTGTATTGCTGGGCCAACCATGAGTATATTATTCAAAGAATAATTCGAAGTTGTACGAGCTGACCCATTAAAAACAACGCGAAGCTTTGTTGTTGTACAATATGGCTTGAGTACACAATGAAGAGGTATGATATAATTTTGACAAGATACAGGACCATTTTGAAGTGACATATGACTATGTGCTATATATTCGTTCATATATTCGACAAACATAGATTTTAATGCAGAGCCACGATCTAATCTACGTTCGAGCGACAAAAATCTACGTTTACAATTTTCAAACGACTCACCTAAGCAATCTGGACTTTGTGTAAATGGCAGCCGAACTTGAATGCGTCCACTTCTTTCAACTTTAGTATTTTAAATGAAATGTTTTTCACACGCCTCTTCTTCCTCCAAAAGCCTTGGGGGACCACAGTTATATTCTTCACTTTCCCAAAACCTTTTTAATGCGCTTTCTATACTTTCTGTTAAAGAATCGATAGCCAAATTGCAAGTAACTGCTGAAGAGTCTTGCTGATCGCTGAATTTCCCACCGACTACCCCTCCAAAAACTGTGTTTACGAGGCTAGGGCTGCTTAGTCCCAACGAAATACGTCCATCGAGCAACATATAACAAAATATCACTGAGCCAATAAGCAAATCAATTCGTTGTGGCTTGTAGAAGAATGGATCTGCTAACTCTATTGTTTTAGGAATTTTCATCTTTAATGTTTCTATATATTCACCAGGATGCCTAGTAGAAATTGATTTTGACACAGCCAGTTTTGATGAAAAGTTTTAGGAGCAAAGCCGAGATTTGATCGTGGCAGCTACAGAAAATTAAATTTTTGTGTGCACATCACGAATTCCAGAAACCTCTTGACGACTTGGTTGAAAGCGAAGTTTAAGTCTTTTCGCAACTTCTTCAGTAATAAAATTTATTTCTGAACATGAGTCAAGAAGTACCCTTACCGGTTGAAAAGAACCAAAATTATCTTTTATAAGAACAACAGGAGTTGATATTATGGCTCTTCTAGATGAACGAGTAACTAATGATACAGCATCATTTTTATTTGATAACTTAGAAGATAAAGTACATTTGTGGCATCTCGTAAGTTTCTCCGGCTTAACCGAGTGTCCTCGTTTTCACTATCACTGGAATCATTGTTGAAGGCCACGGTAATTGAACCAAACATCTTCTTTTTTATATTTCTTTTTTAAATGAATAAATACACAAAACTATTTTTTACGACAAATTATTATTTTTTTATGTAAACAAAAAACAGCTGTTAATTTTTTAATTTTTTATAGGGTTACCAGTTTTAAGAAAAACAAATATAAGAAAAAGTAAAAAAAAAACTTAAACTGTCATGTTAGACAACGTAAACGATTAACGTAAACTCACAAAAGCTTGACGAACGTGATGCAAAAAATCATTTCTTTACGTACTCGTTCGTTTGCCACACGTTCGTCTAAACTTACGCACGTCTTCTGGAAACACAACATTCTTGTCTTTAAACAAGGTTTGCAAGCATTTGTTCATCAACAAGTAATAACACTTTATTACGCCGTGCCGAATCTTATATACCCTTTATCATTATGCTGACCAATTTTTTTAATTTATTTTCCCTATTTTCGGTTTTTAATGAAATATATATATAAAATTTTAAGGGAAATTTTTGTGGTGAATTCTTCATTGTCAAGCCGATTTATTGGTATTCTAAGTTTTTTCGGTTTTTCTATTTTCAGTACGACAGTACAAAAAACAATAATAAAAACCTAGTGAAAATGAGGTGGTTGTCTTACATGTCTTTACAGTTAATAGACTGATTTTACCGAGTTTCAATAGCGAAATTCTCGAAACTAATAAAAACTCCATAGACCAAATTGTACCCGAACCTAAAAAACTCATGTTGTATTCATAAAGTATGCTTTTTCTGGAAACTATGATTTTAAGTGAAATATTTAATTATAAATAACACTTATTTTTCTTTTAAAGATAAAAATTAACTACTATTTAATAATTAATTAATTAAACAAGGCGGCTTTTTATTCACATGAATCTTTATTCACTTCAAATTTAAGACTAAAAACTAAAATTAAAAATGTTTACATTTGGATAACAAAATTCCAAAGCATAAAAAATGATAATTATTGTAATGCATATAAGTATTAATATTAATTAACAACAATGTAGCGCGTAAATAAACAAAGGGATTAACAAACAAATAAAGGGATTAACAATAGTGATGGCATTTTCATAAGTGATGAGCAGGTGACTATAATTGATCTCCTTCAACGTTCTCCCCCTGTTGAAAGGTGTGCGTTTCAATAATCATTAGAACAAAGAATTGGTCGTCCACATGAGCCATTGGCGGTTTTTAATTCGACAACTCGAACATGCCCATCGGTACCAGAAATCGTCTTTGTAACTCGAGCCATGAGCCACTTTTTGGGAGGGGTGTTATCTTAATAAATAATTACTATATCACCAATTTAGATGCTTGGTTGCGCTTTAGACCATCTAGAGCGTTGTTGCAGTGAATGCAGATAGTCTCTGGACCACAGCCGCCAAAACCGGTTTTTTAAAAACGAGATTTTCTGCCATCGATTAAGTGTTGATAATTGTGTGTTTCCAAGCGTTTGTTGCGGAATGGAAACCAAAGAAGAGCCAATCAAAAGATGACCAGGTGTGAGCGCTTCGCCATCATTTGGGTCATCTGACATTGGAGCTATCGGCCGAGAATCTAAAATAGCTTCTATTTCCGCAACTAAAGCTTGAAGTTCTTCGAACGAAAGACGGGCTTGAGCATCATTTTTAATCAGTAGTGTTCTTGCAGATTTGATAGCTGCCTCCCAAAGTCCACCGAAGTGTGGAGCCCTGTGGGGAATGAAACAAAATTCGAAACTATTCATTGAGCAATACGTCTTAATGTCAGCTTCATTTTTATCGGAGATCAGTTTTTCTTTTAAATCTTTAAGTTGATTATGGGCGCCTGCAAAATTTGTTGCATTATCGCCAAAACTGCGTTGAAGTAGGCCACGTCGACTTACGAAACGTTTTAAACAAAGTATGAAGTTGTTGGTCGAAAGATCTGATACTAGTTCGAAATGTGTTGTCTTCGAACTAAAACAAACAAAAACAGCAATGTATGTTTTGAAGGGAGCTTTTCCACGAATACGATATGAAGTCAGAAATGGGCGGCAAAAATCGACAACAGTCACTAGGAATTGTCGTTGAGCTCTAAGATAATCAACTGGTAGGTTACCCTTTATCTGGTTTATAGCGAAAGCAATGGGTACAATTAAGAATCACTTTTCGAACCACTTCTCTTGCGTTTATTATCCATACTTTTTGCCGAAGAATACCAATAAGTACCTTTGGGCCAGCATGTAAATGATGTCGATGTAGGTGATCAATGTTAAGTTTGGCAAAACGATGATTTTTTGGTTATAGCACAGGTATCAAAGAGAATGGAAGTTTTTGATAGGCGTCCACTGACTCGAAGTATATTGAATATGTTATTATTTATGTCCATGTGATGTATAAATGGAGCTAATTTTTGAATAGATTGTTGAACTGGGCCGTTGTTTAAAAGTTTTTGTTTTTCTGCAGCGAATTCTGTATTTTGGATATGCGAAACTATTTTCCAGTTCATCGGGTGTAAGGTGAATAATATCTTTGACCTTTAAAGACAGATCTATTTAACGTCTATAGGAAATACGAAAAACATAAGTAGGTATTAGAGAATTTTATAATATGAAGAATGCTTATCAATAATCATATCTATAACGGGCCTGTCAGTGATATGCGTTGTGCATTTGAAGACGACTGTTTTTCTCTTTTCTAAAATTTCTGTAGAATCGGTATTGATATTTTCGGGCAAATTTTAAACATTATTGCAAAGAAATTCGAGTCCAGCAAACCAAGTTGTATTCGACAGATCAGCAGCAGTACATCCACGGGATACAATGTCAGCTGGGTTCAATTTTGAAGGCACATGCCTCCAAGTTACTTCTCTCGTATGTTTTTGCAATTCCGAAACACGATTTGCCACGAAACAATTTAATGTTGATGAATGCATTTTCAGTCATTGCAAAACAATTTTCGAATCAGTCCAAAAGAAAACTGATGACAAAAATTTAGAAATTTTACCTGGTATTTTAAGTCAACTTCGACTAAGTAATACTGCAGCACACAGCTTAAGACGAGGCAAAGGCCTTGATGGGACCCACCTTCGATTTGGCAAATAACAAAGCTGATTTATAACTACTATTAACAGCAACACGATAGTACAAGCAACAGCTTGAATTTCGCCAAGAATGTTTTCCGATGTAAAAACCTTGATGTAACAAATGTGTTCAAAATCATCTGTAATTTTGAGCCACATGTTTGCTAAGTTTGAAGTAAGGGGATCATTTTACATCGAACAACTATAGGGCTTAGAAGACCAAGTATGTCAAATATTTTGGCTACATTTGACAAAACGGAGCGTTTTGTAGGTTTCTAGATATCCGACAGATCGTAACGAAACAAAAATATATCCTGGCTAGGATTCCAGGCTATTCCAAGTGTTTTTGTGACGTCGTCCTCAGAGCATTTAATAGCAACTTCTTCTTTGTTATCGTTTACAAAGTCCTGGCAATTACTGTTCCACTTTGCAAGCTGGAGACCATGAGCGCTTAAATTTTATATTTTCAGCTTATTTAATTCCTAACATCTCGAGACTACCCGCACCAGTAAGGACATCATCAACATATAAGTCCTCACGAAGTACCTTTGAACCAATAGGAAAAGTTAACCTGTGTTGGTCAGCTATAAAGAACAAACTTCTTATCGCTAAAAACGGTGCCGCTAAGAGCCCATATGTAACGGTGTTCAGATGATACACGCTAAGTTCATCCTGTGTGTTAGATCTCAAAAGAATCGTTTGAAATTTACAATCACGATCGTCGACTAGAAGTTGGCGTTACATTTTGAATATATCAACAGTCAGAGCGAATGTATTCAATCGAGACGAAAAAAAGTAGTAATTAAATCTTGCTGTATTGCTGGGCCAACCATGAGTATATTATTCAAAGAATAATTCGAAGTTGTACGAGCTGACCCATTAAAAACAACGCGAAGCTTTGTTGTTGTACAATATGGCTTGAGTACACAATGAAGAGGTATGATATAATTTTGACAAGATACAGGACCATTTTGAAGTGACATATGACTATGTGCTATATATTCGTTCATATATTCGACAAACATAGATTTTAATGCAGAGCCACGATCTAATCTACGTTCGAGCGACAAAAATCTACGTTTACAATTTTCAAACGACTCACCTAAGCAATCTGGACTTTGTGTAAATGGCAGCCGAACTTGAATGCGTCCACTTCTTTCAACTTTAGTATTTTAAATGAAATGTTTTTCACACGCCTCTTCTTCCTCCAAAAGCCTTGGGGGACCACAGTTATATTCTTCACTTTCCCAAAACCTTTTTAATGCGCTTTCTATACTTTCTGTTAAAGAATCGATAGCCAAATTGCAAGTAACTGCTGAAGAGTCTTGCTGATCGCTGAATTTCCCACCGACTACCCATCCAAAAACTGTGTTTACGAGGCTAGGGCTGCTTAGTCCCAACGAAATACGTCCATCGAGCAACATATAACAAAATATCACTGAGCCAATAAGCAAATCAATTCGTTGTGGCTTGTAGAAGAATGGATCTGCTAACTCTATTGTTTTAGGAATTTTCATCTTTAATGTTTCTATATATTCACCAGGATGCCTAGTAGAAATTGATTTTGACACAGCCAGTTTTGATGAAAAGTTTTAGGAGCAAAGCCGAGATTTGATCGTGGCAGCTACAGAAAATTAAATTTTTGTGTGCACATCACGAATTCCAGAAACCTCTTGACGACTTGGTTGAAAGCGAAGTTTAAGTCTTTTCGCAACTTCTTCAGTAATAAAATTTATTTCTGAACATGAGTCAAGAAGTACCCTTACCGGTTGAAAAGAACCAAAATTATCTTTTATAAGAACAACAGGAGTTGATATTATGGCTCTTCTAGATGAACGAGTAACTAATGATACAGCATCATTTTTATTTGATAACTTAGAAGATAAAGTACATTTGTGGCATCTCGTAAGTTTCTCCGGCTTAACCGAGTGTCCTCGTTTTCACTATCACTGGAATCATTGTTGAAGGCCACGGTAATTGAACCAAACATCTTCTTTTTTATATTTCTTTTTTAAATGAATAAATACACAAAACTATTTTTTACGACAAATTATTATTTTTTTATGTAAACAAAAAACAGCTGTTAATTTTTTAATTTTTTATAGGGTTACCAGTTTTAAGAAAAACAAATATAAGAAAAAGTAAAAAAAAAACTTAAACTGTCATGTTAGACAACGTAAACGATTAACGTAAACTCACAAAAGCTTGACGAACGTGATGCAAAAAATCATTTCTTTACGTACTCGTTCGTTTGCCACACGTTCGTCTAAACTTACGCACGTCTTCTGGAAACACAACATTCTTGTCTTTAAACAAGGTTTGCAAGCATTTGTTCATCAACAAGTAATAACACTTTATTACGCCGTGCCGAATCTTATATACCCTTTATCATTATGCTGACCAATTTTTTTAATTTATTTTCCCTATTTTCGGTTTTTAATGAAATATATATATAAAATTTTAAGGGAAATTTTTGTGGTGAATTCTTCATTGTCAAGCCGATTTATTGGTATTCTAAGTTTTTTCGGTTTTTCTATTTTCAGTACGACAGTACAAAAAACAATAATAAAAACCTAGTGAAAATGAGGTGGTTGTCTTACATGTCTTTACAGTTAATAGACTGATTTTACCGAGTTTCAATAGCGAAATTCTCGAAACTAATAAAAACTCCATAGACCAAATTGTACCCGAACCTAAAAAACTCATGTTGTATTCATAAAGTATGCTTTTTCTGGAAACTATGATTTTAAGTGAAATATTTAATTATAAATAACACTTATTTTTCTTTTAAAGATAAAAATTAACTACTATTTAATAATTAATTAATTAAACAAGGCGGCTTTTTATTCACATGAATCTTTATTCACTTCAAATTTAAGACTAAAAACTAAAATTAAAAATGTTTACATTTGGATAACAAAATTCCAAAGCATAAAAAATGATAATTATTGTAATGCATATAAGTATTAATATTAATTAACAACAATGTAGCGCGTAAATAAACAAAGGGATTAACAAACAAATAAAGGGATTAACAATAGTGATGGCATTTTCATAAGTGATGAGCAGGTGACTATAATTGATCTCCTTCAACGTTCTCCCCCTGTTGAAAGGTGTGCGTTTCAATAATCATTAGAACAAAGAATTGGTCGTCCACATGAGCCATTGGCGGTTTTTAATTCGACAACTCGAACATGCCCATCGGTACCAGAAATCGTCTTTGTAACTCGAGCCATGAGCCACTTTTTGGGAGGGGTGTTATCTTAATAAATAATTACTATATCACCAATTTAGATGCTTGGTTGCGCTTTAGACCATCTAGAGCGTTGTTGCAGTGAATGCAGATAGTCTCTGGACCACAGCCGCCAAAACCGGTTTTTTAAAAACGAGATTTTCTGCCATCGATTAAGTGTTGATAATTGTGTGTTTCCAAGCGTTTGTTGCGGAATGGAAACCAAAGAAGAGCCAATCAAAAGATGACCAGGTGTGAGCGCTTCGCCATCATTTGGGTCATCTGACATTGGAGCTATCGGCCGAGAATCTAAAATAGCTTCTATTTCCGCAACTAAAGCTTGAAGTTCTTCAAACGAAAGACGGGCTTGAGCATCATTTTTAATCAGTAGTGTTCTTGCAGATTTGATAGCTGCCTCCCAAAGTCCACCGAAGTGTGGAGCCCTGTGGGGAATGAAACAAAATTCGAAACTATTCATTGAGCAATACGTCTTAATGTCAGCTTCATTTTTATCGGAGATCAGTTTTTCTTTTAAATCTTTAAGTTGATTATGGGCGCCTGCAAAATTTGTTGCATTATCGCCAAAACTGCGTTGAAGTAGGCCACGTCGACTTACGAAACGTTTTAAACAAAGTATGACCAAGTATGTCAAATATTTTGGCTACATTTGACAAAACGGAGCGTTTTGTAGGTTTCTAGATATCCGACAGATCGTAACGAAACAAAAATATATCCTGGCTAGGATTCCAGGCTATTCCAAGTGTTTTTGTGACGTCGTCCTCAGAGCATTTAATAGCAACTTCTTCTTTGTTATCGTTTACAAAGTCCTGGCAATTACTGTTCCACTTTGCAAGCTGGAGACCATGAGCGCTTAAATTTTATATTTTCAGCTTATTTAATTCCTAACATCTCGAGACTACCCGCACCAGTAAGGACATCATCAACATATAAGTCCTCACGAAGTACCTTTGAACCAATAGGAAAAGTTAACCTGTGTTGGTCAGCTATAAAGAACAAACTTCTTATCGCTAAAAACGGTGCCGCTAAGAGCCCATATGTAACGGTGTTCAGATGATACACGCTAAGTTCATCCTGTGTGTTAGATCTCAAAAGAATCGTTTGAAATTTACAATCACGATCGTCGACTAGAAGTTGGCGTTACATTTTGAATATATCAACAGTCAGAGCGAATGTATTCAATCGAGACGAAAAAAAGTAGTAATTAAATCTTGCTGTATTGCTGGGCCAACCATGAGTATATTATTCAAAGAATAATTCGAAGTTGTACGAGCTGACCCATTAAAAACAACGCGAAGCTTTGTTGTTGTACAATATGGCTTGAGTACACAATGAAGAGGTATGATATAATTTTGACAAGATACAGGACCATTTTGAAGTGACATATGACTATGTGCTATATATTCGTTCATATATTCGACAAACATAGATTTTAATGCAGAGCCACGATCTAATCTACGTTCGAGCGACAAAAATCTACGTTTACAATTTTCAAACGACTCACCTAAGCAATCTGGACTTTGTGTAAATGGCAGCCGAACTTGAATGCGTCCACTTCTTTCAACTTTAGTATTTTAAATGAAATGTTTTTCACACGCCTCTTCTTCCTCCAAAAGCCTTGGGGGACCACAGTTATATTCTTCACTTTCCCAAAACCTTTTTAATGCGCTTTCTATACTTTCTGTTAAAGAATCGATAGCCAAATTGCAAGTAACTGCTGAAGAGTCTTGCTGATCGCTGAATTTCCCACCGACTACCCATCCAAAAACTGTGTTTACGAGGCTAGGGCTGCTTAGTCCCAACGAAATACGTCCATCGAGCAACATATAACAAAATATCACTGAGCCAATAAGCAAATCAATTCGTTGTGGCTTGTAGAAGAATGGATCTGCTAACTCTATTGTTTTAGGAATTTTCATCTTTAATGTTTCTATATATTCACCAGGATGCCTAGTAGAAATTGATTTTGACACAGCCAGTTTTGATGAAAAGTTTTAGGAGCAAAGCCGAGATTTGATCGTGGCAGCTACAGAAAATTAAATTTTTGTGTGCACATCACGAATTCCAGAAACCTCTTGACGACTTGGTTGAAAGCGAAGTTTAAGTCTTTTCGCAACTTCTTCAGTAATAAAATTTATTTCTGAACATGAGTCAAGAAGTACCCTTACCGGTTGAAAAGAACCAAAATTATCTTTTATAAGAACAACAGGAGTTGATATTATGGCTCTTCTAGATGAACGAGTAACTAATGATACAGCATCATTTTTATTTGATAACTTAGAAGACGAGGATTCTACAGGCTCGAAAATTTGGCAACGAACTTAAGAGGGACATTTCGATACTAAGTGACCCTCTCGAAGGCAAGTTGCGACATAATGTTCTACGCTATTGCAATAAGAACAGCTAATATTTGAGTTTGAAGTTACACATCTCATTGAGTCGCGGTTAAAATTCGATTTTGTTTTTGTGCCTCTAGAACTATTTTTAATATCACTTTTCTTACCATGACTTTCCAAAAATTAACAGCGATGGCTTAAAATTTCATAGCAGGTTTCCTACGAAGGCAAAGACTTAAAATCTATTTTTTAATCATAATTTTGTTTTGTTGAACTATCAAGCTTTGATAACACCATATGAATTATTATCGCGTTCATAACATCCATTTCTGATCCAAGCGATAGAAGCGAACCACGAATTGCAGATACGGTATTAATTATATTACGTAACGAAACACCATTTCAAAAATATTGAAGAGATCAGTAATATGTTCCAGAAAACTAAGAACCTTATTATAGTAGCCTTCCCGTAACCTGTCTAGAGCCTTCGGTTAATTTTCTTCCGTTACTTGGCATGGTTGAACGACTTGTCCAGAAAGATAATTTAATAAATAGTTGAATTTATCTACAGGTGTTGAAGATGAATTTTCATGGGCCATGTTGCTGAAAGTTGAAATAAATCGTTTATAATTTGCATACTTTCCATAGAACCTAGGCAATTTCAATGATGGTAATCGATTATGGCTTGAAAATCCCATCGACGTGTTGAGATAACTTGGTTCTATTGAAGTTGAGCAACGACTTTAATTTAATATGGATAAAATTTTCGCTTTGGCCCCAATATAAATTTCTTCAAGATCACTTTTGTCTGCATCGCAAGGACAAATTTCTTCAATCTGCCGCTGAATGTGATAGATCTGTTTGAAAAAGGTCTCCAAAATTTCAAGTCTACATTGCAAAATTATAGTGTCAACCTTGTCACCATCCTTTTCAATTTTTTTTGAATACAAGAAATATTTCTTTTCATCGTAGCCCTTTGTTGTTTGAGCGATGCCAATTCAGGGCCAATTGAAGTATTTGTATCAAGAACTACATCATCAATATTAGCCATTTCTCTTTCTCACACTTTCTTTTTGATATGTTATTTTGTATTTAAACAACAAATTAACACCACTGTCCTCTCACGGTCCTATTCATTTCAAATTTAAGACTAAAAACTAAAATTAAAAATGTTTACATTTAGGCTACAAAATTCCAAAGCATAAAAAATTATAATTAATGTAATGCAACAAAATCTTAAAGGCCGGGGCACATAGAATCCGTCATACGTTAAACTGTGACTAAATAAATTGAAAAATAATTTTTCTTAATAAAAGTTAAATTAAAAAATGAACCAAATCCGAAAAAGTAAATTTTAATTGATTTATAAAGATCACTGGTTCAACCCCTCGCTGGGACTTAAATTAAAAAATAATTTTAAAACACGTAAGGCACAGCACATATACATTCATACCTAACTCATCAACAGTTGATATGATACTGAAACAGCATCTATAATGTTGTGAGCAAACAATTATGAATGATTAAAATAAAATTTGCATTTCGTGACTATACCGAAGGTGTAGTACAAAATTGCAACAAATGTACAAGACATGTTGTAGAGAAGACAACAAAGAAATGCTTTGAGTTGTGTTAGAATTTCGGAAACCAAATTAATTTTTATAATATACGCAAATCAAGGTGTTGAAAGCAAAGAATGCTGATGATGTATTTGGCGGTCCTGAAAATGCGGCATTACACTCTGCCAGCGTCTAATTTTTGTTGTTTTCTTTGGAAAACGTCCGCGTACATTTGAAAAATAATTTTTCTTAATAAAAGTTAAATTAAAAAATGAACCAAAGCCGAAAAAGTAAATTTTAAGTAAATTAAAATATTTATTTTATTTAATTCGTTTCTTTTTATACCCTTCACCACAAATAGAAGAGGGTTATATCTAAGATTGTCATTCCGTTTGCAATTTGTACAGTATCCATTTCCGACCACATAAAGTCCATCTGTCCGTCTGTCTTAGTGTTGAAAACAACTTTGTTAAGATACTAGATGAGCTAGAGAAAACTTAAAAAAGCCAATCAATCAGATATAGTTTCGAATTTTTGCTATTGAAAATCATCAAGATCGGTCCTTGTCCTTCGAGGCAGCGGGAAAGATACCAGCCTGTCTCTAATTTTTCCATATCATTTGGAACAATGAAGTAACACAAATCTGTGGTAGGTCTGGGTTTTTAAAATAAGTATTTCTGTTCTCTTAGCATTGCTGCCGATTCTGTCTAGCGCTTACCGATTTAAGTGTAGTATACAGTATTTACTAACCCCTGCTGCCGATTCATAAAAAGTGTATCTCTTTTCTAATTTTATTCAATAGATTTATATTGCTTTTATACTAAATTTACGTTTGTTTAACATAATTTCATTCAATCAATTGTCATACTGTTTGTGGCTATTCAACATAATTTTACTCAACCAATTTTCACACCGATTGTGGCTATCCAGCACAATATCATTCAACAAGTTTTCACACCGTTTGTTTATAGAGTTAATAAAACTTTAACTCAAAAAGTGTGGCGGTGGTAAATAATGTTATGATGTATTTAAAATAATATAATAACAAAAATGCCCAATCGCATTTTATGCTAAGTAACTTAAATTACGACAAGTTCATGTTCAAATGAAATTATATTGATATTAGTGTATAAAAAAACAAGAAATAATCTTACAGTGTGTCTTAAAAATGACAGATGTGTTTATAATATATGTATCACAGATAACTAACCAGATCCGAAACGAAAAATTCAGTGTGGCCAGACTAAAATTTTCATTAGAGGGGAGAGTAACAGTTCTTGCTTTTTTGATATTACTACCTCTTTTTGATTATAGCTGGAATTTGACATTTTATTTATTTACAAAAATTGTAAAGATATTGTGTCTAAAGTTTAATAATTTATCAACAATTAAAGTAATTAATATCATTTTAATGTTGATTATAAATCTAAAATTAAAGTAATAAATTTTATTTGAAGATTTTTTGTGTGTGTGTTTTTTTTTTTTTTTTGTCTCAAAATCATTTAAAATAAGGGTTGAAAAATCAACCACAACAACAAAGCAAAAAATCTAACAAAAGATGTATGTTGAACAAAGTTGTTTTTAATGTAAATTAGATTTTAATGAAATTATCTGGTTTCTTTCAGGAGTCGCCGCTGCATAATGGGTTGTGCCGAAGGAGAGAAGCTACACCAGTTCCCGAAAAATCCGGCCAAGTAAGTTTGTATATAAGTTTTATTAGTGACTTGCTTGCGGCAGGTTTTGTACATTAGAGGAACTGTGTTCCTTTTTAATGTACAAAATCTTATTTAATTTAGTTTGATTCCTAGATAGTTTGAATGTATGTTCGATGAGATTTTATCTTAGCAAACATATACATATGACAGTGTTTCTCCCAATCAAAAAAATTTAAGGGATTTTAAAATAAAAAAGTGTGTGTGTTAAGTGTTTTAAACAGATAAGAAAACAAGTGCAAAATGACTAAAAAAAGATTTAATAAAATAGTGAAAGTATAAATTTAATTGAAAATACAGAAAGAATATTAATTGTTGTACAAGAATATGAAAGCTCCAATATAATTCAACAACCAGAATTAGTGCAATCAATCATATGAATTTTTGGAATACCAGCTGCAACAGTGGATATGGATTATTTTTAACCTGTGAAAGTTTTTCAATAAAAAATATATTTTACTCAATGACAGGAACTCTTCAGTAGACTTGTGCCATATAGTTCAATTAAGTAATCACTCTTTTTAGTTCAAAGTTTGAAAATGAGTTAGTTCAAAAGTTAGTTAAAAGGCTCTCTTTAGTTCAAAATCTCTCTTAGTTCAACTTTCAACATATAGTTCAAACGCTTTCTTTATTTTAAAGCTAGCTCTTTTAGTTCAAATGTTCTTTTTAAACTATGATGGCAACAATACTGTAGCATTGCGATAACGAATGTGAAGTTAAATGCGTGTCAACACTAATTTCATCTCGGAAATAGTCAACAAGAAAAAAAGACATGGATTCTAGTTTATCTTGTCTGGTAGTTCAAATACAAAGTATAGTTCAAAAATGAACTAGGTTTGCTTAAAAGTATGAACTAGTTTACTTAGTTCAATCGATGGAATCGTTTAAATAAACTAGTTCGTTTATGAACTACACAAGTCTACTCTTCAGTACCTTCCTACAACAGTGGATAAGGATTATTTTAAAATTGTTTGCAATACCTGCTACAACAGTGGAAAAGGATTATTTTTAAATTTTTTGTTGGATGTTTTTTTATTTTTTTAAATGTGTAATTTATATTGTAGTTTATTTTTGGTGTAAGCTGTTTATTTTAATTACAATATATTTTGAATTGATTTTAACTAGAAATTTATTTGGATTAAAGGTGGTATTGGGTTTAGTAGATAGAAGTAGATTCAAAAAATTTTTTTAATTATTTTCATTTATAATTTTTATACATGTGTATGTTTCATATGCGTTTTTCATTTTGTATGCGTTTTTCTTTTATTATTAATAAATATCTTTGTATATATGTACTTTTTAGACAAATTATTTTACATTTTTTATAATTTTTTTTTAATTCTGTAACAAAAAGTCAACTGCTAAAATTCAGTAGTCTAAAAGAGAAATAAGATCGTACTCTTCCAGTCTTCAAATATATTTTTTTTTTTTAATTACTGAAAACTGGAAGCAGATCGATGAAATTATGTTTATTAAAATAAAGGTAAACTAAAATCTTCTTTTTTTTATTTTAGCACAGATTGTAGCGATGCATTGCTAATTGCCCTGAGATGGAAATCAATAATTGCTGGAATTGTTTTAAAACTGCTGAAATAAAACATAAAATTTTTCTTATTATAAATTGTTTATTTTTTTATTATATACTTAAATAAAAACGGTAAAAGCTATCATTAAAGTTAAATAATAATATAACAAAAATTGTATGATTTTTGAAATATAAAAGTAAGTATTATTAGTATTGTTTAAAACTTTCACTTTTATTCACATCTTTGGAATCTGTTAATTTAGTGGCTAAAGCATATGTATATGTTGTGGGAGAAAGTATGTTTTGAAATTGATTTCTCATAAAAAATTGTTGTATTTTGGATTAATAGTGCATCCTCTTGTTCAATAATTTCACTAGTAAATCGCTCCTTGGCCTCACGATGTATTTTTGATCTGGAAGGATTGATTACAATACGTTCTCTAACTGCATCAATTTAAATAGAACCCATTTTTGGCTTTTGATAGTCTAATTTAATACCGATACATTTAGACGGTGAAATAAAGGCCAACAGCAGATTGTTTTGAACTTCTGATTTTTTAGATGACTTCACAGTGGGTGTAACGGTCGCCATCGGTTTTATATTGGCATTGTTCTAGATTTTCTTGGCCGTTTTTGCTTTAGGTTTTGGAGTTGATATACCTTAAAAAATATAAAAACACAAATATTAGTTTTGCTGCAGTAACCTAGAATATTATAACTAACTTACCTTCTGGCGCTATATTTGGCAAATCAAAAGGTGCTGTTTCTTCGACATTGGCTGCAGCATATATTTGATCAATGGCCTCTCGAAAATTATTCCGTTTCATATTTTTGTCTGTGGCGAATTTTTCTTTGTTTTCAACATAAGGAAAGAGGTCTTCCTTACACCTTAATATTGGAAGTCTCACCGGTAGCTGGCCATGCTGGATAGCCTATTACTTTGGCAAAAACCAAATCCTCAAATACAATAAATTTGGCATAAACACGTTTAATGGCCAATTTTTTTACTTACCAATAAAACCACGCAAACTGTTTTGATTTTTGTTCGCGGAGCCTCCAATGGAATTGTAGTACAACCTGAAATTATAAGGGAAAACATTATTTTTTTAGTTGTTCTTATACACTGTAATATTATAAAAAACATTTTATAATTTTTTTATAAATTTTTTTTACTGATATTTATATATTTTTTTTAATTTTTCTTAAAAAACTAAATTTTTACCCCAATTTTGTTTTACATTTTTTGGTTGATTAAATAAAAACATATGTTTGCAATAGGTATGTGTAGCGGTTTCTTCCAACTCATTGCTTTCAGCGTTTTTGAATACTTTTTTATTCACTTAAACGAAAGCTGAAAGAAAATATGATAACACACTTTTTTAAACGTCACTAGTGAGTTATCTGGTTATTTATCTGTGGTATGTATATTCACTACACCCTTTCAGATTTGTGCATATTTAAAAATTTGTAGATTAAAATACATTTTTACCTAATATATTTTTTCAACACGTTTTTATTCTTGTTTATTTTAATATAACTTTTCTAGTGATGACACTTAAATTAGAGAAAAATGTTGAGTGGAACAAAATAAGATAGTTACATTTTGCAAAGATGTTGCAAGATGTTGATTTTTAGCCCTGTGTATTTCTTACGAGGAAGATGTTACATTTTGGCAAATTGATGAAAGATGAAAGCAAGAGTAAAAAGAATATAACGTTCAATTTGATAACAATACCAATAAAATTAAACTACTAGTAGACACTGGTGCAGATATTTCCCTAATAAAACGAGCACGTTTAAATTTTTACTACTTAATACCAACAGAACAACAACACTATGTGGCATAGGACAGGATAAAATTAAATCAATGATTAATGCAATTGTTAAGAATGATACTACTTCAACGTTTTAATATAGTTTATTTTATTTATAATTGCGAACAGCCGCTTTTGCGTCTGTTCTGTTTCGATGTTTTCTTATTATTGAATAAATACAAATTAATCTTACATTCTACAAACTTAAAGTACACTAATACTAATACAAAGTATCATACATATGGTACTTTGTTTATTCTTATAAAATAGCTATTGGGATGGGAATGAGCTAGTCAGCATATTCCCACGATGTGTGTGGACTTTTGCTTCAACAAAGTATGAAGCTCGTGTTACATACAGAAAGTATGGTAACTACGACTTGTCAAACACGCTACACCTCCCTTTTCCGGAAAAGAATAATCAATACTATTTGATTATTCTTTATATATTACAAACATAAATAGAATAAAATAAAGACTGTTTTTATTAATAAAGGTCTTTTACAAAAAAAAAAACGAAATTAAACAAAATTAAAAAAGTAAAAGAATATATATTTAAATGATTAAATAAAAGGATTTATCCTTCCCTTCCCCTTTTAAAATGAGAAGAGAGAAAGGAATAAGAGAATCTTAAATTGCTGAAATAGCATTATTCAATAAAAACTTTTAAAATAGTTAACGCTATTTTAATAACATAAATCTACTATGTTATTTCTATAAGTTTTAAGTAAAAACTAACGTTATTAAAAAAATATGAAAAGTGGGGAAAAAAAAATTATATAAAGCGTTGATTTTAGAATTATTTAGCTTCACAAGCTGATATGACATTATACAAACCAACACAAAATAGCAACAATGGTAACACTAATAGAAATAGACAATTTTACAGTGTAAAATACATACCTGGCCTCACTGACAATAAAAGCATAAAAACAACAATAAATAATAACGATATAAGTTTTGCATATAAACCAAACAAAACATTAAATGCAATTTTTACGAAAACAAAAACACCAATAACGATATTACAACAAAACAATGTAGTGTATGAAATCCAATGTAAAGGAGATGAAAATAACAACTGTAATCTTATTTACATTGGAACCACAAAGAGAAGCTTGGAGACAAGATTAAATGAGCATAAAGCTGATGTCAACAAAAAGAGAGAAAGCACAGCATTGTCTCAACATATAACACAAACAAGACATAAGGCCGATTTTGACAATGTAAAAATACTGGACAAAGAAAACAACGAAAGAAAGAGATATACAATAGAGAGTCTAAGAATACAACAAAAACTAAACAAAACTATGAACATCAAAGAAGACACAGATAGTTTAAGCGCCAGTTATAAACTCGCAATTATTTGACCAGCATTAGTTTTTAAGTTTTGTGTTTGAAAACTCATGTTTATATATGTATATTGTTAATAATAAGAATCCTGTTTTTTGTTTTTTGTTAGTAATGTAACAACTTGTTCACATTGTAAGTTTATTAAATTTCTATGTATAATTTTTATAATTGTAACTTTGTTGAATTTTTCTTCTTTTTAATTAAATAGACAACCCCTTGAGGAAGTGAACATAACATTCACGAAACGTTGGGGAAATATGTGATAAAAATTTGTTTTTTATTTACATAAAACATTTTAGGTCATATCAGCTTGTGAAGCTAAATAATTCTAAAATCAACAATAACTTTGTATGGCCAAAAACAACAACATTAATAACTAATTATCGGATAGCTTGCCGAAGTGAAAAATTATTTAATTAGAATCTGGTTTTTCAACATTGTTACTTTCACTAAACATAAACATGAAGAATTATTTCCGACACATAACTTTTAAGTATGATGGTGAAACCTGCAGATCTATGAAAGAATACTGCAACGAGATAAAAAGACTGGCACAAAAACAACAGAGACTTCGATTTTTACTATCATGTAGGACGTATGGTTTAATACCCAATCATACAAAAAACACAACAGCACAAGTAACAAAATTATTTGAGTGTGCGACTATTAAAGGTAAATTGTTAAAAATTGAGTACAATTTTCATAAAAAAATTCTTAATCTTGAAATTTCGCAAACAAACACCGATCTAAAGCGAATTAAAAGAAAAATCTACCACCTTAAAACAGGTATAAAAAATTTTGTGGAAATAGAAGACTTTGAAGCATTTATAAAGAACCAAACAGATAGAGCAAGACAAATAACAACAAATACCAAAGAAAAACAAATTAAAAAATTTAATACACTTAAAGAAAAACAATTTAAAAAACTTGGACTAATTTTTAATGAATTTTGGTTTGAAAACAGAACTGAAATAGAAATACCATGGGAATGTAAATGGCTATTGTCACTAGGAAAAAAGTTTGCTTTACCCGTGAATAGACAAAGTTTTTCACCACTACGTGTAATAGCAGATGTTGAGCAGTGTATCCAGCAGATCGAAGATAACAGAGTTGAGGAAAAAGAACTGACTAGATTAAAATTAGCTAATAGGATCTCACAATTTAAAAGAAAGTTAATCAACAACCAAAAAGAAAAATTTATATTAGCTGTTTTTAATAAAACTAAAAAATTTTTCCGCAAATATAAAGACATAATTCTAACACAAGCAGACAAAGGTAACAAAACGGTTGCAATGTATAGACACGACTACAATAAAAAGATGGAACAATTACTAGAGGACAAGAACACATATAGAATCACAAGAATAGACCCTACTCAAAAATTAATTAAAGTCAATAACAACATAATAAGTGAATTACGCAAAAAAGAATATATAGACAATTGGCAAAAGCATATACTTACTTGTTCCGCCGCTACAGCTCCGAGAATTTACGGACTACCAAAAATACACAAAGCCAACATGCCCCTCCGACCCATAGTGTCGTCAATCCAAGTACCGTGTTACAAGCTCAGCAAATACATAGGATCAATACTTAAAAACATAATTTCTGACAAATACAACGTAAAAAACTCTTTTGAAGTAAAACAACAGCTGGAAAATATAAAACTTGATACTAATGACACTATAGTTTCTTTTGACGTTATCTCACTTTTCACAAATATTCCAATTCACACTGCTATCAACAACATAATGGACAACTGGAACTCAATTAAAACAAAAACAAAAATTCCACGCTCTAAATTTCTGGACGTTTTAAAATTTTGCCTGTATGACAACAATTATTTTGTATATGACAATAAAGTATACAATCAAGTATTTGGTATGCCAATGGGAAATCCACTTTCACCTACCGTTGCTGACATCGTATTAGATAATTTACTGGACGTAGCATTAGCTGAATTGAAGGACAAAAATATTCACCTTAAGTACGTAGCAAAATACGTAGATGATATTTTAGCCATAATCAATATTGACGATAAAGAAGAAATACTCAACACATTGAATAAATACCACCCAAAAATTCAATTTACCATGGAGGTTGAGAATAACAATAAAATATCATACCTTGATGCGACGCTTCACAAAAATGGAAACAAAATAATATTTGACTGGTATGCAAAGGAAATATCATCGGGCAGAATCATCAACTTCCATGCAACTCAACCTAAGTCTCAAATAATTAATACGGCCAAAAACTTTATACAACGAGTACTTGACATTAGCGATAAAAGTTTTCACCCACAAAATATAAAAAATATTACAAATATATTAATAAATAATAGCTTCCCCATAAAATTAATCAAGTCTCTAATAACATTATACAAACCAACACAAAATAGCAACAATGGTAACACTAATAGAAATAGACAATTTTACAGTGTAAAATACATACCTGGCCTCACTGACAATAAAAGCATAAAAACAACAATAAATAATAACGATATAAGTTTTGCATATAAACCAAACAAAACATTAAATGCAATTTTTACGAAAACAAAAACACCAATAACGATATTACAACAAAACAATGTAGTGTATGAAATCCAATGTAAAGGAGATGAAAATAACAACTGTAATCTTATTTACATTGGAACCACAAAGAGAAGCTTGGAGACAAGATTAAATGAGCATAAAGCTGATGTCAACAAAAAGAGAGAAAGCACAGCATTGTCTCAACATATAACACAAACAAGACATAAGGCCGATTTTGACAATGTAAAAATACTGGACAAAGAAAACAACGAAAGAAAGAGATATACAATAGAGAGTCTAAGAATACAACAAAAACTAAACAAAACTATGAACATCAAAGAAGACACAGATAGTTTAAGCGCCAGTTATAAACTCGCAATTATTTGACCAGCATTAGTTTTTAAGTTTTGTGTTTGAAAACTCATGTTTATATATGTATATTGTTAATAATAAGAATCCTGTTTTTTGTTTTTTGTTAGTAATGTAACAACTTGTTCACATTGTAAGTTTATTAAATTTCTATGTATAATTTTTATAATTGTAACTTTGTTGAATTTTTCTTCTTTTTAATTAAATAGACAACCCCTTGAGGAAGTGAACATAACATTCACGAAACGTTGGGGAAATATGTGATAAAAATTTGTTTTTTATTTACATAAAACATTTTAGGTCATATCAGCTTGTGAAGCTAAATAATTCTAAAATCAACAATAACTTTGTATGGCCAAAAACAACAACATTAATATATAAAGCGTTATTTGACAGTTTACTGTGAATTTATTTATTTAGGTAAGTTTTTAATTCTGTTCTTATGGACAGTAAAAAGTTTACCATTAGTGTCCATTAATGTGACATTGTTTGAATTATCAATGTCAGTGACTGTGAAGGGACCTTTGTAGACCGCATCCAGTTTGTGTCCTGATTCATTGCGGACAAGAACAGAGTCATTAATATAGAGTGTAATAGGATTAGAATTTTCATTGGATATATTTTGTCTTAAAAGTTTTGCATTTTCAATGAGGCTAGCAGCTCTACGTTGAGCTACTTGGAGTCTGAATTTAACTTCCTTTTCGTAAGCTTCAGCGTTGTAAAGAGGTTCTATGCTATTGGTATTGGTAAAATCTAGTTCCGTTGGAATTTTTCCGAAGATCAACTCAAATGGACAGTATCCATGAGCTGTAGATGGAGTTGTATTGTAACAATATACAAAGAATTTTAACCAATTATCCCAATCTGATTTGTCAGATGAAAAATAAGATCTTAAATACTCGTTGAAAGTTCTGTGAGATCTTTCAACTGTACCGAGTGTTTCATGATGGTAAGCAGTAGAGTGTAATTTCTCTATTTTCATTAGCTTGCATAGTTCTGTGAGTACCTGATTTATATATTCTGTCCCTAGGTCCGTAATTATTGTGTTCACTGGACCATATATCAAAATAAAATCTTCCATAATGGCTTTCGCAACATTTCTGGCTGATTTATTTAATATTGGGATAGCTACTAGGTATTTAGTTAAATCGCACATTATAGTCACAGCGTATTCATTCTGTGAATCAGACCGTGGAAGGGGGCCTATTGTGTCGATTATCACTCTTTGAAATGCTTTTAGGGCAGTTGGTGTTATAACCAAGGGCTCCTTGCCTTTAACCGTGGTTTTGTTGGTTTGGCATTGAAGGCATTGTTTGACGTATCTAGCTATATCTCTAGTCATGCCTTTCCAATGATATTGAAGTTGGATTTTTTTTATCATACGAGTTATGCCTGGATGTCCACCTGTAATGGGATCATCATGATATTTTTGCATAATTCTCAGTTTTTCAGAATCAGTAGAAACTTTAGTCAGTTTCGGTACGAGCATAGTTGTTAAATTAGAATCTGGCAAGATTTTATTACCTTTACATTTGAAGGTTTCCATATTTGTTCCTAGGTAAATAAGCATACTGTCATCTAGTGAGAGTAGCAATGTTGTGAGACCAATATTATCAGCTATTTTTGCAAGCTTTAGAAAAAGTTGACCTAGGTCGACATTTCTATTAATAATGAGATCTTTCAACTTAAATTCGGAAAGAACTTGCTTTCCCTTATGGATAATTACTTTATCCTTAGTAAAATACAATCTAGGTATTTTACGATGCTCTTGGGCATTTATAGTCTCATATATTTTAAATTTGACTGATTCTGTTCGAGGAGTTTTATTCATACTTTCTCCTCCTGTTTTAGTCTGAAGTCTTGTTGTTACCTTCAGGACTTTATTTACTTCAATATTTTTAATATCCTTGAACTCTATGCGTGACAGAGCGTCTGCCACGGTATTTTCCTGACCCCTAAAATATATTCGACTACAAAGTCGTACTCCTCGAGGTCAAGTCTCATACGAGTGAGCTTAGATGATGGATTCTTCAGGGAAAATAAGTAAGTTAATGGCTTGTGATCACTTTGGATTACAAACTTTTTGCCGTAAATGTATGGTCTGAAATATTTTACAGCCCAATGTATTGCAGTTAATTCCTGCTCTATGGTAGATTTGTTACTTTCACCCTTAGTGAAAGATCTAGAAGCGTATGAAATTGGCATTAGTATACCTTGTTTTTCTTGACTAAGGACAGCACCACAAGCGTGTTTGCTTGCGTCTGTTGTAATAAAAAATTCTTTAGAAAAATCAGGGTATTGTAAAATTTTAGGACTTAAAAATTGGTTTTTAAGGTATTGGAACGATCTTTCGCAATCTTGGTTCCATTCAAAAGACACATTTTTTCTTGACAGTCTAGTAATATGTCGAGATGATTCAGCAAAGTTTGGTATGAACCTTCGGTAATAATTACAAAATGCTATGAAGCGTTTAGCTTCATCACCGTTCTTTGGTGTTGGATAGTTTTGTACTATAGAAAATTTGCTATCATCAGGAGATATACCTTGATCAGTACATTTGTGTCCTAAAAATGTTACTTCAGTGCGGAAAAATGAACATTTGTCTGGATGTAATTTCAGATTGTGTTTCCTGCATAATGCAAATACGTTCTTTAAATTTCGTTGGAAGGAATTTGGGGCTATTTTTAGACCATACGGCAATCTTTTAAATCTGTAGGATCCTTTATCTGTGGAAAAGGAAGTGATATCTCTGGATTCCTCTTCCAGCTCTATTTGATGAAAACCTGACATAAGATCAAGGCAAGAGAAGAATTTAGCTCTGCCCAATTGATCAAGAATGTCATCTATACGAGGTAACGGGAATTTATCAGCTATTAAATTTTTATTAACTGCTCTGTAGTCTACTACCAGTCTCCATCTCTTTTGGGTATTACCAGGTAAAGGTTTCTTTGGTACCAAGAGTATGGGACTATTGTGATCTGAAGTGGATGGTTCAACAATATCGTCTTTAATTAGCTTATCAACCTGGTTATTTATCTTTTTGGGAATGTGGAATGCGATAGTTTTTTATATAATCAGGTTGTGTATTATTTACTTTGAGTCTTTGTTTGTAAAAGTTATTGACAGATATGTTTTCAGATTCTAGAGCGAAAATGTCTATAAATTCATGGCATAAGGATTTTAAATCTTTTTCAACAAAAGTTGGGAAGTTTCTGGAAAGTCTTTCCATTTTTTCTTTGGATTTGGCAGGTGTACAATTTGGTTTGGCAATTTTATAATCTTTAAGTGTTTCAGTAATAAGTTTAATATTAGAAATTACCAAATCTTGTTCAGTGGTATTAATAATTTTTACTAAAGGGTTTGATTTGGAAGTTATTGTATTTGCGACATAAACGCCGTTTTGAATTGTTTGATAAGGTACTAAAACATTTTGTTCGGATGATTCAAATTTTATGGGTCTTATAACCTCAGATCTGGCAGGAAGTGATATTGAGTTTATGGTTGGACCGTTTCCAAGGGGTATTCCAATGTCATGATCGAGTTCATTTGATCGGATAATCATTAGATCTTTATTATTGGAATATTGTAATATACAATTATATTTTCGTATGAAATCCATTCCAATTATTCCGTCTGCCTGTATTTTGAAGTCATCCCTGACTACGTGAAAAGTATGTTTTATTAGATATTTATCTATTTTTAATTCGGATTGTACACTGCCTAAAGTTGAAATTATACCTTGGCCAATACCATTTAGGTTTTTTTTATTGTAAACATTAATTGACTCATTTAGGACCTGGTTGTGCTTGATAATTGAAATATCAGCTCCAGTGTCTATTAAAAAAATTGAAATATTGTCATTTAGGGTAGTTCTAGATCGTAAATAGCTACATAAATTCAAGTTAATATTGTAGGTTTTTGTATTTATTGAGTATTTAGGGGTCGCTGCTTGTTTCCCGAGGCTTCGGCAGCTAGATTTATGTTTCCGTTTTGTGCGTTATTATAACGGTTTCTGTTCTGTGGATAGTTATGACGATTTCTATTATCGTTATTGTTACGATAAGAACCTGAGTTATTGTTATTGTAATTGTGGTTGTTTGACCCGTTATTACGATATAACCCGCTATTATTGTTTCTATAATTTCGGTTTTGATTGAAGTTTCGGTTAGGGTTGACATCGTTATTTCCTCCATGATTACTGTTATTATTGTTATTTTGGCGTTTAAAGCCATAGCTTAGGATAGAGTTTTCCTGACCGTAGGCTTCAGTACAACTACTTATGAATTTAGTTAATACTTCATTCATGTTGTTGAAGTTGCCTGATTGCATTATCATTTTAACTCTATCATTGGAACTATTTTTGGTTATAGCCGTAACAGCTGAACGAGTAGCATATTTGTTGGCTGTTTCATGGGGTAACCCATCAGTAATATAGGCGGATTCCAATTTTTTCGTCAATTCCTCCAATTCCTGGGCGTAGGCATTAACGTTTTTTCCGGACTGTCTTGTGCTCATTAATTTGGCATTAATTACGTCAACGGATTCACCTTTAACCGTTGATTTTAGTTTTGAGATTATTTCTTGTAAAGTAGTTTCAGATGAAATTAGATTTCTTGCTGTTCCTCTCAATTTTGTTTTGATAAGGTTTACAGCTACTGGTTCGTGTGTTTCTTTAATCGAATCTACCAAATTAATGGCGTCGATAAAGCTTTGCAGGTTTTCAGAATTTCCATTGAAATCTGGAAGTAACCTTGAGGCTGTATTTAGAAATTCAATTAACGTTTGAGGCATTTTGGATTTTTGTTCTGTTTCGGGTAAAAGATCGAACACTATTGGTTCATGGATTGAGTGTGGAACAAGGATTTTAAAATTTTTTCGATAACTTACGGAAATTAATTTTTCACGTAGGTCAGAATAAAAGTTATCAGCTGAGGTTTGATGAGCTTTTGTTAATCTATTATAATTTGTATTAAGGAGTACTCTGAGCTTTTCTAATTGATTTTGAAGGATATTCACATGCTTATTGACGGTTTCGAGTTTAGTGTCTCTGTCAGTATTTAAGCATTTATAGGATTTAAGGAATTCCTCTTTTATTGCCTTAGCTCTTGATACTATTAGCTCCCATTCCATCAGTTAATAAACTGGTAAATAAAAGAAGAAATTGGTAAATAAAACTGGAGAATGCTCATTATGAGCATTTCCGTAACAAAAGGTAAAAGATATAATCATAATCAAAAGGTTTTCAGAAAAGGTCTCTCAAACAGTGTTCTTTCTAGTAGAGTGGAAAACAATAATCCTGATATTAGACTTTGTCTAGATTGTTAGCCAAAGATGCAGCTCTAGTGTAATTTTTTCTCAAGGATCTTTTGTGTAATTGGTAGAGCGTTACTAGAAGTTGTGTGGCTAAAATACCGATGATTATTATGAAGTACACGGTGGGAAAGTCAATTTTAACCACTACGTCATTGACGACGTTAGCGTTAGGTTTTTCAATTTTTGATTCTGTACCACCCATTGCAATGACAGTTAATAATTTAATTTAATTTAATTTAAAATTAACTTCTCTTTCTGTATTCCCCTCTATCGTTATCATTAAAAAGGACTAAAAAAAAAATTTAACTTCTTTATCATTATACTTCTCCCTTATGGAAAAGAGAGAAAAAAAATTTAAAGGATTGGACTGATTTTAAATAGAACCGTCTCGTTCGTTAGTAGCTGGACCGTTTACATTTGAAAATTTCTGGTTTACAAAAAAAAAGTTTACTTAACATAAATTTACACGGCCAACTACTTGTTAGTCTGTCTTTTCTTGTCCTGGGGCGTGTTAGTAGTTAGAAACTAAAGGTATGTATGGCACCGCGTGGCATACGATACACTTCAATGCATCGTCCTACTATGGCGCTGTCATACATCGGTCAATGCCAATTTTGACCGAACCGGGCTTTACTTAGATTAAGTAGTACTGGAGGGACTCGTGAGTGTCGCAGTAATAAAAAAATTAATTCAACATATTAATGCTTTGCCTATTTAGACACTTTTATAAAACACGCAAAATCATTTCACTTTTTAATTAATAAATAATTAATAATTATATTTGTAACTTTTTTTTTTTTTGAATTCAGTTTTATAAAATTTTAACTTTTCTATTATATTTGACCATTTATTCTCAGCCACTAATAGAACTAAAAAGTTTATGTATGTATATTTTCTTAATTTCTGTCCCTATGAAATATGTTATACAATGTTTTCTTTGTTTTAATATATTTTAGGTTACATATTTATTTGTAAAGTTAAAAATAATAATATTTAAATTAATGATAACTTATCGTTTTTCTGGTTGCTCCCTCAATTGTTGTTGACCATGACTCTTGTTTTCTTGGGGTTGGTTGTTTGTTTCATCTTGTTGTTGACCATTTATTGTTGTTTGATTTTTAAATTAATGATAACATATCGTTTTTCTGCGCATTTTGACCATTCTGTCGGAGTTCGAGAGGTGAAGATATTACGCAACGTATTCATAAAGATCATAACTATTTAAGTTTCTTTTTGTTATATAGATATTTATTATACTTTATTATTTCAATGCTTTGTTAGACATTAAACAATTTAACTTATTTTTGTCTCTTGTTTTTAACCACTTCTTTCTAACACCAATCAAGTACAACACTGCTTTTTATTTTATCATTAGGCAGGATCGCCATGTTAAGAATGATACTACTTCAACGTTTTAATATAGTTTATTTTATTTATAATTGCGAACAGCCGCTTTTGCGTCTGTTCTGTTTCGATGTTTTCTTATTATTGAATAAATACAAATTAATTTTACATTCTACAAACTTAAAGTACACTAATACTAATACAAAGTATCATACATATGATACTTTGTTTATTCTTATAAAATAGCTATTGGGATGGGAATGAGCTAGTCAGCATATTCCCACGATGTGTGTGGACTTTTGCTTCAACAAAGTATGAAGCTCGTGTTACATACAGAAGGTTCGTGTTACATACACAATATCGGATATAGCATTAAAATGTTATTTAATTCCCCATAATTTTTAGGTAGTTCAATTGCATTTTGAATTTTAATGACGAACATTATTACATTATCTTACGGCCATTCAATTTAAACCTTATAAAAATACAAATCACAAATAACTTTTCTGATATAATTTTAACACGAAGATCTGAAGTTATACGTGAAGTAAACTTACCTTATTCAGATAAGAAGTTTTTAATTACCAAGCAAGAAATACAAAAGGGTGTTTTTATTGCAAACACATTGGTAAAAGCAAACATAGCATTTGTTCGTATTTTAAACATTAATGGCACAATTGCTAGATTAAACAGGACAAAATCAAAACCGAAAGCATCATCATTAAACAATAATAATAGGAAAAATGAAATAATAAGCATTTTACGTAAAAAAACAATTTAGGTAATGTGTTAACTAAAATATGTTCAAATTACAAAAATGTTTTTGGTTTAGAAAAAGAAACCATCACAGCTAATAATTTCTATTAACAAAAGTTAAGAGTCAAGGATAAAGACCCTGAATATATTAAAAATTATTTAATACCACATACACATAAGGAAGAAATAGATTGACAAGTTATTAAGGTAATAAACGATAGGATAACTAAACCATCGTATTTAGAATATAATAGCGCAATGAAAAAAGTCTTTTCCAAATATGAAAAATAAAAGATGAAAGATTATGAGTGATTATAAAAAAATAAATAAAAAATTAATAGCAGATAAATTTCCATATATTTATCGTCATTTTCAACCTACAATGGGTTATATAGGTTCACCAGATTACTTCAAGATCTAAAAATATCAAAGAATGATGACACTTGCTTTCAGTGATTTAAAACCAAATTAGGCATTTCTATACATGGATGATTTGGTTGTGTTAGGATGCTCAGAAAAACATATGCTCTCAAGCTTACAGAATTATGCCGAAAATATAATTTTCAACTTCATCTGCAATAGTATTTAATTTTCATGACCAGAATCTTGGTCAAAAATGTACAGACAAAGGAATATTACCTGACCACAATAAATGTTCGGTCATTGAAAACTACCCGGTGCGGATGGTGCGACATAATTTTTTACATTTTGCAACTTTTATCGAAGATTTATTAAAAATTTCTCGGAGTATTCCTGACATCTTACAAAACTGTCCAAGAAATAAGTATAATTAGAGTGGATGAAATATTGCGAAGTATAGTTTAAGTATTTGAAAAAGGCACTAATGAAACCAATATTGCTTCACTATCCAGACTTCACAAAGGAATTCTGCATAACAACAGATGTAAATTAAAATGCCTGCGAAGTAGTGCTAATGCAAGAATGTGATGGTAAACAGCTACCAATTGCCTATGATTCAAAAGCTTTTACCAAAGATGAAGTAACAAGTCCACAATCGAACAAGAACTAACGGCCATACACTGGGCTATAGGAAACTTTAGACTATAAATATATGGAAAACATTTTCTTGTTCACATTGATCACAGACCACTATCTTATCTATTTTTAATGAAAAATCCTAGCTCCACTTGATCTAGAGGTATACGACTGTACAGTGGATATCGTAAGGGAAAAGATAACTATGTCGCAGACACTTTTTAAGAATAACAATAGAAGATTTAAAAGACATCAACATAAAAACCAATACTACATTTGAGGTGACAACAAGGTCTACAACACATAGGCGTGATGAAAAAAAATTTACAGCAATAAATCAGAATACAAACCATAATGATAAAAAGCCTATTATATACAGGACAATTAATAATATAGACGTCACACGGTCGCGTGAAATAAAAAAATGGAGCAAAAGTCTGGAGTTTCTAAACTATTTCCCGATTTTCATGAAAAAAACTATTGCATTTCAGTACAGAGTAGTACCGCAGGGCGTCAAATTAGGTAACCTCGAAATTGAAAAATGTTTCAGAGCGTATAACTTTATCAAAAGTGAACCGATTTCAAAAAATTTTAGTAATCTACATAGATAGATAAAGAAAAAGTATGCTTGGTATTTACATGGTATTATATACAAAATTTCTACCCTGGTATTTTTTAGTTTTCACCTGTAATTTTTTTTTTAAGATAGAACTATTTTAAAAACAGATTTAGAAAGCTAATACAAAAAGAAATAACTCTTCTCTGACTTCATTATGTTAGTGGTAATTATTTCTTTAATTTGGGGATTCATAAAAAGTTTAAAAAAATTTGAAATTTTAGTTAAAAAGTACTTTCATTTTGTAAAGTAGAGTTTTAACGTTTTTAAATAAATAAATAATGTTTTGAACCTTTTCTTTAAGATAAAGCCTTGAGTTATCTATTTGATGTGTTTTTATGGAATTCAAGTAATGATATAAACTACTTTCTAATCTTTATATACATTTAACAGGCCCGTGAACGCAAGTGTCATTATCCTGATTGAAATATGCGTGCGAGGGGTTTTCAACCCTAATCAGTTAAAAAAACGAAGTCACCTGCTAAAATAAAATCGCTGATTTCAAAGAAGAAAGTAATAAAAAATAGAAGCACTTGTTAAAAGAACACAATTAAACAAAAAATTTTTTGCCCGAGGTACCATAATTGTGCTCATCGTTTACAGCTGTTGTAATGAAAAGGGTGTTCAAATTGTATAGTAGTGAATAGGTAACTATCTCAACTATGCAGCTGTTTCCAAAAAAAATTTTTTATTTTTGTTTGGAAAAACCTTATTGATTTCTATTATTAAAAATAATATACTTTCGCCTTTAACACACTAAAGATTTGCTTGTGAGTCTACAAAGATACTGCATTGGCGATCCTGCCAGGCTTTTATCTTTAATCAAGAATATAATCGAGAAAAGTTTGCTTTACACAAATAATGAAGAAAAGGTTTCGGAAATTTAAATGAATTAACAATGGATAAATTATATGTCCAAATGTTTAATAAATTATTATAATTGCTTAAAACTAGCAAACCTCATGAAATAAGCAGCGAAGGGCATCCTAATAATTTTAATTGCAAATATCGATTTTGGATCAGTTGGAACCAAATGTGGTGGGAGTTTTGTTTATTGCTAATTTACCTTGTAACACAATAAAATCAATTTCTTAAATGGTCAAATTTTCTTTAAGGTAAGTTAAGTTTATTGTTTTTATTTTATTACTATTTTTTTTTTTGTTTGTTTATTTACTTTATTTCATTGAATCGTTTTATTGTTGCTTAATTACTTTATTAAAGTAGTTGTATTATTGAAAATTTGTAAACGTCACTACAGACCTTAAACATGTTTATGTCTCCAGCTAGAGGATCTTCGGAAGAAACACAGGAACAGAATAGTAGGAATACCGCAAACAATACTAGTAATCGGGAAATAGAAAATGTAGAAACAGAAATTTGTGCTATATCGGTGAAATTACCATCATTTTGGAATAAGTATCCAGAAACATGGTTTATACATGTAGAAACTGTGTTTAGCAGCAAACGCATTCAAAATAATAACACAAAGTATGAACACATTATTATATCGCTTCCACAAGGCGTAATAATTTCGGTTATTGATATATTTCAGAACCCACTATAGAAAATTGCTAGAATTAAAAAAATAAGCTTTTAGAAAGACACTCTCTTAGCGAGCAAAAAAAAACTTGACAAACTTCTTTTTGATTCAGCAAAAGGAGACTGCAAACCTTTAGAATTTTATAGGTATCTTTTGCAGTTAGGCGGTCAAAATGTTGATTCTCAATTTCTTAAAAAGTTTTGGCTCAGAAAACTTCCTAATTCACTTTATATAGCTTTGGTTGGTTCTTATGTTGTCGATATCGACGATTTATTGAAATTGGCGGATAATATATGGGAGGTATTAAGGAAGAATGAAATATATAGCGTGGAATCAGGTCAACGGCCACAAAATTATTCAAACATGGATACGCTTGTTAATAAATTAGCAAAGGTAAATTCTGCAATGTGTGAACAATTCAATAAATTATCAATAGAAATCTCGGGGGAGATTTTGAAATCGTAATAGGATTAGATCGAGAAGTCGTTATCAAAGACGGGATTGGCTATATCACTTTCATCATAGATTTGGCAATAAAGCTAGGAAATGTATTCAGCCGTGTTCATACGCAACACAAAATCAGGAAAACTAAAAAATCTTATTATTTCGGCGACTGATAAAAAGATGAACTCTACACGTCGTCTTTTTGTGTTTGATACTGAGAACCATTTACGGGTTTTGATTAATTGTGGGGCATAGATTTTAGTTATACCATTATTAAAGTTTAAGGAATATATACGTTAATCAGATATTATTTTGACTGCAGCGAACGGAGGTTCCATTAAAACATTTAGTATAAAAATTTTAATCAAATTGAGTATAAGAAGAGTTTTAACATTTGCTTTTACTATAGCTTACATTGCTAGGCCAATCATAGGTGCAGATTTTTAACAAAGTTTGGGCTTTTAATTGATCTTAAAAATAAGATATTAATTGATTCACTTACAAATTTATCAGTTGATGCAATTGAAATTTTTAGTAAAATATCTCTTCCTAGGTTATTTCTGGTAGATAATAAATATATTTACTTATTAAGGAAATATCCAGACATCAAACCAGCTCCAGATTATGCCAAATTGGTTAAATATTCTACCTCATATAAAATTGACACTTGCGATCCTTTTCCTTTTTCAAAGCCAAGACGGCTTGATTTTGTTAAATGAAAGATTGCGAAAAATGAATTTGAAATGTTAGTGAAAAATGGAATTTGTCGAACAGCTAGTTCACACGTAGCTTCATCACTATATATCGTACTAACTAAATGACCGGCATCCCTGTGGAGATTATAGAAGATTGAATGTTGTAGCTATACTTGATAGATATTAGCTGCCACACATTCATGATATGCGTATCGATTTCCAAAATCGACATATTTTTTCAAAACTTGATTTGGTTCGCGCATACCATCAGATTCAAGTTGCAGAATCTGATATACCAAAAACTGCAATCTGTACTCCTTTTGGACTGTTTGAATTTATGAGACGCCATTCGGTTTAAGAAATGCTGCACAAACATTTCAACGATCTATTATCTGGTCTAGATAATAATAATACATATATTTGTGCTTATGATGTGCTTGTAGCAAGTAGGGATGAGGATCAGCATTGTGAACATTTGGAATTAGTTTTTGATTGATATGGTTTAAATATTAAAAGTTCGAAATGTATATTTGGTTCAACACAAATGGATTTTTTGGGCTACAAATTTGAGTTTAGGGAATAAAACCTTCAAATGTAAAAGTCAAGGCAATTCAGGATTATGAGAAACCAAAATCAGTTAAATAATTACAAAAAATTATAGGTATAGTTAACTATTATCATAGGTATATACCCAAAATAGCTAAAATGTCGAGTCCAATGCATAAAATGCTAAATGATTATATTAAAAATAAAAGTAAAAAATTAAATTGGTTTGAAGATTCAGAAATAGCGCTTAGAAAATTAAAAGATAGTTTTACTTCGAAAGTATAGCTTAATCATTTTAATAAAGACGCATTGTTATCCGTAATGGTAGATGCTTTAAACGTAGCAATAGGGAGAGTTTTGCAGCAACAAGTTGGCGACATAGCTGAGCCGTTACCATTCTTTTCAAGAAAACTTTCAACAAGTGAGATAAAATATAGTTCGCTTGATAAAGAATTGTTAGCAATTTATTTAAACATAAAACACTATAGATATATGTTACAAGGACGGTTATTTTCTGTACACACGGATCACAAGCCATTGACGCAAGTGATTAACTCTAGAGTTGAGCGTAGCCCTCGACAATCGCGCCAGGATGTGATAATGTAATCGCAAATGCTCTTTCGAGAATCCCTGAAATTGATTCCATTGAAAGTGATATAGTAAGTATCATCCGGTTGGCAGAAGAACAAGAAAAATATTTATCTTTGCAGAAACTTACAAGAAGGAAAATAATTTATATAAGTTTGAAAAAGTTTTAATACCAACATAAAATGTTTTTATTTGGTGCGAAAATTCAAATGGGAAAATGCTGCCGATCATCCCACATAGTTTAAGAAGGGTTGTATTTAATAAATTACACAACACTTCACATTCCGGATCTAGGGCTTCAAGGAAGCTTATTACATCTCGATATTTCTGGCCATGTATGAATGCGAGTATAAATCAATGGGTTTTGGAATGCTTACATTGCCAAAGGGCTAAAGTACATAGACATATTAAAACTTAAACTGTTGACATAAAAATTCCTGTGAAAGATTTACACACATACAAAAAGATATTGTTGGCTCACTACCAACATAAAATAGTTTTAGGTATAATATTAACCATAATTAACAGAACCACTCGATGGCCAAAAGCCTATCCTCTAAAAGATATTACAGCTAAAATTATTGAATGAGTATGTTTCAAGGTTTGGGATTCCAGAACTGATTACAAGTGATCAAGGTGCGCAATTTACTTCTTCTATTTTCAATGAAGTTACGAGTACTTTACGTATTGGCAAAATTGTTACCACAGCTTATCAGCCCCAATCTAACTATATGGTAGAATGTTTCCATGTGCGAAATATTTTGTGAGAAATTAGTGACAAACTTATTAAATATATTTTGAAGATTTTTTAGTTTTGCATAAGTAGCTTTTCAACTGTTTTCAAAGAGTTTTAAAAAATATCTTAACACTTAACGCTTTTTTCGTCCTCTGTATGGTTGTGCGAAAATTTTTTTGGGAAATTAATGCAAAATTTATTTTATACATTTTGACGACTTTTTCTAAAATATTGTTTTTGTTAATGCTCTCATTTAATATCTTTTAAAGACTTAATCAACCATTAAAAAATATGAAAATCTTACATATGAATTAAACTAATTTTTAATGAAGTTTTTATTAATTATGTAAAAAAAGAAAAAAAAATCCAGATTAAAATCTTACCTGATTGCGTTCAATGTTACTATTAACTAACTATTCTGTGAAAAACATAACTAAAAAAATATAAAAACTTATTTAACACTTAACAGAAATTTATTTAGTGCTAACATATATAAAAATATCTTGAAGTAAAAAAGTTTTTATAAACTCCATAAACTGCTAATATTTTCTAAAAAGTGGCGTTTACAATAAAATGTGAAACAAATATACCAAAATAAAATTTGTTGGCGATACGTAAAAATAACTTCGGCATATGCTCATAATTTGTTTAAGATTATTATTAAAGGTTTTTTTACATTTATAGCAAGTTACGTGATTTTTCTAAATATAGAAACAATGTAAATTTATGTAAAATGTACAGTCTGGCTTACTTTTTTAATACTAAAAGTAAAAGCAATATCCGGCATTTCTGTGGTATACTCCTATTAGCGTACATGCAGACAGGCAAATTTTACTTTAACAAAGTTTTGTTAATTTTCTTTTAAACTATGTTTGGTGTTCAGACACAAAATTTTCTTTTACAAATTTTGTTTCCTTCTTTTTGATCGTTCTTAATTTTTGGACGTTTTGCATTTGGTGCTTATGACACAAAAATAAGTGTATGTACATATATACAACTGTGTATAAGCAACGAACAAAAACAAAGCAACTTTGCGAGTACATCAAAGTCTGTACTGCGTATCATTCTGCCTCCCTCTTTTCCACATAAAATCAAAACTTTGCAAAATCAAATTTGCCTTTGTAAATAGGGTGTTATTTAACGTGTTATTTAGCATTTTCGAAAGGATGGCGAAACTACATACAGTCAGCTTCAAAACAAAGTGTACAGCAAACTGTTCAATATTTATTACTTAATTTATGTTAAAAAATAAATATTAGAATTAAACAGCATTTATTTTTGTAAAGTGTATTTAGTAGTAGTATATTTAAATTAAAAAAAAAATATTAATTGTTTACTTCTTCATTTTCAAAACAATGTTATTCTAAAAAAGAGCTTATTTTACGAGTCAAAAAAAGTGTACACCCTCATATTATTTGAATGTTGTATTTTTATAACGGTGAATTAAACGCTAATTTTTATTTTCTTTTTCTTGCATTTATATTGCAAATATTTTACTACATCTTTAATCTATATTGATCAATAGAAATGCAATTTAATTTTATTTTTTAAGTAATAGTTAACATGGGCAAGCAGACTTTTTCTTTAAGAGAAATTGGCCGTATTATAGGTAGATGTCATAATACTATTAAAAAAATATTGGATAAATACAAGAAGGTGAAAAATGTTGAAGACTTTCCTCGATCCGGAAGACCTAAAATTTTGTCCGCCGTTGAAAAGAGGACAATATCACGAAGAGTTAAGGCCAACCCCTGGGAAAATGCAGTGAAAATTGCAGAGGAACGGACAGTAACATCAGAAGAAAGTGTAAGTGCCTGTACTGTTCGACGAGCTCTACATGAACATGGGCTATATGGTAGAGTTCTCAGAAAAAAGCCACTTTTATCCGTTAAAAACCAAAAGAAGCGTCTGGAATACGCGAAAAAGCATAAAAATGAGGATAATTCTTTTTGGGAAAAATGTTTATTTACTGATGAATGCAAAATACAAATTTTTGAAAGAAAAAAGTCGCAGAAAATATGGAGAGGCAAAAATAAAGAATACGATGAAAATAATGTTACTAAAATGGTTAAGCACGGTGGTGGTTCAGTCATGGTGTGGGGTTGTATGGCTGCAAGTGGTGTTGGAAATCTTGTATTTATAGATAGTAATATAAATAGCATAGATTATCTTAACATTTTAAAAGCAAATTTTTAGGAGAGTGTTGACAAATTATGCTTAGGATCTTTATGGGTCTTCCAGCAAGACAACGATCCTAAGCATATCGCTCAAATTGTCAAGGAATGGCTGATTTACAGAACGCCAAAACAGCTTGATCACACCCCTCAGTCACCGGACTTGAATCCCATCGAGCATTTATATGAACATCTAGATCGTCAGATCCGAAAACGCCCCATAAATAACAAAGAGTCTCTAAAAAGCGCGATCATTGAAGAATGGAATAACATTTCCGCCGAAATAACCAAAAACCTGGTTCATTCAATGCCCAGACGACTTGCTGCAGTCATAAAAGCTAAGGGGAAGCAAACTAAGTATTATTCTTAGTAAGTTAGTTAGTTTTAAAAATAAAAATCCCAAGTGTAAATTTTCTTTTGACGCGTAGAATAAGCACTTTTTTTCAATAACATTAATTTGAAAATGGAAAAGTAATAAATGAATATTGTTTTTAATTTAAATAAACTACTACTAAATACACTTTAAAAAAATAAAAGTTGTTTTATTTTAAAATTCATTTTGTAACCTCTACGAACTTATAAACATTGAACTAGCTGTTGTACACTTGCTTTTGAATCTGACTGTACATATACCGAGCAATGGTTACTACTGGTGGATTAATCCTAAAGGATTGTATTCTGCGCATATGTCAAAAAGTTCAACTTTTTATTGCGACTCCTTGGCGTATTCTTGACTTAATGGGTAAAACGTTGCGAAAGTGTCCAATTTCAAGATAATTGTATTAGGTGAAGCGTATAAACTGAAATCACTTGGTTTTCAAGGCATGCTGGATTATGATATATTAAAATTGCGTAAGGATGCTTAGATTCTTCTTTTTTCTGCAACTTTTCCTTTCCCTTAACTAGCTAAATAATTTAGAAAAATACATTAGAAAATTGTAGTATTTTGTATGGCCACCGTTTGCATCTATCACCCATTGCAATCTCTTTTTCATAGAACTAATTAATTTTTTTAAGTCGTAGTTGGATGGTATACGAGTATTAAAATTGCTTTTTTTTAAGTATTCTTATTAGATGGTTGGCGTTTATCAACCCTTTTTTTAAATAAACCCACAAATTTTCGATAGGATTTAAATCCGGACTTTAAGCAGGTGTATCAATAACCTTGCCGCAATTGTAAAGCAACCACATCCGTTCCATATGTTACTTATTTTTGGGATTGTCATCTTGAATTAATTTAAACACAGACTTATTCTCTCTTATAAATCCAACTTTTAACTAAATGGATCTGCAAAAGGCTTAAATATTGTCGGGCATCCATTGTTGTTTCTATGAAAGCCAAATCACCCACCCCTTTGCTAGATATTCAACCCCAAATCATTACAGACATTTTTCCAAATTTGACTGTAGGAAAGAAGTTGCGGTTTTCTTGCGATTTTAGGGGCTCTAGCCATACTCTATTAGGCCCATCGTTGTAATACAACATCATTTTTGTCTCGTCGCAAAATATGACATCGTCCCAATAGTCTGCCGGTTGCGAGATATTCGTAATGGCGAAGGAAAGACGCTTCTCTATATTTTTTAAAGAGAGTAATGGTATCTTACATGCAACTCTTGAAGAGTATTTGTTCTTAATTATAGCTTGTCGAATGGTTTCAACGGCAAACAACTATTCCGCACTCTTCTTCAAGCTCCTTTGCAAGTGCTCTTGTAGAAATTTGAGGGTTCTGTACAAGTTTTCTAATAATTAGGCGCTCTGCGTTTATTTATTTTAGGCTTAGGGCGACCTCCACACTTTAACTGCAATCTACACTCGTTTTCAGCTAGATTAAACACATTGTAAATGGTCATTCGTGCTACCGAAAATCTCTTTGACAGTTCCTGAGCACTTGCACCGAATTGGTGGCTTTAGTAAATCAGTTGAATCACGTCGTACGATAATCTTTTGCCTGGCATTATTTACCCACAATAATTTTAAAAATGACAAGAGCACTGAACATTTTTATCGTCAACTAACATCGAATATTACGTACGTGATAGATAACGGTTAATTAAAGTTGATCGTAAAGTAATTGCAAAAAAGAAAGAAAACGTGTTTTATGTAGTGTTTCTTGACATCAGAAAATTGGAGTAGTGTTTGTTTTTGTTTTAAATTTTTGTTGTGTTTTTGTAAAAACTGGGTTTTTTATACTTTTACAAGTAGTGTAAAAAAAAGCTTTATATCTCATAAAATAAAAAGCATTTTATTATACAAAATATTTAAAAACCAAAATTTTTTTTGTGTGTAAAGACATTATTGACATACTCTATTTATGTTTGTATAACAACAAAATTTACAAATTATTAATTTATCTCTCAATAATAAAAAGAATAAACGTGCGAGAAAATAACAAATTTTTTTAGCTGAGAGCGAGAGAGAGAAAAAATACACAATGGTGCAGAAAATAGAGTATTTCTCATCTGCCTTTCAGAATATGCTACCAGACCAGATAATTAATTTTGCAGGTGCTATCCAATTAATGAGAAGCTTAATATAAATTCATTTTATAATATAGCTTCAAGATAAATTTATCTTGACAAAAACTAAAATCTCATATGTTTTATTTGGTTTTATAAAGAAGTTTTATTGTATATCCATTTTTGCTAAGAAAATAAGGATTTTAATATTGTGAATAAGTGGATTAAATTTTGTAAAAAAAAACATCTGGCGCTATCTTTTCAAATGTGGAAAAACATCTTAATAGGATTAAAATATTATCAGTTTATTATGTCTGTTATTTTAATTCTCTATCGCCTCCTTTATATGCTTTTTCATTGAAAAGTTACGGGCAGGCATGGTGTTTTTCCCACTGCCTCAAAGGAATGGACCGATCTTGGGATTTTCAATAGCAAAACTATGTCTGATTGATTCGCGCACTTAAATTTTCTCTAGCTCATCTAGTGCTTTGGCAAACATAATTTCAATACTAACACATGCGGATAGACGGACATCGCTCAATCGACTTCGTTATGCATAAGAACTGAGAATATAATACTTTTGGTGTCGAAAACGGATATTGTACAAATTACAAAAGTAATGAAAAATTTACATATATCCTTTTTCCACCTGTAGTTAAGGGTATAAAAAAATGTGACTCTAAACAAACAAAAACAAAAGCCAAAAAGCTGCGTTAAATTAATCAACCGAACCATAGGAATAAAAGAAAACCCAAACAGAAGAAGGTAGATGCTCATCTTTACATCATCACAACGTCATAATAAAGTCATGTTCCGGATAGTAATATAATAATAATTACTTAGATATGTCTATTTAAAATTTACATTTGAAAGCTATTCGAAAGTACAGCAACAAAAATTCGTTTTAATTAAATTTTTTAAAATTACCTAGACTTAAAAAAAAATTAAAGTAAGCAATCATATAAGAGAAGAATTTATAAAAACTGTTTTGTATAAGTTTTTGTTCTTTCCAAAATGAATAATTTAATACTGCAATACCTACGAACCCTACAGTAATACAAGTAATAATATTTATCAGAGAAAATGGCTTCATTTTTGAAAATTATTTTTAACCTTTTAAGGTTTTTCATTAACTTAAATTTTTGTATCTCCTATCCTGGTGACTCGATAGATAAAATAACAGAGAGACTAAATAGAGCACAATCTAGTAGGGCCTCTACTTCGGACGGTATTATCGGAGAGAGGATAGATTAATGATAGAAAGCATGAAAGAGTCAGACAATGACAACCAGCAATACGAAGGAACAGATCAACCCACACGTGAAACTGAAAAAACTCGATAAGGTCCCGGAAATCCTGGAAAAAGTCAGTGGAAAGAGTTTTGAAAGTGGCATAGCGCGACATTATGCAATTTCGCACGTTTTTCAAACAAAGATAATCGGTGATGCCGCCACGGCACTTGAATCCTGTAGAACTCCATTAGATTTGGAGTACCAGATGAAGGTACGGTGTCAGAGAAACAGGACGAATAAATGAATTTTATCAAGGTGTGTATTAAACATAAGCCTTAAGCTAGACAACACGACGTTTCCCAGAAATTATGCTCAAGAACATACCTCCACTTCAATTGTATCCCAAGTTCGCTCATACTGGTGCTGTGATTTCTTTTAGACTAACAGTACCACAGCGATTAAATCCTTCAAGAAATTAACAAAATGCAGCGCAACTTTCATATAAATGCTGACTACGTACCCAAAAATGCATGGTACGAATTGACATGCTACCCACCTGTGGATAGTGAGGTCGATGCACCTCTCGCAAATGACGAGTCGCACTATGTCGAAAATTAAATGCGACAATTTCCGGAAGAACTAGAAAGTGCTAAAATGTGGAATGACGTACAACCAGATGACATTGAACTGGCTAAAAATTGTTTCTTGTTACCCTATTTCAAGACAAAAGCGACGGACGAGCAATTAATATCAATTTTGTTAGATACGGGTAGTCATGAGAACTATATAAGGTCGGATCTGTTGCGAAATCCAAGACACAACGAAAAAATATTTTATACCAAATCGGCTAATGGGGAAATTACAATATCTCAACAATAATTTTTAAATCTTTTTCGATTCAATTGATGCTATGCTGGGTAATGGCAGAATGAAGCCGTTGTTAAAACTTGTTTTTCTATTAAAGGTAGACAGCGAATTACCATCAAACAACGAATTTCACAAAATATGAAACCGGTTGAGATACGTCACAACATTTAACGGAATTTACTAAAAACAAACTTGAAATAATGTCAAAAATCTATGCAATGTTTTTCTATTAAAGGTAGACAGCGAATTACCATCAAACAACGAATTTCACAAAATATGAAACCGGTTGAGATACGTCACAACATTTAACGGAATTTACTAAAAACAAACTTAAAACTAGAAATAATGTCCAAAAGTTATGCAATGCAAATGCATTTAAAAAGAAATTATATAAGATATTTTCATAGTGCTTTATTTATTATTATACTATCTTTTTCACAATTTGTTGCAGTTTTTTTATTCTCGTTTTTTAATATTATTATTTTTACAACTACTGTTTCCTTTTATAATTAGAAAATGAAATCCAATTTCAGGCGCGTGAATAAGGAAAGCTCACATGAACTGGGTAAATTCGAGTTTTTAAACGATACGTACAATTCCTGGGATTTGTAGTGACAAAAGAGAAAACTAAGACACATTAATAATGGATGGAATCGATACTGAATTTCAATTATCCAAAAAACTTTACAACGTTTTATTCTTTTCTCGGTTTATCGAGCTACTACAGTTAGGGGCTACACAGATATTGTGAAACCTCTTACCATCTTGTCGAGGGAAGCAGAACGACGAGTATCTAAAACCGCATCTAGCTACTAAAAATAACCTGAATGACGTATGTAGCAAGAAAAGTTTTCAATGATTTGAAAAATGCATTTGTGTTAAAGGCAGTAATTTTGTTGTAATAATAACAGTTGACGCGTTGATACGCCGTTCTTAGTAACAATGATAAACCAATTGCTTTCATTTCCAGGACATTTAGCAAAACTGAAGAGAATTACGCCACGAGCAAACGAAAAATGTTGGCTATTATTTAGGCTCTTTCAGTTATCAAGAAACTACTTGTAGGGTTCAAGAGAGGTTATTATTATTATATATATATTATTATTAGTATAGGGGGTCCTAAATTCCTGTTCATGTATATGTATAGTTCACCGTCAGTAAACATTTTTGCAGCGTTTTAGTAGGCTTCGTATTTCCTTTTGGAATGTATCAGTTGTGTCATTTTTAAATTTCGTACATTTTACCTGTTGTATGAATTGTTGTGCATTGTCTTTATAATCTTTTTTGTACATTATTACAGTTAAAATTATAGTATACATATATTACAGTATGTATTCATTTTCAACTTGCACTTCTATTTAAACGATTTTTATGAAACTCACACACATTATACTTGTATAACTCTATAATAACTTTTTTATTGTTAAATTATACATATTTATATTTAAAAATGTTCGATTACAGGTGATAGGGGATATTCCTGTGAACCATGGTTGTTGACGCCCTATCGTAATACGCGTGAAAATTCCACGGAATCAACCTATAACGAAGTTCATTCAAAGACAAGATGTGTCGTTGAAAGGACAATTGGCATTTTAAAAGAGCTATGGAAAATTTCATGCCATGATAAAAGAAGTCGGTATAGTGCAGAAAAAATCGCACAATCTTCAAACGTGTGTGCTGCTCTACACAATATATATCCACTTAAAATGCCAAACGTACCCCACGCTTGCAATAGACGATGGTACGGAAACTAATATATGTAAAATTGGCAAAAAAAATTTTAAACAACATAAAATTAAGTTTATGTAGAATAAGGCAATAACTTTCCAATTTTTTCAATTTATATTATAATTATTTATTTTTAAAACTTAAACTTTAAATAAAAAAACATAACTTCATTAGAAAAATAAATAAAAATTCACGTTTTAACAAACAAACAAAAAAATAGAAATACAATTCTGAAAAAATCTAATTATTTGCAGATCCGTATTTAGCTTTTGCAGTTCTTTTTACTTTATCTGAAACTCCATTGCTTTTATTTGTGAGTTTAGTTCATGTTCAATTTCTTTTATTTTAGAGGTTTACTTCTTAACTTTAAATAATTGGCTCGCAAGTTCGTACTCCTTTTCCTTTAATTTAAGATTGTTGCGGTGTTTTTGTTTTTTAAAAGACTAAGCTTTAACTTTTAAAATTGTGAAGGTACGTTTATTGAATAGAGTCAGTTATAATTCAATTACAATTCAACTTTTAACAAAAACTTATCAACTATTTATACTAAATTAATAATAATAATTAAAATGCTAACTTTAATGTTGGACATTATTAAGTACAATAAACTTTAGACCTATTTAGTTTGACTAGAAGCAATTATGCTGACTCAAGTGTGACAATTTCTTCACTCGTCAGTATTTATGCTTTTAGCAAACTACAATTTATAAATAACCTATTTTAATTTAACTACGAGGGTTGGTCACAACATCCCTCCCCTCTTAACGGAAAAGATTCCGTCTTCTGCTTTCTCGGTATGGTGTGTTGGTGGTTTGGTGATTCGGCGGGTAAAGGTTGTGGCAACTGTTGTTGGTTGTTAAGTAGGTTCTTCGTACTTTTAATAGCACACAACTTGATGCGATTTGACAATTTTCGTTGGATTTTCCAGGGCTTGTTAATGGCAGGAAACTAAGGTACTGTGAGCGTTGACATTGAGTTGGGTGCCAGCAAACAAGTTAGGAACTGGCAGACCCTTCTGGAAAATTTGAGAGCTTTGTTGATTGATACAACTAATATAATGAATTGTTACTATTTCAAAAGCAAATGGTATGGATAGCGTAATATCGTCACGTCAGTTGTTTACGTTAAAATTTTTAGTAATGCGTCTCAGTTGTCAGCTTATGTGACGGGAGTATCCTTTTACCAGCGAAAATAGCAACATGAACGAAAACGTCATTCTACGGTTGTTCGGTATCCAACAAAAACAGGATAGCTCTTTTGGTAGGTTCTGCTCTGGCTTTTATTCTTTAGTCATCCTTGTTACTTCAATAACCTTTTCATCCTTTCATGGTTGACCCTTTGACGGTAAGCAACACTTTTTTTGAGATGACCCGGGCCCTTCTCTTTTCGATATGGTTGTGTCGGTGGTCTTAAGTATCTTAAGCTGGGGGTAGTCATAGGAACTTAAGACCAACACCGAACATATTACACCAACTTCTTAATGCTGTGAAGTTGCATAATGCACTCTTGTTGTTCTAGTTTATTTTTGGTGCCCAATTAAAAATAAGTGTTGCTTATAAATTTGTGAATAAAAATAGACTAAACATTATTTGTTTTTTTCTTCTTTTTTAAAATAAGAACAATAGTCTCCTTTAAAATATGTGTGTATATATCCTTATTAGTGTAGGCGAAAATCAATATTTTTTTTTTGGCAGTTTTACATTTCCTTTTTTTTTAATAAATTTTTAAGTATTATTATTTATCAATGTTAAAGTACGTAATATTCATTTTTAACAATCTTACATTTTTAAAGCCACATTAAGTATCAAATATTCTTTTTGTTTAACATTTTTAATAATGTAAATTGTAAATTAATTTTTACATTTACAATGTTTTTTTATTATTAACAAAATTGTTTTTTTATTTATTAAATTATTATAAAAAACGGTTAGTTTTAAATTGCTAGTTTGCTTTTAATTTTAAATACATGTTTTGGGGTTTTTTTTTTTTTTTCTTTTTACGGTCTTTTTATGGTCTTTATTGATTTTCTTTTTATATTCATATAAACCCTTTTTTTCTTGTTATCAAGAATTAATTTTTTTAATTTTGATAAATAATAATTTTTTTACAGTAACTGACCTATACTAATTCATATTCAAGGTCTTTAGAAAAAACAGGAAAAATTTTGTCGTTTTCATGTCTAAAATATGTAAGTTAAGTTTAATGTTGTTAATAAAAAACTTGTTAGTTCGAGTACTTGACTACGACTGAATTTGTCGTTGTCAATTTCTTTATTTAATAATTCAAAATTTCTTATTAATAAAATGCAACGAGATACAATTCTTTGGAACTTAGTGTTTTAATGATCATTAAGCCAAACTGCAAGATTGCGTTAAAATTGTAACAACAGAATTCTCTGTAATTTTGCAGTTTGCTTTAATGATAGTTCAGGTAAGTACAATGACATAGAAACAAAACAGGAAAAGCTGCAGACATATCGTCAGCAAATATTTAATACAAAAATTAAAAACTTTTTATTTCTTAACTCTTCCCCTCTTAAATTCCAGCGTCCACGTTGGATGGGTAGTGAATGTAAGTATTTGATGCTTCAACTGGGTGTTCCGGTTCGGTGTTGGTTTTAACATTGAAACCAATTCTTCTTTTTATCAAATGCAAGATCAGGCCGCATATCAATACCATCGTTAGGGCTCCTAGCATTTCCATGCTGGCTTTATAATTAGTAGCCAGTCTCTTAATTTCACCAGCGTTGTTGATATGAAGATCTTTAAGCATTTCCAATGATAGCATTTCTTCATAATTTGCAATAGTGTTTGGTGCATTAACCACTGCTGGTAAGGGTTTCATCATAGTAATTTCCTTACTGGAATAAGCTCTTTTCCCTATGGTAATTGTAGAGTTATGGTATTTGATAATATAGGTACCATGCAGATCCACTTCCCTATTTTCTATCCATATTGATCCATTATAACCGTTTAATAGAATTAGACCCGGTGTAATTTCTTTTACCATGGGTAAATGTTGGTTGTTAGAGGTTGGACAATTTGATGGCATGCCATCGAGTAATCTCGGCAAGCAACTCGATTCTGTGATATTTTCTAAATTGTAATTTCTGCAAACAGCCACATCGTTAAACATTCTGCATGCGGATTTTACCTCGAGGAGAGAGTTTTTACACAATACAAAATTTTCATTGTCAATCTTAATGGATACGTTCTGATTCTTAACTGATTTTACAAATAAGCTTCTACACGTTTCCCTTTCCATAATTGGCAAGTCGACAATGTAAAGGATTGTCGTTTTATTTACCCCTATTTTTACCTCACCAAACTCGAAGGCTTCAACCAAATTCACATAAGACATATTATGTTCATCGAAATGCTTTTTAGTTACGTTTAGTTCGTATTCAGATAACACGAAGGAATTTATTATACCAGATTTCGCCCACTGCATTGAATAACCTAGATTGGTAAGTTCTTCTTTGATTATTTCTAGCTTTCTTTCAACGTCTTTAATAATTTCCCGCTCCAAAGCATCATTTGATCCTATGTTATTCATTATACTATTGGTTATCTTTGTTATTTCTTGCATTCTTGTTTCTATGGCTCTATTTATCACAATCTGTTTGTCATTGTTCTCCAAAAGCCTATTCATCCTGTCAGCAACAATTTGGAAATCGTCGTGGTCTGGTGAACCTGCTACCCACTTCCATATCGTTCCCAAAGCGTTTATTGATCTCGTTTCACGTCTGGGTCTCAACTCCGCAAGCAAAGCATATAAAGTCTGTACTTGATGCAATAAAAATGGATAATTGCTGTCCTTTTTCCCAATGTCTTGTCTTATTACGTCATCCAATTGGTCTAATGCTTTTTCGTACGAGCTGAGGTCTATTACATGTATGATTTTAAAGTCGCCGGTTACTAGTTTAGTCATGCCTGTCTCAACCGTTACAATTTGGGCGTTCGTGTAGTCCAGGATCTGTACTTCTGCTGCAATTAGTTGCAAAATTGAGCTGCAATAAAAAAATATTAGTTCTTTATCAAATTTTTGTGAACTATGCGTCTTGTTGTTGTCAAAACAGTTCCTCCCCTGTCCTCCTGTACTATTTCTATTTTGTATCTTGGCGTTAATTTATTCCCTATTCTTTTGTTGTTCCTTACAAAGATTTTGTCACCGGTTTTATAAGTCCTTCTTTCGGTTTTATTTTTATTATGATGGTCTAAGTCTTTCTCCTGTTTCTCTGTCAAACTCTGTATAATTTTTAATCTATCCAGTTTTAAAGATGCAGGGTCTGAATTTCTACCAAAAAATACTTCAATAGGTTTTCTATTTATCGTAGAATGCACCGAATTATTGTATTTGTTTAAGCAATTTATCAAAAGGTCTTCAAAAGATTTATGAACGTTTTCTGCATTTATGCATCTCATTATTTCGGTCAAAGTGGAATGAAATCGTTCCACTTGTCCATTTACAGAACTAGTATAGGGTGGTGTTTTATAGATTTTAATGCCCAATTGATTCTCTAACATAAAGGTTACGGAAGCTGAGTTGAGTGATTTTTCATTGTCTATGACAACATTTTCAGGAGTACCAAAAGACATAAGTAGCTCCTGTAGGGGATATTTTATATCTTCTGTTGCCCTTGATTTTACTATTTTCGCCTGTGCGTACTTTGAGAATTTATCAATTGCTGTAAGGATAACTCTATTGTTTGTGTGATAAATATCGATGTGGACGTATTGGCCTGGGTAATGCGGAATTGGTGTTTTCCCTAGAACTACCTTATTTGGGTGACGATCATATTTATTTTCACAACATATCTTACACTGTTTCACTAATTTCTTTATTTTTGCGTGCATCTGGGGGAAATAATATTTCCTAAGTAATTGGATTTTATTTTCCTTTGAGTCTCTGTGCGCACGTCTATGTTCGTTGATAATTTCCGTCTCTTGTTCAATGTCTGATGTCAAGTCCTTAACCATTTTTCTAGTGTACCTCGCACGAAATTTACCAAAATGAGATGGCCAAAATTCTTGTATTTTACCTAAAATTTCGTCCTCGGTCATTATGACATTTGTCACCGATGGATTTAGATAGGATTTCAAAATGTTTGCTAATTTGTCGCTGTCGTATTCGCTGTCTACTACCTCATGTCTATGGTACGTTGGGAATATTATTTTGAAATTATAAGACGGTGAATGTCCCCTTGAAATTATGATTTGATTTTTGAAAACGTTTACTGGCGAGTCAGTAAATTGAATCAGATTATGACCCGAACTCTCATGACTATGCTGAGTAGCCATCAATGAATTTATCTCATTAATTTGTGGACATCTTGAAAGGGCATCTGCCACTACATTACTGCTACCAGGTTTATATTTGATTTCATAATTATGCTCTTCTAAAATTGCCTTCCATCTTTTTAATTTCCCGTTAGTGTTTTTACTTCCTAACGCATACGTCAAGGGTTGGTGGTCTGTGAAAATCTTTATTGCCACAGGTCCATAAAGATAATTCCTTAACGTCTTGAGGGCCCACAATATCGCAAGCATTTCCTTTTCATTTGTCGCGTAGTGTTCCCGTCTTGTTCAAGAACAGCACCGAGAGCATAATTAGATGCATCGGTTGTCAAATGAAATTCCCTTTCGAAATTAGGAAATGCAAGAGTTACATCCTCTGAAGAAAGAGAATTTTTAATTTTATTGAAGGCCTCTAGAGCATTTTCATTGAGTGAAACAGGAATCTTAGCAGATTCTCTTTTTGACATTCGTCCCTCTTCCCCTCTCAAAAGTGCGGTTAGGGGTTTGGCAATTTTCGCGTAATCTTTTATGAATCGTCTATAGAATCCCGATAATCCCAGAAACGATCTGAGCTCTTTAATGGTAGTCGGAGGAGCCAATCTCTTTATGGCACTGACTTTCTCCGGGTTAGTTCTTATACCTTTATTTGAGATAATAAATCCCAGATACTCTACCTCTCTTTTCATGAAATCGCACATATTGAGTTGTACTTTTAGATTCGCTCTGCATAAAGTATTGAATATTGTTTCAATATTTTTGAGATGCGAATCTTCGTCTTTCCCGAAAACTATTATGTCATCTATATAGACGAAACAGATCTTACCGATATGCTCTCTTAAGATGTCATCCAACGCGCGTTGGAACACAGCAGGAGCATTTTTCAGGCCGAAAGGGAGACGCACGAACTCATATTTTCCGTTATTTACGGAAAAGGCTGTTTTTTCAATGTCCTTATTTCTGAGCGGTATCTGGTGAAACCCGCTTTTTAAGTCTATTACAGAGAACCATTCATTTTGTCCAAGCTGTGCCAGAACTTCATTAATTTCCGGTATCGGATATCTATCTGGAATGGTTACAGCGTTAAGCTTCCTATAGTCAATGACCATTCGGTTTTTTTTTTTCATTAGACGCATCCATTTTCTTTGGCACTATTAAGATGGGCGAATTGTATGGGGATCTCGATGGTCTTATTATCCCATTGTCAAGTAACTCATTAATCTGTTTTTCCACTTCGTCTTTCATTGAAACGGGGTATGGGTAACCGCGAGTATAAATAGCGTCATCCGTTGTTGTCCGTATCTCTTCTTTGACCGTTGTCGTGTACGTCAGTTTTTCGTCCGGATCCGAAAATAATGAGGAATATTTTTCGCATATGTTTATTAATTTCTCTGTCTGTCCGTCTGTCAAATGATCTGATCTTATGTTCAAGCTATTAATAGATTCTGATAACTGTTGCTTTATATGTACTTTTATAGAATCATTAATTATCATATAGTTCTTAGAGGTATAAATAATTGCGTTTAATTTTTTTAGGCTATCGTTACCAAGAATACCGTGAAATGATCTCAATGCAGGTAGCAAAAAAAATTTCAAATTCTGTGATCGTACTCCAAATAAGTTAATTAAAGTGTGGTGGGTGATTGTAATTTTCCCACCAACGGAGTTTGCCTGAAATTTTGTTTCGTTAGGTATCGGATTTTTAACCAATTCGGATTGAATATAGTTTTTATTTGACCCTGTGTCAATTAAAAACTTGAATATCTTGCCGTCGCTGGTCCTACATTGAAAATATGGTAACGTGGAATCTGTTAGTCTAAAAAATGAATGTCTGAATATTCAGTACACTCATATTCATCTGGTATATTTAATTGTTTCAGATATTCTGTTACGTCTTCAATTTCCTCGTTTTCATGTTGAGGTTCGGATGTGTTTGCGTCAATGTCGGTCTCAATTTCTTGATCGTTTGGATTGGGTTTTGGGTCACATTGATCAACTCCAATGTGATTTATTCGTTGATATTTTCTTGGTTGGTTAGATTGCATTGATTGCGGTAAGGGTCTTACTCCTGCAAATCTATTATCCATTGTGGGTCGGTTCATATAGTTGACCCTTTTAGATTGCATGGAAGTGTCAACTTCCTTTGGGATTGGGGGTTTTGGTGCATAAGGTCTGTTAGGTGGTTGCTGCTGATTAGTATTCCATGTATAAGAATTCTGTCTATATGGGATTTGATTTTTGTTTCTTTGATCGTAATATGAATTAAAACCTGACTGATTGGGATATGCAATTCTATGCAAATTCATAGCAGGTTGAGGGATATGTGCAAGCTGTGGGTAAAAGTTTTGGTGTTGTCTATTGTTATTATGTTTTTGTGAAGGAATATGTGATTGAATTCTAGTCGCGCTGTTAGCATATTGAGCTCTAAATTGCTGATTGTCAAGTTTCATGCACAAGTGTAAGGCTTCGTTCAAGTCTTTGGCTTTATTCCTATAATTTCTTGTTAGCAACTGAATAGCCTCTTGACTTTCTTCTAAACATGATATTTTATTTAATATTAAGGATAAATGACTGTAGATTTTTTTATAAAACTCTTGCACAGAATTTGCGCCCTGAATCATAGAAGTAACTTGATACTCTAAAATTCCTAGATCTCTTTGATCTGCATAGTGAGTTGTTAAACATTTAATGATGCACTCCCAATTTAATGGAGTGTTATAACTTTCTACAGCGATATCCGCATCGCCAATAATTTTATTCCGGATCACGTTCAATATTCCAAAATACTTCGCCGTACCTTTCAGTGGTTCGTAAATTTTTAATATTCGTTCTGTGCGTTTTTTCCACGAACTAAATTCAGTCCTATTTCCTGAAAATTCTCTCAGTGAACGTACTACGTCTGGAATTTTATCTAAATCTGTTAGGTCAATATTACGGTCAATTCCCTGGTCCACTGGTCTTGGTTCTATTTCTCTTCGTTCCTCAATAAGAATTCTACGTACGATACTAGCAATCCCAATTTCATTTTCGGGTGTTATAACAAATTGAGCCTGAGCTGGTTGAGCAGGATTATTTAAATTTGGTGGAGGATTATTTAAAATTGGTGCTCTTATTAAATTATTTGGGTTTGCCATTATTGAAAAGGGAAATTTGCAAAATTACAAAATTATTCGATTAATTGTTTTATTTTGTTTCTTTCTCGTTAGATCTAGTTTCTAATTTTTTATTCACTTTTAAAGATTTCTTTTCTGTTTTAATACAAAATTATTTAAAAGTAGGTAAACTATAAATCTTAACACTAATATAATTATTTTATTATAATCTTACATAAAAATAGTCATCTGCATCCTCATGTTTGCTTCTCTTCGTTGGTTTTGTTGATTTTTGTTGTTGTTTGATGCTGGTGATGATTTTTTCTTCAGTTGATTTTGATGATTTTTATTTCCAATTTTTTTGATTCTGTTGATGATTTTTTTCTTCTGTTGATTTTGATGATTTTTATTTTTAAAGTTGTTTTTATGTTCTAATGTTCTTCCTTTTTTAATGTTTCTTCTTGTTTTAATTTATTTAAACATTCTTATTTTGATGTTCTTTTTTATTTTAGCACTTTTCCTACTTAGTTCGAAAATTTATTTTACGTTTTATTTTAATATTTAATGTTTTCTTTAATTTTAATTTCTATAAAAAGATTTAATGTTCTTTTGTTTTACCACACTTCTTTTATTTATTTCAAAAATTTTATTTGACGTTTTCTTTTATTTTAATTTATGTAAAAATTTTATTTTAATTTTAATAGAATTTTTGTAAAGTTATTTTAGAAAATGCTGGTGACCGAGAATATGTCCTTTTCATCACTTTACTGGGGTTCTCCAGTTCACACTTACACACAATTTAATTTTACGTTGGGCGCCAGTTAAGTTTAATGTTGTTAATAAAAAACTTGTTAGTTCGAGTACTTGACTACGACTGAATTTGTCGTTGTCAATTTCTTTATTTAATAATTCAAAATTTCTTATTAATAAAATGCAACGAGATACAATTCTTCGGAACTTAGTGTTTTAATGATCATTAAGCCAAACTGCAAGATTGCGTTAAAATTGTAACAACAGAATTCTCTGTAATTTTGCAGTTTGCTTTAATGATAGTTCAGGTAAGTACAATGACATAGAAACAAAACAGGAAAAGCTGCAGACATATCGTCAGCAAATATTTAATACAAAAATTAAAAACTTTATTTCTTAACTTGTTTTTTAAATTTTATATTAAATTACACCTGCGGCGTAATTTAGCGCGCTACAAAATTTTGCTTTTTAAGCAAAATTTCATTATTATTGTTTTTTTTTTTTTTTTTTTGTAAATAATTTGTAACATTGCGCTAAAGCGACATAGATACATATGTTGAAAACTGAAACGTAAAACATTTAAATATTGTCTGTCGTATGCCAGTGACACAATTATGAATATTAAAATAAGCTGCAAATTAATACAAATTGATTGTTTTAAGTTTTTTATTATATTATGTTAAATATTCATACTTTGTGTAAACTTGGTTAAATTTTGGATGAAAAATACCATTGAGAATCATGGAAATTTAGTATTCTTATAACAATTGTATGCAGGGTTTACCCGATCTGCCTATCTTTAACTTGTAGGTTTTTCTACCTATTTCTAGGGTCTTTTCTCATTCCCTTTCCCCATTTCCAATTGCCCTCATGTCCATCAAAATTTTTGTGGTTGTGTCTATATAGTATTTCTATCTTAACTATGAATATTTTTATCGTTATAGCTTTTATAATGTTTATTTTTAACAGTGTGCGTTACTTATGGGGAGTTTGTTATTAAATTTTTTTATATAAATTTGTTTCATTAAATTTTTGTGGTCTTCGGTTTTCCAACATGTTAACATTTTGATCAAATTATGTTGCTATGATGTAGTAGGGATCGTATCAATTATTTGCACTAAACCCGTTTTAGTTTTAAAATCTGATTTGCTGGTGCTAAAACCACTTTCCTTGAACAACAATCTTCTTCTGAAGAAATAAATTATATATTCGTGTACGTTCGCTTTATCCTGTAAATTTAGTTTCCAGCCAAAGTGACTATGAGTTAAAACGGAGTAAAGTGATTTTGCTTTTCTTGCTTTTTTAAGCATCCTTATCTAAGTTTTTAACACTAATCCCATAGTGTTTTCTTAATCTTATCTTTTCCTTGATTATTTAACTTTTCCCTTTTTTGCCTCTTTATTTTCTGCTAGTCTGACACCATAATTTTTCCACATTGCTAGTGTTCGAGAAAAATAAAAATTTCTATTTTCTCCCCATTGAAACTCCGTTATAGTCTTTCAGTTTATTAATTTTATCAAATTGTTGTGGTAAACTTTCTCAGAATTTTTGATTTTTATTTTAACGTTTACAGGTTTCGGTATCCCTGTAATTTTATAGGGTCCAAGCCATATAGGCGAGAATTTGTTTTTTTTTTGCCTGATTTTTTTAGCCATACCATTTGTCCTACCTTAAAATGGCTTGTCTTTGTGCCCTTGTCGTAATACTATTTTGACTTTGCCTTCGCTCTCTCTTGGTTTTGTCTGACTATTGCGTAACTTCTTTCAATCTTATATTTTAAAATTTTACTGTAATCATCCATATTATATAGAGCTGCTGGCTGTCTTTTAAGTTTGAGGGGAATTTCTGGTGTTGTTCTGCGCGTACATTGCGTGATGTAACTAGTCGTCCCAATTAGTTCCGTCAATTTTAACGAAACTCCTAAAATATTCTGCCAGAGGTCTATGAGTTCTCTCTCAAGACCCATTAGATTGAGGGTGATACGTAGTAGTATATACATTTCTAACACCCAACAGTTTACAGACTTCTTTAAACAGTCTTGAGGTGAAACTGCTTTCATTATCCGTCACCAAAATCTTGGGAATGAAGAAACGAGCAATAATTTCCCTAAAAAACTCTTTCGCCACAGTAGCTGCTTCCATGCCTGGGATAACGGTACATGCCAAATATTTAGAAAAATCAACAAAAAAGATAATTATATATTTGTTTGCTCTTGAAGATTTGGATAGGGGTCTTACGATATCAATAAAGACTCTTTCAAATGGCATATTGGGAGTTGATGTGAGGATCATGGGCATTCTGTTTAGTTTTGAACTCTTATTCTGATGACAAGTTTTACAGGTAGCGACGTAATTTTTGATTTGTCTTTGCATACCTTCCCATTTATATTGTGCCCTAATGCGAAGGTATGTTTTGAGCGTCCCCTGGTGTCTTCCTATTGGAGTGTCGTGGAATGTTTTGATGACCTTCCTAATATCCTCTTGATTTGTTCAGTATGTTGCTGTGTCCTCTTGTTCCGACTCTTCATTTGTTTTACTCCGGCTAAAGGTTTTTATACTTCTTTCATTCTCTCTTTCAATGTCTTTTGCTTTAGCCCGAGTTATTACGCCTATGCTTGCTTTGCTGGATATTCAACCCCAAATCATTACAGACATTTTTCCAAATTTGACTGTAGGAATGATGTTGCGGTTTTGTAGCGATGTTGGGGGCTTTTGCCATACTCTATTAGGCCTATCGTTGTAATACATCATTTTTGTCTCGTCGCAAAATATGACATCGTCCCAATAGTCTGCCGGATGCAAAATATTCGTAATGGCGAAGGAAAGGCGCTTCTCTATATTTTTTTAAGAGAGTAATGGTATTTTACGTGCAAATCTTGAAGAGTATTTGTTCTTAATTATAGCTTGTCGAACGGTTTCAACGGCAAACAACTATTCCGCACTATTCTTCAAGCTCCTTTGCAAGTGCTCTCGAAGAAATTTGAGAGTTCTGTACAAGATTTCTAATACTTAGGCGCTCTGCTCGTTTATTTATTTTAGGCTTAGGGCCACCTCACACTTTAACTGCAATCTACATTCGTTTTCAGCTCGATTAAGGACATTGTAAATGGTCTTTGACAGTTCCGGCGCGCTTGCACCTAATAGGTGGTTGTAGTATATCAGTTGAATTACGTCCTACGATAATCTTTTGCCTAGCATTATTTAACCACAATAATTTTAAAAATGGCAAGAGCACTGAACATTTTTATCGTCAACTGACATCGAATATTACGTACGTGATAGATAACGGTTAATTAAGGTTGATCGTAAAGTAATTGCAAAAAAGAAAGAAAACGTGTTTTATGTAGTGTTTCTTGACATCAGAAAAATAGAGTAGTGTTTGTTTTTGTTTTTAATTTTTGTTGTGTTTTTGTAAAAACTGGGTTTTTTATACTTTTACAAGTAGTGTAAAAAAAGCTTTATATCTCATAAAATAAAAAGAATTTTATTATACAAAATATTAAAAAACCAAAATTTTTTTTGTGTGTAAAGACATTATTGACATACTCTATGTATGTTTGTATAACAACAAAATTAACAAATTATTAATTTATCTCTCAATAATAAAGAGAATAAACGTGCGAGAAAATAACAATTTTTTCAAGGTACATTTATTTTACTAGGTAAAAGCGGTTCTACAACAAATACAACATTTGTAAAAACAACATGGCATTTTATTGTTGCATTGTGAGTGGAAATGTCAAAAATAGAAAAATAAAACAAAAGAGAATTATTCTAAAAACAAACGCTCTCTTTGTTCTGCATAGGCTTGTTGTTAGTGTTTTGTGAAATTCGTAAACAAAAGTAGGAAAATATAAACAACTTTTGACATGTCCAACTACAAACCAGCTGGGCGGACGATACTACCTAGTAAAATAAATGTACCTTGAATTTTTTTTTAGCTGAGAGCGAGAGAGAGAAAAAATACACAATGGTGCAGAAAATAGAGTGTTTCTCATCTGCCTTTCAGAATATGCTACCAGACCAGATAATTAATTTTGCGGGTGCTACCCAATTAATGAGAAGCTTAATATAAATTCATTTTATAATATAGCTTCAAGATAAATTTATCTGGACAAAAACTAAAATCTCATATGTTTTATTTGGTTTTATAAAGAAGTTTTATTGTTTATCCATTTTTGAAAAATAAGGATTTAAATATTGTGAATAAGTGGATTAAATTTTGTAAAAAAACATCTGCGCTATCTTTGCAAATGTGGAAAAACATTTCAATAGGATTAAAATATTATCAGTTTGTTATGTCTGTTATTTTAATTCCCTATCGCCTCCTTTATATGCTTTTTCATTGAAAAGTTACGGGCAGGCGTGGTGTTTTTCCCACTGCCTCAAAGGAATGGACCGATCTTGGGGATTTTCAATAGCAAAACTATGTCTGATTGATTTGCGCACTTAAATTTTCTTTAGCTCATCTAGTGCTTTGGCAAACATAATTTCAACACTAACACAAGCGGACAGACGGACATCGCTAAATCGACTTCGTTATGCATAAGAACTGAGAATATAATACTTTTGGTGTCGAAAACGGATATTGTACAAATTACAAAAGTAATGACAAATTTACATAAATCCTTTTTCCACCTGTAGTTAAGGGTATAAAAAAGATGTGACTCTAAATAAACAAAAACAAAAGCTAAAAAGCTGCGTTAAATTAATCAACCGAACCATAGGAATAAAAGAAAAACCAAACAGAAGAAGGTAGGTGCTCATCTTTACATCATCACAACGTCATAATAAAGTCATGTTCCGGATAGTAATATAATAATAATTACTTAGATATGTCTATTTAAAATTTACATTTGAAAGCTATTCGAAAGTACAGAAACAAAAATTCGTTTTAATTAAATTTTTTTAAATTAACTAGACTTAAAAAAAATTAAAGTAAGCAATCATATAAGAGAAGAATTTATTAAAACTGTTTTGTCTAAGTTTTTGTTCTTTCCAAAATGGATAATTTAATACTGCAATACCTACGTGACCCTACAGTAATACAAGTAATAATATTTATCAGAGAAAATGGCTTCATTTTTGAAAATTATTTTTAACCTTTTAAGGTTTTTCATTAACTTAAATTTTTGTATCTCCTATCCTGGTGACTCGATAGATAAAATAACAGAGAGACTGAATAGAGCACAATCTAGTAGGACCTCTACTTCGGACGGTATTCTCGGAGAGAGGATAGATTAATGATAGAAAGCATGAAAGAGTCAGGCAATGACAACCAGCAAGACGAAGAACAGATCAACCTATACGTGAAACTGAAAAAACTCGATAAGGTCCCGGAAATCCTGGAAAAAGTCAGTGGAAAGAGTTTTGAAAGTGGCATAGCGCGACATTATGCAATTTCGCACGTTTTTCAAACAAAGATAATCGGTGATGCCGCCACGGCACTTGAATCCTTTAGAACTCCATTAGATTTGGAGTACCAGATGAAGGTACGGTGTCAGAGAAACAGGACGAATAAACGAATTTTATCAAGGTGTGTATTAAACATAAGCCTAAAACTAGACAACACGACGTTTCCCAGAAATTATGCTCAAGAACATACCTCCACTTCAATTGTATCCCAAGCTCGCTCATACTGGTGCTGTGATTTCTTTTAGACTAACAGTACCACAGCGATTAAATCCTTCAAGAACCAATTAACAAAATGCAGCGCAACTTTCATATAAATGCTGACTATGTACCCAAAAATGCATGGTACGAATTGACATGCTACCGACCTGTGGATAGTGAGGTCGATGCACCTCTCGCAAATGACGAGTCGCACTATGTCGAAAATTAAATGCGACAATTTCCGGAAGAACTAGATACTGCTAAAATGTGGAATGACGTACAACCAGATGACATTGAACTGGCTAAAAATTGTTTCTTGTTACCCTATTTCAAGACAAAAGCGACGGACGAGCAATTAATATCAATTTTGTTAGATACGGGTAGTCATGAGAACTATATAAGGTCGGATCTGTTGCGAAATCCAAGACACAACGAAAAAATATTTTATACCAAATCTGCTAATGGGGAAATTACAATATCTCAACAATAACTAAATCTTTTTCGATTCAATTGATGCTATGCTGGGTAATGGCAGAATAAAGCCGTTATTAAAAATTGTTTTTCTATTAAAGGTAGACAGCGAATTACCATCAAACAACGTCACAACATTTAACGGAATTTACTAAAAACAAACTTAAAACTAGAAATAATGTCCAAAAGTTATGCAATGCAAATGCATTTAAAAAGAAATTATATAAGATATTTTCATAGTGCTTTATTTATTATTATTCTATCTTTTTCACAATTTGTTGAAGTTTTTTTATTCTCGTTTTTTAATATTATTATTTTTACAACTACATATGTTTCCTTTTATAATTAGAAAATGAAATCCAATTTCAGGCGCGTAAATATGGTAAGCTCACACGAACTGGGTAAATTCGAGTTTTTAAACGATATGTACAATTCCTGGGATTTGTAGTGACAAAAGAGAAAACTAAAACACATTAAAAATGGATGGAATCGATACTGAATTTCAATTATCAAAAAACCTTTAGAATGTTTTATTCTTTTCTCGGTTTATCGAGCTACTACAGTTAGGGGCTACACAGATATTGTGAAACCTCTTACCATCTTGTCGAGGGAAGCAGAACGACGAGTATCTAAAACCGCATCTAGCTACTAAAAATAACCTGAATGACGTATGTAGCAAGAAAAGTTTTCAATGATTTGAAAAATGCATTTGTGTTAAGGGCAGTAATTTTTTTGTAATAATAACAGTTGACGCGTTGATACGCCGTACTTAGTAAAAATGATAAACCAATTGCTTTCATTTCCAGGACATTTAGCAAAACTGAAGAGAATTACGCCACGAAAGAACGAAAAATGTTGGCTATTATTTGGGCTCTCTCAGTTATCAAGAAACTACTTGTAGGGTTCAAGAGAGGTTATTATTTACACCCACAGTATAGGGGGTCCTAAATTCCTGTTCATGTATAGTTCACCGTCAGTAAACATTTTACAGCGTTTTAGTAGGCTTCATATTTCCTTTTGGAATGTATCAGTTGTGTCATTTTTAAATTTCGTACATTTTACCTGTTGTATGAATTGTTGTGCATTGTCTTTATAATCTTTTTTGTACATTATTACAGTTAAAATTATACTATATATATTACAGTATGTATTCATTTTCAACTTGCACTTCTATTTAAACGATTTTTATGAAACTCACACACATTATACTTGTATAACTCTATTATAACTTTTTTATTGTTAAATTATACATATTTATATTTAAAAATGTTCGATTACAGGTGATAGGGGATATTCCTGTGAACCATGGTTGTTGACGCCCTATCGTAATACGCGTGAAAATTCCACGGAATCAACCTATAACGAAGTTCATTCAAAGACAAGATGTGTCGTTGAAAGGACAATTGGCATTTTAAAAGCGCTATGGAAAATTTCATGCCATGATAAAAGAAGTCGGTATAGTGCAGAAAAAATCGCACAATCTTCAAACGTGTGTGCTGCTCTACACAATATATATCCACTTAAAATGCCAAACGTACCCCACGCTTGCAATAGACGATGGTACGGAAACTAATATATGTAAAATTGGCAAAAAAAATTTTAAACAACATAAAATTAAGTTTATGTAGAATAAGGCAATAACTTTCCAATTTTTTCAATTATTTATAATATAAATTATTTATATTTAAAACTTAAACTTTAAATAAAAAAACATAACTTCATTAGAAAAATAAATAAAAATTCACGTTTTTACAAACAAAAAAAAAAAAAAATAGAAATACAATTCTGAAAAAATCTAATTATTTGCAGATCCGTATTTAGCTTTTGCAGTTCTTTTTACTTTATCTGAAACTCCATTGCTTTTATTTGTGAGTTTAGTTCAAGTTCAATTTCTTTTATTTTAGGGGTTTACTTCTTAACTTTAAATAATTGGATCGCAAGTTCGTACTCCTTTTCCTTTAATTTAAGATTGTTGCGGTGTTTTTGTTTTTTAAAAGGCTAAGCTTTAACTTTTAAAATTGTGAAGGTACGTTTATTGAATAGAGTCAGTTATAATTCAATTACAACTCAACTTTTAACAAAAACTTATCAACTATTTATACTAAATTAATAATAAATAAAATGCTAACTTTAATGTTGGACATTATTAAGTACAAAAACTTTAGACCTATTTAGTTTGACTAGAAGCAATTATGCTGACTCAAGTGTGACAATTTCTTCACTCGTCAGTATTTATGCTTTTAGCAAACTACAATTTATAAATAACCTATTTTAATTTAACTACGAGGGTTGGTCACAACATCCCTCCCCTCTTAATGGAAAAGATTCCGTCTTCTGCTTTCTCGGTATGGTGTGTTGGTGGTTTGGTGATTCGGCGGGTAAAGGTTGTGGCAACTGTTGTTGGTTGTTAAGTAGGTTCTTCGTACTTTTAATAGCACACAACTTGATGCGATTTGACAATTTTCGTTGGATTTTCCAGGGCTTGTTAATGGCAGGAAACTAATATGTTTTGTACTGGAACCGGTTGTCTAAGGTACTGTGAGCGTTGACATTGAGTTGGGTGCCAGCAAACAAGTAAGGAACTGGCAGACCCTTCTGGAAAATTTGAGAGCTTTGTTGATTGATACAACTAATATGATGAATTGTTACTATTTCAAAAGCAAATGGTATGGATAGCGTAATATCGTCACGGGAAAAAAAGCTGAGACTGTTTCAGTTGTTTACGTTAAAATTTTTAGTAATGCGTCTCAGTTGTCAGCTTATGTGACGGGAGTATCCTTTTACCAGCGAAAATAGCAACATGAACGAAAACGTCATTCTACGGTTGTTCGGTATCCAACAAAAACAGGATAGCTCTTTTGGTAGGTTCTGCTCTGGCTTTTATTCTTTAGTCATCCTTGTTACTTCAATAACCTTTTCATCCTTTCATGGTTGACCCTTTGACGGTAAGCAACACTTTTTTTGAGATGACCCGGGCCCTTTTCTTTTCGATATGGTTGTGTCGGTGGTCTTAAGTATCTTAAGCTGGAGGTAGTCATGGGAACTTAAGACCAACACCGAACATATTACACCAACTTCTTAATGCTGTGAAGTTGCATAATGCACTCTTGTTGTTCTAGTTTATTTTTGGTGCCCAATTAAAAATAAGTGTTGCTTATAAATTTGTGAATAAAAATAGACTAAACATTATTTGTTTTTTTCTTCTTTTTTAAAATAAGAACAATAGTCTCCTTTAAAATATGTGTGTATATATCCTTATTAGTGTAGGCGAAAATCAATATTTTTTTTGGCATTACATTACATTTCCTTTTTTTAATAAATTTTTAAGTATTATTATTTATCAATGTTAAAGTACTTAATATTCATTTTTAACAATCTTACATTTTTAAAGCCACATTAAGTATTAAATATTCTTTTTGTTTTACATTTTTAATAATGTAAATTGTAAATTAATTTTTACATTTACAATGTTTTTTTTATTATTAACAAAATTGTTTTTTTATTTATTAAATTATTATAAAAAAACGGTTGGTTTTAAATTTCTAGTTTGCTTTTAATTTTGCATACATGTTTTGGGTTTTTTTTTTTTTTGTCTTTTTACGGTCTTTTTATGGTCTTTATTGATTTTCTTTTTATATTTATATAAACCCTTTTTTTCTTGTTGTCAAGAATCAATTTTTTTAATTTTTGTTAAATAATAATTTTTTTTACAGTAACTGACCTATACTAATTCATATTCAAGGTCTTTAAAAAAAACAGGAAAAATTTTGTTGTTTTCATGTCTAAAATATGTATTTTAAATTTTATATTAATTACACCTGCGGCGTAATTTAGCGCGCTACAAAATTTTGCATTTTAAACAAAATTTCATTATAATTGTTTTTTTTTTTTTTTTTTTGTAAATAATTTGTAACATTGCGCTAAAGCGACATAGATACATATGTTGAATGTGGAATGTTTTGATGACCTTCCTAATATCCTCTTGATTTGTTCAGTATGTTGCTGTGTCCTCTTGTTCCGACTCTTCATTTGTTTTACTCCGGCTAAAGGTTTTTATACTTCTTTCATTCTCTCTTTCAATGTCTTTTGCTTTAGCCCGAGTTATTACGCCTATGCTTGCTTCCTCTGCAGGCAAACGGCTAAAAGCATCCGCATTTTCATTGCAGATTTCAAAATCATATTCTAACCTCAGGCGTCCTGATACTGTAAAAAATCTTCAGAGTAGGTATGGTCTAAATGTTTTTGTGGCCCATACAATGGCAAGTAACTCTATTGTGGAGTAACGTTTTTCTGTGTCACTCAATACTCAACTGCCAAAATAAATTTGTAAATCACTCCCTGGTTCTCCCTGAGAAAGAATCGCTCCACGAGCTCCATTACTAGCATCTGAGTTAAAATAAAAGGCTTGTTAAAATCTGGATACTGTAGGAGAGGAGAGTTTGTCACAGCCTCTTTCAACCTGTCCATTGCTTCTTGGCCCTCTTTCGTCCATACCAATTTTGTGTTTTTCTTAACAATTTGTTAAGTGGTAAAGAAATTTTTACGGAGTCCGGTATAAACTTTCTGTAATAATTTATCAGTCCCAAAAATGCTTGTAGTTCCTTGAGGTTCCTAGGAGGTGGTATATGGTGGTGGAAATAACATTTCTCTGGTTGTAGTTTAAGGGTTTCTTTCCTTAGAGCGTCCAGGACACGCTTCAGTCGTAACTGGTGGTCCTCTAAGTTCCTTCCGTAGATAACGATGTCATCCAAATACACGAAACAATCAATTCCTTGAAAACCGGTTAATTGGTCTGAGATCTCATCAATCCTTGGTATTGGAAAAACTTGTTTTACTATTGCGTAGTTTAATTTTCTGAAATCTATCACCAATCTGTACTTCTTCTCACCGGTTTGTCCTGCTCTAATAGGCACTAGTAGGATTGGCGAGTTCCAGGGGGAATTGCTAGGAGATATCACTTTCTCCTTCAGCATTTGATCTACTTGTCTGTTTTCTATGGACTTCAGGCAATCTGTATTGTTTTGTGCTTATAGGCGGTTGACTTGGATCCGTTGGTATTTGATGCTTTAACACAGTAGTGTGAGACAGGCCATCTGCTGGAAGTTAAAAAATATCATTGTATGACTTCAGGATGTTTACGATCGAATATTTTTTTTTCAGGATTTAGATCTGGGCTCAATTTCACAAGTAGTTTCCCTCGGTTTTATTTTCGTTCCGTACCAATCGTATTTATTGCTGGTGACGATTCCACTCAGTAATTTTTGTAGTTTTCATAGCTCAGGATTATTTTCTCACTTATATTTACTGGAAAATTGTTGGTGTTCAGAATAGGAACAAGTACTTTTCCCGCTATTACTGATGTTAGGGTTTCCTCCACGAAAATACCAGGTGAAATTTCTGTTCTCTATTCTTTATTTCAATTAGTTCATCTAATCTTTTCAACATTTCCTTTTGGTATAGCTCTGTAGTCATCATGTTTTTTTAACAGGGTAGTTTTACTTTCTCTTCCCTTCTTGTAAATTTTTGATGGAGTCCTATGCATTTCTTTGCTTTTAATTGGTACTGATCTTTCTTCGTCACCATCATCAAGAGTTTCTATAAAGGAGGAAATGTCATGCTGCAGTTGGATCTCTTCATAATCTGATAGAAGACAGAGAGATAACATGAAAAATTGAAATCGTACGGTCCACCACCGGCTTGCTTTTTCGAAGATTTGTTGAAAGATAATTTTTTTTCACGTTTTGTTTTTGGTCAGTATATACCAAAAGGCCAGGATTGAGTATCATACTCAATCGTACGATCTATCAAAAATTGCATGTGTGCTTAAGAAGTATGATAGTGTGGAATAAAATTGTGTGTGTGAGAGACTTTTTGACAGATCTGTATGATTTTATAATCTTCTAAAATAATTCATAAAATGATTTTTTCTATCCGATTAGAATTAATTTCCTTGAAGATGATAACAAGCAACAACAAAATATCAAAAGCATTTGTTTTTTGTATCTTTTATGTATAATAGTGTGGCACCTACGATGCCATTTTGAAACGATTTTTAAAGTAGGATAGAATTCTGTCAGATTTTTGTAAGATTAAATCGTACGATTGTGTATGATAGTGAATCCTGGCTTTAAACAAATCTTTATTACAAACTCATAATGAGAGAAGAGTTTATTTTTTATATTACCTCACGCCAGATTTATTGGTGGGCCGGAATTTATTTTTTATAGTTTTGACCAAAAAAATATTACAATTAATTCATTTTTTTTTTTTATTTATATAAATTTGTTCTCTTACATTTTCTTTTTATGTACTTCTTTGTAAAGAAGTCGTTAGTTCGAATGCTTTTGTGCCCACGAGTAAAAATTCTCAAGGGTGCACTCGAAAGATCACTCGCTGTCGAATGCCATTATTAGAAATTTCGATACATTTTACGATAACGAATAAGAGAATCTCAAAATTAAAAAAACTCTCACTATCGAGTAAGAATTCGCACGTAAACGAATGCGAGAATTAACCCCTTAGAAACAAATATTTATTGATGTCGGCTAGATGCCCTCATCTCAGTTCAAATTTGTTTTTCCCGATGGCATCTACTTGTCGAAAATAAGTACAGTAAAAATAAACTCGTGACGATTCGTGAAAGGTTCTTCAATTCATCTGTAATTAATGATATTAAAAAGCAGGAAAACGTAATTGGAATGACACAAAAGTTTTTTCTGGTTATTAATGGTGAATAGTAGCAGTGATCAGGAAAATATAATATTGAAGGAACATAACAGATCACATCGTAGAGAAGTAAAAATCAAAAGCTAATTATGGAAAGTTCTATTACTTGGGAATGTCAGAGAAATTTAAGAGAAATAATAAACAGTTCACGACATGTATTTTCAAAGTACGTTAAAGTAAAATCATTATGTGAAAGAGCTTTAGAAGATGTTAGAATACTTCTCAGGGAAATGATGTTTCTTACAGGGTGCCAAAAAATATCGTAAAAGATAATGAACTTACACTGAAGTTGGCATCTATCCTGTTTGTGTTGAAACACGATTTAAAAGTTCTAGGTGATGTGTTGTAGATATAAACACGCCTTTATATTGAGCGATTTTAATAACAATTTGTTTCAAGATTCAAAGGCTAATCTAATTCGTGAATTGTTTTAAGATACCAGTCTGAGCTACTTACATAATAACTTACCCACTCATTTTGACTCTATACTTCGTTCATCTTCATTACTTGATTTCTGTCTAACTAGTGACTTGAATGTTGTCCAATGCTCAGGCCAATTTATAGCACCTTTCTCACCATGCTTTTATATATATAAGAACTAATTTACCTACAATAGTCAAAGATAAATATGTGGAATTTAGAGGCTATAAAAATATTAGCTGGAATGCTGTTCATAATATTATTGCAAGTCAAGGTTGGTGTGATATTTTCTATAGCAACAATGTAGAACACCAATTAGATTTATTCTATCAGCTTGTTTATGAACTTCATGAAGCTACCCCTATTAAAAGGATTCGTATTTATCACAACAGTGTTTTTGATATAGTAGAGGTAAAAACTGTCAGTAATTTAAGAAACCTGGCTTTCAAAGCCTTTAAGGAAAACTCCTCTGAGGAAAATTGGAAAATTTACTGTAAACACAGAAATAAAGTTAAAACAACATTAGAAGACAAAAGGCAAAGTTTTGGAATGCTAAATTTAATAATTGCAATAGTAGATATTTGGAAAATCATTAATAATGAGAAAAGGAATTTTTCTAATGACTGATTCTTATGATCCGGAAGCACTTAACCAGTACTTTATTTCTGCCCATACTAGTTCGGATGGCATTTACCCAAACTTTGGGGAGTTTACTAATTCTGGTTTTAGCTTTAGGTGTGCTAATGAAAATGATATTCTTTTTGCTCTCAATAAGATTAAATCAAATGCAATTGGTCAACATAAAATCCCTTTAAAATTTATAAAAATTATTATTTTTCCCATTTCGGATGGCATTTACCCAAACTTTGGGGAGTTTACTAATTCTGGTTTTAGCTTTAGGTGTGCTAATGAAAATGATATTCTTTTTGCTCTCAATAAGATTAAATCAAATGCAATTGGTCAAGATAAAATCCCTTTAAAATTTATAAAAATTATTATTTTTCCCATTATAAAACATCTTTTACGTATTTTCAATACAATTATAACGACCTCCACTTACCCTAGCACTTGGAAGATTGCTAAAATAGTACCTATCAAAAAGAAAGGTTCTAGCAGTGGTATGGAAAATTTTCGACCAATTAGTTCTTACCTTGTTTCTCAAAATTTTAAAAGAACAGATAGTGGACGATTTAAACACTAATCATTTACTAAGCAATTGCCATTTTGGTTTCCGAACTGGTGAAGTACTTCTTTTCTTTTGTTAAACTTAACTGAAAGCATACGGCAAAACCTTAATGTTAAGAAAATATCAACTTTAGTATCACTTGATCTCAGTTAGGCATTCGACACCGTTAACCATTACATATTAGTCAACAAACTTTCTAGCGAGTTCAATTTCTCTGCAGTTTCCTGTAAACTATTATACTCTTATCTTTCATACAGGGAACAATTCGTGAGTTTGGGAGGCAACAGTTCTTTGACTTAGACGTAAAAACTGTACGGTATGCACACAAAATAATACTATTTTTAAAGCAAATGTACTAGGTGCAAAAATTTATAAAACGAAGACCACTGAAAGCGAAAATTTTAAAAAATAATAGTCCAAGTACCAAATAGCAAAAACATGTGAAATGTTTTAAATATCCTTTTAAATATTTGGTAATTTTTAAACGCGTTTAGGATGTTTAAGCTCATCATGTATAGAATTGTTTTCTAAAGTTAGTTCTAATAAACATTCTTATTGTAATTAAGATGTAAAAATATTTATATTAAAAATAGTTTTAACATGTATATAACTTATTTTTAATTATAGATAAGAATTGTACAACTCTTCTTCTTATCTTAAAAAAGTACATTGCATTGAATATTTGATTACTGGCTTGTTTACTTTTAATTCTAAAAACAATACAAACACCTGCAAAGCTCGAAGATTCTAAAACAAATTTTTGTTGTTTTACACTTCTTTGATTTGTACTTTCGTAGCCAAATTAAAGAAAAATTACAAACAAAAGTAAGAAACAGCTGTTTGGCTAATGCTTGCAAGTAAAAATTTTACTAGGAAGAATTTGCAAGATATTTTTTTCATCTCATTTTCTTACTCTCTGTTAACACTCTCTCGTTGCAAATTTTTTGGGTTAATGAACACTTTCCAGTAACAATTGTTACAAATTCGTAACAATTTTTAGTAAATGAACAGATCTAAAATAAGATGTTATTAACTTTGGAGCACCATCGCTGAAGTGTTACTACATGAGGTAGCGGAAAACCTTTCTTGTAAAGGTGATTATATGCCCTCGGACCTGAAGCATGCAAGCATATTGCAGTCGATATGTCTTTCCAATTCCACTGAACTCGTCCTGCTATCATCGTTTTTCATATTTGGCCCTCTGTAAAAATATTTTTCATTTTGTCAACAGCCACATCTTATGGTGCTTTTTAAGTATCTCAAACACCGCTTCATTAGGTGGCCATATTGTTAGGCATCACTTTAGTTACTGATTGATTTCTTTAATATGTAGTTTTCACCAAACATGGCAGTTACGTAACTGAATCTAAAGTTGGATTCCTTACAGCAGATGAAATCTATTACATAGCTTTGGAGCTATTGCCTCAAAAAATATTTTTTTTTATTATTCCTCGAAATTTAAATAAAATGTTTTATTATTCGCCAGCAAAAAAAAAAAAAAAACAAATCCGCGTTGTTTACAACTCGGCTGTTTCAAATCAGTTTTGTAAGGCAATTTTTTTTCTTAGAATTTAAATAAATAAATACTCTTAATACAAGGTTTATGATTTTTTTAATGTTTTGTTTATTTTAATCAGTGATTTATAACGATGACGGTGCTGCTTAATATTGGTTCCGCTAAATTTTGAATTTTATTTTCCTTTGAATCGGGGTCACCTGAAACGTATATGTAAAATGTCAAAAAAAAATATATTTATTATTACTGATATTATGATTACACTTTCTTTCCTTAATAATGCATATTGAAGATGCTAATACGTTATGTATAACAGGGGAATCAAAAACATCTGTAGTTTTATGAAAGTTGTGGTTTATTTCTTCATTTGATCCAAGTTCTTGGTATTGTAAATTTTGCTCTAGTTGTCTTAAATTTATCTTCAGGTCTTCCTTTTTTTTATTTATAATTTCATCAATATCAGATATGGTTTCAGAGAGAAGTTTTTCCGTTTTTTCTGTCAAAACTTTGGGTCGATAGTATATACTTGGAATAGCTTTAGTTTTAATAAAGTTCTTAAGGTAAATCATCGAATGTTCCCAAGTTTCATAATCTTTAATACGACTCATCTTTGATTCAATTCGTTTTATTTCGATTTGTTTTCGATTTCTGTCAATGAATAATTTTTCACGTTCCTTTTTAAGTGATTCTTTTTCTAGTATTTCCTGCTCCTCTAATTTCTTTTCAATTTGTGCTTTCTTCTCTTCTTTTTGTTTTAGGCGGGATTCTTCTTGACAGAATTTATGTAAGGTACCCAAAAGTGAGCCAAACATACGACGATTTCTTGCTCTAGATTCAGAATCAGCACATTGCGCTGCAACAATTTCTTGTCGTGATGGCAATTCCCTGATAACCCGCGATGTTAGTCTTGGCCTTATCTCGGCAGCCTTGTAACGTGCAGCTGGGGATGACAAACGTTTAAAAACAGACTTAGTTTTTTTCTTCAAACTAGAAGAATCCTTTTGAAATTTTTTTAAACCCTTTTCATTATCAGGACGTCTAATCTCATTTGATCTAAAAAAGAAATATTTGTTTTATGAGTAACAGCTCAGTAATTATTTTTAGTAATTTGGTTTTTTAACACTTCTCGTTAGTTAAGACAAGAATACTGAACTGGAATAATTTTAAAAATTACAGGAAGTTGCAATTCACCTTTAGCCCCTTAATTCTTAAAATTAAATTTGTAGATTCACAAAAATATTTTTATTATTAAAAAGAAAAGAATTAAGTGTTGAAAATCTATAGTTATCTAATATATACTATGCATCTCTTTCTGAGGTTTCTATTTGTTTTTGCGTCAATCACGGCTAAACAACTTTTTGATACTTACGTCAACACATTAGTTTTTAAGATCATATTTTATTTTTAATAGTTATTCTACTAATGTCAGTAGATCAGCTGACTTTTTTTTACGTTTACAGATATCTAAATTTGTTTACACTTATTTTTTCCCAATCTTTTTTTTTTTTTTTTTGTAATATGTGTCGTGGAAATATATTTAAAACTTCCATAGAACATAAAAGTGTGTAAAAATTTATTATGAAGCTGGATTTTATCCTTCTACCGAACCTTATCTGCGTAATCACATCCATAACGGCTTCCATACGTATTTTTCTTCATAGCATGTAAGTCCTGTGAAATGATTAAAAATAATAATAATATTCATTTATTTTTCTCTGCAGTGCACATTGGGACTAACAACCGAATTACGACGACAAAAATGGAATTTTGTTAAATGTAACTAATATTGCAATTAATATGTTCTGTACGATAGTACGCAATCAACCTATAAGTATTTATTTAGTCTGTACGTGCGTGCAAAGTATTATTATTTGTAATACGGGCTAGTTAAGTTACCGGATCCATCATCATACATGTACTAGAGGCCTGCACAAATGCATTTGAACACACAATCAAGACTGAAGTATGGTCGCGACAAACAAATACTGTCAAATACTGTAGAAATACAACACAAACACTTTCTTGTGTGTATTTGAAAAATGTCTTGGTATCTTAGTATGTCTTGAAAACAACAAGATGTCTTGAAATGTTTCAAGACGTCTTGGTCATTTTAAGATGTCTTAAAACATTTGTTGAGTAAATTATGAAGACAGCATTGCAACCATATGTTTATTAGACGCGAGTGGAATAAAACACACAAGAGCAAATTGTATTTTTGCTATTTTTGTCTTTTATTGTTGATTAAAATTGGATTAATTATAGAACATAATCCACTGTTACTTTAGTTTTTTTATTTAAAATTTATTTAGTACAAAATGTGTGCATATAAACATCCATTTTTAATTGAAACTTAGATTTTATATTTATTTATTAATAAGCATTTACAGTGATTTAATGTATAAAGAGATTATCATACATATCTTATATACATATTTTGTATATACATATGTACATATGCGGTTTTTTAAGAGGGAAAAAAATTAAAAAATTGCTGGTTTATTTTTATAAAAATTCATTTTATTGCTTTCTTAAAGTAAAAAGTAAAACATAATAAATAAGTTAATGTTAACATTACACGTTAAGAAAAATGCTTAAAGTTAATCATCTTTGTTTTAAAAAGTTGCTGTTTATTCAGTATTACTGTGTAGATACATCATATATTTAAAAGTTTTGGAGCTTGATGACATATTTGTCCTCTTTTCTGAAAGCAGTTGCCTAGCAACTGAAAACACTCTTTCAGATGCTGCACTACTGGCTGGAGTGGCCAATATCTTGCAACTTAACCTAAATAGTAAAGGAAATTGCGTTTGCTGTAAATGCCACCAATTAATTACGTCAAAATTGTCTTTAAATGGAATGTTTAAATTTTGGTACATTTGTATTTCTTCAGTAACCTTATCTTTGGCACTTAAGTTTGATGCAGGCGTAACAAAGTTTTTAAAATACGATGAGATAATTGTTTTATTAGTTGATGGCGATTCTTAATTTGGTTATTGTCTCCATTTCGCCAATATCTCTTTAGTTCCTCTATACATTCAGACTTTATAAGATTTTTGTCTTGTTTAGAAAATTGTAACAATTTATTAGTAGGTGGAAAAAGAAAATGTGCAATTTTGTGTAAGGTAGTAAGTTTGGAAAAGACAGTTGTTTTTAAATGATGGTACAATATTTCTTTAAATCGTCTTATAACTTCAATTTCGTCGTTTTCAGGTTTGTAGCTGACCATTAACCCACTGATATATGCATAAACGAGATGTAATGTTGCATATTTTTCACCTTCTATTGTTTTAGATTCCTGTTCGAATGGTTTTAAAATATTCGCGATGCCTTTGACGTAGCTAATATTAATTTTTTCCATCCTTTGCAGCTCATTTTTACGCTGAAGTACGTTACTAATATCCATCCAATTTGTTTCCACAGATTCAAACAGATAATACAACGTGTTCCACCTAGTCGGACAAAGGCTCCTTAAGGAATTACTTAAATAGAAATTTTCTCCAGACTTTTTAAAATACTTGACTAGTTTTGAGCATAAATTGCATAGTTCTGACACTTCTTCTACTTGCTTTATAGCCTTTTCTATCACGTTATTAATAAGATGGTTTATACAGTTTATCTGTGGATATGTATTAAAAGCAGCCATTATATTCGAAACCCTATCAGTAACCATGACTGCTTCTTCCAGTTTGCAGTTATACTTGCCTAGCAAGTTTTCGATTTTTGACCGTATAATATCACCTAAAAAGAAACGTAAAATATAAAATAAATAAAACAATTTTAATTGTTCTATAACAAAATAAGAAAATAAATAAATATTAACAATTTTAACTTACTTGTACATCTTGCTCCATCCATGGAATTGAGGCCCAGCAATCTTACAATAATAATTGACCGTTTTTTATGTAGTGGATAGTTAACGAAATATAACTTTTTCGCAAATAGTTATCGGTCCATATATCAGACGTCAATCCGTATCCATTTTTGCAATGTGATAAGATTTCATTTTTGACATTGACGAAAACGGTCTCATATTTTTTTTCGATATTTCGTGATATTGTAGTAGGGTGCGGCAGTAAGCTTTCGATATCAACATTTGTCCCATACTTTGCTCCAACTGAAACCAAAATCTCAGAGTATTGTTTGAGCCCACTGTCCTCTACAAAGTGGAAAGGTCGGCAATTTTCAATACACAATTTTGAAAGGAGTTTTTCTGCTTCCTTCTTTATTTCCATGTTTACTGGTATTCTCGAAACATTAGCTTCCTTAATAGCGACATAACATTTATGCTTCACTAAATTTGATGTGCTCCTCTGATCATACTTCATCACGGAAAAACAGTTTCTGCAGGCAACTTTTTTTCTATCTCGATGCCATTATTCTCTATCATTCCGTAAACGTCCCAAACCTTGCTTCTGCCTCTTTTTGCAGTAATCTTAAATTTACCGGACAAAATGTTTTCCTTTATAATGGCACTGTCCATTAATTCATGGGAATCGGATTGCGTTGAACTCTAAATGAGGAAACAAAAATAAGAAAGCACTATTAAATAATGTAACATTTTTAAACTCGTTTTTTCTTACCATTATTTCTGTCATATTAAATGTTAAAAATCGTTACTTTTTTAATTAAAATTATGTATGTAAAATTAATATGTATGTCTAACACCACAGGCTCCTTTAAAAATTGATTAAAAAACTGTTATCGACACTTTCATTTATACAAAGAGAAATTATTGTTTTGACTATCTTACCAACATTTTTATTACTTACTGCCCTTTTATAAATCAGATTTTATTACGTGTGAAAAAGGATAATAATTGGGTTTTAAAAAATCTGTTTTACAAAAAAACCAATTCAGGAATGTTTATAGACCAAAAAAAAAAAGGTAAATAAAATTTCAATTAAGCATTAAAAGGGAAATGTTTCATTTAGAATAACAATTTTGAAATTTTATGATAAATCAGGTCAATTTCGATGTACAAAATAATGTAATTAGTAATTGTGGTTGTTAAAACTACACAAATTTGGGAATGTCCCTAAATAAAAACAGGTACTAGAATATTTATCAGTGGTATTGCAGTAGGTAAATAATTGAAAGTGAAAATGTTTTCAAATGTGATGTAAAAAGGGTAATAACTGCGGTTGTAAAAAATCTGTTAAAATTGCATTTGGAAATGTAAAAAGGTAAAATAATACTTATGTATGAATTTCTGCAATAAAAAATATTGACGTTTCCCATATTATAAATAGATCTAGGTAGTTATTTAACACTAAAAATTAAAATGCTTTAATAAAAAACTCTTCTATGCAAATTTCTATTTTAAAACGACAAAATTTAGTAAACTTTTATGGCCGCATTCAAGAAGAAATAGTTTCTATTTATAAAATAATACCTATATGAAAATTTGTTTAACATACATATATTAGATAATTACTTTTAGATAAGCTAATAGTTCACTTGATTAAACTCCGCTATTGGGTTATTGGCTTTAGTGGGCTTAATATAACTTGTATTAAAATCAGTGCCCGTTTAAAAATTTTATATTTTTATTTCCGTCTTCAATATAATAATTGTATATCTACACAATTAAGAAAACAATATTTGAACATATGAATAATATAAATTAATTTAAAATAAATTTAAACTTATCTTAATCGCATTGGCCTGTACAAAGCATCCAAACGTTCATATGATATACACATAAGAACAAAGAAGTATTTAAAAAACACACAAATTACAATACAAGTTGTATTTTTTCAAATACTGGGACCATTTGAAATTTGTTTCTACTGTCACGAAATGTCTTGTTACGAACATATACTGTCGTGACAGTATTTGAAAATAATTTTATACACGAATTTCTCTATTAACTTCGTGCTACAAACAGTATACGGCAGTATTTGATGTTGTTGTAATGCAAGGGTGTGTTTGATGTTTAAATACATTTGCGCAGGCCTCTAATATGTACCAGAATAAAAGGTTATGACTAGTTTTAATCCCAAATATTATTGTGGTAATAACGAATTTCAAAGTTTTACAAATAAACGTAAATAGTTTTGAGATATAATTATTGGAAGGAAATTACATAGAAGAAAGTACCCTTAAAATAACGATGCCATGTAAAAACATACATATATAATGTTAAGTGTACTATTAATAGGTACTCAAAAAATAATAATACTAAAGTAATGCTTTGTATACTTTTCACGTACAGACTAAAAGTGATGCGTTAAAAATTAAATACTTATAAGTTTATTGTGTGCTAGTATAAAGAACATATTAAGTGCAATAGTGGTTACATTTAACAAAATTCGATTTTTGTCATGGTAATTCCGTTAATTGTTCCTATGTGCAGCTTTGTTGATTTTAACGTCTAAAAACATATTTTACAAAAACAAAATAGATGCTGTTTTTTTATTGTTGTAGTTGTTTTAGAACTGCCTTTAACTGTTATTCTTAAACATAATAAACATTGTTTTTTACCTATTTTTTTCTTATTTATTTGGAATTAATTTAAGTTTAATGTACCTTGGCATTCGTGCTTACTAAACATAATCAAACATTTTTACATTTATCAAGTTCAATTCATTCAATATACCTTTGCATTATTGCTAGCTAAACATAAACATTTTGCTTTTTATCAAGTTCAATGTATTTATTCATTATTGCTTATCATACATAATTTTTATTAACATTTATTTTAAAACTCTTTTTAATGATTCAATTATAACTATTTGTAAAACTAAAGTTTTTAAGCAGGAAAAAATGTACAGAAAGTCTTTAGAATAAAATTGACAATCATACAATCCGTCAATTCAGAAGCACGCAACAGTCTTCATTCAGTAAATTTAAACATTTGGTTACCACGATATTTGTATGTCAATCTTTCGACTAAAAATCATATTTCAGATTTTTTTTTTTGAATTAGGACCAGCACTCAGGGGATGACACCTAGTTATGCAATGCATTGTGCCAGAACTAGGAAATTAGCTTGTGAGAAGGGGGATAGAGGGAGTAGTGCTTTGATTTGAATCTTTGCACATTGAAAGCGGCAGAAAATACCTTTGCAGGGAGTTTATTCCACATACGAACTGTTCGGCTAAAAACGAATTTTCTCTGTAATGCGTATTGCGATTCACTGGCCAATTGACCACAAAGGAATGAGCTCTTGATGCAGAGCGCGGTGCGCATATGAAATTACGGTTTTCAGGAACAAGTTCCCTGATTTCATAAGAACACATTCCGTTGTAGTAACGATAAAACAGTGAAACACACCCCACATTGCCTCGATGCTCTAGTGAGTCAATAGAGCTGGATACCCCACTGTCACCGATGAGCTTCTTCGCTCTCTTCTGCACGCGGTCGAGTAACTCCAAAATAGACTTTGAAGCACCGGCACATACATGAGAGTTGTATTCCATTTTCGGTCTGATAAAGGTTATATATGTAGATAGTAAGGAGATCAGATGGAGTGAAGCATTTCTTACACCGTTTCAGAAAACCTAGGCACTTGAATGCTTCTTTTGCGACATGAAAAATATGCTTGTTCCAACGAACATCGCATTGAATTTTCATGCCAAGAACATCGAGGGCTTCTGATTCCTTAATATATATATATATATATATCACCCATAATAACAGATAAGGTAGCATGTTCAGCAGTACGGCTGCGCGAAAGCACACTGCACTGGGTTTTATAGCGTTAAACTGAACCCTGATCGCTAGACCCCATTCGGAAATTACCAAGAGGTCGTGATTAAGGGTATTGTCCATGTGCTTTCTCATTTCCTCATTTCTCATCATTTCTCATTTTCTCAATTTCCCGAAGGCTTGGTCTACTGCGAAACGAAAATGAATGGCATATGCTACTGTCATCTGCAAAAGAATAGATAGGGTTGGAAGTCTGACGTTCAAGGTCGTTAAGAAATATAAGAAATAGGGTGAGGGACAGGACGGAACCTTGCGGTACCCTTGAATTTACCTTGCACTCGTTGATGAGATCCCATCTATAACAACTCTTATAGTGCGATCCCTGAGAAAGCTCGATATAAGTCGAATGAAGCTATTACCGACACCAAAAGCAGTAAGTTTTGGTACGAGTGCATCATGCTACACTTTATAGATTGACACCACTTTTCCGAAAGGAAGGCCAATAAGTCACCCGTAGAGGGTGCCCTACGGAAGCTATACTGCCGGTCACTAAGTAAGCTGTTGGACTCCAGATATTTTACAGGATGAAAATTAATCATACTTTCCATTACTTTGGAAAGTACAGAGCAAAGTGCGATTGGACAGTAATTTTCAGAGTTGCTAGCCTCTCCCTTTTTAGGTAATTGGTGTTACATTAGCAACCTTCCAACATGATGGGAACTCACCAACGTAGTACAAAATGTTGCAAAGTTTTTCTAATGGACGCGCGAAGAGCGCTGCTTCAAGACCAGTGCTGGAATTCCATCCGGACCAGGGGACTTGCATATGTTGAGATCTGCTAAAACCTTTCTAACTGCATGTGCTCGAAAGAATATATCTGATATAGTAACTGATACTTTTTCCAGTGCAGGCAGTGGTTGATTGCTTTCTGACATATAGGAATTACTTGCAAGAATTTCAGCCAAGAGGTTGGCTTTATCAACCAAGTCGTTAATTATTTGATCATTCCTTAAAATAGGCGGAATTGAGGAACTGGCATTAGCCCTCACTCTTTTAACGAATGACCAAAATCTCTTGCTACCCCGAGGAGTAGTAAGAACTTTAGCACGAAGCACACCGCCATATACTAAATGCTTTCTCTCTAGATCTGACTGCATTTTTGCACGTCTGAATGAACTAAGAATTCTTTCTTGGTTTAGCGCGGATTTGCTTAGATGGAATGAAAGTTTTCATTCCAAGCAAAATAATATTCACAACCATTTCTTCCATGGCATCGACTTTATTGTCAGAAAACAAAGTTTCCAATTAAAATGACGAAAAAATCGTATGGACAACTTTCTAGGATTCTCGATATGGAATCGGAAAGGGCATCGAAACCAGAAATAGATTTTTTCCTTCCCGAGTTTGGGCTTCTGTATAAAAACCCGAAATGTAAGAAGTGTGACCAGATTTTGAATTTAACCCAAAGACAATTAAATTCAGGATCATTCGTGCCTAATGATTGCTGGCACTGGTACACAACTTCATTACGAATGTATATAGCAAGGTCCCTATGTAGACTAAAAAAAGGTAGAAGAGAGTACCCAAGCAAATGAAAATCCTGTGGGTCAGCATCCTCAGATACCTGGGTCTCACATAAGGCGAAAATATCAGGCCGATGGAGACAACTGTGTGCATACCCAGAAAAGAAATTCGCTCTCAACCCACGTATGTTGCAAAAATCGATTCTAGATCTGTCATACAAATAGCAAGGATTCAAACCTTTTGTCTATTTTATAATACTTACATTCCCGTAAAAAACTGACGCTTTGGTGACTATTTAGTGAAAAAAAAACTAGGAAAAATGAAAGGTACCATTTGTGTTACAATTTGCATCGTAAAGAGCCATAAAAGCCCTGAGCTGGTCACATGCGACCCGTTGTGCAATTACTTTATATTTAAGTATTATTTTTTTTGTCTTCTGTTGATGTGTTTTTTTTTTTGTGATGATTTTTGATGTATTGTTGTTGTAAATATTGTTTTTGATTGTTTTTAATTTTATTTTTTATAACTGTTAAAAGAATTTAGTTTTGTTTGTTTGCTTATTTGTTACTATTTTTGGTTATAAGTTATTGACCGTTTATTTAATATTACTATTATTAAGTTTCTGTTTTTTTTTGTTATTTCATTTTGGCACATTTAATGAACAATTAACACTATATTTATAAGCACAACAATAATTAAAAGAACGACGAACAAATAAAAAAACGCGTGCAGACAGGACATATGACAGAAACCTACTACTTTGAAGAGTTGTTGCGCAAACAGCTTTAATTGGCAATCTAATTGAGACACTGGCAAGAAATTTTGCAAGGGATCCCAAGGATCGAAAAACTCCTGAATATTTTGCTAAACGACTGGATATATTGGCAAAACTTGCGGAAAAGTACTAGAAAAATGATGAGATGATTACAGCAATGAAGGACAACCCCCTTAATGACGACTACCTGGTAGTAGACTATTACAACAAATTCTCGCAAATAATAGTCAAACATACCAAATAGTTCGAGCAAGGAGCAATGTATAAAAACCCGCTGCTTAAACCAGGTGACGATAACACAAGGCCTCTAGCATGCACTTTACTGAACAAGCTACTTTCACAGTCATTTATCGAAAAGGAATGTTTCATCATTAAAATCGCTCCACGATGTGACAAAATAGTGCATTCAGGGTCTTAAAGTACATGGAGTACCAGTTCAACATTGGGATATCATTCTAGTGTACATTCTGTTACATAAACTAGATGAAGAAACCCAAACTACTTTCGAGCAAAGCTTACCAGATTCCAGTCTGTGGTGACCCGAGAAAAAAATGACAGAACACGAATATACGCCAGAAACACGTGAAAAACGTCATATAAGCAAAGGAAAGTTGCATAAACTTTTTGCTTGTATGCTTAAATGCTGAATTGAACCAAAGGTGGATATGGGAAAAAGACTTGCAACTATGTGTAAAATGTATGAAACTAGGGCATCGGGCAAGCAAGTGCAAATCATAGCATTGCAGCAATTGCTTGAAAACGCATAATACTTTACTCCACAGTCCCAAATCTAAACAGCAAAAGTACTTCTCTAGAAAAATCATTTCCTCAGCAGACAATGCTTTCACAGGTTAAGTTACCTCAAAACCAAGCAGCTAACAAAATAAGCTTACTAACGAATCGCATGAACAAGGATCCTTATTATGTTTTAGGACCTGTCTGTATACAACTTACATCTAAAACTGGCCAAAAATTCGTATGCCGACCCATTTTCAACAGTAGGTTACAAGTGAACTTAATAACTGTCAATGGACTGTCAATGGAAAAACCTAGCGGCAGATCCAGATAAATGTGTCTGAATGTAGAAGGCATTGGATTTAACAAAACAAAGATGCGCCATCAAATAAGCATTCAGTTTTAATAAACGTTAAGTTTTATTGAACGATAATAAAGCAGAGTTAGATGTCCACATTCTACCAACAATTGTTTACGTTCAGCCAGTTCCCATCCTTAACATAGAAAGAAACAGAAATAGAAATCAATGCACATAAATGAAACTATACTATTTTTCATTTAAATTGAGGAAATTCCATATGAAATTTAGAAAATTCGAAATAAAAATGAGAAATTCAATTTGAAATTGAGAAAATTCCAAAAAAAAAATGTGAATTTCAATTTGAAATTGAGAGAATTCCAAATGAAAATGTGAATTTTTATTTTGAAATTGAAAAAATTCCAAATGAAAATGGAATTTCAATTTGAAATTGAGAGAATTCCAAATGAAAATGTGAATTTTTATTTTGAAATTGAAAAAATTCCAAATGAAATTGCAAATTTTATATTTTAAATTAAGACAATTCCAAATATAAAGAAATATTTACTGTAAATTAATAAAAATTTCTTTTAAATATATAATAGCATACATTTGTGCAATGCATCACGTATTATTCAATTGGATAGCTGTAGTGATTCATTCGAACCTGATCGCGCAAATGAATGCGTCAAGAGGCGTTTTTGATAGTTAGAAAGAGTTAGATAAAAATTGTCAAAAATTAAAAGTAGGGCAAAACAAAGATGATGTAGGACCCCAATGTAGGATAGCAGCGACATATTTTAAAACATGTATACGACAACTTGTAGATTGCAGTAGAGCTATAAAACCAATCTGCTCGGAATTTGGTCAATAATTCTACATAGATTTCTATTTATATATATATTTTTTAATTTCCTTGATACTTATTTTAATTAATGTTGAATTGTTAATGCAATACAAATAATTTTAATTTTTTAAATATAACATTAAATTTCTCAATTTTATTTAAAATTTTCTTAATTTTAAATGAAAATTTTTCAATTTAAATGGAAACTCTTAAATTCATTTGGAATTTTCTCATTTTCAACAAAAAATGGTGTAGTGCTACTAGTAAAAACCTAAGGATGAAAACTCCCCAAATCCCTCCCCACAAATTTCTGTCCGCAAACTTTTGTTTAAGTTCCCAATTTGGGAAGAAATCCCCTTATCAGGCTAGGTCTTCAATAGAATTAAATGAAAATGGTTAATCAAACTTAAAATTTATTAAATTTTTTTGCAAAAATTTTGCACTTGTTCCCTTCATTTATAATTGAAAAAGAACCTAACACAGCTACTTCTTTTGAAAGTTTGTTCAAAGGGTCCGAAAGGTTTATTCAGAATCTTTTCTTAATTAATCTACTTTAATCGTACTTGGTTCCTTTAAATATAAATATTTCATGATATTCTAATTACTGTGGGGAAAACATATCCATATGGCCATTTCGCTACTGCTCACATAGCTCAACAGTGGAATTTACCCAAATTTTGTATTCAAAACTAGAAAGTCTTATATCTAATGCCAAGTTGATTAAATGAGAACTACAGTGAATCAACAAAGCAAAAATATAATAAAAACCCAACAAACTTTTTATACAAAAACACACCAAACATTTAGTTGCTATTTTTATTTTTTCTTCCATTTTTCTACATAAGGTTTCCCTTTGGAAACCATTAATATGTATTTGAAAGATTAAAAGAAAAAACATATCGCTTCCCAAAAATCCACAAAGAAGAAGTTGGAAAACAAGCTAACGAAATGCTTCAATGAGGAATAATAACGAAGCCCCGTAGCGCATATAATGCTCTAATTTGGGTTATTCCTAAAAGCAGTTCTGAAAAGAAAAAATGTAGAGTAGTAGTAGACTACAGAAAACTTAATGATGTTACTATCGAAAATGATTTTTCCTAATATCTTCCATTTTTTTGAAGTATTTCAGCACTCTAGATTTAGCGAAAGGATTTCATCAGATTCTTATCTTATCAGAAAATGATGAATGAAGTACTACATAGTTTTATAAATAAAATTTGCGTTGTAAATTTAGATGGCACACTAATATTCTCCACATTCTCTTTTTTGCAAGAACTTGTTTTATCGTTACAAAAATTTTTTTCAAAGGGAATATTATCTTAAACTTCAAGTGGATAAGTGTAATTTTTTTTAGACGTGAGTCGGAATAATAAGGACATATAATAACTTCTGAAGGAATTAAAATAAATCCTAGTACAATGCTACTATACAAAAAGTTCCGTTACCAAAAACTATAAAATTTTCATAAATTTTCATTGCATTACCAATGATAAATTATTTGAAAAAACTCTCATAGAGATATAAATAATCAACATTATATTGACTCTTTTAACAAACTTAAAACAATATTGTGTACAACTCCAGTTTTGGCATATCCTTAATTTGGAAAACAATTCGCTTTGACTACAGATGCAATGGCGCTTTAGGTGCTGTTGCTGGGAAAAAAATTACAAGCACGCAAGGCACCGCGCATATACATTCATACCTAACTCATCAACAGTTAATATTATACTGGAACAGCATCTATAATGTTGTGAGGAAACAAGTATGAATGATTAAAAATAAAAATTTGCATTTCGTGGTCATACTGACGGTTGTGGTACTAAAAAGCAAAAAGAAATATACAAGACGTGTTGTAGAGAAAACAACAAATAAATGCTTTGAGTTGTGTATGAATTTCGTTCCAACCAAATTAATATTGATTAGTTGGTCAAATGGATGATATGTATTTACAATATACGCATCTTAAGGTAGATAGATGAGAAGAATGCTGATGAAGGATTTGGCGGTCCGAAAAATGCGGCTTTACATTCTACCAGCGTCTAATTTTTCTTGTTTTCTTTGGACAAAATCCGCATATATTTGAAAAATAATTTTTCTTTATAAAAATTAAATTAAAAAATGAACATAAGCCAAAAAGTAAAATTTAGGAACTCTTGCAATATTTTTTAACAATTTTGATTTGTTTTAAAACTTTCAACAAACAATAGTTCAATATTTTTTCAAATCTATCAGATGTAAAGTTGTTTAATTGTTCCAAATTTTTAAAGGATGTTAGCAGCATTTTTGGAAATAATTGATAAAAACCACAATGATAGAAATATCGGAAGATTCGCCATTTTGGGAAAACCAATGAAAATATTTGCTGATAATGAGCTTAACACAGCCTACATTAAAATTTTTTACATTCTAAAAAAGTTGATTATCATTTCAGTTCACCAAATACCAATACAGGCAATTCAGATATATAACATTTTCATCATACTCTGAATGAGCACATAAAATTTTTTTAATTAGAAAAAAAAGACACAGATTTTGATATGAAAAACCTTGCATTTAAATATTTTTAAATTTACAATGATTTAATCCATAGTACAACAAGGAACAAACTATTTGATTGACTTCATAACAAAGTTGACGAATCATTTGGCAAACATTATATAGAATTAATAAACTTAAAGAACGTAGAGAAGAATGTCATGAATTTAAAGAAAGAGAAAAAAGAATCCTGGATTTTAAAACCTAATACAAAAACCTCAATATATTATTAAGGAGGTTAAAGAAAAACATAAAACAAATTTTGTTTGTAAAAAAGATTATGGAAGAGACAGGCAGCAAGTAGTTAAAAGAATTTTTACTACCAAATGTAACGCTTGAAAGAAAAATTACTGGCAGGAATTATCTAAAAAAATTGTCGTTATATTAATATGTTAATTCTATGTTCTAATATAAAACTGAATGTAAATGTATAAAACTTTAGTATTATAGTATAAGAAAATTTTAATTACTATTTACTATGTTTTCTAATATTTTATTCTTTTTACAATTGTAATATAAAAAAATACATTTAATAATTATAATTAATATTTCACATTTTTAGAATAATGTGTACACAAACGGTTAGAGAGTTATACAGTCAGGGGCTAAAGTTTAAACACACCCCAATTATTACATGTTTAGAGAAAAGTAAACGTTTCAAAAATGCTTAAAGTATGCAGTTTTATTTAGTTTTATAAATAACAAAAAACAATAACAAAAAATATTAACTTCATTATAACCATACCGATAAATCTCACAATAACTACAAAATTCAGCAGACAAAAGTTTAAATACATCTTGCAAAAAAAAAAAACTCTTTCATTTCTTAAAAAAGTACTATTATATTTTATAGTTCGATGAAATTCTTTTATTACAAGCCAGCATTTGTTATTACTAGCATTCTTGCCTTATTATTAGTGTTTTTTTCTTTCGAAAATTATGGGCAAAGGTTAAGAAATTGAATTTAACATCAAATGTTTAATAATAGCACATTTAAAATAAGGAAAATTTTATAGAGAAGTAGGAAAATGATTAAACTTGCGATTTTCAAGTGTTCAAAATATAATTAGAAAATATAAAGAAAGTGGTTCAGTTGCAAATATGCCCAGAAGCGGTCGTCCGAAAAAACTGAACCAATCGTGATGTTAACAACATCGTAAGAGAAGTGAAGAAAAATCCAAGAATAAGCGCCCCAAAACTTGCAGATGATATCGCTTATATCTATAACAAACATGTTCACCCAAGAACTGTTTAAAGAGCATTGCGAAAAAATGGATACAAAACCCGAGTTCCTCGAAAAAAGCCACTGGTAAGTGAAAAAAACAGAAATCTAGGACTAGAGTTTGCACATAAGTATAAGTATAAGTGACTGTATATTGGATAAAAATTTTACTACCTGTAATATTTATATCTTCTTTTTGTAAGTCAAGTTTACTGGTATTTTTGTTTTTTTATTTTTTTTTTAACTTTAAATTTTTTGTTATTAAAAAAAAAACATCCTAGAATACATTTTCGAATGAAATTATTTTTTTTAATAAATAAATATTTTTTAATAAAAGATATACATATATATACTTAAACTAAACTTTAGTGTATTGGTTTAATACTATTTTATTCTGGAGCTTAATAGCATCAGTTAATACTATATTGTTACCACTGTGCAGGGACTCCTTGTTAACACATTCCACGTTATCCATAACGCAAGTACCCATAGTTCATGGATTACTTATATACACAGCACAGTGGGGCAGAATCAAAATATTTTTGAAATAACTCAGCCATTTTTAAAAGGCTGAGCCGATTATTTAAAATTTGGCATGAGTATAGCAGAAGAGTATTTGAGCTTAAGTTTCTAAGCTGGTAGCATCCACTTTCTGAAAAATATTTAAATATTGTATCTTTTCTGACTAAAATAGTATAAAAAATTTTTAACTTAAAAATTCTAAAACTATTGCAGTTTTGTGTATTTTAGCCTAAAAAGGGCCATCAATCTAATTTTTGTTTATTTATTTCAACAATTTGTAATAAAAAGCCCATAAGATCAAAGCAGAATTTTTACATTAGATTAATACAGGACAAACTTAATAATATTGGTACTAAGAAATAATTTTCCTAAGAGTTTAATAAATAAACTTTTTAATAATTATAAGAATGAAAAGGCAATTAAACGAAACGACACAACAAAACTTTATAAACCGATGACGCATACTCCAAAAATTTCAGAGAATAAAAATAAACGTATATACAAGGAAGAAAAATTAAAAATTATTAAAAATTATAAATTATCAACTACAAAAAGCAAACTGGTCAAATGGCAATAAGCTAACATTGTATATAAAATTAGCTGTACAGGAAATGACAAAGGCATGTGCGATCAAGTATATGTCGGAACGAATGGTAACAAATTAAAAACTAGAATAGCAGGACACAGATCGGATATTAAAAATATTAATAAAATTTCAACACGAAAAACAGCCTTAGTATCCCACTTTGCAGAGAGAGAGAGAGAGAGAGAGAGAGACAGCATAAGCCGAAAAATTACAAACAGAGAATAAATATAATAAACGGTATATATCGGAAATGCTATATATAATCAACATACCTAAAGAGAAAAGAATTAATTTTAAAACAGATTTAAAAATTCCGCTATATGTTATAGACACATAAAAAATAAGAAAATTAAATAATCTAATCAGTACAATGTTTAATGTGAAAACGGTGGGATGTATATTTTTTTATGTTAATTGTTACACGATGTAAGTCCTTAGTTTATTGTATTTGTATTGTCGTTTTGTTACACAGCGGTTACAAATATGTAAAACACGAAAGGTATTTTCTTTTGTATGTTTATAGTCCTTGATAATGATATCCGATGGACATCGAAATATTGGAAAAAATAAAATAATAAAAATATTTTTTAAAACAAAATGGCCTCAAACTTGGCCTCTTTAACTTGAAATTTTTATTTTTGCTAATGTTAACTATTACTACGTTTATACGCACGTCTGATTCACGAATAGAAAATTTTGCCGAATAAACCGTAAATTATTTTTTTATTTGCGAATAGCTTACTTACAAAAACAATTCCTGACGACCCACACTATTTGCAAATAAGGTGTGAAATTTTGGCACTTGAGGGAAAATAATTATTGTTTAAAAACAAAAAATTGTGCATAAATAATTTTTTTTATAAAAATTAAGCGATAAGTATTTTGCGGGTGTTGTTTGCGTGTAGAGAATATAAAGATAAATAAAGGTTTTGAATTTTGGTATAAATTGCTTTATTTGTTCAATATTACCTTTTTTCAAACAATCACTGTGGTTCTCGTTCAAATTGCTCTAAACGAATGAATTTCCCAGCAGAAATTTAAAGATGGCGATACAAGTTTAATTTTTTACTCGTTAGAATCTAAATTAATACTCCGAAAATACAAAGTTTTATCAACTGGAGTATAATATAGATACTAATAAAGTAATAAAAAGCAATAACACCGTTAGATGCAATCTAAAAACAAGAATTTATTATATTGAAATATTTTATTATATAAAATTATATTTTCAAAATTAAATTTAAATTTTATAATGGGTTTTACGAGACCCAAAAACTGAATTGTGTAGAAATGGTTTCCAGCACAGACCAATAAACTGAACCCTTGCGGGATGGTGTTTATAGATCCATAAGTTGATAATTTTTAAATAACCCGGCCTAGTATGGTGTATTGCGGCAGTAGACAACCCGGGCTAAAAAAAACTTCCGACTGTTAGCAAATCTCAGGACCAGGAACTAAAGCTACCTGACCTGTATGGCAAAATGTCGGGCCCGCGTACTGAAAAGCGGGAAACTGGTCCCGCACAATCTCCGCCAAGTCCACAATAGGGGTTTTAATTCTGTGCATTTTCTTTACTTTTGCTGTAATAGAAATCTGTTTAGAAGAGTCATAAATAGACGTTATCAGGATTGGAAAATATGAATTGGAAACAGGTACTCCCAGCTTTCTAACTAACTCTTCACTAATGTAGCTAATGCTACAACACAAATCTATGATTGCACGAATCTGATATTTGTGACTCCCTATGACCAGCTTAGCCTGAAACGTCGGCAAAAGGGTTGTCAGATGACGAAGTGGTAATTGACTTGTAAGGATTGCGCAAGCACGTGACGAAGCAAGTTTTTTTTCTTTTGTTTTCCGTCTGCGGGTTTAGACACCTTGCGAGTCGGGGAGTCCTAAAGGGTGATGTGATTTCCCTGACATTTGAAGCATTTTCTGGTACTTTGGCATGCATGGTTGTTTGACAAACAACGCAAACAATAGCCAAATGCTAAAACGTGTCGAAACGAGAAACAAGCTCTTAACGGGTGATTTTTCTTGCATAGGACGCAATATGGTGCTCTGGGCTTTCCAGCGAATCCACCTTTGAAGCCGTCTCTGCTAGTTTTAAAGAAACTGGCTCGGGAGTCGCATCCAAAGACGGAGTCGTCGTTGCCACTGCACTCCTTAAAATAAACGTCCTAAAATCCCTATCTCATTCTCGTGAAGCGCCAATAATGTTTGTACCATTATCGGAAAATATAGTATTCGGACAACCGCTTCTCGATATAAGCATCCAGAAATCTATACGTGGGCAAATCTTATACTGCCTTCAAATGTATTGCCTTTGTAGAAAAGTATACAAAAATACAGACGTAAGCCTTTAAAACCTGACGTGATCTAACGCTCGAGCTTTTCATATTAAATGGACCTGCGAAATCCACACCCATAGGCGTAAATGGCCGATCCAAACCAGACCTCTCCGGCGGTAAGGCAGCCATTATCTGTCTACATGAGCGCTTACGATCAAGAATGCAATGCTTACAACGGTTGATAACCATGCGGACCCCTGTTTTCAATCTTGGAATCCAATACTCGATTCGTTAAATCCTAAGCATCAACTGATTTCCTCCATGAATTGAAATCAAATGAACAAGCTGAGTCAAAAGAAACGTAAACCAACAAAAATATGGTAACAAAATAGAATTTCGTTCCGTGTATACAAAGATTGAGATTTAGCCAATCGTCCATTAAGTTGCGTAGCTTTCTTCTTATACATAAATGGATTTAGAGTTAAAAAGAGAGCTCTTTGAAGAAAGAGGTTTCCCCTTTAAGAGTCACTGATATTCATCAGCAAAATGAGCTTTTTGGACAATAATGGCTAAACAAATTTTTACCTTTTTTACTTCTACGTCAGAGATGCTAACTGACCCATATGAATAGACTTCTATGAGCCAAATTATTAAAAAACCTAAATACGTATGTGATTACTCGAAGAGCACGATCAAAAGAAGAAAATCTCTACAAAATATCATTATGATCATCAAAAAATGAAGCACGTCGTTGTCCATTATAGCCAAACTTCTTAGATTCCATTCAGATTTATTTTTCTTAAGCCAATTTAACCCATTGCACCAAATGTGCCAAGTCTGAGGGCAATATGCCTCGACTTCTTAAGTCAGCAGGATTATCCTTTGATTTCACATTGTGCCAATTATGACTGCCAACAATTTCCTTTATCTAGCATACTTTGTTGGGAACAAAAGTTGTCCAGGAACAAGCGTCTTTTCTAAGCCAGGAAAGGACGATCGTAGAATCAGCCCAACAACAAACCTGACGAATTGGCATGTCAATCTCGGCTAATATGGTTTCCAAATGGTCAGATGCTAAAACTGCAGCACAAAGTTCTAAACCAGGTAAAGAGACTGACTTAATGGGAGAAACCTTGGTCCTACAGGTTAACAAATTAATAATTATGTCGCCGTTAGGTTTTTCAGTACGTATATGTATCACCCCCGCATATGCCTCCTCTGAGGCATCAGAAAAACATGAAGCCAAACCGAGGACTTAGGTTCATAATGAAACCATCTTGGAATTTGTATATTACTAACTTTATGGTATGAAGCAACAATTCTTTTCCATTCCTCCCCTGTCGTTGGTCTCAGTAAGTCATCCCACTCTATATATTCAGATCGCAACGTAATTGGATCCACTTTAAAATAAAATGCCTCCAAATGAGCATTCCACGGAAGACCAAGAATTTTTGAACTACTTGATTCAATAAAAGTCATGAACTAAATAATCAGGAGGCAGTTCCCTCAAAATAGCCTTTTCATTAGATGTCCATTTTCTAAGTTCAAATCCCGCTGTTATGAGTTGATTACGAGCGATCAACGAAGTGGAGACGTTATGAGCCCCAGTGAGTACATAGTCGACGTACATTCATTTTCGCAGAATGTGTACTGCCAGCGGGTACTCAATTTCAATGTCGTGAGACAACTGCATCAATGTACGAATGGCAAGATAAGATGCACAATTGGGGTCACTGAAGGTTACTGTCCGCAAGTCTAATTTGCCGATACATTTGAGTTATGTCACAGTTAAAAACAAACCTAAAAAAGTCGCCAACGTGGAATAAGCAAGACCGGATCCGCTTTTAATGAAGGTCCCATATAAAGACAGTCGTTCAAACTATAATCGCAAGAAGTCTTATTATATGCATTTAATACTAGCCTCAATTTCGTAGTTTTGCTATCCAATTTTATTACCGGATGATGTGGTAAGTAACAAATCATATTAGGGTAATTATCTGTGATAGGTCTTATATGACTCAAAAATAGGTATTCGCCTACAACGTCGTCATACATTTTCTTTATCAGAGGTTTTTGTAACAGAGAAGACTCGTTTCTTAAAAACTTTCACATAACATTCCGCTTAGATAAGCCTAAAGAATTTTTTTGGGAAAATCCGCTCTGAATGGAAGTGTTACAACATAACGACCATCTGGATCCCTACGAGTGGAACTCTTAAATTTCTTCTTGCAAATCATATCTAAAGGCGACATTATTTTCCTTTTCGGCATTTCCTCTAATTTCCAAAATCTAAGTAAATTTCTGTTTAAATTATCTTGCACGGAAAATTCTACTCTGGTTAAATAAACTTGCAAGGAAGTTTGAAGTAGAGGCCCCATAGTCAGCCATCCAATAGCGTGTTCTGAGCTATCAACGAGCCTAAAACGTTTCGCTTAATTTCACCTGTGATAATTAGTGGATACAAATCAGCACCTAGTAAAAAATCGACGGGCCTACAATTAAAGAACTTAGGATCTGCCAAACGTAATTTTGGCAAGTCCCTGCGAAATTCATCCTCAAGAATAAAGGATGGTAGATTACCTGAGATTTTCGGCAAAACAAGTGCCGTAGACTCAAGCAGATAGAAAAATCAAAAAGAGAACATATTTCAATAGAACATAGTTTTTTAATATTGGCAGAGACCGTTTGGTTTACACCCGAAATTTTGGCATTCGTAGAATGCGCACAAATTTTCAAAGAGTTCAATAACCATTCAATCAATCAGGGCTCGAATGGGTACGTAATACCCTGGCGACGTATAGTCACCATTTCAGTCGCTAATAATACAGTCCGATTCTGTGAAACATGATATACCTAACGATTCACAGGAGCCGAAGATATTATATCGCGAGAGGGAGATGGCTGGGCTGGCTCTTTGAGTCCAGGGTTATCCTGCGTAAAATTAACGCCTAAACTTGCAGCCGTATTAGAATTAGAAGAATTCCTAACAAAATCTTCCGAAGAAGACGCATTACTGCGTAACAGGGTATGATGCTTCTTATTGGAACTTGAGCAGTTATGATTGCTCTTACATTCTTTAACTTCATGTGCGCGCGACAAACAATTAACGCAACAATGACATTTTTTAACTGTTGAAAATCTTTCCGCAATAAAAAGATTTTTAAATCGTTTGTAATCCCGCACAAAATGGCTCTGATTTTTACAAAGAACGCAATTATTCGACGTTAACGAACTCGAATAATGTGCTTTTAGCTTCTGTACTTTTCTTCTTTTTATGTGAGGAGTCCCTTGTATCGATTATACATTCTAATGTCTGAATCCTTTCCGAAAGAAAGGCATCTAAATCTTTCCATTTAGACAAAACGAATTTGTCCTTAATACTTGGTTCCCACAAAGTAACAGTGATAATTGGAAGTCTCTGAATACAAATAAAAATAATAATTGGATCCCAATTCTCCGTCAACACCTCACAAATAGAAAAAGACAGACAGGCAGCTGTCCCTCTGTATAGCTTAAGATTCACAAAAGTCTTCTTATCTAATACTTAAAGGTTAATAAAAAGTTTAAATTGGTTGTTAATCAACATACGAGGATTTTCATAAGCCTCCCTAAGATTTTTCCACGCTATATCAAAACCCTCATTCGAAAGTCGGCATTTAGAGACGATCTCTTTTGCCTCGTCGCATATGGGATAGCCACTCAACATTACTAAGACGCAAACTTTGCACATATAACGCAGTTAATAAATCTCTAAAGGCGGGCAAAGAAAGTAATCCCCTTAAAACGTGTCAACGTCGCAAGGTGGTAACGACAAAGTGTGATCTGAAACATCAGAACTGCACGGAAGTACCATTCGGGAATTATTGAATTTAATTTCCGTTTAAATTCGCGCTTCTTTCCATTTACTTTCCCTTAACATACGATACATACATACGCGATACTTTGACGTTATAGCATCACCCTGATCCAATTTAGTATCCGTACAATTTTTTTTAAATCAAAAACTCCCCCTGTAAATCTCTTCGCCATGAACTCTAATGTGTCGACTGTGTGTTCTTCATCTTTTATGTCGTTAAGAGCATCTAAGAAATCTATCAAGTGCTGTAATAGACATTATTTCTTAATTTTCGGCAAACCAAAACAAAAAATCTACCTTTACACTCATTGGAAACATCTTTAAAATTTAATCAAATTATATTTAATACACAGGCATGTTCTGACACTAGCACATTTTTGAAATCGCATGTGATTTTAAAAACGCTAACTTTTCTTTTACATGTTCTGAAACTCACGCGTTTTGCTTTTTTTCAAACTTATGTTCGAAAAATAAAAACATATGACTTGACTGTGCAAAACGTAAAAAAACAAAAGATTATTTAAAAAATTTCCAGCAGCCCTCTTGCTTAGTTTAATTTCTTTAAAAAAATATTCAATAAAAGAAATGAACGCTTAGAGATTATTTCAATCTAATATATATTTTATTCCAATGAATATTTATTAATTTAAGAAATAACACAAATCAAGTCACAAATGGTATTTGTGTTAGTGATGTTGCATTTAGCATCCTTGAAGAAAAAGATTACTTATGTCGTAAGTAATAAGTACTTAAAAAGTATTTTTGTTTATTTTGTTAGTTATAACATTCACGTTCGAAGCGCAGATTGACCTAAAATTAATTTAATTAAACCTATTCCGTTACCTTAACACTTAAATCGCCCATTTAATAAGCACCAAATATTTTTTAAAATTAAAATAAGGGCATGCTTTATTTAAATACCGACGATACGTTTAACTGCACTAATATTAATATATTTTCGAACATCAAATAGAACAACTGTTTTTATGAAATCGCCAGTACTCAAGAAACAAACCAACACAACTTATCGATAAAACAAAGAACATATTTTAAATTTATTAATTAACATTTTAAATGTGTAAAAATTAAAATAGTTTTTGTTAAAAATAAAAGAAAACATATAATTTTAATTTGTGTATAGTTTTATCTTTGTTTTCAAGTTTATTTTAAGTGAAATTTATAACTTCACTTTAGTATGTGCTTGCGATTTGAAGTCGCCAAATTTCTTGCGATTGTGAACTACAGAACAACTTTCTTGTGATTTCAACTCAGATCACAAGTTTTAGGCGTTTTCCGATTGTCAGAACATGCCTTATAATTAATAATTAAATACAAAAGAATATTATCAATTTAAAACAAAATAAATGATAGTCAAACCGACCGACAGTAGGGTGCAATTTGCAAATTCAAGGAGCACCAAGTAATGTTAATGTATATGTATGTAATTTCTTTATTATTACTTACAAAAACACACCACTATTTTATGTACTAGATATTCATTTTTTTATGCTCATAAAATTTTATACAATAATATAAATTATTTTTTTCAATATTTACTTTTTACTACAATTATTTTTAGTAGTTGATTAGAAAAAAACACACCGTCGATTTATTGCGTTGCAACAGAAAATAAATTAAGATAAACGTCAAAAAAAAAACTGCAAGACGATCAACCACCGCACATACGTATATATGTATGTAGATAATATTAAAAAAACAAATAAAACAAGTTGTATGTATGTATGTGTTTTATTTATCCTCTTCCTTACACTTCTGTAAATTATTATTCCACTTTCACTTTAAATAAAAATCACTTATTGAAAATGAAAGTAGACACCTTATTCTAAATGAATTTGTCTAAAAAAATGAGGATGAAATTCGGTGGCTTTGTTTTAAGTAAAGATATGATGGATCTTTAAGTAAAATAAATAAGGGTGGTTATTCTCCAAAGTAGCACTTTGCAAGATCCGGCTCGAAGGGAACAAAATGTTTGCGTGTAAAGAATATAAAGATAAATAAAAAACAAGATTTTAAAATTTGGTATAAATTGCGTTATTTGTTCAATATTACCTTTTTCAAACAATCAATGTATGTGGTTCTCGTTCAAATTGCTCCAAACGAATGAATTTTCCAGCAGAAATTTAAAGACGGCGATACAAGTTTAATTAAACCGTTAGCGGTTTTACTTGTTAGAATCTAAATTAATACACCGAAAATACAAAGTTGTAATAAAAAGACGAATTAAGAAAGTCAAAAAAGTAAAGATATTTTACATTAAACAGGTATAATTGTAAAATGCTCAAATGTTTTCTGTAGAGACTTTATTAGTTAAATATAAAATTACTATCCGATACTACTAAAGTGAAAAAAGTACTCTTGTATGCAGCTTGCCTTATAAGCATTGAGTTAAATAATTAGAAGTAATTTTTATTTGCAAATAGGGTGCGTAAAAACGTAGTTTATATGTATTTACGTTGAAACCAAATTTTGTAAAAAATTGATCATTCTAGTAGAAGATAGAGGTGTTGGTCCTTCAATTTGACCTATTTTGCATAGAAATTTTGGGTTTATCCTTTATTTTCAAAGATCCCAAAGCTGAGATCGGAAAAAGAAAACAACTATAAAAAGCAATATGTACTCCGAATTGTTGCTGAAAGTATTTAAAGAGCCCTAATCCATAAGTGGATTTTATTTTTCGGTCTTTATTTTGGGAGTTGTTGCATTTCTTTTAAATTAAAAAAAGATGTCTAAAATCCGCACCGAACCAGCCTAGGTTTCTATCAGTATGCCGCTTCGCTAGGACGTATCTTCTTTACCGACTCTCCGCCTTAAAGTATGTCTTGATCGTTTGAAAACTCCGGCAATAGCGGTGTTAGATGTTTTTTGCCAGAACAGATATATTTGCTCCCAACTCGTTAGCAGGTTAAAATTACCTTTAACGAAATTGGAGTCAGATCGCTATTGCAGGATTAAGATCAAATCCATCCATGATTCGTCGCAATGTATTTTTGTTACCGCTCGTGTACACAAAATGTGTGGAATCAAAACGATAACTGCGACTGTAATGGATGCGATATTAGAATCGTTCCAGGGCCTACAGTCAGCAGATCCCAATTTTATTTATTCGGGAAATATAGCGGTGGTTTAAGGCCCTGAAGTCATGCCTCTTATTATGAATATTTGTTTAAAATTTTAAAATGTGAATAACCGCATTTTTATTTGACTACCGACTAAACATTTAACCGCACTAATACGAGGGCTGCTATATATATTTCTGGCCTGGCAACACTAAATGCTGCCAAGTGCAATCTGACATTTCCATTGGAAAGCTTGTCATTTTTAAACGTAATCGTACTCAAAACGTTTTTACGTACGACCATTATTTGTGTTGTTTACAGTGACTTGAAAAAATTAATATTAAAAAAAATGGAATTAACTCGTGAGCATTTTCGTGCCATCATTTTTCACAACTTTCGACGTGGATTATCACGACAAGAGTGCATTGATTTGTATGGCGATGAAGCACCATCCTATAGCACTGTTAAAAATTGGTATAATGAATTTTATCGTGGCCGAAGCTCGTTCAAAGACGAATTCCGTGAAGGTCGTCCAAAAACGGCTGTTGTGCCAGAGAACATTGATGCCGTAAGTGAACTCATAATGCAAGATCGACATGCGACATACCTAGAGATAGAGACATCCTTGGACATTTCTTCCACCAGCATACATTCGATACTGCATGAACACCTGGCCGTAAAAAAGGTTTGTTCTCGTTGAATCCCGCACAATTTGAAAGTCGCTCAAAAAAGGCTCGTGTCGATTGGTGCAAAGCAATGTTGCAAAACTACGATTGCGGTGCTTCAAAAGACGTTTATAAGATCGTCACAGGTGACGAATCATGGATCTATGCGTATGAGCCCGAAACGAAACAACAAACGACCGTGTGGGTCTTCAAAGACGAGCAAAATCCAACATAAGTTGTTCGTGGAAGAAGCACTTCGAAGCAAATAGTCGCCTATTTCTTCGGCAAAACTGGTCATGTGGCGACTGTTCCGCTTGAGCAACGTAGGACGGTCACTTCTGAGTGGTACACTACAATTTGTTTGCCTAAAGTCATCGGAAAAATTCGAAAAATCAACAAGAGAAGACGAATCATTGTTCACCATGACAATGCGAGCTCTCACACATCGGCTCAAACCAGAGCGTTTTCGACCGGCCAAAACGTCGAATTAATGGGACATCCGCCGTACAGCCCTGACTTGGCACCTAATGACTTCTTCTTGTTTCCGCACATCAAGAAAAAAATGCGTGGTCAACGATTTTCGTCACCAGAAGAAGCTGTTGAATAGTTCAAAAACCATGTTTTAGAGGTGTCTCAATCGGAGTGGAAAAAGTGCTTCGACAACTGGTTTGAGCGCATGCAAAAGTGTATAAATTATGCTGGAGAATACTTTAAAAAACAATAAAAACATTTTTGATTATAAATATTCGCATTTTCACTATTAGGCCAGAAATATATAGAACAGCCCTCGTACTAATATATTTTCGAACATAAATAAGAACAGCTGTTTTTATGAAATCGCAAGTACTCAAGAAAAAACAAACACTAACAATTGATAAAACAAAGGGCATATTGTAAATTTATTATTTAACACTTTATTTATGTAAAAATATAAATAAATTTTGATAAAAATAAAAGAAAACATATTAATTTTTATTTGTGTATAGTTTTATTATTGTTTTAAAGTTTATTTTAAGTGAAATTTATAACTTCACTTCAGTCTGTGCTTGCGATTTCAAGTCGCCAAATTTCTTGCGATTGTGAACTACAGAACACCTTTCATGCGATTTCAACTCTCATCGCAAGTTTTAGGCGATTTGCGATTGTCAGAACATGCCTGTTAAGCTTACCATTTTTAATATTTTACCGTAGGATTTGTTTTCCATTCTGCAGTTTTACCACTAAATTGCGAACGGAATGTTGTATTTCTTTTTTTAAAAACAGGTTAGTTCCCTTTTCAACTTCCCACAACAAGGTACAAAAATAATGATAAGAAATCAATAAAGCATGAAGTATAAATATTAATATTCCTGTGTTCCTATTTCGATTCCCATTCAAAATTTCTTCCTCGTTGAAAAAACCACCCAGTTAAACATTATTTTTTGGTCCATTTGATCACAGATATTAACGAGAAAAATATTTATTTTTATATTTATTTCAAGCAACAAGGCAAAACTTTTTAATTCATAAATCTTTAATTTACTGAAATTTGGAGCGGGTAAGAGTAAGAGAAAGCAAAAAAAATGTAAGTGCTAATCCTATACATTTGTATGTATGTATGTAGACACATACAAAAATATAAATGAAACAAAAACTACAAAACCAACTTTGTTCGTTCTTGCAATTATTTGTATGTTTAGAACCGTTAGTATTTTTTCACCTCAAAAAATCCCTTCTTAATATTAAAAAATTCCACATGTTGCTAGAGTCAAATAATAAAAATATTATTCATTTTTGTCAACATATCGTTGGTCGCTAAAAATAAGAGTCTGTACATATGTTTCAATTATAAAAAAAAGAGTAAAGAGAAACAAAAAAGTTAACATTCATATTATTACGAAACATTTTGGTTCTCTTTAAAAACAAGATTTGAAACATTTTTTTTTAACATTTCTTAAAAAAATTATGGGAAAGACACTTTCAATTGGAACTTATTGATTGTTACATGTTATTTTTTTAAATAAAAAAAATCCCTTGGAATAAAATTTAAAATTATTTTACAGTAAAGTTTACTTGGCAAAACTCTATAAGCAACCAAAATTTAGTCAAAGCCTAATAAAAAAAAAATAGCTAATAAGAATACAAATGTGCGCTAGTTAAAATTTTCACGAAAACAAAACGGAAAATAAAGTTAATAACTCAAAGTAAGTTTTCTAAAATTGTCAAAATAATAAAGTTTATGGAAAATATTCATTGACATTGTTCCAAATACATTCTATTTGTTACGCGTTACTTATTACCTCTTTCTTGATGAAACATCTGCTGCCGCGAATGTGTCTGGATTATTTTTTAGGGTGTAGATTTGTACCTTTACTTCAAATTTATACGTAGAAGTTCCTTGTTTTTACCTGTCTTTTAGAAAACTTTAAACTTTCGAGCTAGCGTTAACATTCCCCTCATAGATTAATAATGGCTGAATTAAACAATTTCAAAGGTGCCTCATATCGCACTGTTCATAGTATAGACATTCAAAAGGATGAAATAGTTCACCTATGGTACTTCGTTCACCTATGGTACTTCAGGAAAAATTGACACGCTAGAAGCCAAAATAGAAGCCGTAAAAAATAAATTTTATGCCGCGTATAATGCTCACCTCAAATGTCTCTCTAGAGCCAACAAGCTTTTAGATTCTTTAAGGACCACTTATCACTAATATAAGTAATATTTTTCCAACAATGACCCGAATAAATCTTCCACCTTGCGATATGTAAAACTTTAATGGCTATTATGCCTCATGGCCTACGTTTAGGGACCAGTTTTTAGCACTGTATGGTAGACAAGAACATCTTCCTGCGGTCGAAAAACTTTGTCATCTGCTTAAGAAGGCAAAGAAGATGCTCACGAAATTGTAAGATCTTGCCCTTTTACAAATGCTGGTTTTAAAATGGCGTGAACAAATTTCAAAGATCGCTATGAAAATAAATGGGTACTCACAAATGCGCAATTGAAGTCTTTTCAGTCTTTCACGTATCCCTAAGGAGTCAGGTCCCAGTATTAAAACCCTCCAAAGAACCATAAACAATTGTGTCACCAACCTATCCTTGCTCCATATAGATACTGACAACTGGGATGTCATCTTTGTTCATATTTGCTCCACCTGCTTACCAGATGTTACTCTCAACTTATCCCTAAAAAACTGCGCTTACTTGCCAACCAGGAAAACATGGATGGATTTTTGAAAAGTCGTTTTCCCACTTAAGAGTCCATAAGTGACATTCGATCTTCCTACCATTCTCCAAATTCTTCTTAAAAAGGTCACCCATTCAAAGCTGAAAGCCACCGCGATTTTCGAAAGGAATAAACATTTCACACGAATGTGTCGTTAAATATAGTAACATGCTCGTTATGTCAAGATGCTCATCCTCTGCGTTTATGCCCCATTTTCTTACAGATGTCTGTTGATGAACGGTTTGCTACGGTTGAAGCTCAAGACCGCTGTACTAAATGTTTAGCCACATCCCATGAGTATAAGAAGTGTAAGAGCCAATATGTTTGTTCCATTTGCAAGCAGAAACACCATTCTCTTTTATATCGTTCCTCTTCTTCGAATTCTAACCAAAATTCTCAGTCTACCCTCTTATTTAACCCCTCATGATAACCAACAACGATCTGTCGAACTTATTCAACTCTTTTACAGTCCACTCAGTCAAACTTAATTCTTCTTGTGAACAGCGGAGGTTGTTATTAACGTAGGGGATTTCCTGTACAAAGTTAGAGCGCTTATAAATCCGGCATCAGAAGCATCTTTCATATCAAAATCTATTTACCACGGTTACTGCGACTTCAACTCAAAGCTATTCTATTCAAATTAAATTGCTCCTTGATTCGTCTTTCGCTAGTGATATTGAAGTATTCGTCGTCAGAAAATTTGACAGAACAATTACCTTACAACCCTCTTTCATCCTACAGTATGGTCCAAATTTCTGGTTTACCTATGGAGGTCAGTACTTATCAATCATCCTCTGATATAGACCTACTCCTTGGAGGAGATATCTACCCGCGCATTATTCGTACTGGCGCTCGATGGAATAAATATCACTCCTTGGTTGCCCAACAAAGCGTCTTTGGTTGGAAAATTACTGGTCGCAGTTATTCCTCTTCCTCCAACTCTGTCATAGTTTCGTTTTTTAATAAAGTTGATCATCTGCTGAAACGTTTTTGGGAAATTGAAGCAGTACCTCGTGCTAAACAAATCTCAGATGATGAAAAATATTGCGAGGATCTTTATAAGGGTACTACATACCGTAACAAAGCCGACCGATTCGTGGTTTCCCTTCCGTTTATCCGTACTTTTCCCAACCAAAAGAATCTTGGACAGTCTCGAAAATCTGCCCTGTCTTTATATAACAGGAACGAAACTCGCTTGTGCAAGCACATAGATTCGAATTCCAAATATGATAATGTCATAATTGAATATCTAACCCTTAATCACATGAAAGTTGATACCGCAGACTTTTCTGTTAACCTTAGTTCATACTACATATCACATCATGCTGTGGTGAAACCCGATAGAACTACTACAAAAATTCGAGTAGTATTTAATACCTCTTGCCCAACATCTAATGGGGTTAGTCTTATTGATGTTCTTTACCCCGGCCCTGTCCTACAAGCTGATTTGCCCACTCTTATTATTAGATGGCGTCTTTTTATATACGTTTTAACGCAGATATTGAGAAAATTTGTCTTCAAATACTTTTAAATCCCCATCATACCCCTTTCAGCGAATTTTGTTCCGTAGTATCCCCCATGTAGAAGTTTCTGACTTCGATCTAAGCACTGTGACATTTGGCGTTAATTGTGCTCCCTATTTATCAATTAGAAGGTTGCTTGAATTAGCCAATCAGTGAGAAAAAGAATACCCTAATGTTTCAAATATTATAAGAAGCTATATGTACGTAGATGACGTGTTATTTAAAGCTTATGAGATTGTCGATGCTGTTAAATCTAAAAACGATCTCATTACTGTGCTAGATTCTGTTTGAGAAAGTGGACAGCTAACAACGCACTAATTTTGAAAGATTTACCCGCCAAACACTTGTTAGATGAAGAGTTTTTGAATCTTTCTGACTCTTGTACCTCGAAACCATTAGGTTTGCCATGGAACACTGGAATGGATATCTTCTATTTTATCCCCTTAAAACATCCTAGCACAATAACATAACAAAAAGATCAGTACTGTCAGAAATAGCAAAGTTATTTGACCCCGCTGGATGGCTGGCACCAAAATTGATCGTTGCGAAAATGTTAATGCAACAGATCTAGAAAGAGAAAACTGAATGTGATGAAATCATCAAACCCGAAATTCTTTAACAATGCAAAATTTTCTCGAAGATTATACAAATATCGACCGAATAAAAATTCCTAGGTTTCTAATCTACCATCTTTTTCCATAGAAACACTTGGTTTTTGTGACGCTTCGGAAAAGGCCTATGCTGCCGCCCTTTATCATCGCAGTGAATCATCCGACGGAAAAGTATGTACACACGTATTATCGTCAAGAACGAAAGTTGCCTCTATTAAGTACATAACGTTACCCCGGAAAGAACTTTTAGCCAGGATGTTTAAAACGCAATTTTCTTTGTCTAATTATCGCGTGTGTATGTGACCCGATTCAACTATCGTATTAGCATGGCTACAGAAACCCCCTTACCTTTGGAACACATTTGGACGCCAAAATTTTGTCGCATGTTGATTTTCAGGATAACCCTGCAGATGTAGCATCCCGTGGTTGTAGTGCCAGTAAATTGGTCAATCATGAACTATGGTGGTATAGCCCGTCGTGGCTTCAGCTATCCCCATCTAACTGGCCGTTAAATCGCACCAGTTTCCAAGCAAGCAAAGAAATGAAACCCATGTCACTTAAGTAATTCAAACTGATGTTTTAGATCGTTTTTCTGATTTACCCAGGGCTATGAAAGTGTTATGCTACATTTTTCGACTTTTCAGAAGTACTCATCCTGTACAGACAAAATTACAAATACGATGCTATGTTTCTTAAACAAATTGAAATTTACTTCATAAAAAATCGCCTAATAATACTATGTCAACGTTTACATTTTCCTGACTATGACCTTATATCTCGAGAATCTTTGTTGCCAAAGAAAAGTACCATGCTTCGTTTTAATCATTTTATAGATGACGTTGGAATCATTAGGGCCAATGGAAGGCGGTCTCAATCTCCTAATCGTAGCTATGATGAAAAGTTCCCTAAGATGTTCCCATACACAGGAAGGTTTACTAGTCTATATGTGGAAATTCGCTTATGACTCGATTGATGCGAAAAGAATTTTGGGTGCCGAAATTAAGATATTTAGTTAAAACAGTTATTCATAACTGCAAAATATGTGTTTTACATAAGCATTAACAGAGTCGACAGATAATGGGAGCGCTTCCTGCTGAAAGATCGATAATTTCTCGTCCCTTTACACATACTGGGGTAAACTTCGCCGGGCTATTTGACATAAAGTCTTACTCAGGACAGGGTTTTAAAACTTCTAAGGGTTACGTATTGGTGTTTGTGTGTTTCTCGACTAAAGCTATTCATTTGGAAATTTCTACGAATGCGTTCCTAGTCGCATTCTCACGTTTTTCTCTCGCCGCGGTTCCCCCTCCTCAATGTACTCTGACAACGAGAACACATCCAATGTTAAACAAATGTGCGCCAACAACTTCTTTCACAACACACTTTTCAAAATATTGACTGGTATTTTATACCCCCTGCTGCTCCCCACATGGGTTGTATATGGAAATCCCATTTAAAGAAAATAACATATTGTCAGAAGTTCACTTATGAAGAGTTTACAACAATGTTATTTCGTATTGAGAGATGCTTGAACTCTAGGCTCCTTTGTTCTATCAACGATGACCCCGCGGATCTTGATGCTCTAACCCTAACAATTTTTTTTAGGATATCCACTTCTACCCCCTCCAAAACAAGACGCTACTGACGTGTCATTGAGCCTGGCCAATAAATGGCAGAAATTAAAATTTCTACACCACCATTTCGCTATAATATGGAAAGAAGAATATCTCAAGAAATTGCACAAACGCTACAAGTGGCAGTATCCCGAACGTGACTCCTCTAATGATTTAGTTGTTATAAAACGCGAACATTTACCCCCTACTCAGTGGTAATTAGAACTAATCGAAAAAGTTATACCTGGTTGACAAAAGTTGCACAAATTCATACATCACGAGGGTTCATAGTCAGGCCAATAATTAAACTTGTATTACTACCCCCACAATAGAGCATTTCGTTTTATTTGCAGTATACAGTATGTCAACCCCACCTTGTCACCTCAAAACAAATCGTGACACTCCGGAAGATGGGTTGTATTTACCAACAAGAACCGTATCTCAAACACCTGAGCGAACATATCAGAACTGTCGGTATTGCGCCAAAGAACATTCTTTGCGGAAATGTTTCCGTTTTCAAAAACTTTCAGTTTTAGCTCGAATTAAAATTGTTTTGGTTACTGTATTAACTGTCTCGCTCATTCACATATGGTGAAGAAGTGTAGAAGCCGCGGTCCATGCAAATTTTGTTCAGATGAACAACACAGCTTACTACTACGGGTTCCCACGACAATTAAATCTTCACTCCGGAACGACCTAAGTCTTTCTCGACCAAAGATTGTTACCCCAGCAACAGCTGTACAAACCGAAAGCTTTTTCCTCAGGTAAGCAAAACATGCCAGCAATTTTGCGCAAAATATTACTCATTTTAGCTGACATTAAACAAAATCCAGGTCCCCAGATCTGCTCTTGCTCTGTGTCACAACAGAATAACGCGTACCGTCACATCGGTCAAGTGCTCAGTTTGTGGTAACTGGTGCCACCTAAAAAGGTGCTTAGGTCTCAACAGCCAACGTGAATGGTCCCAAAGCTTTGTAGCGAATTGCTGTAGTAATCAACCGTCCGGCATCGGGACTGCTCCCAATGCAACCCAAAAGGTTCAAACACCATCCCCACCTGTGAGGCGCAGCGAAATTCATCAGTGTACATGCTCGATATGTAACATGATGATCCGGAAGAATATAACATCGGTATTGAACAACGGGTGCAGAAAATGGTGTCACTTGAGGCGATGTACAAATTTGAGGTCACACAGGGATTGGAATGCTAATTTCTTAGCCGCATGCTGTGCTAATACCACCCCAGCTGATAGCACCGCCCTAAATTCAACTGCGAAATTTACACCTAATCGCAACATCCCTCTAAATGTACAACAATACCATCTCAAATAATCACTTCGCCACACCTTCCTGCTCAGCGGCTAGTGCAAAATACTGGTCCCGGTAGATCTTTCTAGATCATGCAAATAAATTGTAATGTCCATGGAGTAAGGTCTCGGAGATCACTCAAATATATGCATAATCATAACATACTCATAGCCGCTGGACAGGAAACTAAGCTTATTGGTAATTGTACACTCTCAGCCTCTGGTAATTACAACATCGTCAGAAGTGACAGGGATAAAGATCATGGCAGAGGACTGGCGTTCATCATAGAATAAAATGTCAGTTACAAACTGACCACCCCGCCAATCCCTCCTGTTCCTGACCACTACCTGAAGGTTATAAGCATTTCAGTGGACTTAGACAACACTGAAATAGAAATCATCAATGTTTACATCCCGCCCGTTAAGAGCACTGGTGTTAATTATCACCCGAGCATATCCCATCTCTTGTAAGGTGATAATAGAATACTACTTGGTGATTTCAATTTGCAGAACAGATAGACGAATCGGACTTTGCCGCGATAAACGAAGACTTCCCAACAAGAGTTACTGCAAGATGTGTAAGGTCACCAGACATTTCCATTGTCTGTTCATCGCTACTTGCCTACACAAGCTGGCAAACCCATGTTGCATTTAACTCCGACCACATTCGCATTGTGGTCACTGTTGAGAAGCCAAATGACTTCGTTAAGCCTGATAAGCGCACCTTTATTAATTACAATAAAGCCAACTGGCAGGGTTTTTCAGAATTTATTGTGCCAGGAGGGGAAAGAAAGTTTTCAGGTAAACTCTTCTCAGGGCAGCCCGGAGCTTTATACCAACACGCAAAATCCTTAATAATAGACCACATTTTCCGACTAGCGCAGCGCGAATGGCTAAGAACGCGATCTATTACGCGCCTGCAACCCCGCAGACGAGCGAATTAAACTGCTGACGGCCGAGATAAATACACTTGTCAATAAACATCGCCGCAGCAAATGGTTGGAACATCTCACCAATTGTTTATTTAGCTCGAAAAAGCTCCGGTTTACTATTAAAAGTCAATCTGGCTTAAACTGCAACAAAAACTCGCAGCTATAGGATTCCACAACATTCAGCATACAGAAATGCGCAAAACTATTCAAACGACAGTTTGTCGAACACCACATCTCGCAGAATAAGGATAAAAGAGCTATAATCCGGAGAACCAAGAATCTAAAACGAGATTCGGTACCCATTTCCTTCACCCTCGATGAAGTGAAAAATATTATCTCCAAGCTCTTCGTCCTGATGGCATCTCAATGTAAATGTTGAAAAAACTTGGGCCAATATCGCTTGAATATCTGACGCGACTTCTAGAAATCTTCATTTGCCAATTGGTGATTCCGGATATCTGGAAGATTGCTGGGATAATTCCCATACTAAAACCTAAACAAGCCTGTTACAATGGGAGAATCTTATGGCGCGATCTACCTTTTATCACCCGTATTATTATTATTATTATTATAGTAATACACCTTGTTAATGTCAAAAAATACTTGAACTCTTTCATCCTCTCTCAAGAGAAGAAATAGTTGACATATCATTACATTTAACTATAAGACAAACTTGTGAATTTAAAAACAGTTTAGTTCCCTTTTAAAATCCTCACAACAAGGTACAAAAATAATGATAAAAAATCAATATAGGATGCAGTATACATATTAATATTCCTGTGTTCCTATTTCGATTCCCATTCAGAATTTCTTCCTCGTTGAAAAAACACCCGGTTAAACATATACTTCTCTAAATACCCTTTAACAAGTTTTTCAATTAAATTTTCACAAATTTTTAGTGTGTTGATTGGTCAAAAATTTTCGCATTTATTTCTATCGTCTATTTTCTCTATAGGTGTCACCATAAATTCTTTCTAAAATTTAGGAAAAATACCTATTTTAAAATATTTGATACATTACAGTCCCAATTATCAAGAATTATATTCATTGACACTTTATTCATTTTTTGCATTTATTTTTAGCTCTTGATTATCAATTTCGCGAAATTTGAATTTATCACAGGATTTTTATATACTTAAAGCACATCTTATACACTATCCCATATATTCTTAATGCTGTCTAAAAAAATAATTGTTAAACTGATGAGAAAGTTGATAATTTTCATTAACTCTACTTGATTAAATATCACAGATTTTATCACAGGTTTTTGTTTTTTAAGGACTAGTTCTTTGATTTGTTTCCACATTTTCTTTTGATCTTGGCATTGCTTATTTTTTGGATTATGTACTTGTCTTTTCGTTTTTTTCTTTCTTTATCTTATTCTTATAAATATTCCTTATTACCTTGTAATTGTTCTATGCTGAATTCGTGTTTGTTATTTTTGCTTTTCTATATTTATTTATTTTTTCGTTTTAAATTTCTTATTTCGTTATTAAACCACTTATAGTTACTCTCTTGTTTTATGCTTTTTTTTAAATACTAATTTTTTAATTGCGACTTCAATACACGTTTCAAAAATATTTGCATAAGCACTTTTTTTAAAGGGTGTGAAGATAAATACGTCAGTTAAATACGTTCAACAAAAATGTTAAATACGTTCCACATAATGCTAACTGCGCTGATAAACTTACATGTACATTAAAAAAAATATTAAGCTATGAATAATTAAAATTGTTAAAGAAAAAAATAAATCAAAATTTTACAAAAACAAAAAAAAACATTGTTGGCTCCATTATACCCGTCTAACGTTTTTAGAGAAAAAACAACATATGAAAAAAGAGCATATTTTGAAGTGGACCAAGTGGGTATTTAGAGAAGACATGAATCGGGTCACCGGCATAGCGGGAGTAGCTTAGGACTTGTAGATTCTAGCAGTGTAAAATCTACGTCCTGGAATCCACTAGTCCTAAGCTACTCCCACTATGCCGGTGACCCGATTCATGTCTTCTCTCAATACCCACTTGGACCACTTCAAAATATGCTCTTTTTTCATATGTTTTTTCTCTAAAAACGTTAGGCGGGTATAAAGGAGCCAACAATGTTTTTTTTTTTTTTTTTTTTTTTTTTTTTTTGTAAAATTTTTAATTAACTTTTCTTTAATAATTTTAATTATTCATAGCTTAATAGTTGTGTTAATGTACATGTAACTTTATCAGCGCAGTTAGCATTATGTGGAACGTATTTAAAATTTTTGTAGGACGCATTTAACTGACGTATTTATCTTCACACCCTTCTATTTTTATTGCCTATGTTTATATCTATTACTGGTAACATATTTGCTTAAACAAACTTTTGTTATATTTAAAGTATTTAATTTCTTTGCATTTTTTTATTTTTTTTAATTTTTCGTGTTTGCATTTAAATATTATCTCAATTATTTTATGATCTGATGTTTTGTTTCTATTTATTTTATTTATTTTTTTTTTTAACTTTTCTGTTTTTGTCAGTTTCTATTAAGTTTTTCCGATGAAGAAATAGTACACGTTAAACGAAATTAATTTTCAGTGCTGCTTACGGAAGACGTCTTTATAGTTATAGATACAGAAACAAAGATCTCTATTGCTGCTTCAAGGTAAACATTATTAGTTTGCAGTCAGTAGGCTGAGGAGAACAATTTGGATATGCAGAATATTCTATAGTTTTATTCTATTAGCAGAAAATAATTATTTAATAATGTAATGTAGGTAATTTGTTTTTTTTTTTTTAATAAATCATAGTACAAGGCATGTAAAAAATGCAATTTAATTCACTCAGATTATTTCAATATTATAATCTATAATCTATAATCTCGTAAATTCGACCGACCCTAAAAATTTATGGGTCCAGATTGTATAAGTTGCACTGTATAAAATGTAAAGTTCTACAATTTTAAAGTCATGACTTTCATATAAAAATTCCATTATGTATTAGATAAATATCTGGTAAATATTTATTTTATTACAGTAATATTGTAAAGTGAAGTGAAGCACGTATATAAACTGCAGGAATGTTAGCTATAAGCGAAATCTGGAGAAAGTGACGTTGGTATTATTTTTACCATAGAGCAGGAAACTGGTATCCAGATTTATAAACATTGTAAATGTCAGCTCTGAATGGGATAACACATTTCATAGAAAATTTAACACCACCTGAAATATATCTACCAAGGCTTAAATATAACCAGAATTGTAGTACAAAAAAATCAAAGGTCCATATCTTGGAGTATACATATGTACAAAAATGTGCGCCTTTTTTACTTTACATTTTTATTTTTGTTTTTTAATCACCCTGGGTACTTTTTTTAACTAAAGAAGCTTTACTACAAGATAGCCACTGACGAGCTATGTAAGCAGTATCAAAATGGCCATATGCATTTAAGTTTCCCACATTGTGTTATTATCGATGAGGTACCTATATTTTGTGAGAATATATCTCGCAAGCATTTATATATTACGATTTGGAACAAATTAGCTAACGGACGCAGATTAAAAATTAAAAAAAAAATGGTATACAGTGTGTAAAATTCAATTTCAAGCAAAAAATGGAAAATGGAAAATTTCGGGCTGACCTTTAGTTTCGGGCCTGCGAAGTTTGTATGAACAACATGGCATATATCGAGCATTTTGTGGTGGAATGAGGCAATATGATTATCATTGGAAAGGTAATTGGAATATTATTTCAATTGAAAAGAAAAATAGTAAACAAGACTTAAAAAAAATTAGTAACGACAAAAAAAGCTTTTTTAATATAAACATAACTTGATCAAATAAATTAAGTTTAGCGGTAATACTACATAAAAAAAAATGCGTCAGGGGGTGTAAAATGTTATTTTAAGGACGAAATTAAAAAAAGAGTTTTTAAATGAAAGATTTTGTGCGTAGCCGGGCTTTGGTCGGGAGCAAGGATTTTCTCTCCTATGGTAAGACCAACACCGCCTTTGACTAAAGAAAAATTTTTGTTAAATTTTTTTTTCTATTATATTGCCGCTAAATTGATTCTTTTAGTATAGGTACTTATGTTTATATAAAAAAAAGTTTTTTTATCGTTTCATATTATTTTTTTTTTTTTTTTTGCTATTTTCTTTTTCATTGCCACATTCCAGCACAAAATACTCGATATATACCATACTGTACATGTAAACTTTGGAGGCCCGTAACTCCGAAACTAGGGTCATCCCTAAACTTCAAATTAAATTTAACACCCAGTAGACTAATTTTAAGCTGCGCCCGTAAACTGTATTTAAGCCTACGGTTTTGCATATCAAAGTTTCAGCACTTTCTTAACATACTGATTCATATTTATACATACACAGATATATATTTGGTGGGGAATTACTTTAATAAAAAGTTGTCGAAACACATATGAATACGCGTAAAAGCAAATATTTAAGTTTTTGTTGCTACGCCTTCAACTAAATTTGTTACATTGTTTCCTGATTTTCGCACAAAGAAACATTGCTCTACAAAAATTTTTCGTACTTTTACCTTAAATCTCTCATTAGTTTAGGGCTGCGCCCACTAATACGCTTAATATTATCGTTTAAAACAACTAACGTCTCCTTTGCTTTCTCCAATTCCTGTTGAAGGTCCTTATAACTTTGAATGTAATTAGTACACATTTTTAGCAATATTTCAGTTGTAAAATATAAACAACTCCAATTCCGTAAACAGAAAACTTCAATGAGTGTTGTAAGAGTATTGAATATTTGGGAAGTGAATATTCAGTGTTAGTGTTACCAATTACAAGTTAATACAATACTTTTATATAAATTTTTTAGCCCTAATGCCACACCAATAAGTTAACCTCTCAGGTTTTTCACACATACTGCTAGTTGTAATTTATTTATATTGACAGTAAGCAACTTGAAAGCAATTATTTTGTCAAGACGGCAAAAACCTATGGCAACAATATAGTTGTGGAAACAAACAAAAAAAAAACAGTGCAATAAGCTGTTTTCTTGAAAGTAAATTGATACACTCAACTTGCATGAAAAATTGAAAACAAGTACATTTTAAAATTTAAAAGTATAAGTCTTTGGTAAAAAAAAGTGTATATGTAATATGAATTGAACGACAAAACTTTATCGTGTAAATGTAATGTAATGTAATGTTAATGCAGTTTTGTATTCAACGTAAAGTAAAAATTATGAATTATACGTTGTTTATAGGTGGAAACATTTGTTAGGGAAACATTTAGTTTGAAAGCAAATTACGGGTGGGGGAGAAAGCCGTTTTTGTGTTCGGTATTCGGCGATACAATTTGTTATCATTTTCTATGCTTACATTTTTGTTGTTTTAGGAAATAATAATTGAATGTTGCCGACAACAATGTTCGTCTGTGTAAACGCGAATGAAAAACCAAAAGAGAATTCCAAACGTTTCTCTTCCAAATGTTTCCTTGTATAAACGGCGACTTAAATTATAACTTCATGTTTAATCAAAAAGTATATGGAAGTGAATTAAAAGGGTATCTATCAAGCAAAATCCAATAATTGCAAATCGCTTAAAACTTGCGATGCGGGTTGAAATGACATAAAGGATGTTCTGCAGTTTATGTTCGCAATAAATTTGGCGATTTCAAATTGCAAGCACATACTGAAGTGAAGTAAAGAATTTTACTTAAAATAAACTATGAAACAACAATAAAATTAAAAACATATTAAAACTATTACGTTCTCCTTTATTTTTAACAAAAACTTTTTTTAACAATTAAAGTCGAAAATAATTAATTTAAAACATGTTTTTTGTTAATGCAGCTTTTATTTGGCCTTTTATTTAATTATATTTTATTTAATTTTTTTAACACCAGGGGCTATAATCATAGTCCCCAGTAAAGTGCATTTTTAAACTTCTAAAGTACAATTTTCTTTAAAGTCCTCTTTCTGTGTACTATAAAGAAAAATTGGTTTAAAATTTAAAACCATCTGAAGTTTTTTTGTAAGTGACTTAGTACCGACTTTATTAAGACAATTCTTTAACATAAACTTACATTTTAATTTTATGTGTTGAAATTAACTAATTTTTAAATATTTTAACAATGTGCACAAATTTATTTAACTTTTGTATTTTTTTATTAACTAATTATTTTTTTATAATTGTCGTTTATTTTTAATAAAACATACTAGTAGCTGATCAGAGATGAATAGTCTATTTGACATTATTTTGTTACAAACTATAGGCAAACATTTTCTTTATTTGATGTGTCACTAAGTTAACCGGTTTTCGCCGCACATAGTTCCTGTTGACCAATTTGTATAAATTTTTTTTTTACCTAATAGGGTACTAAAAAAGAAAATTGTTAACTTTAATTACGATTATTGTTTTTAGTTTACTGCCATCCCTAAATTAGCGCGTAAAGCGCAAGATAGCTGTCAAAATTTCTCATGTACATACCAAATGTATGAAGCATCCCTATATAGCACGGCGTCAACGCTTAGCAATTGGAAAATCCAATTTTGACAGCGCGTAAGGTAATGCAGTTGCCTGCAAGCTATTGTTGTTTACATATTTTTTGTAGTATTTAAAAAATTTTTTGTGGTATTTAAAAAAATTTGACATGTCGTAAGTCTTCTATGATCATGTAAACCGCCCTTTATAGCCCGTTCAGGCTGCCACGAAATTATGTAATTTCAAACTGAAATTACGAACGAAATCTAGAGTGTTTATAGTGGGTTATTTGACACTTGAGTTAATTTCAGAAACAGCTGTTCGTTTTTATGTTAGAATTATATTATTCTTTTGCATTCAATTTTTGTACAAAACACTTGATATTAATTAAATTGGAAGCTTTTAATAATAAAATATCAAAAAATAAATTAAAAATGTTTAAGTTCTTGCAGTTTTCATAATCCATCACTATGGTTATTATGCATACATGTTTGTATATATCAATGTATGTACACACGTGTATTCCAGTAAATAAGTTCATGGTTGCACACAAAGTAGTATTTTACACAAAAGCAACGTTGTCTATCGTAATTTCAAGTTAATTTCGTTGAAATCAAGTAAAATGAGATAATTTGAGCAATGGTAAAATGTATGCGAAATTACGTAATTTCAAGTTGATTTCGGCCGAAATCACGAAATGACTTAATTTCGTTTCAGCCTGAATGGGCTATTAGAGAACATTACAAAACAGTAATGACATTTTAGCTTTTTTCGGCATCATCTAGCGTTTTTATCACTGTTTTGCATTTCATTTTATAGGGTTTTATTAAAAATGATGAGTTAATATTACTGTTCACAACAAAACGTTGCGCTTTTATTTAGGTATGTCAGTTCAGTGGTGATTATAATCGCCACCGGCAAAACACGTACACACATCAATTTTTTTTTTAAATAGAGAAACACTTTTTATTTATTAATAAAAATTACATATTATAGTAAGGTCGTGTGGAGGTAAACCTGACACATCTTGCAAACTAATGATGTGTGACTGTGGTATTGCTTACACCGACGCTTTTTACTTTTCAGTTTTACAATTAAAGTATACCTTTTTCGCCAATGGTAATTATAAGCACCACAATATTCTATACTCAACTAATCGTTATAAATGCATATTTTTTGTAAAAAAGTCGATGCAATGGAAAAATGCATTAAGTATCAATGATATATACGAAATACTTAAAAACCGTATAGTCTTACCACTTTAATCTTTACATTTTTAAATCACCTTTTTAACCCCTTTTTTAATTAGCAAACTATGTATATATATATATATATATATATATATATATATATATATATATATATATATATATATATATATATATATATATATATATATATATATATATATATATATATATATATAGATATATATATATATATAAATTTTTTTCGTATGATAATTTTTTTCAATATTTATAAATGATATATATTTATGTAACTAATAGCCCATTCAGGCTGACACGAAATTAAGTCATTTCGTGATTTCGGCCGAAATCAACTTGAAATTACGTAATTTCGCATACATTTTACCATTGCCCAAATTATCTCATTTTACTTAATTTCAACGAAATTAACTTGAAATTACGATAGACAACGCTGTTTTTGTGTAAAATACTACTTTGTGTGCAACCATGATCATATATACAACTCTTAAAGTCCGTTTCGTTGAAATAAAATTTTAAACGTCAAACGGAGCAATGTGGATTCTTTTTATTCTCACGTCTTTATCCAATTTTAGCCGTTGCAGTATTAGTTTATTTTTTATTATTTTGTTATTGACAGCTTCCAAGTTGATTAATAAACTTGTTTTTCTTTTTTTCCATTTTGTACAAAATTTGTTTGCAAAAGAATAAAATTATACAAATATAAATAAAAGCGAACAGCTGTTTCCGAAATTAACTCAATTGTCAAATAACCCAGTATGAACACTTTAGATTTCGTTCGCAATTTCAGTTTGAAATTACTTAATTTCGTGGCAGCCTGAACGGGCTATAAGTTTATATATATATATATATATATATATATATATATATATATATATATATATATATATATATATATGTATGTATTGCGCATACTTTGGGGACAGTAAAAATATTGACTTTTTTTGATGCCATTCGCTAACCTGCAAAAAAATATACACATCAATACCACAATCTCCGGGAAATTCTTTAATAAATCGGTGTAAAATCATTTTAAGTGTATATCGCATAGTTTGAGATCAAGATTCTGCCTTCCGCATGGTTTGAGGACATGTCCCCAATGTAAACAGTGCACATATGAATTTTTTTATTGCCAGATTGTTTTTGAAATAATTGCCTTTTTTTGATGCCGCCGTCAACTATTCCATAACTGACACAGGAATTCTCATCATATGAGACCAGGGAAGGAAAATCGCTTTTGTTTTTGCATCAACTACGAAAACATAACTAAATTTACTGTATCATTTTTGTAATATTTATTAATGAAATTAAACTTTTTTCTAAAAATGAATATAAAAACCATTAAACAATAAAAAAAAGTAAAATAAAAAGTATTTAACATTCATAGATCGGTTATTTAGCAAATTTTATTTCTTATATATGTTTTGATATTAAATTTTCTGGTAATTCTGTAATTCAATAAATCTTTTGTTTGTGCCATGTTTAAACTGAAGAACTATGAAGTCTATTTCTTTCCTTTATTTTAATAAGGTTTTGGAAAGAAGAAACACTTTCGACATCGACAGGGAATGTGGAAAAAACTAAAGACTTTACCGAATTCCTAAACGTCATTTTCAATGTATAATTAAAAATTGCGTATGCAATGCTAAACATGTCTTAAGTGCAACCTTGTGTTGCAAAGACATTTTTTTGCATTTTATCGGCATTTAGGAACATCGCCACACAACTTATACATAAATAAAAGTCAAAAACATAAAGTATAAAATTGAATAATATTCTTTTTTTGGAAAAAAGGTGGTTACACAAAATTATTTATCCATTTTGTTGGCAAGTGCTGAGGAATTATCTCAGGCCAAAGCTTCAAAACATATTGATTCGCCATAGAAACTTATTAAAAAGAGAAAAAAGAGGAGACAACTTCTGTTAAGGACAATAAAAAGACGTTGCCAAAAAGCTTACATACATATGCGCTTACGAAGTGTATGCATTGTAATTTTCGTTTAGGAAGTCTGCCCTTCACTTTTTAATTATACGCAAAACTGAACTCGCTAAATTCATTTCTCATCTGTGATATTTTAGACCACAAACTGGATATATTTCTGTCTGCTCTAGACGAATTGTAAAAACAACCCTTAAAAAAACAATTTTCATTATCAGTCTAAAAATCACTGAGGTCTAAAGTAACAAAATAATGCTAACCAGTTTAAAGTCACATAAAAGAACAAAGATACCAGTAAATAAAACCGAATTTACACAATGGCATTTTTTGATAAAACTTTTGTTTGTAGGCAAAAGGTATATAGGAGTATAGCACTACAAACGAAGTTGCATGGCATGAAATTTGAGATGTTTTTACACTTGATTTGTGTGCGTTTGTTGTCTACGTTTTATTGTTTGTGTGCTATTTGAAACAAAAACATCTATGATAACGAATAACAAAAGATTCGCCTAGTGAACACTCAATAGTTTTTTTTTCCTTGTAAGATAATTAAGAACTTTATTTTTCCTAGCCAGCAAAGGCGAAATAACAATTTTTTGAAATTCAGGTTTAAGGTTACAAAATTCCGATTTGGCGAAATCTATATCTGGGCCATTGTGGGGGGACATTTTATTACATTTTATTCAATGTACAGAATAAATCTTAATTCAGATATGTATAATCCAAACAAACTAATAAATGTATAATATGGCATATATCGAGGCAATTAACCTGTTGCCTTGCATCTTGTTAAGAAGAATGTCAGTTTGAAATTTATTTACCGATTATACCCTAAAGTTACTTTTTATCAACCTAAAACTTCTAATTAGATGAAAAATACTTAGGCTGAAGTCAGAGTGCGCGCTATAAGCGATGCTATAATATCGCACTACAATGCGCTACAAACCTCTGCTTGTGTTTTCTTACGTCAATGCTCAAAAGATGTCAGAGTCAAAGCGAAGCTACAAGAGAGCCGAAGCGACAAAGCAGGTTGTGAAATGATTTATAGCATGGCATCGCTTCGTTATTCTTTTTGTTGTTTGTTTACATTGCAGTTTGGCATTTTTCATTTGTTTATTTTATTTGTGCGTGTTTAAATTTTCCATTGATTTTAAAAGATATTTATAAAATAATGAATATTGATGTTGAAAAATTTATAACAGAAGTGTTCATACGCCCTGTGCTCTAGGACCAAGCAAATAAAAGTTACCGCAACAGAATTCTCGTGGGAAATAACTGGAAAAGTATTGAAACAATTTCTCTCTTTTTACTAAAAAACAAATTATTTGTATAATTTGAAATAAAAAATTCTTCATCTGAATCCATTTTTAACAAAAACGATTGACGGAATAAAAAAATTATTCTAAAAACACGAGTCGCTTTGTTTAGTTTCCACTCTGACATCCTGTCGTATGAGTATAGCACGAATATTATAGCTTCTAGCATCGCTTCGCTTATAGCGCGCACTTTGACATCAGCCTTACTTATACTTACATGATTTCTACTATCAAAATCAAAATGAACAAAACAATGAAAAAGTTCCACATTTAAAGCAAAAATGGTTTTAGTGAAATGTAAAAAATTTCATGTGGAAAATATGTAAGTCAGTATAACAAAAACAAAAGCATTTTATTGGTATTTTTTTTATTTCTTATAAAAAATATAAAGGAATTTCATACAAAGAACTGCTTAATAAAAAATTAACAAATATTAAGTCCTTAAGTAAGTTAAAAAGTTTTTATATAAAAGATAAAAAATATTAGAAAAATTAAAAAAATGTAGTTAAATCAGTTTTGAAAACAAAAGCTTAAGACCCATTGTAACCATTTTTGCACATTTTTGTTCGTCTTGGCTGTGCCAAATACTTAAACATATTTAAAAATAGATACACATTTCTGCAAATTTAAAGCTCTCGTGTTTATACATACATATACGTAGTTTATAGGTCATATTTACAAAAAGTTCTTGCTTTATATTTAAAAATGTGTATAAAAGTTATTCATCACATTTCGTTCCCTTATTTACAAACACACAATAAAAGTTCAATAGCTAATTTAGGCTTTAAGCAATTCTTCTTTTGCATATGGCAATTCGTGTTATCAGCTTTTAAAAAACAGTTTTCAAATAATTCGAAACCCGAATAAAATTTTGTGTCAATATTTATTTTATCCAAAAAATAAGTATATTTTTGGTAAAAATATTTGTTCTTAGTTACAGCAAATTATACAAAAAAATATAATAAAAAATTATAAACATGTATGTTTCGTTTATTTTGGTCAAAGAAAAAAAGAAAACATCAACTGTTCGTTGTCATTGCGGTAAATATACAATTGAACAACAGAACTACTTAAATTTTTTAAATCCAATTTCAGTCCACTAGCTGATTGTAATAAGGCCTGTAACCGTTCTGATGCAACGTATTCATCAGGAGCAGCCAGCTGCTGACATTCTGCAAAGCCATATCCTAACTAGGCTTTTTTTGTGTAGAATCATAAACATGTATAAAACTTCAGTTCTAAAAATATAATTTTGGAAAAACATACATATACTAAATAAATTTTACAATTGCTGGATTTGATAGAAAACATCCCGGATTCCATGAGTGTTTTGTTGAATTACCCATGTGTTCTTTAAGGCGCCTGTGCATCAGAAAACCTTTTATAGCAATACCGTGTACATTAAATGTGGCATAATACGTCCATGCATCCGATTTGCATACACATAAATTTTCGCTGACAAAATGATTAAGGTTAAGTTGTCTAACATCTGGTAAGGTTTTACCACTGCGTCTGGCACACAACTCCAAATTAACTGCCAAACCAGCTGCCGCATAAGGACCACTGGCTAACAACACCTGCTGCATATCACGATTTTTGTTTGAAAGTAAAACTGTTTTGCCATAAGGACCCATCTGAAAAGATTATTTAAAATTTAATGAATTTTTAAGGGGTAAACATAAATAAATTTATTTCAACTCACCAATATTAAATTCAAATCTTTGTAGGTCAATACGAATTTTGAGCATAAACGTTTTCTTACCAACTCGGTGACATAATCTCTGATCCGTTAACAAAACTAAAACAGGCATCATATAAATCATCATCAACTATTCGTTGCCATCCCTCAGAATATGCAATTGAACGCCAGCAAAAACCACAATTTTTCTCTCGCCAATCACCATCTCGAATCGCCGGGCTGATCTACATCCAAACTTTAAAAATTTTTTGCGTGGCGAATTATTGCTAGACGTTTCTATTCCATAGCAAATTCCGCATTTAAACCATAGATTAATTTCATATTTCTTGCTTTGACGGCCTTCACATTCAAATGGAACACCTGAGCCATAACGTTGAGGTTGTTGTTGGTGCTGTATAAAATTCGAGCCTGTACTGCTTAAACGTTTCCTGAGCGGTGATGGTAAGTGACGTGATTGTTTCTCGAGATTTGAACGACGGTCGACGCTAATAGCTAGACTGTCTCTTTTCTTGTAGCTGAGGAAGAGCCACTACTGCCACTGGTTAGATAAGTATTTGATTACGTTCCGTTAAGTTCCGATATAGTGGTTAAAAATTTATAAAGTTTAGTTAAGGTACTACTTGCTAAGGGTTGTTGGGGATGTTGTTTGTTTTCTTCGACATTTTAAGAGCTGTGAGACAGAAAAAGTTAGGAAGAAACAAAAAATAAAATAAATGATAAATAAAGTTATTTAATGATAAATTTTAATCTAAATTTCGACGATAACATAAGTTTATATTAGCGCCAGTTTTTGACTTCGTATTTAAATGTCATTTATATTTAAGTTCTATTTAAGTACAAAATTCAGTTTTTCAATGAACACTTAAATGGCCAATCTTGCGCATTTAAATAATACAGTTTTACCATATGGTTGTGGCATTTTTTGTTGTTTTTTTTTCAAAACTAAACAAAAGTAAACAAACATTTTAGCCATTGATAGAACAATAATTTAGTAATGAAAATATTAATTAAAAAGTTAAATTAATAAATAGGATAAATTTAGGTGGTGAATACATGAGTATCGCTGACATCTTTTAATATATTTAAAATATTTTTCCCAAAATTTGCAATCTATTGTGTTTTTTGGCAGCTGTTTTTTATAAACAAGAGATTTATATTGATATTTCGTAATGCTGTCATATTTTTATCATAGTTATATGAGAACGATCATAAATGACTAAAAAATTGAAACTGTATTTAAATACTACTTAAATTTAAATGCAAATTAACTAAATGCGTATAAATCATTATTTATGTTTTTTTTTTTTTTATTTATTATTTCTTTCAATTAAAGCATTATTTATTTTAAGGAAAAAAATTCAATTCAATTTCTAAATGATCCTATTAACTTTTTAATTGATTTAATTAATACCTCGTACCCAATTCGTATTTATTAATCTTTTTGTTGCCATCTTTCGTTGTTCCATGAAAAATGGTCTTAACCCCTAAAAAATTTTAAATTAAAAAAAACCGGTTCTAACTCGCACTTTTAGAACTATGATGGAAACAACGAGCCATCATAAAATAACAAAAGATGTTCCCATCTTTTGATGTTTCCAGGAAAATATAAATTTGTGTGCATACACTAAAATGTTTTCCTCCTTTATAGTGCTATGTTATGATTGTCTTAGTTACAAATTTTAAAATCTATCTTTACACACATAATATTAAAAACGAAGAGAAGAAAAGTTTTAGTTACTTACATATTACTTATATCTTCTTTGGTTATCTATCCAGGTTTTTACTTGTGTTGGAGTTCGTGCTTTTAAAGCTTTGTTCGCTTTTATTGCGTCTAGACATTGCATTAAACTGGGTAGCCTCTCTAGTTCTTTTAGCTGTCCAAAATATGAATAAATTGCTTCCTTTTCTTCGTCAGTCCACTTTACGCGCCTGGTTTTGCCGAAAGGAGAAGCTTTTAATTAGAATTTAAAACAAAAATAATTATTATTTATATTACAGAATGTAATGAATAATTAAAATTTAATGGAAAAATTTTTTAAATTCTAACTTTATACCCATTGATGATTACTTTTGATATATAAACAAATACGTTTCTACATATGTTTATAGATATGTACATACGTTAGTAATAAAAAATCCTTTTACGAATAACATAACGGTTACTTTATAAAAACTAAATACTTACTGCTTCTTCTTTTTTTTGAAGATAAATTTTGATCTAAATCTTGTTGTGCCTGACTTGTACTCGGTTGTTCATCCTTTTCTTCATTCTCGTCGCTCTCCTCTATATACTCGTTGTGTTGTAGCTCCTTATCTTGTTCCTCAACATCTTCGCCTACTGCTGACATTAAAATTTTGGACAAATTCATTATTTCAGCTACCGGTACTGGAACCCTATAGATGCTTTTATGGATGTCCTTATGGTGTCCCATAAAATTCGCCAACGTATCTACAGTAGACTCCTCAAGATTTTGCAGAGACGTTATGGTCGCAATATGTTTTCGTAAAGTAGTTCCTCTTATGCTATGTGGTATGTCAGCTCCGCATTCTACAGAAAACTCTCTTAATAAAGGACAAGCTCTATAGTAGGGTGTCGAAAATTTGGACGTTTGTTTTTTTGCGAATACATATTCATTGCTTTGTGGTATGCCAGCTGTGGTCCTATGTTTTATAATCAACTCAATTGCTTTTATACTAAGTGGGTCTAATATCACGCTGACAGTTCGGTTGAGTTTTCCTCGCAAAGTTAAGTGAACAAACTGTTTCGAAAATGCCACCGCCTCTGTCGACATGTTTTTGAGTATTTCGCCTTCAATTTGTTCCGTGATTAGTCCTTTATTATTATAGCTAGCAATGGTAAGGCGTTCAATTTCGCCTGCCCGTCTTCTATTAAAAATCTGGACGAAAGCCAGCGAGGCTTTTACAAGATTATTCCAGCTTTTATTGCAAAATTTTTTTTCCAATACAGAAATGCATTCGTACATATTATATTTCAAAAATAAGTTCAATTTTTTTATATCATCTGTCGACGGTAATACAAATTTTTTTAATCGCTTTTGAGTGCTTTGATCGGTTAAAGCTTTCTTGTTTATAAGTTGAATATCTTCATCCCACAAATCGACAAAATACTGTAGCTGTTTGATATCGTCTTCCGAGCTACTTTTAATGTATTCCAGTTTCTGTATTTTGGCACATTTTTTTATAAGGGTTGCTAGATGTTGAGCAACTGCTGGCGTTTTAAACCACTTTAGAGAGTCGTCCCACTTGGCAGTTTTTCGTAGAGCTTCAATGCATATATCAAATAACTCCGGTTTAAATATATCTTTTAATTGTTTAATATTAATACTAAGAAGCTTGGCATCGATTAAAAAACGTGCTAATAGTCTCAACTCTGATCTAATTAGTTCTTCCTGGTGACGAAGCGTATATTTTTCGGTTAGCCTGTTACCAAATTTTACTATAAGTTCATCATACCGGACTGCTTTTCCCACGTCATCATTTCTTAATAGTGGAAAAATTTTCGTTTTCAAGGTAAAGTTAGCGGCCTTATGGGCGTATTGGGTTAATCTTCTAGAACTTGCCAGCTCATGCCTCACATTTTTTTTTCTATTTTTATCGCACTTAACCATATGTAAACGTAACGTATTTTTGGAAAAAAAACCTTTACAAACCTTACAACAAACATAATCCTCCGCTGTGTTTCGTCTATTTAATAATTGCTGTCTACTTACTATAAGAATGCCTGTATTATGCTCTGCAGACGTATTATGAACAAAGTCTCCTTCTTTTCGCAATTTCTCTATAATTTTCAAACGTTCTATTGACTTAATCGGCATTCTTGACGCCTCTTGAACTTCCTTTTCCGACTTATGTCTTAAAAAAAATGACGTGAGATTTTAGTTTGCAAGGTTTTGCAAAATACGCAAAAGTGCTTTTTTAACGCATTGCTTTGTGGCACATTGATGGTAGATATGGTAAGTGGATCTTGAACTATCTTTACAGTTTGGCTTTGTTCTAGATAATTTGTTTTTGAAGAGATGCTCAAGTCATTCCTTGTGTCTAAGCTTGTTTCTGGAAAATATTCTGACACTGTGGTATTAATAATGGAAGAATTTTCTGTGGATTCATAAGTATAGCCAGACTTTTCGTTGAGACATGAACTTAAGGAAATGGAACCAATCTCAGAATTGTTTGAAAAAGATGATTCTGGTATCTTTTTCGAAGAAGTATTAGGTGTTGTTATTGTAGCTGGTAATTTTGAAACATGAATAAATGGAACGGTTTTAGTGCTTTTTATTCGTGGACTTTGCACTAATTCCGAATTTTGGCTATCCTGTTTATGAGAACTTTTTGTAGAGTTAAGATTATCATTACTTGTATCTTTTATTTCTGAAGTATGTTCTGATAAAGTGCTATTGTTTGAAAAAGAATTCCCTGTGGTATTGAAAGAGGACACCAAATCTTTATTTATTGACTCTGGCTTTTCATAAAGATTTGATCCTAAGGAAAAGGGAACAGCTGCTGTTGCTTGCGAACAAAAATTACGTCTTCCAGTAGCCGATAAAGGGCTTAAATTTGAGATATCAGATTTATGTTTTCTTGTAACTTTATTTTTGACAGATGTATTCAGCGGTGAACTTAAAGCGAAGGAAGGAACTTTAATGGTCGATATGGTAAGTGGATTTTGATCTAGCTCTACAGTTTGGGTTTGTTTTAGAAAATTTTTTTTTGAAGAGATGCATAAGTCATTAATTGCATTTAAGGTTGTTTCTGGAATAAATTCTAATACTGTGCTATTGTAGATGAAAGAATTTTTCGTAGAATCATAATTATGGTCAGACTTTTCGTTAAAACAAGAATTTAAGGCAATGGAACCAGGCTCAGAATTGTTTGAAAAAGATGATTCTAGCAACGTTCCTGAAGAAGTATTAGGTGTTGATATTGCCGCTGCTAATTTCGAATCATTAACAAATGGAACTGTTGTAGTGCTTTTTATTCGTGGACTTTGCACTAGTTCCAAATTCTGGCTATCCTGTTCAAGAGAATTTTTTGTAGAGTTAAGATTTTCATTACTTGTATCTCTTATTTCTGAAGTATGTTGTGATATAGTGCTATTGTTTGAAAAAGAGTTATCCGTGGTATTGAAAGAGGACACCAAATCTGTATTTATTGACTCGGGCTTTTCGTAAAGATTTGAGCTTAAGGAAAAGGGAACAGTTGCTGTTGATTTCGAACAAAAATTACGTCTTCCGGTAGTTGATAATAGGTTTAAATACGAGATATCAGATTTATTTGTTCTTGTTACTGGATTTTTGACAGATGTATTCAGCGATGAACTTAAAGAGGAGGAATAAAGATTCAACAACATTTTTTCTGATCTTGAGAGGCAACGTGGATTTTTTGAAAAATATGGCACAACGGATTTTAACGGTGTTTTTATAGGCGAATCAAATTTTATGTTTGTTGGAAGCAATTTTGAGATGAAAAATGGATGCATTTTATCGGAGGTTGATTCTTCTAAGTTTTCCATCTTCTAAATTATTAGAATATAGATTTGGGCAAAGTCTCACGGGGATAAAAATTTATATACAGTATGGTAGGAGCTACTGCTCTTATTTGTGCCACCAGGGGTAATAATTGATTTTAAATAATTTGCAAAAACTAAACAAAGTAAACAATAATTTAAATTTAAATTGGTATTTTAAGGTTAATATAGAGAAATGATACTTAAATTACTATAGCATTTCCGTTTAACCAGGACTACTTTTTTAAGACCTTCTTCTCTTTTTGCCAATTTTCTTGCAGCAATTTTTAGTTTTGAGGAAAAGAAATGAGAACAGACTTGTTTTATTTCTTTCCGCTCCTGCCAATATCGAATTGCTGCAACAAATGCTGGGTCTTAAAGGATATAAGAATTAATAATTCTGGCAAAACAAAAACCGACTACAAAACATATTTTAGCTGTATGTCTATAGTGGTTTAACAGGTTGGCCACAAACATCAAATTTGATCAACTATTGGGACACCCTTTTATTTCAAAATTAAAATTTTATAATTTTTCAACCCTCATAACGGACTTAGCAACAAAGGTTCCTTGAAAATTTCAGCAGTATGTCTATAACGGTTCAAAAGGTTGGCCAAATACATTAACTAACGTAAACTATTAAGACACCCTTTATTTTTTGAATTTAAATTTGTTTTTATAGAGGACTTAGCAATGCAGGTACCTGGTAAATTTCAGCTCTCTATAACAGTTCATAAGTTTGGCCACATACATCAACTATTGGAACACTCTTTAAATTTAAAATACAAATTTTATACTTGTTCTTACAGCGAGCTTAGCTGTCTGTATTTAACGTTTCAAATGTTTGGTTGCATTTATGAATTTACATAGACTATTGGGACACCCTTTAATTTCCAAATGTAAATTATATACTTGTTGTTACAGCGGACTTAGCAATAAAGGATCTTTGTTAATTTTAACTATACGGCTACAACAGTTCAAAAGTTTGGATGACGTACATTGACCTTTATGCGCCTATCTTTTGAACCGTTGTAGACAAACGCTTGAAAATTGGACAGGATGTCGATTGTCGACCGTTGTAGTACAAGTATTAACATGAATAATTATAAGTTAAAGGGTGTCCCAATAGTTAATGTAATTTGATGTATGTGGCCAACCTCTTGAACCGCTATAAACAAATAGTTAAGATGTGTTTTGTAGTCGGTTTTTTTAAGAATTATTTTGAAGTCGGTTAAAAAAAGGTTATTGATAATAAATAAATATCACTTTCCTAGCTTAATTCAGCAGAAATACAACAACCTAACCTCATCTTTAGAAATGGTTCAAACGTTTAACTCCAAAAATATGTCCCAAAAACTGCTTTAGACAACGAGATGGAAGATTTTTATTCAGAACTGTTCGATTTTTTTAATCTAAATTTTTGTAATATATATGTAGATAGACATACCTTGTGCGAATACAATATAAAGAAAATAAGTGTATATGTTAATACTTAAATTGAATTTAAAATTAGATAATATTATTTGAAATGGGAATTTTTAGGGATAGTTGAGCTTGTTTATTGGAGTATTGTGGGAAAAAAATTGTAATTGGTAATACGATTCGAAAAAAATGTGGGACCCTGTTTTCTAGAAAAATCGCCAGAAATTCGAAAATAAATCGTCATAAGGGTTAGAAACTATCGTCAACAAGGCGTCACAGATTTAAATTTAACCTTTTGATTGTTTCGTTTGTTGAAATAAATAAATTATTTTCAAAATGTGTTTGTATTAAGTGTTTGTCTTAATCAATATGTCATTCATAAAGTTTCAGACTACATTGAAATCAAAAACATATTCCTGAGGACGTAAAAATATCAATTCTCTTATTGCATTTTCAATTAGCTAAGTCAGTAAGAAAGCTTCTGTGTTTAAAATAAGCTATAAAATTACTATGTACATATATTATTTATAACTGGGTTTTCTAAATATAATATTTTTTACTTGAAAAAATAATTCAATATATGGCTTAAATGTAGATTAGTCAAGCAAATCCAATCAAGAAAAAGGCAAATATGGGGTGATGGAGAATTGAAAAATAAGAATATAAGTAAAGAGAAAAAATTTGGGCTCACCCATATTTTCCGCGTTATAGGACTCTAACTTTTTCATAGAAAAGTACGATTATGCATTATTTTTTAAAGATTTTATTTAAATTTTCAAAAGCTTTAAATGATACTAATATTGAAGTGACATTTTCGATAAATCTTGCGAAAAAAACCGACTTTAAAACCAATTTCATCTGCTGCCTATAACAGCTCAAGTGTATGGCCACATAAATTAGGTTACATTAACTATTGGGATATACTTATGTGTCCTATAATAATACGCAGTCATTTTAAATTTTACACAAGTTCCCTTTACAATTCATAATACACATAAAAAATATGTACATATGTTGTATGGAGACACCCTTTAATTTTTTAAGATTATGAACTGTTTTTAAAGCGGGACTAATCTGTAAGCATAATCTATTATATTACTAAAATTTTCAAAATCGGATCAGAAATGACTGAGTTCTGGAGGTACAAATATAAAAAACAACATTCAGCCGAACGTTTTACCTCCTTCTTGTTTGAAGTCGGTTAAAAATATAGCGCGTAATCGTACTTTTCTACAAAAAGGTCAGAGGCCTATAATTTCGAAAATATGGAAGAGCGCCAATTTTTTCACTTTATTTTTTTTTTTTACTTATTTTTTTATTTTATTATCAGCCCATATATTTATATCTTTGATTGGAGTTACTTGAAAAAACTAAATTTAAGCCATTAACTTTTTACTAAAGTTGAAATAAATTATTACTTACCAATTTTTTAACTGTGATGTTAAAACAAATTTTTATAAAAACTTGCAGTACCACACTTGAACACGCAGAAATTCCGAGACAAAAATGCTATCTGCACAACGTTTGAAACTTAAGTGGAACGAAGCCTAGAAAAAAGATCGTATACAACTATAGTCAACCAAGGCAAAATTATACATATTTTTTATATATGGAGATTGAGTATGGCAAAGCGAACCAATAAGCAGGTGGCAGCGCAAGCTAACCCACTATTTTGTTGTTGCTAATCATTACTGCCAAACTCCATATATTTAAAAATTTATGGCTTAAATTTAGTTTAGTCAAGGAATATATGAGGTGATAGAGAATTAAAAGATAAAGTTCAGAGGCCTTTAACTCCGAAAATATGAATGAGCGCCAATTTTTTCACTTTACTTTTTTTACATTTCTTTCTTTGATTGGAGTTACTTGAAAAAACTAGATTTAAGCCACTAACTTTTTTTACTAAAGTTGAAATAAATTATTACTCACTAATTTTTTATTTGTGATGTTAAAACAAATTTTTATAAAAGCTTGCAGTAAGACACTTGAACACGCAGAAATTCCGAGACAAAAATGCTATCTGCACAACGTTTGAAATTTAAGTGGAACAACGCCTAGAAAAAAAGATCGTATACAGCTATAGTCAACCAAGGCAAAAATTATACATACTTCTTAAGTATGGAGATTGCAGTATGGCAAAGCGAACCAATTACCAGGTGGCAGCGCAAGCGAATCCACTATTTTTTGCTGCTAATCATTACTGCCAAACTCCATGCATAAAAAAGTTGATGGCTTAAATCTAGTTTAGTCAAGTAACCCCAATCTAAGACAGGAGTATATGAGCTGATAGAGAATTAAAAGATCAAAAATTTAGAGGCCTTTAACTTCGAAAGTATGGATGAGCGCCAATTTTTTCACTTTACTTGTTTTTACTTATTTTTTAATTTTCTATCATCCCATACATTCTTTTCTTTGATTGGAGTTACTTGAAAAAACTCGGTTCAAGCCATTAACTTTTTACTAAAGTTGAAATAAATTATTACTCACCAATTTTTTAACTGTGATGTTAAAAGAAATTTTAATAAAAACTTGCAGTAAGACACTTGAACACGCAGAAATTCCGAGACAAAAATGCTATCTGCACAACGTTTGAAATTTAAGTGGAACGACGCCTAGAAAAAAAGATCGTATACAGCTATAGTCAACCAAGGCAAAAATTATACATATATTTTATGTATGGAAATTGCAGTATGGCAAAGCGAACTAATTACCAGGAGGCAGCGTAAGCGAATCCACTATTTTTTGCTGCTAATCATTACTGCCAAACTCCATGCATAAAAAAGTTGATGGCTTAAATCTAGTTTAGTCAAGTAACTCCAATCTAAAAAAGGAGTATATGAGCTGATAGAGAATGAAAAACTAAAAAGTTTAGAAGCCTTTAACTTCGAAAATATGGATGAGCGCCAATTTTTTCACTTAACTTTTTTTACTTATTTTTTAATTTTCTATCATCCCATACATTCTTTTCTTTGATTTGAGTTACTTGAAAAAAGTAGATTTAAGCCATTAACTTTTTACTAAAGTTGAAATAAATTATTACTCACCAATTTTTTAACTGTGATGTTAAAACAAATTTTTATAAAAACTTGCAGTAAGACACTTGAACACGCAGAAATTCCGAGACAAAAATGCTATCTGCACAACGTTTGAAATTTAAGTGGAACGACGCCTAGAAAAAAAGATCGTATACAGCTATAGTCAACAAAGGCAAAAATTATACATATTTCTTAAGTATGGAGATTGCAGTATGGCAAAGCGAACCAATTACCAGGAGGCAGCGCAAGCGAATCCACTATTTTTTGCTGCTAATCATTACTGCCAAACTCCATACATAAAAAAGTTGATGGCTTAAATCTAGTTTAGTCAAGTAACTCCAATCTAAAAAAGGAATATGTGAGCTGATAGAGAATTAAAAGATCGAAAGTTTACAGGCCTTTAGCTTCGAAAATATGGATGAGCGACAATTTTTTACTTTACTTTTTTACTTATCTTTTAATTTTCTATCATCCCATACATTCTTTTCTTTGATTGGAGTTAATTGAAAAAACTAGATTTAAGCCATTAACTTTTTACTAAAGTTGAAATATATTATTACTCACCAATTTTTTTACTGTAATGTTAAAACAAATTTTTATAAAAACCTGCAGTAAGACACTTGAACACGCAGAAATACTGAGACAAAAATGCTTTCTGTACAACGTTTGAAATTTAAGTCGAACGACGCCTATAAAAAGTTATCGTATACCGTTATATCAATTAAGGCGAAAATTATGTATATTTTTTATATATGGAGATTGCAGTGTGGCAAAGCGAACCAATTACCAGGTGACAGCGCATGCGAATCCACTATTTTTTGCTGCTAATCAGTACTGCCAAACTCCGTACATAAAAAAGTTGATGGCTTAAATCTAGTTTATTTAAGTAACTCCAATCTAAAAAAGGAATATATGAGGTGATAGAGAACTAAGAGATCAAAAGTTCAGAGTCCTTTAACTCCGAAAATATTGATGAGCGCCAATTTTTTCACTTTACTTTTTTACTTACTTTTTAATTTTCTAACAGCCCATACATTTTTTTCTTTGATTGAAGTTACTTGAAAAAACTAGTTTTAAGCGAATAACTTTTTACTAAAGTTAAAATAAATTACTACTCACCAATTTTTTAACTGTGATGTTAAAACAAGTTTTTATAAAAACTTGCAGTAAGACACTTGAACACGCAGAAATTCCCAGACAAAAATGGTATCTGCACAACGTTTGAAATTTAAGTGGAACGACGCCTAGAAAAAAAAAAATCGTATACAGCTTTAGTCAACCAAGGCAAAAATTATACTTATTTTTTATGTATGGAGATTGCAGTATGGCAAAGCGAACCAATTACCAGGAGGCAGCGCAAGCGAATCTACTATTTTTTGCTGCTAATCATTACTGCCAAACTCCATGTATAAAAAAGTTGATGGCTTAAATGTAGTTTAGTCAAGTAACTCCAATCTAAAAAAGGAGTATATGAGCTGATAGAGAATTAAAAGATCAAAAGTTTAGAGGCCTTTAACTTCGAAAATATGGATGAGCGCCAATTTTTTCACTTTACTTTTTTTACTTATTTTTAATTTTCTATCATCCCATACATTCTTTGCTTTGATTGGAGTTACTTGAAAAAACTAGATTTAAGCCATTAACTTTTTACTAAAGTTGAAATAAATTATTACTCACCAATTTTTTAACTGTAATGTTAAAAAGAGTTTTTATAAAAACTTGCAGTAAGACACTTGAACACGCAGAAATTCCCAGACAAAAATGCTATCTGCACAACGTTTGAAAATTAAGTGGAACGACGCCTAGAAAAAAAATCGTATACAGCTTTAGTCAACCAAGGCAAAAATTATACATATTTTTTATGTATGGAGATTGCAGTATGGCAAAGCGAACCAATTACCAGGAGGCATCGCAAGCGAATCCACTATTTTTTGCTGCTAATCATTACTGCCAAACTCCATGCATAAAAAAGTTGATGGCTTAAATCTAGTTTAGTCAAGTAACCCCAATCTAAAAAAGGAGTGTATGAGCTGATAGAGAATTAAAAGATCAAAAGTTTAGAGGCCTTTAACTTCGAAAGTATGGATGAGCGCCAATTTTTTCACTTTACTTTTTTTACTTATTTTTTAATTTTCTATCATCCCATACATTCTTTTCTTTGATTGGAGTTACTTGAAAAAAGTAGATTTAAGCCATTAACTTTTTACTAAAGTTGAAATAAATTATTACTCACCAATTTTTTAACTGTTATGTTAAAACAAATTTTTATAAAAACTTGCAGTAAGACACTTGAACACGCAGAAATTCCGAGACAAAAATGCTATCTGCACAACGTTTGAAATTTAAGTGGAACGACGCCTAGAAAAAAAGATCGTATACAGCTATAGTCAACCAAGGCAAAAATTATACATATTTTTTATGTATGGAGATTGCAGTATGGCAAAGCGAACCAATTACCAGGAGGCAGCGCAAACGAATCCACTATTTTTTGCTGCTAATCATTAGTGCCAAACTCCATGCATAAAAAAGTTAATGGCTTAAATCTAGTTTAGTCAAGTAACTCCAATCTAAAAAAGAAGTATATGAGCTGATAGAGAATTAAAAGATCGAAAGTTTACAGGCCTTTAACTTTGAAAATATGGATGAGCGCCAATTTTTTCACTTTACTTTTTTACTTATTTTTTAATTTTCTATCATCCCATACATTCTTTTCTTTGATTGGAGTTAATTGAAAAAACTAGATTTAAGCCATTAACTTTTTACTAAAGTTGAAATATATTATTACTCACCAATTTTTTAACTGTAATGTTAAAACAAATTTTTATAAAAACCTGCAGTAAGACACTTGAACACGCAGCAATACTGAGACAAAAATGCTTTCTGTACAACGTTTGAAATTTAAGTCGAACGACGCCTATAAAAAGTTATCGTACACCGTTATATCAATTAAGGCGAAAATTATGTATATTTTTTATATATGGAGATTGCAGTGTGGCAAAGCGAACCAATTACCAGGTGGCAGCGCATGCGAATCCACTATTTTTTGCTGCTAATCAGTACTGCCAAACTCCGTACATAAAAAAGTTGATGGCTTAAATCTAGTTTATTCAAGTAACTCCAATCTAAAAAAGGAATATATGAGGTGATAGAGAACTAAGAGATCAAAAGTTCAGAGTCCTTTAACTCCGAAAATATTGATGAGCGCCAATTTTTTCACTTTACTTTTTTACTTACTTTTTAATTTTCTAACAGCCCATACATTTCTTTCTTTGATTGAAGTTACTTGAAAAAACTAGATTTATGCGATTAACTTTTTTACTAAAGTTAAAATAAATTACTACTCACCAATTTTTTAACTGTGATGTTAAAACAAATTTTTATAAAAACTTGCAGTACGACACTTGAAAACGCAGAAATTCCGATGCAAATATGCGATCTTATATGCACAACGCTTGAAATTTAACTGGAATGACGCCTATAAAAAATGATCTTATACCGTTATATCAACTACGGCGAAAATTATACATATTTTTTTATATATAGAGCATGGCGAAATATGCCTTGATATCAGTGTTACCAGAACTTTTGTGTGTAAAATCTGCGAATTGCATTAATATTTCGGGATGAAATCTGCACCTTATTTTTAAAATCTTAAAATGCATTTTTGCTTTATTTTGAAAATGAAAATTTATATAATTATCTTTGATATAATTATCTATATGCTAAGAATATTTCTTCCATAAAAACAAAAATCAATCAAAAAACAATTTAAAAATGACAATTTATTTTTATACAATATTAAGGAAAATAATAAAAAAAAAACAAAAATAATGCAAGTCCATTTATTGCTTAAAAGGAATAGTATTTGCATACAGAATTTATAAATTATGTTACATATTTACATACGTAAAAGTTCTACTACATAATATTTATAAGCTTTTTATAAAAATTAATTAAATTTTTTATATTGTTTATAAATATTAGATGATATCTTAAAATATAAGTGTGTCGAAGCGGAAGTTTTTAAGTTATAAGCAATATTTTTTAAGTAGTATTCCTACTAAAAATTAGTTTTCTAAGCGATTGCGAAGTTTTGTTTTATTTAAACTTTTTAAATATAAATATTCTCGCGACATTTTCGATTAATGGGATAAAGTCGTTATATTTTGGACGAACGCTAAAAGTGTTGAAGAAGTGGAATCAGAACTAGTACTCCTTATTTGGAATACTTTTTTCCACAAATTAACTAAAGTGATTTCTTTATCATTTAGTATATTTTTAAGATCTATTACTTTCATCTCTCTAAACTCCGTCCCAGTCCCTCAGAAGATAGAAATTTAAGTTATGCATATGACGAACATAATACCAGTAAATGACATATTTATGCATATTATAATAAATAAATCTGATATTTGAGTTTTTATTATAGCAGCAGCTCCATCTGCTCCAAATCGAACCATTCTCTCTTTAAAATCAACGTCATCGAAGATAAAATATTTAACAGTTAATTTGTCAAATAGCAATTTGAAAATCTATGTAGACCCGAACTGTCATGCATAAGGGTATTTTATTTGAAAGATCTTTCTTAACGTAATTTTTTATGAAAATTAGAAGTTCAACTGTGGATATAAGAAATGAACTAAAATTGATTTTGGTTTAAGTTAATTTCACAGAAAACAAGAAAAATTTGTTGCCACCCAGATTTTAAAAAATCTTCGCGTCTGGGCCAAAAATCTTCAAATCTGGTTTTTGTCAATTTAAGAGGCTAAGATCAGCAAAATGCAGATGAATCTGTACTTCTGGCAACACTGCTTGATATGGCCTTGGCAGTATCAAGGCGAATCAATTAACAGATGGCAGCGTTAGAGAATTTATTATATATTGCTGGTAGAAACGAATGTCAAACTTCATATATAAAAAACAGTACACAGATTTTTTATATATGGAGTTTGAGAGTAGTGTTCACGGCGAAAATTAATGAATTCGCCTACGCTGCCACCTGGTAATTGATTCGCCTTGGGACGTATATTACCAGAAAATAATATCTAGTTCGCCTATTTTGCCACCTGTTAATTATTTTCCCTTGACCTGTACCTTGATTATAAAAGAGCGTTGCAACTCAAATTCAAAATAGGTGAGTGCATTGGGATTAATAATATAAAATTTTGCCAGCTATAGAAAATTAAAATAGGAAATAAAATGAACAAAAATATTTAACATTTTTTTGAAATTATCAAACAATAGTATAGGGAATTAAAATCAAACATCGGCAGCACCTTTGAGTTTGTAAAATAATTTTTTTATTCCTGTTAGAGCTATTTACACAAACAAAAAATAACTGTGTTTGGTGTTAATTTTTGCAGAATTGCATGTGCTTATTATGAATATAGTGATAAAAAAAAAAACTGCAGTATAATAACTCTAGAAAAGGTTTAAAATATTGTCCATTAGTTAAGTCTCTAATAATAATATTTTTATCCGCGCATGCGTAGATGCTATTGAGCAGATGATTGGCACCATAGTAGTAAATAAAAGATAAGTTGACGGCCAAATTTTGTATTTTAAATATAATTGACATATTAAAATATCATATTGACATATTAAAATATAAGATTGAAAAAACCGAAATATCGATGGAGCTTTTGACTGATTATTAGAACATCTGCTTCTAGTTATGTAGCATCTACACAAGTTAAATAGACCCTTTAACTACACAAATACTCGATATACGACATATTATACATAAAACTTTGGGCGTCCGCAACTCCGAAACTAAGGGTTGTTGCAACATTTTTTACTTAACATTTTCACGAAAAAATCTGTTAAATCTGCAACTTATTTTAAAAATCTTTAATGAATCTTTAAACGCATTTTCCTTTATTTTAAAAAATGGCTAAATCAATACAAACATTTATGTATGAAAATAATAAAAAAAAAACAATACAATTACATTTATAATTTTTAATAGTTTTGACATATGTTTATATAAAATTAAGGTTATTTAATATGAATTTTGCATTGCCGATTTGATAAATATTGACAGCAAATAAAAAAAAAGAAATTTTTAAGCACCCATATAATTGTCATAAAGGACTTAAAACCAACTCTACGGAGAGCCAAAGCGTTTGCGACGGAGGTAAAATCTTTTTGGGTTTAATATTTAATAAAACTTGTGTTCTATCAAACTGGTTATAATGTTCTATAATGTTCGACAAATAATTTTATACATCTCTACCTAGCATCTCCACAGCAGAAAGAACAGAAGTTATACAACGACGAACATAATACCAGTGAGTAACATTTATAACAAATATAAGAAATATAATATTTTACTTTTTAAAATTTAGGCAACTGAATGTTTTTGCCTGCTCCATCTGCTGCAAATCTAACCATGTTGTCTTACAGTCAACATCTTTATCGATAAAATATTTATTTATATTTAAGCGTCTATTTCTGCCAAGCCAAAAAACAAATTTGAAAATCTATGCAGGCCCGAACTGTCATGCATAAGAATTTTTTATTTCATTTATTGATTAAATTTATATGAAAAAAACTTCTAAAAACCTTTTTTTATAAAGAAATTTTTTTAAATTAGTCAACGTAATAGAAGTTGTCAAACAGATTATAAAAAAAGCTTCGATTTTAGGCCAAAAATCTTCAAATCTGGTTTTTGAAAATTTGAGGGTTTAAAATCTGCAAAATGCAGGTAAATCTGCACTTCTGGCAACAGTGGGCGAAAGGCCAATTAAATTCGCCTTAATAGTTTTTTTAGTAATATTGCCAGATAAGCAGGAGTTTGAAGGTTACCACACCTGTCAAAACTATTGATTAAATATTATACATATGTGCAATATTTATGGCCAATTTTTAACATCGTATTAAGTTTCATTTATCTTTAAATGCTATTAAAATACGAAATTCCCTTTTTTAGTGCAAATTTAAATGGCACTTGAATGAATCTTAAATGGCACTTAAAGTTCATTTAAATAACATATTTTTACCATATCGAACACATAGTTCAAAAGTGACTAAATTCTAAATTTAATTTAAGTGCTCATTATCTAGTGTGTATATATTAAACAAGTAAAAATAACTTTTCATACCATAATCGTTATGGATTTTCTGTTAAGTAGTCCAACATTTTTGTTTTTAACCATTTCGATTCAGGACTAATAATGCTTTTTCCAATATCTAAAAAGTTAAAATTTGGAGTTGCGTCACTTTTGAACTAGGTTTCGCAAAAGTAAACGAACATATTCAGCCATTGATAGAACAAAATTATATATTTTGCACACATTAAGATAGCTTGTGGTATTAAAAAAGTTAAATATAAAAATATAATAAGTTTAGGTGCATAAAATAACTTAAGCAAACTTATACAATTGTGCAAATACATTAAATTATATGTGGTAAACTATAATGTACATTAGATAACTTTTCGTCAAGTTTCGTTAAATGTCATTTCTTTAAGCAAGGTACGAAAGTGATCTCACTTTCCGTATAGAAACAGCTGATGCTGCTTTGTGTTATACATTTATAAAGTAAAATTGTAATCAAGACTTACAATGTTAAATTTTTAATTAATAAAAATGTAGAAAAAAAAACGTTTTGTTTCTGGCCAATTTTCAACAAATATAATAAATTCAAATTAAATTTGTATTTATACACACATACGTATATATACGATATAAGGGCTTGCATTTTTTAGTATGGTTGCGAACAAAAACAAAACAGAAAATAACTTGTAATAGTTTTTAATTTAACTTAGAACATGAACCAAAAGATGTAAATGTGTATGTGAATGTTATTAAATACATAAAATATCGTTTTCGTTTTAAAATTTTTTTTATTTATATAGAAATTATTTTTGGCAAAGTACGAATTAAACATATATGTGCAACTGTGGTAAATAAGTTCCTAAATTTATGTAAGTACATTGTAGTCACCTCAATTTCTTTAATATAGTACCTAAGAATTTGATAGGCTTTTCGTTGGATTTTTTACATAAGCTAAAGCTAGCTTATACCCATTATAGTTGGGCCTTATCGCATACATTTATTCCATGATTCGCCATGGTATATACATGTGGCAGCGCAGGCGAATTAGCTTTTTTTGCTTTTGCCAAATGTATATACCATGGCTAATCATGGAATTAGTGTTGCCTGTTTTTAGCTTTTTTGACAATACAAAATACAAAAATACATTCTTTATATTAATCAAAATATTGTACATAATAAATAAATTTTAAAAACAAACATACAACAAATATAATTGCTTTATAAATAAAAAGAAAAGCGCAGCAATTGATAAGTTAATAGTTTGTTTTAAAAGAATGTGTAATAATTGAATTTTGCATTCACAGATCTTAAAGCGGGCTCGGCGCAGACCATATTCCTTTATTTTTAAGTAATTCTCCAATCGAGTAGAAAATATTTTATTTTTTAGTTAGGAGTAAAAATAATTCATTTTTTACCTCCATTGCTTATAAATAAACTTAAAATAAAAAATCTGTGAAATCAGCAAATAAAGTGTGTGACTGATTCTTCTTTTTCAATTATCTTAAAAATAAGAGGAAAATTGTAGCTCTTTAGCAAAATTTTACTCAAAAGAAACCGCGCAAAATTAGAACCTGTTGTAACATTGTTGCGTTTTCTGACAAGCTTCCATTTTTTTTGCTTTATAAACTTTTTTCCTTCTACAGAAACAAAAATAAAATGAAAATGTTAATTAATAAAAAAATTTTTACTCGGATTCTTTTTATGTTAATTTACTTAAATCGTGCTTGAATCCTTTAAGTATAAATATTTTATGATATTTTCATGACATTATCAAGCACGCATAAATTTTTAATTTTAAGCGAGGTTTTAAATTTTTGCTCCGTACTTACGTATAATGTTTTTTCTCTGTGTTTTGTTTGCAATACTAAAGACACGATGTTGCAAACACAAAATCAAATTAAATATGAATTCTTGACTGGTCATCCACTATGTGTACATCGACGCGTCTAGCACGCGTCACGAAGATGACATTCAGCATTATGATGACCTCTTTATACATACATATGTCCAATATTTAAAGTGACCCACACACAAGTAATATAATTTTACTTATCTTCATATTGTTCAATTATATTGCTTGTGTGTATGCCATATTGAAACGTGGTACAATATATGGAAAGAAATCTTAAAACTCTTGATTTACAAGAATATATACTTATTTAAAAGTGTTTCAATATACATCATATACCAGAAGTTTTGTACTACTTTATTTAGTCTTATATTATTTAATTCTTCTGGTGGCACCACTGCCACGAAATTTTTCTAAAATAAATTTTGTGATTATATGTATGTATGAGTTGTAAATCGTCATTATGTCGATAATTCAACAATTCAAGAATTATAGTAGTATTTAAACGACGATCAACTTGCTAACAATAACAGCTATTCAGTAAAGCGAATATCAGCGTTACTAAATATCTAATTTCTTGCTAAGTAATATTAAGTCGTTAAAAAAACTAGTTAATATCACTAAGGAAATTGTACCACGGAAAAATATATGGACTCACTTTATACGATGACTTTTTTCCGTGCCCTTTTTTTGGAAGTATGTTATTTATATATTTCACTTTTAGCTATTGGCTTCTTGCTTTGTTTTATTTTCTTTACTCCTTGAAAGTTGCAAATGGAAAATAAAATTATTTGAAGAAAAATAATAATTTATAAAAATTATTTTATTGACATGCAATTAAAAGTTTGGTAGCATTCGAACACATGCTTATCTGGCAATATTGTACAGAAAATGATCCAGGCGAATTCATTTTGAGCGTTAGTATACATACACACTTGTTGAAAAGCTAAAGTAGTGTAGTTGATGGTGGCCTTCAAGGCGAATCAATTATCAGGTAATGGCGAAATTAATGAACTCGCCTACGCTGCCACCTGGTAATTGATTCGCCTTGGTGGACTCCTATTCGTATGCTCGGTAAGTTTGGTACATTTTTGTTTAAATGAATAAACCATATTTTAATTTAAAGGGCGTTTTGGTATGGTCTACAAAGTGCAAGAGAAGAAAAAAATCCAAACGCATGTGTGCCGCTAAAGTCATCAAATAATTTAAATCGAGAGATCGTGTTGAAGTTCAAGAAGAAGTTTCCATAATGATATCATCAAAACCCCGCAGACTATTGCAATTGACAGCTTCGTTCGATAGATCCCGAGAAATGGTAATGGTCATGGAAAAGTATGTACTCGTATTTAGGAAATATTTTTCTTTTTTAATTAAAAAATATTTTCTGGCAGGAGAACTAGGAGATCTTTTCGGACGTATTGGGGCTGATGATTTCACTTTTAACAGATTGTGATTGCATATATTTTGTACGTCAAGTGTGTGAAGGAGTGGCCTAGCTGCACAGGCGATAGTACATTTGGATCTTAAACCAGAAAATACCATCTGCGAAACACGATCATTCCATCAAATAAAAATTATTCATTTTGATTTGGCTCAACGTCTTAAAACTGATTCACCGTAGAGAGTTTTGTTTGGAACACACGAATTTATACCACCAGAAATAATAAGCTATGAATCCATAGGTTTTCAATCGGACATGTGAAGTGTTGGTGTTAAATGTTATGTACTGTATGTATTATTAATAAATTATATATATACATATATGTACAATTTTTTTTAGCAAAAATTTTATTTTTTATGTTTGGTATTACAGGTTGTCTGGCCTTTCACCTATTATGGGTGACTGACGTAAAAACGCTTTCAAATATTACACGCGCTGCTTATGATTTTGATGACAGATGCCTTTGGCTGTGTATCAGCAGGCTAAACACTACCGAATTTATTAGCTCATTGTAAAGATCGTTGGACAGCGGAACAATGTTTTCTAATTAAATTTCCTACATTATATTAAAAAAAAAAAAACGAAAATTTATAGTTTAATAATTAATAATATTGATTAGAAATTTTATTAAACCACTAATGTATTTTGCCAAATTATGACCAACATTTCTTTGTTTTATTAGTATTCATTTAATTAGAAATTTTAGGTTGGTAAAATGTAAAATTGCTCTATATTCAGTGAATAAATTTCAAACTGACGGTCTTCTAAAGTTGTCGTGTAACAGGTCCATTGCATGTGGAATTTTAAGGGCGTAAATCTAGTTTATAGACGCAGCTTAATATTTAAATAAAAGTTGCGTAAAATGAAATAGTAAGTAAAAAATTTGGAGTCGCGGACCTCTAAGATTCATGATTTGAAATATATCGAGTATTTCAATATTTGTTATGTATGTTAATTTAATTTATCGTGCTTAATTCCTTCTAATATAAATATTTTATGATATTGTCATGAAATACATATTTATATTTGAAGCAATTAAGCACGATTAAAATTAATTGTAAATTACTTTTTTTATTAATAGGGTAATGCACCAGTAGTCAGCAGTTTGAAGTGATGGCGTTATGAGTGTAAGCCATGTATTGTTATATCAACTATATATTACTGTTCAAAAATTATTTGGTTTTACACTCAATGGACTATTTTTAAATATATTTGTATGAAGTTTGAGTAAATTAAGTGTTTTCTCAAATGTACCATTTGTGCCCATAGTCGGCATATATACATATTCCTTAATCCGGCATTTGCTAACCCAGTTGTCGGCATGGTATTTTTTATAAGGGAGAGACAAAACCCAAACAAAAATTTAAAATTTTTATTTAAAATAAGAGCTATTTAAATTCCTTCGCGTAAAAAAAGAATCAACTTTCATAAAGTAGTTAACTTCATAAGTAGTAAACTTCAGTTTCCAGCCTGTACGAACAAGGTTAAATTACATTTTAGAAAACAAGTATACATTATCCTTTTAGCTCATTGTATCCTGTTCTGCCAATTTTTATCATAAACTCCATAAACAATAACCAGTTGAAAGGAATATATTATGTAGAAATTAAAACTTCTACATATGTGTATTATTTTTAGATTCCTTACGTTTTTTACTCTTTTTCTTTATATTTGTTCGAATTGACCATTTTACCAACTAATATAAATATCCTGTCAAATTAACTTGAAAAAATTCTCTCCCTAGTAGTTTCGAATAATTTTTTCATGCATTATTTTCCCAACAAAAGCCATGCTTTATTTAAATAAATGCTACTATTCAGCTAAAAATCAATTTCAAATAATACTTATCGCCAGAAGAGTATGTTCATAAGGTTTAAATTGTTATTTGTTTCATATATTCAATTTTCATAAAATTTGTTCTTTACTTTCTATTCCTTTTCATAATTTGTGGTAAAAATGCTGAAACATACACATTTTTATAAATAAAAGCGTATATGTTTGTAGAAGAATGTAAAAAATACTAAAGTGCATCAATATTAATATCAAGCCAAAAATATTTCCTGTTTTCCAACTCTGTTATTTATTAAGGGGATTTTCATTATATGTCATATCGACGCCGACCAAAAAAAAGTTGACGCCTTTAGAATTTACTTATAATTTTTTGAGAAATGTGGCAACACCTTGAACTACACAGAAAGTTTAAAATCGATATTTAATGAACTTATTGAGCATATATCGATTTAATCTGTTGTAGATATGGTTATATATAAGTAGTGGAATCAATTACTTGCAATATTGAAATTTTCAAAAAAAATTGTCCCCAAACTAACATGTCCTCAAACTATGCGGTAGACATACAGAACTTTGAGGACTGTCCTCAAAGTATGCAAATGTCCCCAAAGTATGCTATAGACTGAAAAATTGTCCTTGAAGTATGCGCCATACATACATATATATATATATATATATATATATATATATATATATATATATATATATATATATATATATATATATATATATATATATATATATGTACAATGCATTCAAAAAACTAAACTTAGTTACATAAATCTATATCATTTTAAATATTGAAAAAAAATATCATACGAAAAAAAATTTTTTTCTTACCCCCTGTTTACATTAGACAATACTGTCATGACAATAGCAATACATACACACTTTTTTACTAATACATGAACACTTTTTCAATTGTCTGAATTACTGTCTTGAATATTTTGAAGACAGTAAATAAGACAGTGATTTGACGTATGCCGACAATTTTATTATAATTTTTTAAAGTCAATGATATTTGAATAATTTTATTATTTATTTACTAAAATTGTCCCTGCATATATCAATAGAAATGGAAAGAAAGCAGGAAAAACGCTAAAATTTGGTTTTTTTTTGTTTCCGAGAGCGCGAGGTTTCTTGCTCAAAATAAACTGTCATAATTATTGTCTGGACGCCTACAACACAAAAGCAATTGTCGCCATTGTCAAGAACTAATACGTATTATTTTATTGTCATGACAGCATTGTCAAATGTAAACGTGGCGTTAAACAGCTACGACGTCTTAAGTGCTGGTAATTATAATCTCCGGCCGGTGAAAAATTTGTTAAAGCCGGTTCAGCTTTAAATATACAGACGCAAGAGAAGAAAATAAACTCTGAGAAATGTCAAACTTATTAACAGGGTTGCAAAAAACGGAGTATTTTTGTTGTGCATAACAAAAACGTAAACAATATTTGACAAAAAATAAGCGTTTTTAAAAGCGATCACAACTCGTTAATTTTTAATGGATTGAAAAATAAAAACTTGAATAGAAAGCCCTAAGCTTGCAGAATCAGATTTTTCGGTTGTCACTTTCGCCATTTTAGAAATACATGAGTTGTACCTAAAACATTTAGTCATCAAATGTAATGGTTTCTTAGTTATAAGATCCAAACTAAGAGCCATGCATCACAGCGACTAACGCCAATCGATAGAGGCTAAAAATACGAGTAAAACGTGGTCCCAATTGTTTTGTAAGAAACTTTCTGGAAAAAGTTATAGGGTAGCAAACTTAAGAAAAATACAAAAAAGCATTTATAATATATCAAGTTAGTTTTTCATTCATTACTCGAAAATGATTTCGCGCGCACATATCGCACCACGAGCGATCGATAGAGGACCAAAATACGAATCAAACGTGGTCCACATTATTTTCTAAAAAAATTTCTGGAAAAAGTTATAGGATAGCAAACGTTAGAAAATTAAAAAAAAAACATTTATCATATATCAAATTAGTTTTTCATTCATTACTCGAAAACGATTTCGCGCGCACATATCGCACCACGAGCGATCGATAGAGGACCAAAATACGAATCAAACATGGTCCACATTATTTTCTAAAAAACTTTCTGGAAAAAGTTATAGGGTAGCAAACTTTAGAAAATTAAAAAAAAGCATTTATAATATATCAAATTAATTTTTCATTCATTACTCGAAAACGATTTCGCGCGCACATATCGCACCACGCGCGATCGATAGAGGACCAAAATACGAATCAAACGTGGTCCACATTATTTTCTAAAAAACTTTCTGGAAAAATTTATAGGGTAGCAAACTTTAGAAAATTAAAAAAAATGCATTTATAATATATCAAAGTAGTTTTTCATTTATCACTCCAAAACGAGATCGCGCGCACACATCCCACTACCCAGAATCGATAGGGGATAAAAATACGAATAAAACCTGATACAAGTTGTTTTCTGAAAAACTTTCTGAAAAAAATTATTAAACAGCAAACTTTGAAAAATTAGTAAAAGTCGACAAAATATTTTAAACTAGTATTTCGTTCATTACTCCAAAACGAGGTCGCGCGCACATATCCCGCTACCCAGAATCGGTAGGGGACAAAAATACGAATAAAACGTGGTATAAGTTATTTTTCGAAAAACTTTCTGCTTTCCGTATAAAGCATTCACAGTTATTTTAATGTTAAATATAATAAATGCTCTATAATTATTTATTTTTTCAGTGTATGGTGAGTTCATTGGTTTCAATTCCATTCATTAAAGTTTAGGTCTGGCAATGTAGATCATTGAGGTAAATATCTTTTCCTTCTGGAATTTGCTTTTTAAACAATTCTACTACAAGCATTAACAGCGTGGCTACATTTGGGTCAATATGGTTTAAATTTCGATTTGGTTACTAGTAAAAAGACACCTGAAGAAATAATGGAGCCCATACTGTGTACCCAAGTGATGATTGCCCAGGTTTGTTTTGCAAACAGACATTTTTAAACTTGTGGACACAAAATAAAAATACTTTTGCTTGTTTTTAGGGTAATTCAGGCATGTGGCGTCGCAATGGTTATTCTCTACTTCATCAGTTGTACTTCTATCGTAATGTACGATGTCGCACCGAAATGTTAGATCGTGATATTGTGGGTATGCAGATTGGAGCTTCTCTTATTGAAAGCAATCAATATTTAATTCATTTGCTTAACAAGAGAGGGACCTAGTAGGGGATTTGGAGGAGAACAGCATAATCATAAAAGTAGTGTAGATACAAAAACTAGTAAAGCTCCAGTTAGTAACAATAATAATAGCAGCAATAATACCACCGCTCCACCCAACACTAGAATATTAACAGGAGTAGGAGGCACGGGCAGTGATGATGGTACATTACTAAGCACCAAAACCACCACCAGGGGCCAACAACAACAGCAGCAGCAACAGTCTGCCTTGCCCGCAGGCACAACCACTGCCTCTTCTTTAGGCAACTTAAATACCACATTGGGCTCTGGTGTTATAAAATCCATTAATAATATTAATCTCAATAGCGGTTTATCAGGTGAAGATGAGGCCAATATGTTTTGCGGTCCCATAAATGCTCGTAACCTTTTTTGGAATATGACTGGTATAGCAAAATGGCGATGTGTGCTTATGAAAAGAATGACGCTAGACGAGGACGACGATGCTATTGGCCCAACACAAACCCCCATTTGTAATGGCACTTCATGTATTAATCTAAGACTACGCAATTTTGAACCCACCTGGCATCCTCTAACACCCGATTTAACTCAGTGTCGCAGTTTGTGGTTAAACAATCTAGAAGTGCGTGTTAATCATCGAGACTCGTCACTTATTTCCATAGCCAATGATCTATCAGAGGTGACAAGTAGTAAAACTTTATATGGCGGTGACATGTTGGTGACCACAAAAATCATACAAGCCATGTCAGAGAAGATGTATCATGACAAAGAAACTTTTCCCGATCAACGTTTAAGGGAAGCCATGATTTTGGAATTACTACAAGGTGTTGTCAAAACAGGTTCAAATCTTTTAGATGAGTCACAACTATCGTCGTGGTTAGATCTTAATCAAGAGGATCAAATGAGAGTAGCAACATCTTTGTTGACCGGTTTGGAGGATAATGCTTTTCTTTTAGCGGACACCATTATAAGAGAACGTAATGTGGTCCAGAAGGTTAAAAATATTTGTAAGTTATTTCAATTTTCTTCCTTTTAACACCCGTCGTTAAATTTTTCTTTAAATATAAACTTTATTTTGTAGTGCTGTCGGTGCGTGTTTTAGAAACCAAAAGTATACAAAACAATGAAGTCTTTCCCGATGCTGAACAGTGGCAAATAAGTGATGATAGAATCGAATTGCCCCGTGCTGCCTTAATTGAAAACAGTGAGGGCGGTTTAGTGCGCATAGTCTTCGCAGCATTTGATCGTTTGGAATCGATACTTAAACCCTCCTATGATCATTTTGATCTTAAATCTGCCCGAAATTATAGTAAGTTAAAAAGAAGGTTGTTTTTATTTTTAATTTGAACTTAAAATGTGTTTTTTTTTTCTTTTTATGAAAAATTAGTACGCAATACTGCCATTTTAGCAAATGATACCGATTCTGCGAATTCGCCTCAACGCATACGTATTTTGAACAGCAAAGTAATATCAGCCAGTTTGGGTAAGGGACGTCATATACAATTGTCCCAACCTATTAAACTTGTATTGAGACATTTGAAAATGGATAATGTTACCAATCCCACTTGTGTCTTTTGGAATTACATAGACCAGTAAGTGTTAATTAAAAAAGAGAATGAATTTGTTTTTTGTGTTTATTGAATGTTCGTTGGTGTTTTTAGTGCCTGGTCTGCTAATGGCTGTATTTTGGAGTCCACTAATCGCACTCACAGCACTTGCATGTGCAATAATTTAACCAACTTTGCCATTTTGATGGATGTAATGGATGATCATACTCATTCCTTGTTTACCATGTTCGATGGCAATATGCGTATATTGATTTATGTTAGCATATCTATCTGTTTGGTATTCATTGTGATAGCCTTATTAACATTGAAAATATTCAATGGAGTATTTATTAAGGTAAGAACCTCAAGACAACAGGATCATTTAAATCGTTCGCGTAGAAGCCAAGGTGGCAGTTCAGCAGCGGCTTCAATCGGAAATAGTATGGGAGGCAGTACTAGACGACAAAATAATATTATAGAACAGACTCATGAGTCTATACAAATAACTAATGCTACCAATACTAATACTGCAAATGCAATAGCTGCAAATATTGCTTCAAATGCCACGAATAATATACAAAATTTGCAACAGCAATTAAATTTACAACATTTACAAAATCTTACACAGGCACCTTCCAATTTAAATGCCAATAATTTTATACAGCACAATTCAATACGTCACTCGAATCGTAATAATCTTAATGCAAATAATTATAACTTACAACAGTTGCAACAACAGCAGCAACAGCAACAAGTTGTAGCTGCTGCTGCTGCCGCCGTGGTTGTGGCCAATAATAATCAACGCAATTTACAAATGAACAATTTGAATTTAAGTCTTAATAATATTATGTATTAATATATTAATTTATACTCATATTTTTAAATAAAAAAAGGGGGCGCTATGTTATACAGTCTTATCCTGGGTAATTATGTGCCGCAAATCACGTACCGCTCTAAAAAATAAAGAACACACTAGACTGACCAATGTTAGGTAAGTTTTCCGTGAAATCTTTGGAAAATAAAAAATAATGTAAAAGTTATTTTATAAATGAATTAAAATTTAGTTTTTTCGGCTTAGGTTCATTTTTTTTAAATTTAATTTTTAAAGAATTTGAAAGGAAAACATCTTTAGATATTAAATCTAGATATTAAACTTTAAAATAAAAAACCTAAGCCAAAAAAAGTTAATTTTAATTTATTTATTATAAATCGACGTCGTGGAAGGGGAGGAGTGGGGAGAAGACAGCAGGTAATTTTTAATAAAATAGTAATTTTTAATAAAATAATAATTCTTGCAAAAAAAAAACCGACTACAAAATATATATACTTGTTATTATGAAGGGACACCCTTTAATTTTATATTTATTTTTATGTTACTTTTTGCTATTGAGAGCTATAATAATAAGCATTTTTAATAAGTTTTATTGTGGTGCTCTATACGGTTCAAAATACACCTAAAAAACATGTATGTTGTATGGGGACAGATACCTGTTAATTTTTAACTGTTTTTAAAACGGGACCAATAGCATAATCTATCAAATTACAAAAAAAAATTTCAAATTACTGAGTTATGCGGGCACAAACATAAAAAAAGCAACATTCAGTCAAATTGATAACCTCCTTTTTTTGAAGTCTGTTAAAAAAATATTGTAATTAAGTTAAACTTTTTCGTTTAGCAAAGCGGTCGAAATGTTCGTACAAAACAACCGCAATGGGCTCGACCACAACAACAGCAAACACCACAATTGGCTCCACAACAACAACAACAACCACAATGGGCTACACAACAACAACAACCACAATTGTCTGCTCCACAACAGCAAACATTACAATGGGCTCCACCTCAGCAACCACCACAATGGGCTGTGCAACCACAACAACCACCACAATGGGCTGCACCGCAATGGACTGCACCACAATGGGCTCAACAACAACCACAATGGGCTGCACCACTACAATGGGCTCCACCACAATGGGCTGCACCACCGCAATGGGCTGTGCAACCACAACAGCAAACACCACAATGGACTCCACCACAACAACAGCAAACACCACAATGGGCTCAACAACAACCACAATGGGCTCCACCACAACAACAGCAAACATCACAATGCGCTCCACCACAACAACAACAACCACAATTGTCTGCACCACAGCAACAAACACCACAATGGGCTGCACCACAACAAGTGGTTCCACCAAAGAGGGCTCCTGCAGAACAACCCCATAGTTATGTTCCGCTTTCACCATATACCTCTTTAACAACAACAGCAGCAGTTCCACCAACAGCACTTGATCCACCCACAGCAAACGCTCCAACATCAGCAGCAGTTCTACCAACACCAACCGTTCCACCAACAGCAGCGGCTTCACCAACAGAAACTTCTCCACCAGCAGTAGTAGCATCACCAACAGAAGAGTCCTAGGCAGATGCATCGGTAATTTTAATTTTAGCAGAAACATTTTTACGAAGTAACTAATGCTTTTTATTTTCAGTTTCCAATATTTTTTAATTTATTTATATTTTCATTAAATGATTTAATTTATATATGTATGTATGTAAAGTGAACTAATATAAAATAAAAATATTCTTTTTTTACTAAGGTCCAAAAATAATAAACTAGGTTAAATAAATAATGGTTTAGGCCTACCGGGGAAGCCAGCCATTTAAAACAATTGGCAACGCACTATGTGTAGTACCTCAGTGGTAGTGTGGAAACCTACACATAAAAATTCTTTATTTTTAGGAAAATTGAAATGAAATACAGTGAAGTGCCAATAGATAAGCGATTGAAAATTCAAGAATCGAAGCAGCGCATAAAGGGCTTTAAGAATTTATTATAAGTAAATTTTTAGTTTTCTAAGGTAATATGTTATTTAATATTAAAAAATTATAAATATCCTTACTAAATATATTCATTACAGTGATTATGTGAACCGCTGTGGATGCAGTATGTTTTAATAATGCAGGAACAAAGAAAATGGTTTCTGGTGCTAAACTACCTACTGGACACAAATAAATGCAAAAACCAATCGGTCCTTTTCAGGACCAGCAAAAATATTTTAGAAAGAGATTATTATTTTCAAAAAATTATGTTTTGTTTACTATTTATTACTATAAGTTAAAAATGTATACAAGTAAAAAAAGTATTTACAAGAGCTTTAAACTTAATAAATATAAATCCAACATTATGATCGAAATTAAATATTTTACTAAATATAAAGTAAAAGGCATAAGAAAATTCAACACAAACATCGACAATCATTAGTATTATCCATGGCAGCAGTAATGCCCATTTATCCTAAAATAAAGAGCAGTTAAAAACATTTAAAAACAAGAGTGCTACATTCGGCTATGCCGAATCTTATATACCCTTCATCATGTATGTTAATCTATTTTAGTGAAATAACTTTGGAACAAATCTAGTTTACGAACGCAGCTTAAAAATTAAAAAAAGGCTCGTAACCCTTAAACTAAGGGTCAGCCCCAATTCTTCCCATTTAACATTTTTTTGCTTAAAATTTAATTTTACACCCTTTAGACAACTTTTTATTAATTTTTAAGCTGCATTCGTAAACTAGAATCAAAAAAACAAATATTAGAATGACAAAGAATTATAAAATAATAAAAAAATTAAGTAAGATAAATATTTTTTTTTAATAATTTTACACAAAACTGTCATCGGCTTTTAGTGGGTTAAGCATTTTTTTTTTAATTTTAGTATTTTCCAAAAGTCATTTCAAAAGCTTTTAAATGATACCCATATTGACCATAATGACATTGCCATTGAGTGCCCATTTTTTCGCTGGATGCTTTTTTCTTATTTTTTAGTTCTCTATCTCCCTGTATATTTGTTTTTTTGATTGGAGATACTTCATTGTTCCAAATGTTATGGAGAAATTAGATGCAGGCGTGGTGTTTTGCCCACTGCCTCGAAGGACATGGACCGATAATGCTGATATCCAATAGCACCTCTTTCCGCACTATGTCTAATCGATTGACGTATTTATTTATTTTTTTTTTGTGAAATGATTTCAACACTAACACGGACGGACAGACGGACATCGCTTAATCGACTTCGCTATGCATAAAGATTCAGAATATACTTATTTACTTTATGGATATTGTAGAAATTACACACGAAATGACAAACTAATATATACAAAAAATTTCACATCAAATGTTTTTGACAGGCCAGACCTAAATTTTAATGAATGAGGGTTTTCACATTAGACTAATTTTTAATCCGCACAACTTTTGTTCTTTCGTATTCACACAAGACTAATTGTGCTGGCATAAAATTGTGCACGTATACACAGCTTTGTGTGTGTTAGTAATTTCTTTGTTTATTTCATGTTTGCCTTTCGTTCGTTAAACACATACATAAAATGCGGAAATGTGGCTGAAATAATTTATGATGAATTGGCAATAATTTTAGGAGGAATTTCTAGTGGCTGTAACTTGCAAGCTGCATCATCACTCCTAGAAGTTGAAGATTTCAATTAATATTTTATTCATAAACAGAAGATGAAGAAGATTTCAATTAATATTTTATTCATATTTGACAAAAAGTTCGTTTTCAATTTTTTTCCTGTAAAATACATATAAAAATTAACTTTAAACTTAATTTCCTTTGATAAAATATAATAAGAAAATTGAATTCAATCATAATAGAATTCATCATTGATGTATTCATGTTTACGCGTCGATGGACGACTAAACACTAAAAATCGCTCTGCAAAAAAAAAAAAAAAAACGCAGAACCTGTGTTTTCATAAGTGTGTATGTGTTAGTTTTGTTCTGCTTGTGCGGGGTTGAAGCTGGTTGAAAAATTGAGCCAACCAAAAACCACTCTCCTCACCGAAAAAGCCTACAAACTGCGATTTTATGCCAGCACAATTAGTCTAATGTGAAAACCCTCAATGGGATTGAAAACAATGAACTCACCATACACTGAAAAAATAAATAATTATAGAACATTTATTATTTTTAGCATTAAAATAATTTTGAATGCTTTATACGGAAAGCAGAAAGTTTTTCGAAAAATTTTTTATATCACGTTTTATTCGTATTTTTGTCCCCTATCGAATCTGGGTAGTGGGATGTGTGCGCGCGATCTCGTTTTGGAGTAATGAATGAAATACTAGTTTAAAATATTTTGACGACTTTTACTAATTTTTTAAAGTTTGCTGTTTAATAACTTTTTTCAGAAAGTTTTTCGAAAAATAACTTATACCACGTTTTATTCGTATTTTTGTCCCCTATCGATTCTGGGTAGTGGGATATGTGCGCGCCATCTCGTTTTGGAGTAATGAATGAAATACTAGTTTAAAATATTTTGACGACTTTTACTAATTTTTCAAAGTTTGCTGTTTAATAACTTTTTTCAGAAAGTTTTTCGAAAAATAACTTATACCACGTTTTATTCGTATTTTTGTCCCCTATCGATTCTGGGTAGTGGGATATGTGCGCGCGATCTCGTTTTGGAGTAATGAACGAAATACTAGTTTAAAATATTTTGACGACTTTTACTAATTTTTTAAAGTTTGCCGTTTAATAACTTTTTTCAGAAAGTTTTTCGAAAAATAACTTATACCACGTTTTATTCGTATTTTTGTCCCCTATCGATTCTGGGTAGTGGGATATGTGCGCGCCATCTCGTTTTGGAGTAATGAATGAAATTCTAGTTTAAAATATTTTGACGACTTTTACTAATTTTTCAAAGTTTGCTGTTTAATAACTTTTTTCAGAAAGTTTTTCGAAAAATAACTTATACCACGTTTTATTCGTATTTTTGTCCCCTATCGATTCTGGGTAGTGGGATATGTGCGCGCGATCTCGTTTTGGAGTAATGAACGAAATACTAGTTTAAAATATTTTGACGACTTTTACTAATTTTTCAAAGTTTGCTGTTTAATAACTTTTTTCAGAAAGTTTTTCGAAAAATAACTTATACCACGTTTTATTCGTATTTTTGTCCCCTATCGATTCTGGGTAGTGGGATATGTGCGCGCGATCTCGTTTTGGAGTAATGAACGAAATACTAGTTTAAAATATTTTGACGACTTTTACTAATTTTTCAAAGTTTGCTGTTTAATAACTTTTTTCAGAAAGTTTTTCGAAAAATAACTTATACCACGTTTTATTCGTATTTTTGTCCCCTATCGATTCTGGGTAGTGGGAATTGTGCGCGCCATCTCGTTTTGGAGTAATGAATGAAATACTAGTTTAAAATATTTTGACGACTTTTACTAATTTTTCAAAGTTTGCTGTTTAATAACTTTTTTCAGAAAGTTTTTCAGAAAACAACTTGTACCAGGTTTTATTCGTATTTTTATCCCCAATCGATTCTGGGTAGTGGGATGTGTGCGCGCGATCTCGTTTTGGAGTAATGAACGAAATACCAGTTTAATATATTTTGACGACTTTTACTAATTTTTCAAAGTTTGCTGTTTAATAACTTTTTTTAGAAAGTTTTTCAGAAAACAACTTATACCAGGTTTTATTCGTATTTTTGTCCCCTATCGATTCTGGGTAGTGGGATATGTGCGCGCGAAATAGTTTTGGAGTTATTAGCAAAAAAGTGTATCCAAAGGTTTTTACTAAGCAATAATTTGTCTTCCATGTAGCTTATATATTACTAAAATCATTTAAGTGACAACCATTAAATTTGATTTTACCAATTTGGACGCATCTAATTCAATTTTTTATTTTAAAAAACATTAACAAATTAATGTGAAAATTAATGTTAAATAATGTACATTTTTGATCATAATTTGTTTTTACAAAGCACGTTGTACCCATACACTCTCAAAAAAAAAAAAACGTGCTCACACGTATACAGAAAAAGTACGTTCCGTGCAACTCTGAAAAAAGTTTGCCAAAACAAACAAAAAGTTTGCTAAAAAGTTTGTTTTCTTCTCGCCGATAATATACAGCAAGTCTTAAAATTAAAGAACTTTCTAAAAGAAACCGACATTAGTTTTCTTTTATGATTATGGGCCTAGATCTTAATTTTTTTTTATATATATTGTAAGCACTAGGTCTTTATTTTATATATATATATATATATATATATATATATATATATATATATATATAAAGAATATATATAAAGAATATATATAAAGAATAAAGACTAGGTTTATATATAAAAAAATAATGACCTAGTGCTAAAAAATTAAATATTATTTGTTATTTTCTTAATATTAATATTAATTTCTTTTTTTAATGTTTTCTTGAGTATTGGTCATGGCACATTAATACCAGATGAATGCATTACCTTTTACGTGTATTTTGTTTTTGTAAAAACTAATTCGAGCTGTCAAAAACGTCTGGCACTATGTGTGTTTAAGTTTTTACAAAAACAAAATACACGCAAAAGCTAAAACATATGATGAACAAATGATCGGATGCAGTCACCTGTTTGATGCGCCTTGGTACTGGTGATTGATGCTCGAAAATATATTAGTCATATGCTCGTAATTTCAATGGACAGATAACTATGAATGTTAGCACCCACCTAATATCTCTACACAATCGGTAAAAGAAAATTGGTAAGTACAACATTTTTTTGTTTACGTGTTTCTACCGACTAATTTGTTTAAAATTGTGGCAACACTTTAGTTTACGTTTCAAGAAATATTTGAAAATTATAAATTTTTAAACGTCAGTTTGCTACCACCGAGTATACAGAGATGTCACGAGACGACTATAATTGTGTTTCACTGTGCATCTCTTTCTTGACATCCTATCGACTTTACTTTTGTTTTGATTTGCGTTTCCAGCGCAGATTTATTACAGCCAAAAATAAGGGTAGGTTTTTGTAAAATTAATAAAATTATTAATAATAAGTGAAATTTATATTTTTAATTTGTAGCAAAAAGCAAATGTGTTTATTGTTAACGTAAGTACATTTTGATATTAAAATTTGAGTGTGTTTTTAATTCTATTTTTTTAATCGTGCAGGAAGCTAACTACAATTGGCAAACATCTGCTTAAGTCAACTTTTTTTAAATTTCAGGAGTTTAAGATGCATAAAAGGATGTCCACCAGAAGGGAACCTTCTTATCTTCCCAAGGGAGGCTTAAATCTAGTTTACGCACTCAGATTAAAATTTAAAAAAGTTGTCTGCAGGGTGTAAATAATTTTAAGCAAAAAATGTAAAATGGAAAATTTGGGTCTGACCCTTAGTTTCGGAGTTACGGGCCTCCAATTTTTGTATGTACAGTATGGCATATATCGAGTATTTTGTGGTGTAGGGAGGCAATATGGGTATCAGTGGAAAGGTAATTTAAATATCTATTTAATTGAAAAGGAAAATATTAAAAAATAGGTAAAGACCAAAAAAAGGCTTTTTTATATAAACATAATTCCTATATGAAATAAATAAATTAAGTATCTCAGTTCAGAATTAATTTAATAAAAATAAATTAAAATTAAAATTTTTAATTTTTCATCAGAAGTGTTTCGAATTTTGAGTATAAATATTTTTTCAAATTAGATTTGAAAATTGAAATTCTATGGACATTTTTTATCTCATCCGGTAACTCACTGAATAACTTGCTTCCGTGTAATCAATACGTTGTTTTGATTTTTCCAGTCTGCATCTTGGAAATCGTAAATTAGAACTGTTTCGAGTATTAAATTGATTCTGTTTTTGTAGAAAAGAAATCGGTTAAAGTTTAATACTATGTATAGATTCAAACACATAAGTTAGCACTTGATAATTATATAATCCATGAATTGCTAATATTGTCTTACACACATCTTTATATAAGGAAATTGTTGAAAAATTAAGAGGTAAACAATAAACGATTTTTAATGCCTTATTTTGCAGGCATTGAAGCGACTTAACTTGAACATTTCTTTTGTTATGAGCATAAACAACAGCTAAGTAATTTAAATGTGAATGAATTAGGGCTTGATATATCATAAGTTTAGCTTTTTCATTTAGTGTACGTTTTAATTTAAATAAAATTATAATGGCAGGCGCTATTTTCTTTTTAATATTAGAAATGTGCAAGTCTCAACTTAAAATAGACTGTAAGAAGCCTCCTGAATAGTTGACTGAATGTGTTTCATATATTGAATCACCATTAATATTCATAGAAAAATTATTTTCAATCGATCTTGGCCCAAAACGAATGAATTTCGTTTTTTTTTTTTTTGTGAGTTTCGTATTAACCTATTTAGGCGGGCAAATTCAAAAATTAACGTAGCATCCCGTTCAATGTTTATTTTTAATATTAACTCATTCTTGTATGAATACAATACGCATATGTCATCAACAAACATGTAAAGTTGACCCCAAAGCTTTTAATAATATTTATTCGTTCTGATACGCATGTGTGTGTTGGAATCAGATAAGATTCCATAGGATAGTGATTGTGGTCATCAATGGTTCGTAGACAAAATGGAGATACAAATGTGAAGTCACTCAATTTTATCGGTAAAATGGTACTAAAACAGTTGTCAGCACATTTTATTTTTATAGATGGAAAATTTTTAACACTGTTTAAAAAACTCTACAATAAATGTTTAAAAACACATTTTTCTGCTAGTTGTAAATAAAATATGTAAATTGTAATGTAAAAAATGTAAATTTAAAAGACACAAATATTGTAAAACCTTACAGTCCACCCTAAATACGGGCGTTAGGCACGACGTAATTTAGCGTCTAGTTTTTACGCTGTAATGAGTAACTTAAATACGAGCGCCAACGTTGTGAAACGAACAGTATTGTTTACTTATCTTATTTGCTAAAAACCACAAAATTAAAATAATTAAGAGAGATAAAATCGCGAAATTGACCTTAAAGTAGCTGTAATGTCATTACTGTTGGAAATACTTTTGTATATACCACAAAAAAAAAAAACAATAACAACAGCCAACTTCATTTTTACGCGCGTCAAAATTGGATTTTTCAATTGTTCAACGTTAGCGTCGCGCTATTTGGGTTGGTCTCATACATTTTGTATGGGCATGAGAATTTTTGACAGTTAAATAACGTCTTACGCTCGTAATTAGGGTGGACTGTTAGTCTTTATTGTGTAAATACTGTAATATTGTAAAATATAAAAATATATAACTTTGTAATAAAAATGAAAACAACATTGCAATAAAAACATTATCTCAGCTGTTAAATTGTTTTTAATATAATTTTTGGATGAAGGTTATCTAAAGGTAATAATATTGTGTATATTTTTATTTGCATGCATTTTATACTTTTTATTAAAATATCAAATAATACAATTATTCGGATAATATATTTTATGTATTTCATGGGTTCAGAAGAAAACATTGTCAAGCTTAAATTGGATCCTGAAGCAATTACATATGTACCTTTTAAAAACATAATCACTTTCATTAATTGCTTCCAATTCTTTTCTTTTGTCTTTGTTTTTTAACATCTTCATAAGATTTTTTCATTTCTTTTTTAAATTCCTTACCACCTTCATCATCGGATCAGTCGGGCCCTAAATAATTACTTTTATCGTCATCGATCCTTCTTAAACCAAATAAGTCCCCATCATCATCACTTTCTTCGTAGGGTTTATTCTCCTCTTTGTGCAGTTCATTAACTTCTATGCGCTTCTTTTTTTAGATTTTTCCAAATTTCAATAATTTATATTCCTCAGCATTTTTTAACACTAAAGTCAGCATTTTCAAATAACGCTTTAAATAAATTGCTGCCTATTATATGTTCCAAGTCCACTTCTTCTAATTCCTTATGTGTAACAAATTGATAATCGTCATATGTTTTCTACTACCTCAGCCAACATCTTGAAAACTACGTACAATTTTTTTTATCAAAATCCTTATGAAAATGGTGTAAATACATTGTTTCAATTCATGTTTTTATAAATTCATTTTTTTCACACCAATAATGATGGTGTATTTCTGCCACAAATCACAATTTCAAAAAACACTGCAGATTTAAGGACGTTTTCGCTTGCATATGCTGGAATTTCTTGTAAAACCACAGCATATCACATTTTTATAATAATTTAGTAATTAATTTCTTTATTTTCACGAAAATTTATTTTTTTTTAGCTAAAACTTTTTGGCTTTATGTTTTCTTGTAAAATATTTAGTTTTTGTTTTGTTTATCATTCCTTGTTCATAATAAAATAGTACTATATTTGTCTCTTTCTTGAGAAGCTGCAGAAAAGCTGATTATATTGTTTTTCAAGTGCCAAAGGTTTCACCTCTGTATAACCTGTGTTTGCTACTTTATCTTGAAGGAGGAACATCTGTGTGCGAGCAGATTTTCCTTCTTTAAAAAAGTAAGGGTATAATTAAAGACACAACGCGCACGTGTTTTTTCAACGTCTACCATTCACCAATAATTTTCTATACAACTATTCTTTTTTTCAACTATTCCAGCCATGTGAAGCTGCTGAAATTTTAAAGCGTTCTATTCACAATGTTCTTGCATCAGAAGAAACTGAAAATTATGATGAAAAAATTAAAAACTTCAAGGTCTTTCCCTATTCTTAATTGTTATGAACAACCGAAAGCAAGAAAACGTAAGCGTGAAGGACTAGATGAACTAATACACAGATAAGTATAAAGGTTTTTACGAGGATAAAAAACTATTTCTTAAGAAACAAACAGAATATTACGATGATAAAAATCAGAGAGAAAAACGAATATTTGATTTAGAACTGGTTATAAAAAAATGCAAATAAAAGAATAAGAACTAAAACTAAAAATATTGAAAGATAGCCTAAATATCTAAATAGGTTGTTCATTTACTAAAAATTGTTACGAATTTGTAACAATTGTTCAGTTCTTCTTTGTTCCACATGTTTTGTATAATTTTCTATTGTCCTTATGGGAAAGTCATTAATAAGAATGTTCTTGATTTTCTCCTTATTTCTTTGGTGGAAATCCTTATTGCTGATATCTAACACTCTGGTTATAAAATTAGTAGCTGTATTATTAATAATATTGCGGGGACGCTTAGAATAGTAATTGCAGTTGCACCAAAAATTCATAAAACAAATATACCACTAAAACCGATATGCTCATCAGTAAACTCACCCTCCTACGAACTTTCCAAATACTTAATTGCTATTTTAAATAATTTGACGATGGATTCTATATATAACATTAAAGACGCGAAAGAACTAAAATCCAGGATTGACAATACTAAAATAGAAGATGACGAAGTTTTAGTCTCTTTTGATGTAATTTCATTATTTCCAAGCATTCCTGTTAATTTGGCCATAAAATCGATAGAAAGCAATTGGGAAAGACTAGAACAGTACACGAAGATACCAAAGAAGTTATTTATGAAATTAGTAACTTTTTGCAATAAAGACTGCCGATATTTTAAATTTAAAGACATTTTTATCAACAAAATAAAGGAATGCCAATGGGATCCCCAGCATCTCCAGTAATAGCAGATATCATAATGGAAAAATTACTAACACAACCATAGACAAAATGAAAACAAAACAATGGCTAATGACGAAATATGTGAACGACCTTTTTGCGATAGTTAAAACAAGTAAAGTAGAAGAAACCTTAGAAACCCCTAATACATTTAATAGACAAATTCAATTTACGATGGAACAAGAAATTAACAAAAACCTACCTTATTTAGATGCAGTTATTATAAGAGAAAGAAAATTACTGAAATTGGACTGGTATCAAAAGCCCATGGCAACTGGAAGACTAATCAATTACTATTCTAAGCATCCCCGCAATATTATTACTTATACAGCTACTAATTTTATAACCAGAGTGTTAGATATCAGCAATATGGATTTTCACCAAAGAAATAAGGAGAAAATCAAGAACATTTTTATTAAAAATGACTTTTCCATAGGGACAATAGAAAATTTGACAAAACATGTGGAACAAAAAAGAACTGAAGCTGATAACAACAAAACAATAAAGCAGACGAAAATCTAAAAATCAGTAGACTACATTCCGAGACTGTCAGAAAGAGTTAAAAATTCGGATATTTATGATAAGGACAAATTTGTACTTGCAATGAAATCAACTAACACAACAAACAAACTTTTTAGTAATATGAAGTCAAAATTAGACAAAATTGACCAATCAAATATAATCTACCAAATAACATGTAAAGGCCAGGATTGACTATCATACTCAGTCGTACGATCTGTCAAAAATTGCATGTGTGCTCAAAAGGTATGATAGTGTGGATTAAAAGTGTATGTGTGTGACAGACTTTTTGACAGGTCTGCACGATTTTATGATCTTTTAAAATAATTCATAAAATGATTTTTTCTGTGCGATCAGAGTTGATTTTTTTGAAGATGAGGAGAAAGCAACAACAAAATATTGAAAGGATCTGTTATTTGCATCTTTTTTGTATGATAGTGTGGCACGTACGACGCCATTTTGAAACGATTTTTAAAGTAGGACAGAATTCTATCAGATTTTTGCGTGATTAAATCGTACGAAAAAAAAATTAAATTTTCTTTTAATTATGAGGTAATTTGCAAAAGCGTTTAATGATTTTAAGGGCATCATGAATTTTTTCGTGTAGTTACTATTTTGCTGGCTTTTAGTAGGCTTTGTTTAATATATTTTTGCACTCTAGTACATTTTCTTTAAAAATGGTACTATTAAGTGGTCATAACGTATAGTTTTTAAGTCTTACATATCATTTTCAAAGACGCTTTGCTAATTTTTGTTAGTGAAGCGTTCATTTACTTTTTTACATTTGGGAGAATAATTTTGAAAATTTCTGTTTTGCGCTCTCGTTGCTAGTTTTTGCTACTAAAGTTACTGAATAGATCTAATATCTACTTGCAAAAAAAATTGAATTTTTGATTTTGTTAAACTTTTTTTATTTTTTACATACATACATAAAAATAATTTACAAGGAACCAAAGTAAAAAATTAATGCATTTCTGATTGTATTCGATAAAACACAATTCTGTGATGCTTTAGCCGTACTTATTTCACAAAAGTGTTCTTTTTGAATGCTCACAAAAGAATGTATGCCGTCAGAGTTCCTTCGACATATATTAGGTAATACTGCTGTTGCATTAAGATATCCTGAGCTGTCAATAGATTAACTCTTAATCCCATTGAAATAACAGGACAGCGACGTTTTTAAACACCATAACACCTTTCAATTGTATTTCTTGTACGAATCTCTGACTCATACAATTTATCGGCTTCTGTCCTTGGATTATCCAAGAGTATCAATAAATATGTTGATGAACTGTATCCTGCATAGCACCCATCTCAAAGAATAATTTGATCAGCACGTGATCTAAATTCAAACATAAGCTTTAACCTGCTGTTATCAAATCATGTACTGTCATGGGTTGATCCTGGCCAGCGAGCTGTTACATCGACGAAAAGCAACTCAGCATCACACATAGCTTGAAAATTAAATATGAAGTAGTCTTTTCGGTTACGAAAAAGTTCCACATATTCACCTCCTGCATTTTAAACAAAAGGAAGAAAAAAATTATAGATTTTTATTCTTTAAGAATATTAAATTTTTTTAAATCAAAATGGCAAAACCCAAGCAAATGTGCACCAACATATCTGGGAAATTTGGCAATTTTATAAAATTTTTATTGTGCACTCAAGCTTTCATTTTCCGTTAATAACAGCTTGATTCATAAATAGTATAATAATTTAATTGCTTCAGAAACCTTTTTAATAATTTTGCTTGCAGTTGTTCATGAAACCTCCGAAATCAGCTACAGCTATCTGAAAGCTTCCAGCAGCATAAAATCGCAGAGAAATCAAAAGCTGAAGACTCGGTGGCACATTTGTTTTTCTTAAATGTAAATATTATCAAGATAAAAAAATTAGTAAATTACCTTTTTACTTGGTGTGATAGTTTGGATTCAATTTGTTTTAATATTCTTTCTGCACTCTTTTTGGAAAGACGGAATCTTATAAACTCTATATCATCCCAATTTTAAAAATGATCGATTCTTTTCCTATATTTATGAGTTTCATCCGATATAATAACGCAACAAACGTAGCTCCTCTAATTCTGAATTCATTTTGTTTTTTAAACTAAATGATTTTTAAATTTTTTTCCAGCCGGGGTTTGAACCGGTGATTTTCATATATCAATTAAAATTCACTTTTTCGGCTTTGGTTCATTTTTGAATTTAACTTTTATAAAGAAATTACATTTTTCAAATGTACGCGGACGTTTTCAATAGAAAACAAGAAAAATTAGACGCTAACAGAATGTAATGCCTCATTTTCAGGACCGCCAAGTCTATCATCAGCATTCTTCGCATCCATCACCTTGAATTGCGTATATTTTAAATATCGTCCATTTAACCAACTAATCAATAATAATTTTGTTGGACGAAATTCACATACAACTCTAAGCATTTCTTTGTTGTCTTTTCTACAACACGTCTTGTACATTTGTTGCAATTTTGTACCACACCTTCGGTATACCCTATGCCTTCGGTAAAGTCACGAAATGCGTTTCGTATGAATTTTTGTTGTGTCAAATCGATGTGTTGCCAATGTATTAATTAATATTTTTTATTTACTTTTTTTCATCTAATTTATTTGTTTTTGGCATTAATAGTGGTAACCCTGCTTTACGCTTAAAAAGTAACAGCCGAGTTTAATAAACAAAACAAAATTGTCGAGGCGAATTCATATAAGGTGGGAATGACGCTACAAGAATAAAAAGAAAAACTGGAACTTAAATGTATGATAAATTTTAAAGCACATTTAATTACTGCAATTTTTTCTAACCCTTTTAATTAACGTTTTTATTAAGCTTTGTTTTTTAAATTTACTTAAAACTCTTGTTGTTATTATATTTTAAAGAATAATAAAAAGTAACTTTTATAATATAAAAAATTCACTTTTGATAGCTACTCTACACAGAACAAATCTAAGCAAATAGCGAATTCCTTAATTTTCGCTGTTAGCCGGAATGTCACACTACATATGAATAAATAGTATACAGATTTTTTATATATGGAGTTTGATCGTTAGGCAAACATCGAAAATCAATGAATTCGTCATCACTCCCACCGTATATTTATTCGTCTTGATACCACCTGTTAAAATTAATTCGCCTTGAAAATTGTTATACACGCAGACTTTAAAATCTGTTAAATAAAAATTGGTATAAATGAAAAACGTAAACAATAGTTTCTTAAAAATTATTAAAGTGAGAGTGTATATATTATATGTATGTATTATTCAAATATAGTTGATGTATGCATATCTAAATGTTTTCATTCATGAAAGTGTTATGATGTCCTTAATCACTGATTGTAATACGAGTATATTTTTTTATTATTATTTTTTTAAATTTTGGGAACTCAAAATAAATATAAGTGTTACCTATTTAATGCAGGGAACTTTTTTTTGTAATCTGGCAACACAGTTGCTATAATTCGCCCAGAATATTCTAGAGGCTTTATTTTTCATATAGACACACACATTGAGACGTTATGTATATTGTTTTGAACTCATGTATTATATTAACGCTTACTGATAATATCATTCACTCTAACTTTGCTTTTCAATAAAGACGTATGAATTTTTTACACCTTATTAAAACGTGTTTGAGATCTTATCGTGAAAATTATAAAGAACAAAACGTTTTTTGAATAGTAACCAGCATTCAGAAGTGGGATAATATTATTCACTGGCCGAATAGAAGATAAGTGGTTGTTCAAAAACTTTTCCAGTGGTGCAGTTGCATAGTGGTGTGCCATCGAATACTTAAAGAAAGGTGCCTGGTTGTTGCTGTTGGGGCAAGTAACTTGGATTGTTTAGTGGCGGTGGTACTTTGCTGTTTCGTTGTACAGGTGGCGTGTTGGCAGTAGGTATACATGAGAGCGGCGTAAATTATTTCTGCACGTTGGGGTTAATATAACAGGTGAATATTGATTGATTTTGTAAATGAAATACAAAACGTTGTGACCGTGAAAATGAGTTATTCGGAAAATCAATACGTTTCTAACGAAATGTTGGCACAGCTTTTGGAACAAAATGCCGAACTTATTAGAAGACTTAGGACGAACGTGACCGATGGTGTACAAATTAACTCCAAATTTTAACGTGGTTCCAGACTTGCACAAATCAATAAAAAAGCCCACGTTAAAAGTGAAAGAGGTAGATAATATTGTTTGTTTTCGCTGCGATATGAAAGGACATCTTAAAAAAAAAACCGTACATCGCCAATAATTTGTAAAGGCTTTAACAAGCCTGGGCACATTAAAAGAAATTGTTTTATGGGTGATGATAATAAGAAAAAAAGCAAACAGGATTTCAACCCAAAAATTGCGCTGTGGCCAAAAGTTATAACGAACCGGTTAGTATGAATGAAATGTATTTCTTTGATGCTAAACTCAATAACAATTTGGTTAAGTCGTACGTTGATTTTGGCAGTCAGTGCGTAGTGATTAAAAAGTCTACGGCAGATGAACTTGGTTTCAAAATTAATGCGGCGCCATGGTAAGAGGTGTAGGTGGCGGTATAGCCCGTACGAAAGGTGTTTTTAGTACAACTTTGAAAGTCGATCAAGCGACTGCAGATGGTACATGTGGTTGATGATGACGTCATCGACTTACCATTACTTGTCGTTTACAGAACAGCCTCATGTTGCCTATTATAAAAAGGAGATGAATTGCGAATATTTGAACAGGTCAATTTACCCGACAACAATTAAAATCGAATCGAAATTCCTGTTTTACCAAATTTAAAAACAAATCTGTGGGTTAAAGAGGCTACCGTTTTGCCACCAAATCATATCGGGTTTGTTGCTGTCACGACTGGTGAAGCTTTAAGCGAGCAACAGGACGTTATCATTGAATCAAACACTAACCGATATGGAAGTATTATTTCACCCTGTGTAATCAATGCCAATGCTGATGGTTTGGCTGTACCAGTTTTGAATTGCTCAGCGGCTGATATAACGTTTAAGGTAGGTGAGCGGGTCACAAAAGCAGAATTGTGTAATCTTGATGAATCGCAAACCGAGCGTAAGGAGTGCGGTGAAATTAAAGCCAATTTTTTTAATTTAATTGAAATTATTCGGGGGGAGATGAAGCAATTAAAAGAAGCCGGTATTATAGTCGGTTCGAATTCTGACTATGCTAGCCCAATTTTGATAGTGCGCAAAAAGAACGGCGAAAGGCGAATTTGCATCGATTATCGTGCTTTAAACCGTGTTACGAAGAAGATCAAGTACCCTTTGCCAGTCATCGCTGATCAAATCAATCGCTTATATGGAATGCAATATTTTAACATGCTTGATGTGCGGAGTGGCTATTATCAGGTAAAGGTGGCTGAAGATACTCGCCACGTAACCGCTTTCGTAACTCCAGATGGCGCTATGAGTTCCTCCGGATGCCGTTTGGTGTGGCTAATGGCCCGGCCGTTTTCCAGAAACTTATAAATTCTGCGTTAGGACACTTGCGATTCACCACAGCCATGGGATATTTGATGACATACTAATACCTGCGAAAAGTGTTCATGAGTGTATTAAAAATTTAAAAATTGTTTTGGAAGCCTTGAGAAGAGCCGATTTGAAATTGAATATACGCAAATGCAAACTTCTAATGACAACTATTGAATATTTGGGATACGAGATCTCGGATAGAGTTATTTCCCCGAGTAAACTGAAAACCAACACTGTTGTTAATTTTAAACGCCCAACTAACATACATGAAGTCTACCAGTTTATCGGATTAACAAGTTATTTCAGACATTTTATTGAAAATTTTGCAATTCTGGCAAAACCTTTAACAAACTTGATGAAAAAAGAGATTGCTTGGAAATGGACCGAAATCGAAGAAAATGCGTTTAATTGTTTAAAAAGAAAATTAACACAGAATCCCGTATTGTCAATTTATTGCAAGGATGCCGTGACGGAGGTGCACACGGACGCGTGTAGGCAGGTGTACTCTTGCAAAAGCAGATCGACGGCAGATTTCACCTGATAGCTTTTGCCAGCCGCCAAACCACAAAGGAAGAATCACGCTATCACTCTACTGATTTGGAAGCGTTGGCAGTCGTATGGGTGCTGGTACGTTTTCGCGTCTATTTGATAGGAATTTCATTCGCTATTAAAACCGACTGTAATGCCGTGAGAAGTTCGTTGACAAAGAAAGACATTTTACCCAGAATTGGAAGATGGTAGCTTAAATTGTCAGAATATGATTTCGAAATACAGCACACGCCTGGAGCCAAAAAAAGGCACGCTGATGCATTGAGCCGCAATCCAGTTAGCCCACCTGAAGATACTATTGTGTTGCGGACGTGTACGTTTTTCATTCGAGTTTGGAAACAGTAGACTGGGTAAAAGTACTACAAGATTCTGATCCAAAAATTACTTACGTAAAGGATGTTTTACAGAAGAAAGCTGAGCTGTCGGAAGATGACAAGAGAATTCTTAGTTGAAAATGGTCGAGTCTATAAGGTGGAGAACAACAAAAACCTGTTATATATTCCAGATGGCGCTAGATATAAAATGGTACTGTCTTGCCATTACGAATTAGGTCATATTGGCGTTGACAAAGTTGTACATAAAATTAAAGAAAAATATTGGTTTCCGAGACTTAGAAATTACGTCAATAGATTTGTTGGTGCTTGTATGGAGTGCCTTTATAATAAAAAATCAGCTGGAAGAAAACAAGGGTTCTTACATTCAATCGATTAAATTGGCGTGCCATTTCATACTATCCATGTTGATCATCTAGGTCCGTTTGTTAAAGGTAAATACGGTAACACATATATTTTAGTTCTGATTGACGGTTTTACCAAATTCTGCGTCCTGAAACCCGTCCGTAATGTAAAAAAGCGAAACCACCGTACGTGCCCTTGGCGATGTCGTCCCCTTATTTGGAACCCCAACCCGTATTATATCAGATAGAGGAACCGCCCTTACCGGTACGCCGTTCCGAAAATTTTGCGAAGAGAAAGTTATATCCCATGTTTTGAATGCCACGGCAACATCACGAGCCAACGGCCAATGTGAGAGGCTTAATCGTACCATAACCCCGATGTTAGCAACGCTATGCAAGAAACGAATGGAAGCGACTGGGACCAACATATCGGTATTGTCCAGTGGAGTGTGAACAACACCAAACATCATGTTTTAAAAACAACACCGTTTAAGCTGTTGTTTAACTATGAGCCCAGAAGATTAACTCCCAATAAGCTAGATGACGAAATCGCTACTGCAAAAGGAAATGACATCAATTCGTTGCGCCAAAAAGCAATCGACCTTATCAGAACTGACCAAGAAAAATAAAGGCAATACTTAAACAAGAAAAGATGTGCTGCTCAAGATTATATTCCTGGAGATTCTGTAATGGTGCGATGTGATGCTAGTAGCACAGGAGATTCCTTAAAGCTTATGCCATTGTATAAAGGTCCATATATGGTGACTGAGGTGTTGCCCAATGATCGTTACCGTGTTGCTGATTTTCCTGATGTCCAAAGAAATCAACGTTTTTATGAAGGTGTTGTAGCTGCTGAAGATATGAAGCGAGTTACAACCCCACCAGATGACATTGGCACTGATTCGTCTGCTGAATGCGACAAGCCCACACCAAAGAGGTCATCTCGCGCAAGATCAACCCCTACGCGTTTGAAAGACTACGTACTATAGCCGATCGAGGCCGATCATCCGAATAGGATGGCCGAATGTTAGCTATTTGATGCATAGCTTTATTTTGCAGTTTTTGCATTCTATTTATTTGATGGTCTAAGCAGCAAGTAAATAGTATAGTTAAACTATACTCAAAATGTGGTTTTATTGTTGTGTTATACATATATGCTTATAGACGTTAATATTGAAACTTTGTTTCTTAATAGTTTAAAAATCCGATTTTCTCAAATATATATTCGATGTGTTCCTTAAAATTTAAGCATTCATCTATTAAGAAACCAAGGTATTAATTTGTATTAAGTTTATTGGATTTATTCCGCCAGTAAATATAATACTGTTGTCATACCTTTCGGTGAAGACCGTCGTCACTGGCTGTTTATTTGGCACGATTGGCAAACGCTTCCGATGTAAAGACATTATTTTCAAGCCGCGTTTTGATTAGTACTGGTGAGATAGTGTAAGGTGTTTGTTGCATAGATAGTGGTGAGTTCAGGTAGTTTTGTCTGTTAGGATTTTGTCTATTTAAATGGTATTATGCAGGTAGATTGCCTGATATCTGACATGTTTTTTGAATATATAATTTTAATATTTCAGTCTTTTATTATTAAGTAGGTAAGTGTGACCATCTGTGGGTGTTTTGCGTTTGTTAGTTTGTTTTAATAGTTTTAGTGGTGTAAAAATTGTGTCAGAGGTTGTATTTACCTGTTCGTTGATAATCTCTCCCTTAAATGTTCGTGTTTTATATATTTCCATGTATTTAAGAATCTCCAATCGTCGCCCTTTTTTACTAGTGTGTATTAACGTCATACATTAATCTATTTCCCTTGGATCGTGTTCATGTGTGTTAAGGTGTATTGTGAAATAAGAGTCTTCTCTTTTCCAATAAACTTAATACCAAACACAGCTAGTCAAGCTAAGGTACTTTATCTAGACTTACTAACAAGACACTACAACTGCACAAAACAATAGCAAACATACGGTACAACAAACAATGCATTAAAAATAACATTACATCACGTTACCTTACAATTAACATTACGAGCCAAACATACGCTTCCCAACACGCAAAGCGTGTAGCCCAATTGACATGTGTAAAGACTGAGATACGCTCTCATAACATTTAAAAAAAACTTAACTAAGAAATTTACGATATTCATCTAGAAGTAACAGACCTATTAACAAAACAAAATCTTTACCATTTATCTCCCTCACTTTTACACTTCTTAGATGAAAGGATACAAAATCAAATGACTGACAAATAAAAGCGAATGGAAAAGAAGTTTACAAAACTTACAAAACAGACCGACAAACGCACAAACACAGAATTTTACCCATGTGTGAAATATCTTACAACCGCACGATTCAGCGAAAAGAAACAAAGCTAATGGAGAAGGGACTAACACATAATCTATCTTTTAACAAAATACAAAGAACAATTGAAACCCAAATTGTAGACGCCGGAGCTACTAAAAAACACTTACCAACTGATCGACAAAGAACACATGAGACACAAGATAGCCGACGTACTCGAAAAAACAATAAAAGAACACACTACATCAAAAACAAATCCTAGCGAACAGAAAATTACTAAGCAGATAAAGACAAAGCTACGAAATAATGATATATTACTTACTAAAGCGGACAAAGGTAACACAACTGTAATAATGTCCAAAAAAGATTATGTAGACAAAACTTAACAATTCATTCAACAGGCAAAATGCACGAAATTTAAAAATGACCCAACCGATTCATTCCAAAAGGAAATACGCAGCCTACTGAAACGCTGTAAAACGTTTACTGACGGTAAACTATACATATACATGAACATGAATCCAGGACCCCCTACAATTGGAGCACAACCCAAAATTCATAAGGAAAATATACCGATCAGACCTATAGTAAATTACAAACCTGCACCTGCATATAACTTGTATAAGCACATCACCATATTATTGAAAGAGAAAATAAATTTGCAGAACATATACATGTTGCAGTATACACAAAACCTTATCAATAAAATTAAGGACATCAATATTACCGAAAATACGAGACTTGTTTCCTACGACGTTATGAATTTATATACGTTAACAATTCTATCTAACATACTTTCTAACTTATACGACAATCAATATATTAACGAAATAATAGATATTGCAAAAACGATACTAAAACAAAACTACTTTAGATTTAGCAATAATTTTTATAAATTACCTGATAGACTCGGCACGGGGAACCTGACATCCGCAATTTTTACAGAGATTTTTATGCAACATTTAGAACAACTACACGTTAAAGCCCTAATGGAAAAACATAAAATAACTCATTATTACAGATACGTAGACAACATAATATGCATCCTAGAAAAGAAAAGCGCAGAAGAAATTCTAACAGATTTAAGCACAATACACAACAAAATCACATACACAATGGAAAAAGAACAAGACGGAACTTTATATTATCTTGACATAATAATAACACGAGGAATTGAATCCTTAAACTTTTACATATATAGTAAACCAACCAAAACATACACAACGATCCACAGTTCCTCAAACCATCCCACCCAACATAAACTCGCAGCATTTAGACATATGATTCACAGACTTAAGACAGTCCCACTTTCTCCAGACAAATATAACAAAGAACTTGACACAATTTACACTATAGTTAAATATAACGGCTACAACTGCACTACTATCGACAAACTACTTAGACAATACAACACTAAAAACAAGAAGAAAGAAAACAAGGAGAAAATTGATACAACACGACGACACATTTTTACTTACACAGAACCAGAAATATATAGATTAACTAACCTTTTTCAGAAAGAAGGTTTACAGACAACACTAAAGACGAGCAACACTCTACGAAACAATATCAAGACATCAGCAGAAATAACCGATAAATTTAACACCAGCGGAGTATACAGACTTACTTGCACCTGCAACCATACCTACATAGGACAAACTGGACGAACATTAAAAACAAGATTCGCAGAACACATACGATCATACAAACGGAAAAGAGAAGACTCTAACTTCGCAATACACCTTAACACACATAAACATGAGCCAAGGGAAATAGATGAATGTATGACATTAATACATCCTAGAAAATATAAAATATACAAAACACGAACGTTTAACGGAGATATTATTAACGAACAGGTAATATAACCTCCGACACAATTTTGACACCACTAAAACTATTAAAACAAACTTACAAACGCAAAACACCCACAGATGGTCACACTTACCTACTCAATAATGAAAGACTGAAATATTAAAATTATATACCTTCAAAAGACATGACAGATATCAAGCAATCTACCTGCATAATACCATTTAAATAGGCACCACCCTAACAGACAAAACTACCTACTACTACTATCTTATCTTATGCAGATTATAGTTTGGCCTTAGATTTAAAAAAAAATATATATTTGTATATCCTGTGATGGCACAGTGGGTCGCATATAACCAGATCAGAGCTCTTTCACTTCTTACAACGCAAATTGTTCCATTCCTTCTCCTAGTTCTTTAAATAGTAGTAATAACTTATTTTTTTTACTTTTGTGTTAACTGTTGTTTGACTAATTAGAGCTGCACGTACAACACTTGTCACTAAATAGTCATAAAAACATCAGTTTTTGAATAAGTTTAGTGCTATAATACAGACAAGGGTATGGCTCTTTGTTATGACAGGAAGATTTAGAGTTGATTTCTGCAACAGACGTGGTGTGAGAGCGAATTTCTTCTCTGTTTACGCACAAAGATGTCTCCATTGGCCTGATATTTTTGCTTTTTGTGAGGTTTAGATATCTGAAGATGCTGATACATGGGATTTTTATATAGCTGGGTACTTCCTTCTACCTCTTTTTGTTTTACAACGGGGTCTTGCATTGAACATTCGCAATGAATTGGTGTACCAGTGACAGCCATGATTGATCCTGAATTTAACTGTCCTTGGGTAGATTGAAAATCTGGTCACACTTTGTTGGGTTCTTATACAGAAGCCTAAACGCGGAAAGGCATAAATCTACATATATCCGACTTCCGTTTTTATATCGAGGGCCCTTGAAAGTTGTCCCAACATTGAAATTATTATTGCTGGTCACTTCAATGTCCACAACTCGTCTTGGATTCACCATTCAAACCCAACAAGTCTAGGAGGCACACATTTTGTGCTATTCGCTGCGCATAAGCCGCTCGTGCATAGGGATAGAACGATACCACTAGGGTATCGATATTTTTACTCGATACAGTATCGATTGAAAAATATCGATGCGTAATCAATATCGAAGAAAAAGTATCGATACCTACTCGTATCGGCCGACTATTTCATAGAAATAAAGCAAATAAAAATACATATTGCTAGTTTCATGTAGAAAAGCCCTAAATTGAATTTTTACTAAATTATGCTTTTAAAGATTCCAAGGCATTTCACAGAGATACCACTCGTTAAAAAATTTTAATGCAATAGAATCATGAATAACGGTTTTACAAGCATTTACATTTCAAATATTATATTGCGATAAATACAGTTTATATTATGTTTTTATTCCCTTCTGTAAAATCACGATTGTGCGAGGCCTTTCTACATGAGACCAGCGATATGCAGTTCCAAGTACGTTATTATAGTTAGTGTGGAATAGTTTGTATTACCTTCTCAGCTTAAACAAGTAAGAGTGCTATATTCGGTTATGCCGAATCTTATACACCCTTCACCATGTATGTAAATCTGGTTTAGTTATATAACTCCAATCAAAAAATCAAATATTGAAGTGACAGATAATAAAAAACTAAGAAAAAAATGTTTGCATGAAAATGTCACCGGCTCTTAAGAGGTTAAGCATTTTTAAAAAACTTAAGTACTTCCTAAAAGATCTGTTCAAAACCTTTAAAATGGTACCCATATTGACATTTAAAAAAATTGAGAATTTCAGAGCACCGTGATTCGGAAAATATGGGCGAACGCCAATTTTTTCACTTGATGTTTTTTTCTTATTTTTTAATTTTCTAACGCCCCATATATATATATATATATTTTTATTGGAGTTACTTTATTGTTCCAAATGACATGAACAAATTTTTCTAGCACATTTAGCGCCTCGGCAAATTTGATTTCAACACGTACACGGACGGACAGACGGACATCGCTCAATCGACTTCGATATGCATAAGAAGTCAGAATATATATACTTTATGTGGTCGGAAATGGATTGTAGAAATTACACACGGAATGACAATCTTATATATACCCTTTATCCACTTTCTGTGGTGAAGGGTAGAAAAAGAAATATCTTTTTGTAAAATAAAGACAATAATGTGTATATAATTTGAATTCAATTTATTTAAAAAAATCAATAAAACCTAACAATATTTCTTTAAAAAAAATGCGTATAAATATTTACATACAAGTATGAAAACTAATATAGAAAAAAATTTTTGACTTGTTGCATTCTACAAGCAGAACAAAAAATAATAAATTCCAATGAATTTTTTTTTTACAAATATGAAATGAATGAACTGAATAAACCAAATATTTTCTTAAACAAATTTGTTTTTATTAATAACTTTTTGAAAATTATTTTAATAAAAATTATGAATAATTGTGGGTGAAAGCTAGATTGAGAATTACATTTACTTTACAGAATCAAGAATACTTAGTTATGCACATTTCATAAAGACTGTAATGGCGTCTCGTTTAACATAAACTTCAAGTTAATATACGAGTATTTTTGACCGATACGAGTACTTTTTTACCGATATCTACTTGGTTTTCTGTGGTAAAGTATAGATGCTAAGAGTACTTGGTATTGAGAGGAAAGTATCGAATATGTACTTGTATTTACTCAACTCAAACACATATTTCGTTTGTTGAAGTGCAACAACAAAATACTCTCGACCTCTTTCTTACCCTACGATGAAAACCTTCATTACACCTAAGCAAATCCGCGTTAAATCAAAAAAGAATTCTTGGTTTAACAGCCTGTTTACAGAACACAACTTGCTGTTTAGACGAACAAAAACGTTACCGTTTTTCATTTTTGGGTTTTTGAAACACGAATGTCAAACTTTTTATAAAAACTTAACAATTGAAATTTTTTTTGGTTTATGTATCCCGCATTGTAATGTCAGAAACTTTAAAGCTGTGAAAAGAAAAAATACCATTCGTTTAAAAAATGTAACTTATATTTATTTTGAGTTCCCAAAAAATTTTTTTTAAATAATAAAAAAAATAAATAAATTACAATCAGTGATTAAGGAGTTGGCATTGTAGGACATTATAACACTTTCATGAGTGAACACATCTATGTATACATCAACTATATTTGAATTATACATACATATAAAATGTACACTCACATTTCAATTATTTTTAAGACTCTATTGTTTAAATTTGTTATTTGTACCAATTTTTATTTAACAGATACAACTTTATACCCTGCTCGTATAAAAATTTTCAAGGCGAATTAATTTTATCAAGTGGTATCCAGGCCAATAATTATACAATGGGAGCGATGGCCGGTAGGGTAAATGTCAAACTACATATATAAAAAATCGGGTTACTATTTTTTTATATGTAGTTTGACATTCCGGCTAATAGCGAAAATTAACGAACTCGTCATGGCTCCCACCGTATATTTATTCGCTTTGGGTGGTATCGCTACGATAGCTACTAGTTTTTGCTAAATTTTGTTAAGTGTAGAGTAGCTGTCAAAAGTGTATTATTTTATATTACAAAGGTTCTTTCTTTAATATTCTTTAAAATATATTACAACAAAAGTTTTAAATCAATTTAAAAAACAAAGCTTACAGCCAGTTTACAGAACACAATCTGCCGTTTAGACGCGCAAAAACGTTACCGTTTTCCATCTTTGGGTCTTTAAAACACGAATGTCATTTTTTTTTGTAAAAAACGTAACAAATGACAATAGTTTCTGGTTTATGTATCGCGCATTGTTGTTTCAGAAACGTCAAAGCAGAGCGAAAGAAAAATACCATTCGTTTTAAAAATTTTACATATGCATGTAACACTTTCACTAATAAAACATCTACGTAAGCATCTACTTTAAAATCTTATATATTCATATAATCACTACACTTACACTTTTACAATTATTATTAATTATTTTAAACTTTTTTATTTATTAATTCTTTAAACTTTTTGTTTGCACAAATTTTTTTAACAAATTGATTGTTTGATAATTTTGTTTTGTTTATTTAACTCAGCTGTTTCTTTTTAAGCGCCGAAGTAGGGTTGCCATCATTTACGGAAAAAATCAAAAATGTATATGAAAAAAAGTAAATAAAAAATATTAATTAATACATTGGTAATACTAGGATTTGACACAACATTTATTTACACGAAAAACAACGTAAGCTAAACGAAAAAACCGAAACGTGTTACATGGACGCTAATTATTACGTATTCGTCCATATGCCACCGGTTTCGATTCGTTCATGACGTGTTCTATAAACAGGCTGTTACTAAAAACATTAATTAAAAGGATGAGAAAAATTGCAGTTATTGAATGTGTTTTGAAGTTTATCTATACTTAAGTGCCAGTTTTTCTTTTTTTTTGCTGTAGCGGCGCTCCCACCTTATATGAATTCGTCTTGACAATTTTGTTTTGTTAATAAGCTCAGCTGTTGTACCTTAAAGGCGCCAGAGCAGGGTTTCCACTAAATATGGCTAAAACAAAAAATGTATATGAAAAAAAGTAAATAAAAAATATTAATTAATACATCGGCAACACTTCGATTTGACACAACTAAAATTCATACGAAACACAACGTAAGTTATACGAAAAAACCGTAACGTGTTACTCGAACGCTAATTATTACGTATTCGTCCATACATCATCCGGTTTCGTTTCGCTTTTGACGTGTTCTATAAACAGGCTGTTAGACTCTATCATAAGTAACTGATTTTCATATTGCACGTTTTCAATGGATCGTCTGATTTCCTTAATACTATTTACAAAATAATTATTCAGATTAACGGCTATTTGCATATTATCCTTATATTCTATATGTTCATGTATCACAAATTTATCACATTCTTAGGCTTCCTTAGTACTAATTCTTTAATTTTGCACCACATTTATTTCTAGTTAATTGGACCTTCTTTTATTGTTTATGTATTTATTTTTTTCTCGTTCAAGTTTTACTTTATAAATATTTTTTGTCATCTTATAATTATTCCAAGCTTCATTTGTGTTTTCTATTATATGATTTTAGTATTTAAAAACAATTTCTCTTTTTAACGTCTTGATTTCTTAGTAAACTACATTTTATAACTTTTCTCATTTATTTTTTTCTTAGTCTGAAATTTTTTCAACGTGTTTTAGCTTATTTTTAAATCTGTCTTTATTATATTTTAAAATGTCTATTTCCTTAAATCTATTTTCTGTATTATTACGCTTATTCTTAATTAAAATGTCGATAGATTCATGGTCAGATAATTTATTATTTTTATTATTCTTTGCCATAATATTCATATTATTTGTTATTATATAGTCTATTAAGATTTTTGAATTTTTGGTTATTCTTGTATATTCATTCATTATATGTTATCAATTTTACTTGCATGGAAGTCGCTCATTTGGTCAATATTGAAATTTCCAACAATTAGAATATCACAGTTATCATTAGTATCACAGAACTCTGATTTTGAACTATTATTACAAATGATGTGTTTTCATATTTCGCCATATATGCACTTATCCAGTGTGTTAATTCAAATGCTAAGTAGGGAATCTGGTAGAAAATTCGAAATGATCCTCAGAGCCAATTGACCAAACAAATTCAATTATTTGTTTGCTCAGTAAACCCAAAACCCCAGTGGAAATGTGGATGTAGAAAAGAAAGAAAAAAACACAAAGAATTTTGGGTATAGAACAATAATTTTATTGGATGAATATTACCTGTCGGCACAACTGAATTACAATCATAAAAGGTTTTGTAATACGGAAACAGCACATTGACCTTGCGACTATTAGGGCGCGAATATCTTTACATTTTGTTAAAAAGGGATATTTACAATTCATAGTATTCAGTTTTAAGGTATATCTGTCAATTTAAAATGACATTAACTAGTCACCCTGTGAGTTAGCGACGAAATATTAATGTCAATGTATTTGGCATTAACATTGTCGCCCGCCTTGCAGGATACGAGCAACAAAATTCTAATGAACCTGCATAGTCTGGTCAAAGATGCTGCGTGTTTACAAATATAGCATATTAAACAACAAAAAGCTTATATAATATTATATACCTATGTTTATATAAGTATATGTGCATAATTAAATAGGTAGTTATATAGTTCATTTGGGTATTTAATTTGCACCTGATATATGTAAGAAGCAATCAATTCAATTTGCTATTCAATTCATATTATAATAACGATGCTCAAATATCTAAGAAATATAATAAATTGTAAAGTTCGTTTTGTTTTACATGCTTGTGTTATTCTCAAAAGTGCTTAAAACTCGTAGATTATAGTGTGCATGGACCATAAATTATCCACCCGACTAAGGTACTTTGTGCTGTCGGAAAACCAGTTCAGGAAATGACTCCCTGACACATGACTTTTGGGTACAGATCGACCCCGATAATTATATTGATGGCAGCTGACTCATTAAATTGTGAATTGTGAATCCTTTATATGACTCCGGAAGCGACTGAATGGAAGTTCGGAGGAATATACGGTTATCAACCCTGAATGTGCCTTCTATTTTGGCAGACGAATCAAACCTCGATTTTAAAACGACTAGACAGATAGTTTCCTGATGTAAAGTGAAGGAAGTCAAGTTTAACTTTTTGACTAGCGTCTTTGAAATACGACTTAATGAGGAACCGGAGTCCAATAAACAACGAGCATGCGATGTGGTGGAACCAAGTTTTACTAACACTGTAGGAAGTAGTACTATGGTGTTTTGTTGTAAAATAGAAGTTAAAGAAGTCGATTTGTTGATAGATGAAGATGATTTCTTAGGAATAACTGAAGTCGAACGATCGCGATGTTTTGCGGATGGTGATGGTTTTCCTTCGGGTGAGCGAGAGGGTGTACGTGAACGGGTATTCGTTTTGGCCCTGAGCAGATCATTCATCAATTGAGGATGCATATGGAGTAATGTGTGATGAAATTTATGACAATTTCTGCATCCATCCTTAGAGAAGCATGTGCCCTCAGAATGGTCATTTGCCAGGCAGTTAAGACAATATTTATTAATACGGACTACACGAACTCGCTCAGAGATGCTCATTGCGGATTTCGATCTATTTTTCGGCATAGTTCCTGGAAAAGGAAATGTAAGGAAAAAAAAAAAGATAATAAAAAAAACGAAATTTAAGATGTGGTTGGTAGTAGTATAAGTTTAAGATATCAGCAGATCTAACGCGTTTATCGGAACCACAATGAACCTTAACGATTCGACCAAGTCGCCAACAATTTGGTGGGAGATTTTCATCGTTTATCACTACCAGATCCTCTTTTTTAATGTTGATTTCAGGCTTTTTCCATTTTATTCTTTTATTTCAGTTTCAAATATTCGTCCTTCCATCTCGAACAAAAAGTTTGGTGGATTAAATTTAGTTTTTGCCACCGATTTACCCTAGAAATCGAAGAATCGTCTACTTGAGGATCGATAGGAGCTAGTATAGGAGTACCAATTAGAAAATGTCCGGGGGTCAATGCACAAAGATCAGTTGGATCTGTCGAAATAGAAGAAATGGGTCTTGAATTTAGACAGGATTAAACTTTGGCCAACAACGTTGACAGTTCCTCAAAAGTATATTTTAAATTTCCAGCGGTTTTTTGAAAATGTGCTTTGAAACTTTTTACCACGGCCTCCCAAAGCCCACCCATATGTGGCGCACCTGGTGGAATGAAATGCCAGGATAGATTGTGATGTGCGTAAGTAGCTTCTATACGTTTTCGAGAAGTTTGAATGAATTTTTTTGCTAGAACTTTCGCAGCTCCCACGAAGGTGGTGCCATTATCAGAATGTAGATGTAGTGGACAACCTCGTCGTGAAACAAAACGGACAAAAGCTGCGAGAAAGGCTTTCGTGGATAAATCCGAAGTGGCTTCTAAATGTACTTCCTTTGTTGAGAAGCATACAAAGACACATACATATCCCTTAGTAATGCGACAGAAGCGGCCAGAATAACTTTTTACGTCAAATGGCCCCGCGAAGTCGAGGCCAGTGTGTGTAAAAGGGCGCGTTATAGTACTTCTTTCTGGTGGTAAAGCCGCCAATATTTGTCGCTGGCATCTCTTTTTATAAATTATACAAACCTTACATTGGTTCACTGTATATTTTATTAAATTCTTTGCCTTCGGGATCCAGTACTGTGTCCTTAAAAGGCGAAGAACTAGTTGATTTCCTCCATGTAGGCTTATATTGTGGACAAATCGAACTAAAAGTCTAGCAAATTGAGAGTTGTAAGGGATAACAATTGGATGTTTCTCGTTACAAGTAAGACCTGGTGAGGATTCTAGTCGGCCACAAGAACGAACAATTCCATTTGGGTCTAAAAGCGGATTTAAGTTTAAGATGCAACTAGACTTTGAAACAGTTTGCTTTGATTTCAAGGCATTATACTCCCCAGGATACCACGCTTTTTGAGCGACAATAAGAAGTTGGTTCTGAACTGGAAAGTTCTAGCGAACCAGTGTAAGAATCTATTATAGAGTCCTGACGAGTCCTGCGTATGAATCAAAAAACGTAGCACATGACACGCATAGCCCGCTGAAAAGATGAGAATCGTTAAAGCAAATCTTCAAAATGTGTGAAATACGAAAAATGAACTTTAATCAGCTTCATCTCAAGACTAGTGTCTGGAATATTGGATAAAACATAGGATGGCCAATGTGATTTGGATTCTCCTAGCCAGTGAGGCCCAGACCACCATAAATCTTTGTTAAATAACTCTTGCGGACTAATACCTTGGCTCGCCAGATCTGCTGGATTCATTTCAGAGCTGACGTGGTTCCATTGCGAATAGTTAACAATCTGAGCGATCTTAGATACTCTGTTGGCCACGAAAGTCAACCAGCTACAAGGTGGTTTTGCTAACCAAGATAACACTATGGTAGAGTCCGTCCAGCAAAAGGCAACATACTTTTCGACATCCAGCCTTTGCAAAAGACTTTCTATCATTTCGGCTAAAAGGACAGCCCCACATAGCTCCAGTCTCGGAATAGACAGAGTTTTAACAAGTGCTACTTTGGTTTTGGAAGAAATTCAGTGTGTGGAGACAGAGCCATCATATTCTATTCACGAATGTCATATTTTTTTATAATGTCAGAAACGTCAAAGCTGTGCGAAGTAAAATTACCATTCGTTTAAAAAATTTAACTTTATTAATTTTGAGTTTCCAAAAATTTTTTAAAAATAATAAAAAAAAAATTAATAAATTACTATCAGTGATTAAAGAGTTGGTGGTGTAGGACATCATAACACATTCATGAATGAACACATATATGTATACATTAACTATATTTGAATTATTAATACATATAAAATGTACACTCACACTATAATAATTTTTAAGAAACTATTGTTTAAATTTATTATTTGTACCAATTTTTATTTAACAGATACAATTTTATACTCTGGTCGTATAACAATTTTCATGGGGAATTAATTTTATCAAGTGTTATCAAGGCGAATAAATAAACGGTGGGAGCGATGGCAAATTCGTTGATTTTCGTCGGTAGGGTAACTGTCAAACTCCATATATAAAAAATCGGGTTAAAGTTTTTATTTTATTTTATTTTATTTAACGAGTTCGTCATCGCTCCCATCGTATATTTATTCGCTTTGGGTGGTATCGCTACGGTAGCTACTAGTTTTTGCTAAATTTTGTTAAGTGTAAAGTAGCTGTCAAAAGTGTATTATTTTATATTACAAAGGTTCTTTCTTTAATATTCTTTAAAATATATTACAACAAAAGTTTTAAATCAATTTAAAAAACAAAGCTTACAGCCAGTTTACAGAACACAATCTGCCGTTTAGACGCGCAAAAACGTTACCGTTTTCCATCTTTGGGTCTTTAAAACACGAATGTCATTTTTTTTTTGTAAAAAACGAAACAAATGACAATAGTTTCTGGTTTATGTATCGCGCATTGTTGTTCTAGAAACGTCAAAGCAGAGCGAAGGAAAAATACCATTCGTTTTAAATATTTTACATATGCATGTAACACTTTCACTAATAAAACATCTTCGTAAGCATCTACTTTAAAATCTTATATATTCATATAATCACTACACTTACACTTTTACAATTATTATTTATTATTTTAAACTTTTTTATTTATTAATTCTTTAAACTTTTTGTTTGCACAAATTTTTTTAACAAATTGATTGTTTGATAATTTTGTTTTGTTTATTTAACTCAGCTGTTTCTTTTTAAGCGCCGAAGTAGGGTTACCATCATTTACGGAAAAAATCAAAAATGTATATGAAAAAAAGTAAATAAAAAATATTAATTAATACATTGGCAATACTAGGATTTGACACAACATTTATTTACACGAAAAACAACGTAAGCTAAACGAAAAAACCGAAACGTGTTACATGGACGCTAATTATTACGTATTCGTCCATATGCCACCGGTTTCGTTTCGTTCATGACGTGTTCTATAAACAGGCTGTTACTAAAATCATTAATTAAAAGGATGAGAAAAATTGCAGTTATTGAATGTGTTTTGAAGTTTATCTATACTTAAGTGCCAGTTTTTCTTTTTTTTTTTGCTGTAGCGGCACTCCCACTGTTACACGCCATTTGCGACACACTGAAACCCGTTACGAATTGTCACCGGAAGCAAAGCAAAATACGATCAAGCGGCATGTTTATAGATTTTCCCCGACTAGCTACGGTTACGGTACGGTTGGTTCTTGACCCTTAAGTTACGTGGCGCGTAAACAAACAAATACACTACACATGCCATATAAATTCTACCATTAGTGTGTAGATATGCTGCCTTGGCCAGTTGTTATGCCAGGCTGGGTACCTTTTTGTTCCCTCCCATTGACTCGAAGTCAAGCGCCATTACAGGCTGAGTACCCTAATTTTTTTTACCTGTCCCTAATATACATGTGTCCCCCTCTAACTCACCTCCATCCAGCAATCCTTCAAAATAAAGCAGCTTATAGTTTCATTTTATACAATTTAATTCATTCCAGTTAAAAATATGTACATATTTGGGTGTGTATTAATAATGTTTAATAAGTTTTTTGTTTAATATAGTGTACAATATATATGTGGTAAAAAAAAAAAAAATTCTTAATGCTACTGTAACCTTAGGAAATCTAACGTAAACTACAAAATAATATACTATAATATAATATAATAATATTTAAATGTAGAAAGTTACTTAACTAAGGATGATGTTGTCGTTGCTGGTGGTAAAGATGTCGTTGCTGGTGTTATAGTTGTCGTTGCTGGTGGTATAGTAGTCGTTGCTGGTGTTATAGTTGTCGTTGCTGATGTTATAGTTGTCGTTGCTGGTGGTAAAGATGTCGACGCCGTCGAAAGCTAGTGGCAGCGGCCTGCGGATGGTCCCATTGCCGGGCACTGTGATTTATTTTGTCTTTTGTTGGTTGGGTTTTTTTTGTTTCCTCACTCAAGATGCCGTTTTTTTTTTTGTTTTAAATATGTTGCGCGTATGTATGTCGTTGTTGACGATGATGATGTGACGTAGGTTACGTGCTAATAATACTGTTAAGAATACAATGTTTACACTTTGTCAAATTTGTGTGTTTTTCACTTGTGTGTTTATTGTTGTTTTTTCATTTTTTTCTTGTTAAATAAACATGCCCTTTACCAAAACAGCGCTTCTCTTTTACTCTTATGACATACAAAAGGATTTTAATATTGTATCTGATTTCTTAATATTTTAATTGCAATTGCGGAATCTATTTCGTTTTATAATTAAGAGATTTGTTGTTTTTAAAATAACATTCAAAACTTTTTAGATGGATTTTCTTAATTGTAACTATTATTGTTTAAAACATAAGCCTTTGTCTTTCACTTATTTGTATAAAAATACATTGACATAACCACAAAATATGTATGTATATCGAGCACTTTTAGTTTTTAACATTAGACAATCACTATTTAATTTTGCAGCATTAAAACACAATTCGTTTTTTTTTTTGGGCGTTTACCCTATTGAGTCTAATCAGTGAATTTAATTTTATGCACATTTATTTTCCCGTAATGTCATATACACATACATATGCGTAGAGGCTACTTTTCCGAATGCTGCCACAAAACCAACTTTTTTATATTTAACTATTCATAATCTGTTACAAAAAGTTACACAATTTTACCGATTTTCTTTAATAACAAAATAGTTTCATACTGATATTAAGGTAAAAAATATTTGATTAACTAAATAAGTTTACAAATTTATTTTATGAATTTACACACAGCAAAGAAAAAATCACAATGAAAAAATGTCAAATCCAACGAGTTGTATATTCATTAGGAATTTATAATTATTTAAGTATAAATTTTATTTATAATACAATTTAATAATTATTTCAGTTTTTAATTATGGCACATAATTTTTTCTCTTTTCAGAAATACATGAGTATTTTTGTTTTTAAATATTTTTGTTAATACTTTTTTCCTTGAAGATGTTAATAATAATATGTAAGCAGTTTTAATTACAATTTTACTTTATTTGCACAAAATACTTAAATTTTGTTTCTTTCAGTGTGTATGTGTGTGTAAATTGCACTTTCTTGTTGCTAATACTTTCTTTCTTTAATTTATTTGCTTTTTAAATTTCACCATAATTTGTTCACAGGTTTTAATTACCAACTCAAATTCAATGTATTTCTTTTTTTAATCTTTTTGGCACAACGCTACGATCCCAAGGCTCAACACAGACTGACTAAAATCATTCCTTTTTTATTATTTTGTCAACTAACTTTTTCTTGTGTGTTCTTCTTCTTCTCCCTTTTTTTTTAAGCATTGTCAATTGCATGTGTCGTCTTATCATTGGTCAGCTTAAATAACGGTAAAGTCAGGTGATGGTACATATGCAGAAGAATACAAATGAAATAACTAAAATGTAAATTCCAATCGTCAGTGCCGTCACTGGCGATCGCAAATTTTGAGGGGGGGTTGTTGTCAACTACGCTGAGTGTACAACAAAAAATAAATAAGAAGAACAAGTGCATATAATATGAGTAGTTATGTGTGTAACAAAATGTATGGCTTATGAATGTATGAAGTTTTAACGGGTACGTGTACATAAAAAAAATATTTACTGATACAGGGTGAAATAGCGATTAAATCTTGGTTTATTGTGTAGAATTATGTTTGTTCTATAGGAAACGAAGGCAAAGGAAAAAAATAATTCGTAACAAACCTGCTTCGTTTTAGGATTTTAATACGTTGAACGAACAGGAATGGATTATTTTTTTTCCTTAGGGTTCTATCTGCCAAAAGTTCGAACTGTGAGGCTGTGAAGAAAGTGCATAACGTGTGGCTCGACCCACTTAGCCGGGCAACATGAAGGAATTCTCCCGTTACGTCAAGCGCGAATGTCCGCGGCATGGTATTTACCGATGTAGTGACCTTGGAGATCCTCCAATTCGTACAGGGCGTTTCCGAGCTTTTTCCGGATTCTACATTTAAGAAATTTAGGATTAAATTTGGCACAAATTGCTCTTTTGAAGTCGCTCTGTGAGTGGTTACTTCTAAACACCTCTTCACCCTCAACAAATCTGACGGGCTTGCACCTCGTATTATACGTCTTACATGCTTTTTCGTGTGCGGTATCAAGGTTCCTACCTATTTTCTCCCGTATGAGCTGTAGCCGCTCGTTACGTTCAACTCCGGTGTCATCAGAGAGTAGACCTAGTTGGTCTAAAACGGAATAACTTGTTCCGTTTAGAATCATGTTTTGGCCAAAAACTGCAAAGTAGGGTGAGCACTTTATGGCAGAATGGAAATCGCTACGTAATATTTGTAAAACTTTCGGTATTTCTCTGTCCCAAGTTGTATGGTCTGGGCGATCCTTGAGGAAGTATCGAATTATAGAAATAACCTCTCTGTTTGCCCTCTCAGAGGCATTTGCCTGCGGTAAGTATAACCCTGTAGTCACGTGAGTAATGCCATATGCATGGAGAAATTCTCCCATTTCTTTTGACGTGAACTGCTTAGCGTTGTCGCTATGTATATATTGCGGCACGCCGAAGGTGCAAAAAACCTCATTTTTAAAAAACTCTATTACCTTAGTCGAGGTCGCTACTTTCATGGGCTTTAAAAACAAGAATTTGGTAAGATGGTCTATTGTGATCAGCAGCTGACGATTTTTAAAACTCGAGCTCGGGTATGGACCTAAGAAGTCACAATATAATCTTTGAAAAGGGCGCACAGTCTGTATCTGTTTTCCCATAGGCGGACGGAGTATTTGATTCGTTGGTTTTATGGTCTTGCAGACATCACACTGGTCGATATATGATCTAACATCCCGTGCCATTTGTGGCCAGAAGTACTTCTGTCTGATTCGAAAAAGAGTTTTGCCGAGGCCACCGTGACAACCCATTTCGTGGGCCGATTTTATTGCCTCTTTAGCCAAGGGTTTTGGCAGCCATAATTTCCAAAGGGTCTCGTCTGCCACATCGCCATCCCGGAATTTCACTCTTTTGTGAACGCAGCCGTCAGATAGATGCAAATCTGGGAGTACTGCATTATTTTCCTTTATCTTCATTTTCAGTTCCTGATATTCAGGATCATCGAATTCGGGCGACTGAATATTGAACTCCGGTGGATTAAAATTCAAATTTATCTCGTCCACGTCAAACCTGGAGAGTGTGTCGGGGACAATGTTTAAGGATCCCTTCCGGTGTTCCATTGTGAAATTGAAATGTTGGAATTTTAGGCTCCATCGCGCCAATCTGCCGTCTAAATCTTTCTGGCTCATTAGCCATGTCAGGCTAGAGTGATCCGTCACAATCTTAAATGGGAGTCCCTCCACGTACTGCCTAAACCGCTTTACGCAGATGACGGCGGCCAAACACTCGAGTTCCGTGACCGTATAATTCCGCTGAGCCCTATTTAGCTTTTGCGAAGAAAACGCGATTGGGTGTTCTCTGCCCTCCTCATCTAACTGGTATAAAACTCCTCCTACCCCAATTCGTGACGCATCGCATTGTATCACGAATTCCTTATTAAAATCTGGTTGGGCAAGAACAGGTGCATCCGATAAGGCCGATTTCAAATCCTCAAAGGACTTAATAGCCTGAGGGGATAACCGAAAAGGTTTATTTGACTTGCGTAAGCAATCAGTGAGCGGACCTGCAAGGTTGGAGAAATTACTTATGAAAGCGCGATACCAGTTCGCCATTCCTATAAAGCGCCTAACTTGCCGAGGAGTCTTGGGGGTTGGAAATCTTGTAATGGCCTCAACCTTTTCCGGATCAACTTTCAAGTTGCCGCCACCAATGCGATAGCCCAAATATTTTATCTCGCGTTGGCAGAACTTGCTCTTACTCACGTTAATCGTCAGGCCGTCTGCTTTTAAATACATAGCCACCTCTGAAAGTAACTTTAGATGGGTGTCGAAGTCTTGGCTGCACACTAGGAGGTCGTCTAAATACACGAAGACGTTCTCTCTCAGGTTCATCGGGATTGCTTTGTCCATTAGACGGTTCATTGTCTGAGGCCCGTTACATACTCCGAAAGGCATCACCTTATATTGGTATAGGGAGCGCCCCGGTACAGCAAAAGCTGTTTTTTCCTTGGACGCTTCTGTCAGTCTTATTTGGAAAAAGGCGTCCTTCAGATCGATACCACTGATGTAGTGTATATCTTTCAGTCGACTAAGCAAACCGTTTATATGGGGTAGCGGATACGAATCCTTCTTTGTCAACGCGTTGATCTTCCTACAGTCGAGGCAAAGCCTAACCTTGTCGCCCTTGCGCACAGACACGATGGGGCTGCACCATGGGGAGTTCGATTCCTCTATCACGCCAAGAGCTAGTAGCCTATCCAGTTCCTTATAAACTTCTTCTTGCCTCGGAGGTGAGAGGGGATAATGCCTCTGCTTAACCGGAGTCGCGTCGCCAGTGTCGATATGGTGCTCAAGCAGATGGGTGCACCCTAGACTAAGTATTTCATAGGATGGGAATTTTAAGATAAGGTCATCTAGGCGTATTGTCTGCTTCGGTGTTAGGTCGTGAAAGTTTTGCTTGTCTTCACAAACGAGCTCCGTGCACGAAAAATCGGGGAAAATCTGAGGAGCCAGAGAAAAGGTTCTCCAGAAATCTACCCCCAGATATCCCTCTTGGGACAAGTCCGGTACCACGTAAAACGTAATTGATTTCGTCACCCCCCTAAAGGTTACTGGAAGTTCGCAATACCCTATAACCTTCGCTTTGCCGCCATTAGCGGTACGAATACTGGACTTTAGGCATCGCAATTTAATGTTGTTTCTGTCAAAAAAATATGAACTTCCTTTCCCTAACACAGACACATTTGCACCGGAGTCTAAGAGACAAAGAAAATTTTCCCCAAGTATTTTAATTTTTGCAAAGGGTCGACCATCTTCATGGTTTGTCAAATATGTCGTTTCTATTACTTTCCTGATCCTTTTCCTTTTCCAGTATCTGCGCCTGCATTCCACAATGCGTTTGGATGTCCTGGATATTCCTAATTTTTTTGCAAAAGGTAAGTTTATATTTTGAACGGGCAAGGGTAAAATTGGTAAGTCAATTATAGAGTTTGTCGAGTCGTGAGAAGAGTTTTTCTCTGAGGGCCTATTACCTAAGTGGAAGCTGGACTCGGGGTTTGCTTTGAGGAACGAGCATCCCCGATCACCCACTCGCTCCGACGTCTGTTTTCCGCGTGAGGACCTACGCATTTGGGAGTAGTAACTCCTCTTTGTCCGCATTTGTAGCAGAAAACATTCCGCGATTCCTCCGGGCAATAGATATAGCTATGGCCGAATTGGAGGCAATTCCAACATTTGATCTTAGAATAGTCGTTGGTTGTCCAGTTCCTATTAATTTTGAGCGCCTCTATCTGGGGATCTGGTTCGATGTCAGAGTTTTCAGGCGTTGGTTGCATTGATACTTCATTCACTTGACGCTGTTGGCTACTAAACCTGCTGCCCCTATTCTCGAAAAGCACCTTTTCGGCTTTTCTGGCTAAATCACGGAGTCTGCCCAGGTCGCGGGGTTCCGAAATAAAAAGCATGACCTTGAGGTCGGCGTGTACGTTTCGTTTTATGATTTCTATTAGAGACGCATCAGACATTGGGCTTGACAATCTTAAGTTCCAGCGAACCATTAAGGAGTGATAATCATCGTAGCTTTCCTTTGGAAGCTGCTTCCGTGTTGAAATCTTCAACAAAATTTCGTGATCGCTCTCTAATGTGCCAAATTCTCTTGAGAGGGCATTTCTCAGCATTGGGTAGGTCGCTCTCTGATTTTGCCTGATATAATCCCAGTAAAAGGTCTCAGCTTTACCCGTTAAAAATAGGTGGAAATTTGACATCAGGTGATCATGGGGACATTGTGAACGTTCGGTCAAAGTTTCTATCTTGAAAAGGAAGTCAGAAACGCTGCCGTCACCGTTATATGAAATATTCCAGTCTTTCAATTTAAAATGCACGGCAGACGAAGGGTACGAAAAAAGGTGTCACGGAAGTAGCCCTATCATTGCGAGCCAAACCTACTGTCTCCCGGAGAGCGCTAAATTCTCTTCTAAATTCATCTTGAGTATTCCTCATGGCTTCTTGAACGTACACCATTAGGTTTTCGACTGTAGTGACAGTTGGAGGTGGCTGGTTTTCCTCTTGACTAGTATCTTGAGTAGCCATTTCTACCCGATTTCCCAAATTTTCCTGATTATCTCCGGTATTTATCGGTGTTAAGTCTTCTAATGACCTTGTGTCAATGTTCGGATATGACCCTGTTAGAGATCTGTGACCAATATCGATTTCCCCGCCTTCGGCTTCACCCGTTTCGAATGACGAGAATGAGCGAGGACCAGACGAAGACCTCAAAGCTCTAAGGCATGTGCTAGAACCCGAACCTAGTGATATAGCAGGGGTTTTCCTACCTATAGAAGTTGGACCTCTCCCTCTACTTGTTGACGACGATATACCACGCGCTGATACCTGAACTCCCCCTCTACCTGATAGGTCAACTAAGTTAGGATTAATTACCGAGTGACGTGCGGGAGTCTTAGCTGAGCTTTGTCTAGTATTAGGTTTGTGCATAATACATCAACACGCAAGGAAAAAAAAATTATATATGTGCAATCATGGTTATTCAGCAAAAAACAAAAAAAAGAACACGGAAACGAAAAAATCACAATATTAGTTTTAACGTAACGACTTAATAAAAAAAATGTTAACTTTAAGAGTTTTCTTCAAAACCAGCAGAAACTGTAATGTTTCCTATATATTCGTAAAAATAAAAATGGAGAATAAAAAGATATATATATATATATATATATATATATATATATATATATATATAAGAAGGAATGCTGGATAGAGTATATATTAGAAGGAAGACACAATATTTGTTTTCAGTGACATATAAAACCACAATCTACTTGGCAGATCAATTCCCTTCTTTCTTTCCCAAAGAAAATTGATGTCTCAAGCAGGTTTGATTGAAAAAAAAATTTTAATTTGCGAAAAATATTTTGCTAGTGCATGTAAAATGCTTTATAATCGAAATGGTTCGCATCGCTACTCCACTCTAAAATATCATAGGGTGAGGACTTATACGAAACACTTCAATTGGTTGATGCCTTACTAAGAACCGAAACGCTATCGCAACGAAACACTGCGCGACTCCTTGTCGTCAGCTCGGACTTATAACGTTGCAATTCCCAGAAGCCAATACCTGATGTTGTTATCGGAGTTCAAACTAACATATGCTAATCTATTCCTGATTCTCGCGTCGTGAATAACACTAGGTTTTAAATTCCCCAGAAATCATGACTTACGCAAAAAATCAAAGAACGACGTTGCATAACAATGCTACTGCTAGATACTGTTCATAGCTTTGCATCGCAAATGATACTAGGATTGAATTCTCCCAGAAACCATGACTTATGCCAAAATCTAAGAAACCGTCCGAGCAGTAAAATAAAATGAAAAAAAGCATTAAAAATTTAAAAATATTTTTCGGTGCGTGACTGTCCACTGAAGGATAGCCATGCACATTGGCCATGTCATCGGCCATTTTCGTTGGGCGCCATATTTGTTACACGCCATTTGCGACACACTGAAACCCGTTACGAATTGTCACCGGAAGCAAAGCAAAATACGATCAAGCGGCATGTTTATAGATTTTCCCCGACTAGCTACGGTTACGGTACGGTTGGTTCTTGACCCTTAAGTTACGTGGCGCGTAAACAAACAAATACACTACACATGCCATATAAATTCTACCATTAGTGTGTAGATATGCTGCCTTGGCCAGTTGTTATGCCAGGCTGGGTACCTTTTTGTTCCCTCCCATTGACTCGAAGTCAAGCGCCATTACAGGCTGAGTACCCTAATTTTTTTTACCTGTCCCTAATATACATGTGTCCCCCTCTAACTCACCTCCATCCAGCAATCCTTCAAAATAAAGCAGCTTATAGTTTCATTTTATACAATTTAATTCATTCCAGTTAAAAATATGTACATATTTGGGTGTGTATTAATAATGTTTAATAAGTTTTTTGTTTAATATAGTGTACAATATATATGTGGTAAAAAAAAAAAATTCTTAATGCTACTGTAACATTAGGAAATCTAACGTAAACTACAAAATAATATACTATAATATAATATAATAATGGATGATGTTGTCGTTGCTGGTGGTAAAGATGTCGTTGCTGATGTTATAGTTGTCGTTGCTGGTGGTAAAGATGTCGACGCCGTCGAAAGCTAGTGGCAGCGGCCTGCGGATGGTCCCATTGCCGGGCACTGTGATTTATTTTGTCTTTTGTTGGTTGGGTTTTTTTTTCCTCACTCAAGATGCCGTTTTTTTTTTTTGTTTTAAATATGTTGCGCGTATGTATGTCGTTGTTGACGATGATGATGTGACGTAGGTTACGTGCTAATAATACTGTTAGGAATACAATGTTTAAACTTTGTCAAATTTGTGTGTTTTTCACTTGTGTGTTTATTGTTGTTTTTTCATTTTTTTCTTGTTAAATAAACATGCCCTTTACCAAAACAGCGCTTCTCTTTTACTCTTATGACATACAAAAGGATTTTAATATTGTATCTGATTTCTTAATATTTTAATTGCAATTGCGGAATCTATTTCGTTTTATAATTAAGAGATTTGTTGTTTTTAAAATAACATTCAAAACTTTTTAGATGGATTTTCTTAATTGTAACTATTATTGTTTAAAACATAAGCCTTTATCTTTCACTTATTTGTATAAAAATACATTGACATAACCACAAAATATGTATGTATATCGAGCACTTTTAGTTTTTAACATTAGACAATCACTATTTAATTTTGCAGCATTAAAACCCAATTCATTTTTTTTGGGGCGTTTACCCTATTGAGTCTAATCAGTGAATTTAATTTTATGCACATTTATTTTCCCGTAATGTCATATACACATACATATGCGTAGAGGCTACTTTTCCGAATGCTGCCACAAAACCAACTTTTTTATATTTAACTATTCATAATCTGTTACAAAAAGTTACACAATTTTACCGATTTTCTTTAATAACAAAATAGTTTCATACTGATATTAAGGTAAAAAATATTTGATTAACTAAATAAGTTTACAAATTTATTTTATGAACTTACACACAGCAAAGAAAAAATCACAATGAAAAAATGTCAAATCCAACGAGTTGTATATTCATTAGGAATTTATAATTATTTAAGTATAAATTTTATTTATAATATAATTTAATAATTATTTCAGTTTTTAATTATGGCACATAATTTTTTCTCTTTTCAGAAATACTTGAGTATTTTTGTTTTTAAATATTTTCGTTAATACTTTTTTCCTTGAAGATGTTAATAATAATATGTAAGCAGTTTTAATTACAATTTTACTTTATTTGCACAAAATACTTAAATTTTGTTTCTTTCAGTGTGTATGTGTGTGTAAATTGCACTTTCTTGTTGCTAATACTTTCTTTCTTTAATTTATTTGCTTTTTAAATTTCAACATAATTTGTTCACAGGTTTTAATTACCAACTCAAATTCAATGTATTTCTTTTTTTAATCTTTTTGGCACAACGCTACGATCCCAAGGCTCAACACAGACTGACTAAAATCTTTCCTTTTTTATTATTTTGTTAACTAACTTTTTCTTGTGTGTTCTTCTTCTTCTCCCTTTTTTTAAGCATTGTCAATTGCATGTGTCGTCTTATCATTGGTCAGCTTAAATAACGGTAAAGTCAGGTGATGGTACATATGCAGAAGAATACAAACGAAATAACTAAAATGTAAATTCCAATCGTCAGTGCCGTCACTGTCGATCGCAAATTTTGAGGGGGGGTTGTTGTCAACTACGCTGAGTGTACAACAAAAAATAAATAAGAAGAACAAGTGCATATAATATGAGTAGTTATGTGTGTAACAAAATGTATGGCTTATGAATGTATGAAGTTTTAACGGGTACGTGTACATAAAAAAAATATTTACGGATACAGGGTGAAATAGCGATTAAATCTTGGTTTATTGTGTAGAATTATGTTTGTTCTATAGGAAACGAAGGCAAAGGAAAAAAAAAATAATTCGTAACACCACCTTATATGAATTCGTCTTGACAATTTTGTTTTGTTAATAAGCTCAGCTGTTGTACCTTAAAGGCGCCAGAGCAGGGTTGCCACTAAATATGGCAAAAACAAAAAATGTATATGAAAAAAAGTAAATAAAAAATATTAATTAATACATCGGCAACACTTCGATTTGACACAACTAAAATTCATACGAAACACACGTAAGTTATACGAAAAAACCGTAACGTGTTACTCGGACGCTAATTATTACGTATTCGTTCATACATCATCCGGTTTCGTTTCGCTTTTGACGTGTTCTATAAACAGGCTGTTAGACTCTATCATAAGTAACTGATTTTCATATTGCACGTTTTCAATGGATCGTCTGATTTCCTTAATACTATTTACAAAATAATTATTCAGATTAACGGCTATTTGCATATTATCCTTATATTCTATATGTTCATGTATCACAAATTTATCACATTCTTAGGCTTCCTTAGTACTAATTCTTTAATTTTGCACCACATTTATTTCTAGTTAATTGGACCTTCTTTTATTGTTTATGTATTTATTTTTTTCTCGTTCAAGTTTTACTTTATAAATATTTTTTGTCATCTTATAATTATTCCAAGCTTCATTTGTGTTTTTTATTATATGATTTTAGTATTTAAAAACAATTTCTCTTTTTAACGTTTTGATTTCTTAGTAAACTACATTTTATAACTTTTCTCATTTATTTTTTTCTTAGTCTGAAATTTTTTCAACGTGTTTTAGCTTATTTTTAAATCTGTCTTTATTATATTTTAAAATGTCTATTTCCTTAAATCTATTTTCTGTATTATTACGCTTATTCTTAATTAAAATGTCGATAGATTCATGGTCAGATAATTTATTATTTTTATTATTCTTTGCCATAATATTCATATTATTTGTTATTATATAGTCTATTAAGATTTTTGAATTTTTGGTTATTCTTGTATATTCATTCATTATATGTTATCAATTTTACTTGCATGGAAGTCGCTCATTTGGTCAATATTGAAATTTCCAACAATTAGAATATCACAGTTATCATTAGTATCACAGAACTCTGATTTTGAACTATTATTACAAATGATGTGTTTTCATATTTCGCCATATATGCACTTATCCAGTGTGTTAATTCAAATGCTAAGTAGGGAATCTGGTAGAAAATTCGAAATGATCCTCAGAGCCAATTGACCAAACAAATTCAATGATTTGTTTGCTCAGTAAACCCAAAACCCCAGTGGAAATGTGGATGTAGAAAAGAAAGAAAAAAACACAAAGAATTTTGGGTATAGAACAATAATTTTATTGGATGAATATTACCTGTCGGCACAACTGAATTACAATCATAAAAGGTTTTGTAATACGGAAACAGCACATTGACCTTGCGACTATTAGGGCGCGAATATCCTTACATTTCGTTAAAAAGGGATATTTACAATTCATAGTATTCAGTTTTAAGGTATATCTGTCAATTTAAAATGACATAAACTAGTCACCCTGTGAGTTAGCGACGAAATATTAATGTCAATGTATTTGGCATTAACATTGTCGCCCGCCTTGCAGGATACGAGCAACAAAATTCTAATGAACCTGCATAGTCTGGTCAAAGATGCTGCGTGTTTACAAATATAGCATATTAAACAACAAAAAGCTTATATAATATTATATACCTATGTTTATATAAGTATATGTGCATAATTAAATAGGTAGTTATATAGTTCATTTGGGTATTTAATTTGCACCTGATATATGTAAGAAGCAATCAATTCAATTTGCTATTCAATTCATATTATAATAACGATGCTCAAATATCTAAGAAATATAATAAATTGTAAAGTTCGTTTTGTTTTACATGCTTGTGTTATTCTCAAAAGTGCTTAAAACTTGTAGATTATAGTGTGCATGGACCATAAATTATCCACCCGACTAAGGTACTTTGTGCTGTCGGAAAACCAGTTCAGGAAATGACTCCCTGACACATGACTTTTGGGTACAGATCGACCCCGATAATTATATTGATGGCAGCTGACTCATTAAATTGTGAATTGTGAATCCTTTATATGACTCCGGAAGCGACTGAATGGAAGTTCGGAGGAATATACGGTTATCAACCCTGAATGTGCCTTCTATTTTGGCAGACGAATCAAACCTCGATTTTAAAACGACTAGACAGATAGTTTCCTGATGTAAAGTGAAGGAAGTCAAGTTTAACTTTTTGACTAGCGTCTTTGAAATACGACTTAATGAGGAACCGGAGTCCAATAAACAACGAGCATGCGATGTGGTGGAACCAAGTTTTACTAACACTGTAGGAAGTAGTACTATGGTGTTTTGTTGTAAAATAGAAGTTAAAGAAGTCGATTTGTTGATAGATGAAGATGATTTCTTAGGAATAACTGAAGTCGAACGATCGCGATGTTTTGCGGATGGTGATGGTTTTCCTTCGGGTGAGCGAGAGGGTGTACGTGAACCGGTATTCGTTTTGGCCCTGAGCAGATCATTCATCAATCGAGGATGCATATGGAGTAATGTGTGATGAAATTTATGACAATTTCTGCATCCATCCTTAGAGAAGCATGTGCCCTCAGAATGGTCATTTGCCAGGCAGTTAAGACAATATTTATTAATACGGACTACACGAACTCGCTCAGAGATGCTCATTGCAAGGAATTTTCGACAGGTGCGAAGTGGGTGTGGACGGTTACAAATTCGACAAGGAAAAGCGTTATAGGTTGTCATGAAATGTCTGGAAGCAAATTTCGATCTATTTTTCGGCATAGTTCCTGGAAAAGAAAATGTAAGGAAAAAAAAGATAATAAAAAAAAACGAAATTTAAGATGTGGTTGGTAGTAGTATAAGTTTAAGATATCAGCAGATCTAACGCGTTTATCGGAACCACAATGAACCTTAACGATTCGACCAAGTCGCCAACAATTTGGTGGGAGATTTTCATCGTTTATCACTACCAGATCCTCTTTTTTAATGTTGATTTCAGGCTTTTTCCATTTTATTCTTTTATTTCAGTTTCAAATATTCGTCCTTCCATCTCGAACAAAAAGTTTGGTGGATTAAATTTAGTTTTTGCCACCGATTTACCCTAGAAATCGAAGAATCGTCTACTTGAGGATCGATAAGAGCTAGTATAGGAGTACCAATTAGAAAATGTCCGGGGTTCAATGCACAAAGATCAGTTGGATCTGTCGAAATAGAAGAAATGGGTCTTGAATTTAGACAGGATTAAACTTTGGCCAACAACGTTGACAGTTCCTCAAAAGTATATTTTAAATTTCCAGCGGTTTTTTGAAAATGTGCTTTGAAACTTTTTACCACGGCCTCCCAAAGCCCACCCATATGTGGCGCACCTGGTGGAATGAAATGCCAGGATAGATTGTGATGTGCGTAAGTAGCTTCTATACGTTTTCGAGAAGTTTGAATGAATTTTTTTGCTAGAACTTTCGCAGCTCCCACGAAGGTGGTGCCATTATCAGAATGTAGATGTAGTGGACAACCTCGTCGTGAAACAAAACGGACAAAAGCTGCGAGAAAGGCTTTCGTGGATAAATCCGAAGTGGCTTCTAAATGTACTTCCTTTGTTGAGAAGCATACAAAGACACATACATATCCCTTAGTAATGCGACAGAAGCGGCCAGAATAACTTTTTACGTCAAATGGCCCCGCGAAGTCGAGGCCAGTGTGTGTAAAAGGGCGCGTTATAGTACTTCTTTCTGGTGGTAAAGCCGCCAATATTTGTCGCTGGCATCTCTTTTTATAAATTATACAAACCTTACATTGGTTCACTGTATATTTTATTAAATTCTTTGCCTTCGGGATCCAGTACTGTGTCCTTAAAAGGCGAAGAACTAGTTGATTTCCTCCATGTAGGCTTATATTGTGGACAAATCGAACTAAAAGTCTAGCAAATTGAGAGTTGTAAGGGATAACAATTGGATGTTTCTCGTTACAAGTAAGACCTGGTGAGGATTCTAGTCGGCCACAAGAACGAACAATTCCATTTGGGTCTAAAAGCGGATTTAAGTTTAAGATGCAACTAGACTTTGAAACAGTTTGCTTTGATTTCAAGGCATTATACTCCCCAGGATACCACGCTTTTTGAGCGACAATAAGAAGTTGGTTCTGAACTGGAAAGTTCTAGCGAACCAGTGTAAGAATCTATTATAGAGTCCTGACGAGTCCTGCGTATGAATCAAAAAACGTAGCACATGACACGCATAGCCCGCTGAAAAGATGAGAATCGTTAAAGCAAATCTTCAAAATGTGTGAAATATGAAAAATGAACTTTAATCAGCTTCATCTCAAGACTAGTGTCTGGAATATTGGATAAAACATAGGATGGCCAATGTGATTTGGATTCTCCCAGCCAGTGAGGCCCAGACCACCATAAATCTTTGTTAAATAACTCTTGCGGACTAATACCTCGGCTCGCCAGATCTGCTGGATTCATTTCAGAGCTGACGTGGTCCCATTGCGAATAGTTAACAATCTGAGCGATCTTAGATACTCTGTTGGCCACGAAAGTCAACCAGCTACAAGGTGGTTTTGCTAACCAAGATAACATTACGGTAGAGTCTGTCCAGCAAAAGGCAACATACTTTTCGACATCCAGCCTTTGCAAAAGACTCTATCATTTCGGCTAAAAGGACAGCTCCAAATAGCTCCAGTCTCGGAATAGACAGAGTTTTAACAAGTGCTACTTTGGTTTTGGAAGAAATTAAGTGTGTGGAGACAGAACCATCATATTCTATTCTTGCGTAAAGTGCTGCTGCGTATGCTTTTTTGGATGCGTCGCAAAAACCATGGAATTGGATATCAGCATTTGGACGATAATCAATCCATCGAGGAATACGAATGGAATTGACGTAAGGATAGTTGGCTTCAAAGGATTTCCATTCATTAAGCGTATCTGCAACTAAGACTTCATCCCAGTCAGTTCCATCAACCCATATCTTCTGCATCAAAATCTTTGCCTGAATAACACACGGAGCCAACCACCCCGCAGGATCAAACAGTTTGGCAATTCGGGACAGAACTTCTCGTTTGGTATACTTCATAGGTTCAGGAAACAGAGCAGCTTTGAAGTAGAATTCGTCTGAGCATGCATCCCATCGGATGCCAAGGGTTTTGGCGGAGCTGCTACCTTCAAATTTTAGGAAGTTCTCATTAAGAAGGTGGTCTCGTGGAATGTCCGCTAAAAGAGATTTCGAATTCGACGTCCATTTCCTTAATTAAAAACCGGCCGAACTAAGAGCATGGACTAGCTCGTTTTTTGCTCTACTGCAACCTTGCTCCGTATGTGCTCCGGCCAAGACATCGTCGACATACATTGAGTTTCGAAGTATTGAACTTGCATTTGGATAGCTGGATTCGACATCATCTGCCAATTGTAATATAGTACGAATGGCAAGATATGGTGCGCAGTTGACCCCAAATGTGACGGTCCTTAATTCATAATCACTGATGGGCTCCTCTGGATTACTTCTGAATAAAATGCGTTAATATGGTGTATGGCATGGATTCACCAGAATTTGCTTGTATATCTTTTGAATGTCGGCATTAAAAACGAAACGAAAAAATCGACATTTTAAGATTATGATAATTAAGTCACTTTGGAGAATTGGTCCCACATGAAGCAGTGAATTCAAACTATTGCCGTTGGATGACGGCGCAGAAGCATTAAATACGACACAAACTTTCGTTGTCGTACTATCGGTTTTGACGACCGCGTGATGAGGTAAGTAGTATACCTATAAACTGACGTAGTGTTTGGATAATTCTACTTTTTTCATATGGCCTAAGTCTAAATACTCTTGGACTACTTTGTCGTAGTCAAATTTCAGTTTCGGGTTTCGAACAAGTCTCGATTCGTTGCGGAAAAATTGCGCCATTGCACTGGACCTAGAACTACCTATGCCTGGGGAATCAATGAATTCCTCCTTGAAAGGGAGAGATACCACGTATCTTCCGCCCGAATTTCTTTCAGTTGTTCTTTTGTACAAATCTTCACATAATCTGTCAGAGTGGGATAAAATGTTCTTCCGTGGAAGAGTCTCGACCTCCCAAAATTGTGAAATATCTTTATCCAAAGAGATTTCACAGAAATGAGATACTATTGTTGTGCTAGGCTTTGCATTGTTGGCGATAGGACCCGTAAGGATCCATCCAAAAACAGTCTCCTGTGCTATCAAGGACTGACAGACATTATGAATGACGCCACCACACACAATTGATGGAAAAAGATCACCGCCGGTAAGCAGATCAATCTTCGAACTACAGTAGAATCGAGGATCAGCAAGTGGAATATCAGGAAGGTTTGAAAATATTGCACTCGACATGTTCTGAGATGGCAAGTTGTTCAAAAGCTGAGGTACAACTAAGGCTTCAACTGAAATCTCAAAGTCGCGATTTGACTGTGAGCCTATTACTAGGGAACATTGGCGATGAACTCTAGCTGAAACTAAATTATTCAAACCAGAAATCCTAGCATTTATTAAGTGAGAAGAAGCTTTAGAAGATTAGAAACTCGCTCTGAAATAAATGTACCCTCAGAACCTGAGTCTATGAGGGCACGGACTTGGTGTTTCATGCCCAAATGGCATATATTTACTAAAGCAGTTCCTAATAAGATATCTTTCGAGTTCGTAGCAAAACAAGACTGAACTTCGCTTAATTCAACGTTGCGAGTGGACTGTATGTTGCTAGGGTTTTGACAGGAAAAAGGTGTAGAATTGGGGTTGAGGCCTGAGCTGTTAAAGAGCTGAAATTGTTGATTGCTTTCCTGGTGCAAGAGGGTATTGTGTCTTTTCTGACATTTAAAACAATTATTCCTACTTGTACAGCTCTTAACTGTATGCGTTTTCGAAAAACAGTTAAGGCACAAGCCCTCCCTCTTTATCTCATTTAGTCTTTTTTGATGATCCATTTTTAGAAATTTTGGACACAGGCGGATAGCGTGATGTTCTTTAGGACAAAGCTGGCATTTAGCACCAGTCACTTTTGTTTGAAAACTATGGACTTTCTTCTGGGTATTTGAACTAGAACCAGGTTTTGTTCTTTCAGGTTGTTTAGAATTATTAGAAGCTCGAATTTCTGATACAGATTCTAATGTTAGGTGTCAATTAGTTAAAAAATCATCTAAGTTGGCCCATCTCGGAATAGCAGTCTTGTCTTTTAATTCATATTCCCACAAAGCTAATGTATTTTCTGGAAGTTTGCTGGTACAAATGTATACAAAAATTGGGTCCCAACTTGCTACATCAATATTGTACAAGGTGAGCGTAGATATACATGAATTTATGTCACCTTGTAGTTGTTTTAAAGACTTGCCAGAATCGGAATGTATGGTAGGAAGATTAAAAAGAATTTTCAATTGGCCATTAACGAGGATTCTGCAGTTCTCATAAAGCAAGCAAAGATTCGACCACGCTAAATCAAAACCTTGATTCGTCAGCGGGCACTTCTGCGCTATTTCTCTAGCCTCACCCTTTGTCTTCTGTGTTAAATAAAACAACTTTTCAACATTGCTAGCCCTTGAGTTGGAGACAATGGCTGTGAATATATCACGGAATGTCGGCAATGTTGTGTAATCCCCGCTAAAATTATCTATTTCCACAGGCGGTAAATGGATATCATGAGATTCAGCGGAAATAGAGGGTTTGATGCCGCTAGAAGTACTGGCACCCGTTGCATTATCGACGCTCTGCGTAACGGCTCTTACGCTCGAAGCACTCTTCTTTTGTATTGAATCGCCTAATTCAGACAACCTCATCAAGTTATTACAATAAGTAATATAAGTACTTTTGTATTTAACTTTTAAAAATTCAACCTGTATAGGATTATCTTTGTCATCAGATCCCCTCTCGGCTTCAGTTATAGCACTGTTATAGGCTTACTTAACAGCATTCCAACATGACTTCAGCTCCTGTCGATGTACTTCAAGCGCAGAAAATGAAGCCACCGGAAGTTGGTTATCGTTTAAATCGGCTTGATACTCCACAATATTGTCAGCCAAACGGATAAACTGATCCAAAGACAATTTGGCACTTTAATTTAATAATAGCAGAATAAAATCGTAGATGATAAGGGCGTGGCAATTAGAGAAAGAAACTCGAGCTCACAAATCAGGATATTAAATACTGTTATCAATTAATCACTTGACTCAAAGGGAAAAAAACTAATAGTAAAAGAAACGATATACTGTTCGACAGCCAGAATATCAATTAAAATTTCAAACAAATATTTTGAAAACTAATGAAATAACCATAAATTAAAAGATGTTCAAATTATAATGGATTACCCAACAAAAAATTGTTAAACACGAAGAAAGTAAATTTCTTGTTAAACAATATATATGTAAGTCCGAAAATGAAATCATATATTTAGATCACTGAAAACTCAATCAGCTGTAACAACCAAAATATTCTATAAAAGTTCATTGGCCTTTCTTAACTCGAGTGGAAGTAGTATTGTTATTCCAGAAACTTCCCAACATAAGGTCCGTTCTTATACTTGAGCATGCGCATATAGTTAATAAGAGTTAATGAATCATTTAAAATAGGAATTGATTTAAAAAATGTAATTGTTGATGAATTCGTTCCTCTTTGAAATGGAAGGAAATGTATAATTTTTATAATAATACTTTGAATTAAAACAATAATTTTTTCTCTGAACTTTATCTTGAATACTTTATTTTCCTATAAATCGAGTTTCATCGGACCTTTAGTTGGAATAAGATGATTATTATATTATCTTTTTTTTTACAAGTATTTTTATATACGACAAAGTTGACAGTAAGGGTGGTTTAGTTACTGAAGCAAACACACCTATTGTAACTTGTATCAAATTTCCCATTGGTTTTTCCGCGCTTCCAATTGTAATATTATTTTATTATTGTTATTGCGTATTAATCTTATATATGATTGAGCAAGAGAATTGTTAACTGGAAAGTATGGGGTAAAGAGAAATATCAAAATTTACAGCCTAAGAGAACTCTGATGGCAAAAATTAATTATTTTACATATGTATGTATACAGGAATGTGCTTAAATTAAACGGCATTTTCAATGATGCATAGTATCTACATACATATGTGAATACATAAAAGTAGACCCTTACACCACTTATGTACATATGTATATAACACTTTTGACCCTGGACAAATCTAAATTATGCATAGTACCTGATGTCTGGTAGCGATTGATGAAATCTCCTTATGTATTTGTGCCTGTCCGCACTTATGTAAATGAACATGTAAAAATTTTTTTTTTTATTTTAATTTCACAAATCTTTGATTACCGCGGCTATACTTATATTTTTGAATTAGATAACTTTAATTTTTTTTCTCGATATAAAACATATAAATAAACCTGTGGGGTTTAAATAAACCTGTGGGGTTTATTTATATTGCACACAAATTTTGTGTATGAACGTATGTCACGAATTATTATGATTATTCCCGAATTCCCGTGCGCGTTCGTAACCAATGCACTTTTGACTAAATTTAATCACAAGCAAGAAACAAAACGTACCTTCTGTAATGTTAGTTATACTGCAGAATATGTGTATAAGTATGGATGTATGACCAGCTGTGAAATGGCTCGAAATGGACCAAATGTTAATTCAAATGCTAAGGAGGGAATCTGGTGGAAAATTCGAAACGAGCCTCAGAGCCAATTGACCAAACAAATTCAATGGTTTGTTTGCTCAGTAAACCCAAAACCCCAGTGGAAATGTGGATGTAGAAAAGAAAGAAAAAAACACAAAGAATTTTGAGTATAGAACAATAATTTTATTGGATGAATATTACCTGTCGGCACAACTGAATTACAATCATAAAAGGTTTTGTAATACGGAAACAGCACGATTGATCTTGCGACTATTAGGGCGCGAATATCTTTACATTTCGTTAAAAAGGTATATTTACAATTTATAGTATTCAGTTTTAAGGTATATCTGTCAATTTACGTCAATGTCAATGACGAAATATTTATGTCAATGTATTTGGCATTAATACAGTGCTTATTATCTTTGATACTTTCGTTAATTTTATTAACACTCCAATGCTTTTTAAAATAAATTATTATACCGCTGGTCCTTAATGAATTCGATAGAGAGAAGTAATGATCATATTTTTCTATTTCTATTTTACTTTTATCTATTTCTTTCGTTTGATGTGTTTCAGATAGTATAATGAACTCAGGTTTACTTATTTCAGCTATAATCTCAAGTTAATTGAAGTTATTAATTAATCCTTGAATTTTTGTATATATTCAATGTAGTTGCTTTGGTTGTTAGGTCTACTTATTTTTAAATTCACATTAAATATTGTTCTATTGTATCTTTTAGTTTCAAATATTTTAACCACTTCTAAAACGCTATTTTTTACACTATCATTTTGCTTTTTTAATTTTTCTACTATCCCTTGTTAGACACTTTGAAGTTTAAATCTTTTATTATAATATTCATAATTATATCTTTTGGAATTTTTATTTCATAATCTTTACTAATTTCGCTTTGAATTGCCTCTTTAATCTTTTCGCGCTCTTCAAGATTTTCACTCTGTGTCACCATAGTATCATTTTTTCTATTTTCAACATTAGTAATTTTAAAATTAATTGGCTCAACTTTTCTATTTAGTTCAGCTTTAAGGCCCAACTATAATGTGCATAAGCTAGCTTGAGCTTATGTCAAAAACCAAACGAAAAGCCTGTCAAATGCTTAGGTAATTCTTTAAAGAGTTTTATGTGGCTACAATGTACTTACATAAATTTAAAAACTAATTTCCCACAGTTGCACATATATGTTTAAATCACACTTTTCCAAAATATATATTTTTTTAAAAAAATTAAATTTGCAAAGAAAAAGACATCGAAAGAATACATAATTTATATTTAACAACATTGATCTAAATAAGTGTACATATTTTTACTAGTTTTCAATAAAATTTGATAAAAAATGCCATGTGTTTTTTTTCTCTATGTATTTTTAGCCAAAAGTACCAAAAGATGCAACGATGTGCATTATTTAATTCGAAAGCAATTAAAAAATAAATTTTATAGCGAATTATTATAATAAAACGAGTCCTTTTTCTCATATAAATACTTTCTCCTACATTTTCTATTAAATTAAAAAAAAAAATCTTTTTCACTGTCGCTCTCCATTTCAATTTTTTCTTTATAAATTTATGTTTGTATACAGCAAGCGCAATCACCTGTTTCTGTACGGAATGTGCGATCAGTTTCGTACATTGCTTAAGCAAATGACATTTGACGAAACTTGACGAAAAGTTCTCTCAAGTACATTTTAGTTTACCACATTTGATTTACATGTATTTGCAAAGTTGTATAAGTTGGCATAAGCTAGTATATGCACATTATAGTTGGGCCTTTAGTCTTTTCAACACTTTGTTTCTCCTTTTGTGAAAAATCTGGCATCACTTTATTATTTTTTCAGTTTGCGCATATGATACTTTTGTTATTTTTTGTTTGTGTCTTTTATAACCTTTTTTATTTCGTTGTACATTTTAACATTGTTTTTTTCGATTGTTTCACAGAAATCTTTGTTTTTGTTTTCAACATGGTTAATTTTCAATATAAACTTTTCACTTCCAAGACATTTTTCTCACATAGTTTTTGTATATTATTTATTTTTCGAAATCTCTCGTCATAACGCCTTTCTATTGCCTCTAATAAGGCCTTAATTTTACATTCGTTCCGTTTCAGAGATCTTTCAAATTCATGTTTGTAATCTAATAATGATTATCTATTTTTATCAACACTTTCATGAATTTGCCGTATAACAAGGTCTACATTCTGAATATATAGCATAGTCATTACAAATATACCGCACGGAATTGTCTTCATCGATAATATTCGCCGATTATTGGTCGATGCCAGCACATTTTACAAACTCCATTACATCGTATGCCGCTTTCACCTCTTATTGCTGATTTGCATTTACTACATTCAGCCATCTTATAGCGAATCTAAAAAGATCCTTTATTTTATCAACTAGATACATTTTCGCTTAATATTTAATTTTTATATTGACAAAAGCGTATATATTAAATGTTTCCAATAGTAACTATCTATTTTAAACACTTTATTTTATTTATTTTTTCTATTTATTTAGAGCTTTGCTAATTTTGCTTGTTTACCCGACAGGGTTGCCAATCTAAATAATTTAATATTTTTTTGTACAATTTATACTATGCTTCCATTAACTTGAAATCAACTAGTTTTGAGGAAAACACTTCGAAGTGTTTCCATTGAGCAAAGCTGTTTTGTATATTCGAATTAGTGACACAACACTGACACTTTTCTCCGTTATTGAAAAACACCCCTTATTTTATTTTTGTAAAAAATCGAGTTCGTGCTTTTGTTTGTTTTTGCTTTTACAAATATTTAATTATATGTTCTTTTAAACACAATTCTTGTACTAAGAAGTATATTATTTTAAGAAACTTTAAAATAAATGTCACTTTTTCGATAAAAACATCCAATCTGAATAGATGACACGGAGCTAGACTTGAATATCACAGACACAACACAGTGTTGCAAAGACAAAATCAGTTCAAAAAAAAAAAAACATTTTCGACATGTTTTGAAAGAAATCAAGTAATTTAAGTGGTTTTGGTAGCATGAAAAATGTATGGGAAATTAAGTAGCAAAACGCTTGATTTGAGCAAATCAAGTGATTTAGACAAAATCACGTAAATGGAAACGCACTATTACTGTGCGTACGTAAACTTATAAAACTTATCTTTAAATGAAAAATTGAAATATTTTGTGCTAATTAACATAATTTATAAACTTATTACCTCAATATTCAATATTAAATTTTTTAAATAAAACAATAATAATAATAATTCTACATTAATTTTTCTTTATAAAATTGGAAATTCTAGTGTCGTACGTAAGCTTTTATAAGACCGTGTATTTTTTTTCTAGAATTTTTCCGAATAACGACGACAAAAATCTAATTTTTATTGTTTTCACGCAACACATTGCATTCAAAGTATTATTTTCTGTTGCATCCGATAGTTACGTTACTTACAGTGCATTCACACTGTCAAGTTTTCGTTTATTTCTCCTTCAAGAAATTCACACATACTGCTTGTCAAAATACACAAAAATTGAAAGCTGTGACGTAGGCTGCACGCAATTTCAAAGCAAGTTTTAGAGCAAGATGTCAAGAAAACACTGACAGCAGAATTTTTAATGCAAATTTGGAGGGAAAAACGTCAATCAGCTGTTTTCTTTAATGTAATTTGAAAGACTCAATTAAAGGAAAACTTGGAAGCAAATTCTCAGCAAGTTTTTGAAGTGTGAGTGTATTGGTAAAAAAATTAGAAAAATTTTTAAAATTGAATGAAAACTTGATCGTCTGGCACCCTAGTTAGGGCAGGATTCACTATCATACTCAGTCATACGACCTGTCATAAACTGCATTTGTACTCAAAAAGTATGATAGTGTGGATTAAAAGTACCTTTTTTGTATATTAGTGCAGCACCCACGATGCCATTTAGAATTGATTTTTAAAGTAGAACAAAATTCAGCCAGATTTTTGTGTGTTTAAATCGTATGATTATACATGCTAGTGTATCCTGGCCTTGAGCCCCATCATCATACATGGGGTAAATATTATGATTAAAATATACATAAATTTACCAGAAAAAAAAGTTATGAGTAGTTATAGTCCCAAACATTATTTGAGGATAAGATATATTTGCTTAGTCCTTTTAATAAATATTTTTCTGGTAATAACGAAATTCAAATTTTAACTTAGAAAAACTAATAGTTTTGAGAAAATGTTTGTAAGGATATTACATAGAAGGAAGTAGCCTTAAAACATGCATATGTAGGGTTAAGTGTACCATTAATATTAAAAAAATAAAAATCTTACAGTAATGCTTACAGCATTAGGTGTGTTCATTTACTTTACTAGTAAAAATTTGCAACGAGAGAGTAACAAGATATTTTTCAAAATTACTCCCAAAAATGTGAAAAAGTAAATGAACACTTTACTAGCTAAAATTTGCAAGTTAAAATAGTGTTGTAATGTATAGGTACAGTACTCAATAAATACCCCTATATTTTTTGGAAAAATTATACATATATGAATATTATTATAAGAATTATGTGATTATGGTCATTTATATTCAGCATTGTCGTGACTGTCGTTTTTCGACTACGGCTTGTAATAGAGTAATAAAAATTTTTGCAATTTGATTTAATCTAGTACCTGATGTAGTCGAAATACGCTATATACGATAAAGGTGATTAACTGCTTTTGAATAAAATGAATGACTAGAATATATATTTTTATTTTGACACCTATTGTGTTATTATTATAATTACATAATATTAAGTATTTTGTAATGTGATTTTGTGAAAAAATATTTATGTAAATAAACACTAATAAGAAACTACATTAAGACGCAAACAAATGTGAGTTTAAAAGGAGAATTTTTGTTCATTATGGTCTAACATTAATGCTTCGTCTTTGCAATCGTTTCCAAACTATAATAATAATAAACAGCCGGCGAAAAACGGGTGAAATATATTTTTTAAAGAAAACAAATTTCAGCAATTTTCATTGTAATAAAAAGCTTTATCCAAAATAAAATATCAAAAGCAGTATAAAAGTAATTTAATAAATTATGTTTAAATTTATTTGCAAATGTATATTTGTATTATTATATAATTGAATTATTTGCCTGCTTAGTGTAAATTACCGAGTAGCTACCTACTGATAATATTTACAACACCAAGATCAACAGCTGGTCTGTGAAAATTAAAGAAAAAAAAAAAAAAAACAAAAAGATTTAAAAGGTAGTTAAATTTAAAACTTGAAATATAAGTAAAAATGGAAGGGTCTAAGTGTCAATTTAATTGCTCCCCTAAAACGTTTAAACTCATTCAAGCATGTAAGTAAATTGTTTTACATATGTATTTAAAAAATTACCATTTATACGTAAATATATACATATGTATGAATTTAGATCCCCAGTACCAAGAGCATGTGGCTACCCAGTTGGCGGAGGTTGAGAACGAATTATTTGAAGAAATAATATTTCGGGAAACTGACACTGACCAATCTTCATGTGTATGTGTATTCATAGCCCTTATAATAGCTTTGTTTTAAATAAAGTAAATCATTTCAGCCCAGTGTTAACGAAGTGCTTCTATAAAGCTTTTAATTTCCTTAGTTAAGGAGATGCGGCCACAGGTAGGAAAAAGTGTTAAGATAAAAACGAAAAAGAAAATGTGGCAAGTTATATCGGAGAAAATGACAGAAAAAGGTCACACATATAATGCTCAACAGGTGGAAGCCAAATACTATGGATTGGAAAGGCAATATAAAAAAAATAAAGTCCACAATTCCCGTACTGGTCGAAACAGACAAACTTTTGCTTTTCAAGAGTATGTATGTTTACGTATGTTTTACAATAAACAATTAATTTTTTCTATAGCGAATTAGATGGCCTCCTTCAAGAACGGAAATGTATAAACCCAGAGTATCTGCTTGATGAGGAATCAATGATTGCAACACTTGATGAAGAGGCTCCAGATGACAACGTTCCGAGCACATCCAAGGAATCAATTGGTAATTGCAATAAAATTTATTTAAGTTTAAAAATATTTACATTATATGAAATTAACTAATGTTAATAAATTTTTCGTAGGCAAAAGAACAACGCCCAACAAAAAGAAGACACTCCAAGAGCAATTCCTTCAAAAAATGGACACCTTGGCTGAGCAAGCAAAAGAATTTGAAGCAAGAAGCCTTTAAATCTTAAAAGATATATCTGAAAGGGGAAAAAGGAGAGAAGAACAGCCGCAGAAAGAGGAGGAGAGAAAAAAGAGAAAACTGGAGCTTCTGGAAACGCTTGTACCTAAGTTAAGTAATAAATAAATACATGAGGTTTTAGATAAATTTTCAATATTTGTGTTAATTTTGTTATTTTTGTTATAAGTTAATTTTTTTAAATGCTTTTTTTTACTTGAATGACTTTTATTTTTTTGCATTGAAGTTTTTTATATTTATTATTATTTTTATATTTATTATTTTTAATAGTTTTGTTATTTGAATAATTATATTTTTATTAAAAGACTGAAATGCATACATATTCAGAAAAAATATTTAATAAATAATAAAATTTAAAAATTAAACATTTATTTCAATTTCTTGTCGAATAGCATCTCGTATAGTATTTCCTCTGACACTTTGTTCAAATCCATCGTATTCTTCTTGAACGGACAGTACTGTTTCTTCATTGAATTGAATGTCATCTTGTCCAGCAATATTATGTAGTACACAGCAAGCACGAATAAAGTGGCACAAATGTTTTATTCTACGAATTTTGCAGTAATACAGTTGTCTGAACATCTGCTTTAGTATACCAAAAGAGTGCTCTATAATTACACGACCAGAGCTTAATTTCATATTGAAATTTTTTTGGCTTCTAGATAGATGCCCATTATCGCGATAAGGAGTGATAAGATGTGAACTGCAAGAATAAGCTGAGTCACCTAATATATAATAATCTTAAAAAAAAATATATTAAATAAAAAGTATTCATAAAATAAAAATTAAAGAAAATACTTTGACAATTCGATGGTAATTTTCTGTAAAGGGGAGAACTTTGAAAAACCCAACTATCATGCGATGAGCCGGGATATCCAACAAAAATACTTATGAATTTCTTTTTTTCATTACATACAGCTTGCAAACACAGGCTAGTATTTCCCTTCCTGTCATCTTTGCCATTTTTCGGGGGATCTATGACGATGTGAGTTCCGTCGATGCAGCCTGTTTATTTTTAATTTAATAAAAATTTAATTTAAAAATAAAACTAAGTATTTTACCAATCGCTCTTGCAAAATCTCACTTTTGTTTGAAGTAATTACTTGAGTTAAGCTTTTGTTCATCGTCCGGCCATTTAATAACAGAATGGCTGAAAGAGCTTATATAAAAAGAAACTCTATGAATTATATTCCACACTGTTCCTGAAGCGAGATCGAATCGATCCGCTATATCTCTATAGCTGCAGGCTTCGTGACTAGCAAACCATAAGAATACGGCTAAATATAGCTTTTCCGAAAGACGTTTGTCTACCCGTTGCTATTATATATTTCGCTTTCTCCAAATTTAACACATAAATGTTCATATAGATTTCTAGTGATCCTAAAATGACGCCAAAACTCATCTTCTGTATAGGTTATCATAACATCTTCAAAATATCTTCTAATACAGTTACGCGATTCCCGTTCAAAAAATATTTTATAACCTTTTATTACATTCAAATGCATACTCAACTCTTTTCGAGACTGTAGTAAACATTCAACAGTTTCAGCATCGGTATCACTTTCCGAATCACTTGATAAATCAAAAAATTGTAAAGAGGTTTGTAAGGCAGTACTATTACTTGCATTACAAGAATTAACTGTTAAATATATTGAAAATGATTAACTTTTAATTAGAAAACAAATTATCTTATAAAATTACCTCTGTTTGCCGCTGATGTACTAGATACTGTGTTGCTTAGTTCAGTTTCATTAGACATCTTATTTTGCTTCTGTTGTTCCTAAGTTACACAAAAATAAATTTATCTTTGTAATACTTTTTATCGTTTTAAAAGTTTACATTTACTTACAATTTCTTAAATTTTCCAAAATATTTTGGTTTTCAACTTAATTTTGAAATATTTTTTTGTAAACACCAACGCAAAACAGGTGTTTGAAAAATTATTGCAAGTAAAAATTTTACTTGTAAAAACTTGCAAGAATTATTCTGTCTCTCAATTTTTTACTCTCTATCGACGCTGTCTCGTTGCAAATTTTTTTGGGTTAATGAACACTTTCTAGTAACAGTTGTTACAAATTTGTAATAAATTTTTAGTAAATGAACACACCTATTATAAAGGAAGACAATTTTTTCATTACAAAAAAACAAAAGCCTTTTAATTCGCTTATACCTCAGCAGCATTTATACTTTGCACGCACGTACAGACTAATGTAATGCGTTAAAAAATGAATACTTATAGGTTGACTATACACTAGTAAGAACATATTAATTGCAATATTTGATACATTTAACAAAATTTTATTTTTGTCTTCGTAATTCGGTTATTTGTCCCTATGTGCAGCGTCAATTCATTTTGACATCAAAAAACATTTTACAAAAACAAAATACATGTTTTTTTGTGTTGTTGTGGTTGTTTTAGAACTGCTGGGGGGTTACTATGTAACTCGATTCGAAAGGTTAATATTACGAATTCGGATTTTTCCTACCAACTAACTCGAATTCGCAAATACATTTCCTACTTTCGAGTTGCCATATCCGATTATCGGATACTCATACTCTACTTTCGGATGTGCATCACTATGTATTTCGAATTTAGATGTCAAAGTCGGTCGAAAGTTGACATTTGTATTCGTTTGATGTTTAGTTAACGGATGATACATAAAAAATCTTTAAAAAATCGAAACAACGATAGCAGACGCTGAAAAATTTAAGTATTTCTTATATATATATATAATATATATATATATATATATATATATATATATATATATATATATATATATATATATATATATATTGATAAATGTTAATTCAAGTCTTTTTCAATAGGGAAAAGACTACGAAAAATTTAAATACCAAGCAAAGCCAATTTGAGATCATGCTCAACTTTATGGCGGAGCATCCACAGTTGGCTAAGGGGTACATAAAAGCTGCGCCCGCCAAACAAGCCACCAATGATTTGTGGGCACGATTGGTAGAAGACCTAAATGAAGCCGGTCCACCAATGCGGGAAGTGGTCGGTTGGAAAAAGGTAAGTAATTCATAGTTTGTCCATAAATTAAATTAATTTTTTCTCTTTAGGTTTGGGCAGACCACAAGACCCACCTTAAGGCCAAATTGCGAAAGAACCGCATTAATTTTTCGGGCGCAGGCGGTGGTCCGGCAAAAATGGTCGTACTGGTCGAAACAGACAAACTTTTGCTTTTCAAGAGTATGTATGTTTACGTATGTTTTACAATAAACAATTAATTTTTTCTATAGCGAATTAGATGGCCTCCTTCAAGAACGGAAATGTATAAACCCAGAGTATCTGCTTGATGAGGAATCAATGATTGCAACACTTGATGAAGAGGCTCCAGATGACAACGTTCCGAGCACATCCAAGGAATCAATTGGTAATTGCAATAAAATTTATTTAAGTTTAAAAATATTTACATTATATGAAATTAACTAATGTTAATAAATTTTTCGTAGGCAAAAGAACAACGCCCAACAAAAAGAAGACACTCCAAGAGCAATTCCTTCAAAAAATGGACACCTTGGCTGAGCAAGCAAAAGAATTTGAAGCAAGAAGCCTTTAAATCTTAAAAGATATATCTGAAAGGGGAAAAAGGAGAGAAGAACAGCCGCAGAAAGAGGAGGAGAAAAAAAAGAGAAAACTGGAGCTTCTGGAAACGCTTGTACCTAAGTTAAGTAATAAATAAATACATGAGGTTTTAGATAAATTTTCAATATTTGTGTTAATTTTGTTATTTTTGTTATAAGTTAATTTTTTTAAATGCTTTTTTTTACTTGAATGACTTTTATTTTTTTGCATTGAAGTTTTTTATATTTATTATTATTTTTATTTTTATATTTATTATTTTTAATAGTTTTGTTATTTGAATAATTATATTTTTATTGAAAGACTGAAATGCATACATATTCAAAAAAATATTTAATAAATAATAAAATTTAAAAATTAAACATTTATTTCAATTTCTTGTCGAATAGCATCTCGTATAGTATTTCCTCTGACACTTTGTTCAAATCCATCGTATTCTTCTTGAACGGACAGTACTGTTTCTTCATTGAATTGAATGTCATCTTGTCCAGCAATATTATGTAGTACACAGCAAGCACGAATAAAGTGGCACAAATGTTTTATTCTACGAATTTTGCAGTAATACAGTTGTCTGAACCGCTGCTTTAGTATACCAAAAGAGTGCTCTATAATTATACGACCAGAGCTTAATTTCATATTGAAATTTTTTTGGCTTCTAGATAGATGCCCATTATCGCGATAAGGAGTGATAAGATGTGAACTGCAAGAATAAGCTGAGTCACCTAATATATAATAATCTTAAAAAAAATATATTAAATAAAAAGTATTCATAAAATAAAAATTAAAGAAAATACTTTGACAATTCGATGGTAATTTTCTGTAAAGGGGAGAACTTTGAAAAACCCAACTATCATGCGATGAGCCGGGATATCCAACAAAAATACTTATGAATTTCTTTTTTTCATTACATACAGCTTGCAAACACAGGCTAGTATTTCCCTTCCTGTCATCTTTGCCATTTTTCGGGGGATCTATGACGATGTGAGTTCCGTCGATGCAGCCTGTTTATTTTTAATTTATTAAAAATTTAATTTAAAAATAAAACTAAGTATTTTACCAATCGCTCTTGCAAAATCTCACTTTTGTTTGAAGTAATTACTTGAGTTAAGCTTTTGTTCATCGTCCGGCCATTTAATAACAGAATGGCTCAAAGAGCTTATATAAAAAGAAACTCTATGAATTATATTCCACACTGTTCCTGAATCTCTATAGCTGCAGGCTTCGTGACTAGCAAACCATAAGAATACGGCTAAATATAGCTTTTCCGAAAGACGTTTGTCTACCCGTTGGCTATTATATATTTCGCTTTCTCCAAATTTAACACATAACTGTTCATATAGATTTTTAGTGATCCAAAATGACGCCTAAACTCATCTTCTGTATAGGTTATCATAACATCTTCAAAATATCTTCTAATACAGTTACGCGATTCCCGTTCAAAAAATATTTTATAACCTTTTATTACATTCAAATGCATACTCAACTCTTTTCGAGACTGTAGTAAACATTCAACAGTTTCAGCATCGTTATCACTTTCCGAATCACTTGATAAATCAAAAAATTGTAAAGAGGTTTGTAAGGCAGTACTATTACTTGCATTACAAGAATTAACTGTTAAATATATTGAAAATGATTAACTTTTAATTAGAAAACAAATTATCTTATAAAATTACCTCTGTTTGCCGCTGATGTACTAGATACTGTGTTGCTTAGTTCAGTTTCATTAGACATCTTATTTTGCTTCTGTTGTTCCTAAGTTACACAAAAATAAATTTATCTTTGTAATACTTTTTATCGTTTTAAAAGTTTACATTTACTTACAATTTCTTAAATTTTCCAAAATATTTTGGTTTTCAACTTAATTTTGAAATATTTTTTTGTAAACACCAACGCAAAACAGGTGTTTGAAAAATTATTGCAAGTAAAAATTTTACTTGTAAAAACTTGCAAGAATTATTCTGTCTCTCAATTTTTTACTCTCTTTCGACGCTCTCTCGTTGCAAATTTTTTTGGGTTAATGAACACTTTCTAGTAACAATTGTTACAAATTTGTAAAAAAATTTTAGTAAATGAACACACCTATTATAAAGGAAGACAATTTTTTCATTACAAAAAAACAAAAGCCTTTTAATTCGCTTATACCTCAGCAGCATTTATACTTTGCACGCACGTACAGACTAATGTAATGCGTTAAAAAATGAATACTTATAGGTTGACTATACACTAGTAAGAACATATTAATTGCAATATTTGATACATTTAACAAAATTTTATTTTTGTCTTCGTAATTCGGTTATTTGTCCCTATGTGCAGCGTCAATTCATTTTGACATCAAAAAACATTTTACAAAAACAAAATACATGTTTTTTTGTGTTGTTGTGGTTGTTTTAGAACTGCTGGGGGGTTACTATGTAACTCGATTCGAAAGGTTAATATTACGAATTCGGATTTTTCCTACCAACTAACTCGAATTCGCAAATACATTTCCTACTTTCGAGCTGCCATATCCGATTATCGGATACTCATACTCTACTTTCGGATGTGCATCACTATGTACATATTTCGAATTTAGATGTCAAAGTCGGTCGAAAGTTGACATTTGTATTCGTTTGATGTTTAGTTAACGGATGATACATAAAAAATCTTTAAAAAATCGAAACAACGATAGCAGACGCTGAAAAATTTAAGTATAAATGTTAAGTATAAATGTTAATTCAAGTCTTTTTCAATAGGGAAAAGACTATGAAAAATTTAAATACCAAGCAAAGCCAATTTGAGATCATGCTCAACTTTATGGCGGAGCATCCACAGTTGGCAGGGGTACATAAAAGCTGCGGCCGCCAAACAAGCCACCAATGATTTGTGGGCACGATTGGTAGAAGACCTAAATGCAGTCCACCAATGCGGGAAGTGGTCGGTCGGTTGGAAAAAGATAAGTAATTCATAGTTTGTCCATAAATTAAATTAATTTTTTCTCTTTAGGTTTGGGCAGACCACAAGACCCACCTTAAGGCCAAATTGCGAAAGAACCGCATTAATTTTTCGGGCGCAGGCGGTGATCCGGCAAAAATGTGTTCATTCACCGCACTTGAAGAAAGTGTAATTAATTAACTTCAAATGAAGGAGGCGGTTGACGGTATGAGTGGGGTGAGAAAATTTGGAGTAAACAGTACCTACACAACTGGCGACGACACTGCTACGGGAACCAGTAACAACGACGAGCAAGATGTTTACACTGTACATGATTACACGTGTAACCAACATGATATGGGGGAGACAGATGAATTGGTGTCTGCACACACATCACACCACGTGCACCACTCAATCGCGTTGTGCCGAAAAAGCAAACATTGCTGGAACAGCAAGTCAATAATCAAATGGAGTACCACAAGCGCTCCATATCAGTGTTAGAAGAAATAAGTAGTAGTTTAAAATCTCTAGTTAAATATAAAAGAAGGCAAGTGGATATAGACGAGAAAAATTATAAGCTTGCAAAAAGGAAATTCGAACATAAACTTAAATTGGACGTTGAAAATAAAAAACTTTAACTTTTTTTTTATAAATTATTTTTTATTTGAGCTAAGGCTAAGAATTGATTTCTGTCTTCAAAATCTGAAACAGCGGTTGAGGTCAATTCCATCTCTTCTTCATTATTCCGTTTTTATAATAAACATACATTTCTTGTTAACTTTTGTTTTTATTATTTTGATATTTTTGACATTTTTGCGTAGGAAATGCTGCCAACTTTGAATAATATATTCGAAAGTACTGCCAAAAGTAGTTCCAATTAGTGGCAGCACTTTTCAGTCGATCCGAAAGTGTTACATAGTAAGAGCTCAAACTCGGATCGAATACAACTTTCGAGCTGTTTGAACTTTCGAATCGAGTTACATAGTAACCCCCCTGTTACCTATTAAATTATTGCCTTGGTTAAAACCAACGCAAACTAAACTGCGGGCTAATTACGGGACTCGTGATCGAAACAAATTCGTATCTAAATTAACTTCGATTGTATGAGTTTTTCTGATGATGGGACTCGATACATTGCAAATCGAATTTTTAGTAAAGTGTTTTAAAAGATTAAAAAAAGACTACCAACACTAGAAATAAGTAAACAAAAAACATATGCTTACACAGCAAAAAAAAGTATAATCAACAGAAGTGCCAATTTAATTTTTAATTTTAAGAGTTTTTCTTTATGTTTAATCAGTAACATGGACGCAAATCTATTTTTTTATTCTTCATCATCAGAATCGGACAATGAATGTAATATAAATTTAATTAGAAGACAAATCCGATACACTAGTGATCCATTAGGCTTGCCGAACAATGAGTAAGTTACAGCCGCTTAATTTGTAAACATTACGTGTATACATTATTTTATAGATTTAAAAAAGGGTTCAGAGTATCAAAGGAAGCTTTTAGCTATATTTTGGAGGATTAGAGTTTGCTGCACATTTGACAACTGCCGTACCACTAAATATACAGTTGGCTTTTGTCTTCCGGAGGCTTTCAAAATACCATCGGAATTGTTTTTCTTATCGGCATTAGTCCAGACCTGGGGGATATCAATTACAATTTGTAATTAATTACACATGCAATTACAAACTCAAATACATAATTCCACTGGCGCTGAAGATGTGAAAAAAATTATCAATTACATACACTTAATTAATATTCAAAAAATAATAACCGTATTAAAAAAAATAAATTAGGCGTTATATTTAAAAACAAAACACGCAGTAAAGCTAAAAATGCAAAGGAAGATTTAACACATACATACGTATATACATACATAACATACTGAAAAAAGTGCAAATTTTAACAAAATTTTTATTTGCTTCAAAGAAAACCATTTTTTCAAAATTTTGATCTGTTACGCTTTGTCGCCTAGGTGTTAAAATAATACTAGCAAATGAAAACAACTTTTCAACTGGCGCTGAAGATGTGAAGGGAGTATTTTATCGTAAAAAAGCCTTTAGTGTTGTAGGATAATTCTTGAGGCACTTAAGAGATGAATTCAGATCATGCAAGTAAAGGTTAAGTTCAAATTTTAAACTACTTTCTTCGTTACAATCGGATGTACTAATGACTATGGAATATAAAATGAAAAAATATATAAACGAAATCAAAGTTTTTAATTTTTTGGAAGCGATTTTTACCTTCATTTACGTCCTCACTGTAATATTCTTCTGAGCTTTAATATAAATTTTAATAAACTTTCTGACATTATTCGAAACGTTTTAGAAGTTTATTTTAGAATTCTTAGTTACACTTAATGTTTTTAGGAATGTAATTAAATTTTGCTTAAGACCAAGTAATGATTATTGCCTAATTACAAGTAATTGCAATTAAAATTTTTTTGATTACAATTAGATATAATTGTAATTGAGCTTAGTCTCTGATTTCAATTACAATTACTTGTAATTTGTAGTTGAAAATATTCAATTACACATTATGTGTAATTGTAATTGAAATGTAATTGAATCCCCCCAGGTCTGCATTAGTCAAAGCACATTATTAAAAACACTTGCAAGAGTGCTGGAAGAAATGGAAAAGAAGCTGTGTCCAAAATTTATGAAATTCAGTCCCGATGGTTGGGATGAAACAAAGGAATTTTTAATGAAAAGTACAGGAAGTAAGTATTGTGCACGATTTATGTACATACATATACACTCGTATGATAACGACTACTATTACCCATTTTTAGTCATTGGCTGTGTAGATGGAACTCATTTTGGTTTACAAAAACCATCAAATGTGCATATGTTTTTCAATAAAAAGGTGCTTGAATTAACAACCAAACAGAAAACAAAATTAATGATAATAATGATTTCATATTTCAAGAAGATTCTGGTTATTCACTCGAACCATGGTTACTCACACCGTACCGAAGTCCTCAAGAAGGCTTGAGGGAGTCTGAATTTAATGACGTTCATGCAAGAGCCATTTGTGTAGCTGAAACAACTATAGGTATATTGAAAGCCAGATGGAAAACTTTATGCCATGAAAAAAGAAGCAGGTATACGCCTCAAAAAGTTTCACAATTTTCCATTGCGTGCTGTTCACTGCATAATTTATGCTTAAAATTTAAAGTTACAAATTATGAGGATGTGTAGCAAACATATATTGATGAAGCTGACTTTGACACTGAAACGAATACAAAAATTACAAAAATAGGAAAGCAAATAAGAGACAATATTAAAAATTCTTTGTTTTCAAATTAAATACACACATATTGTATGCACATATATACATATATTTAATAATCTTTAAAATAAATATTTATTAATCCTTAAAATAAGTTCTTATTTATAGAAATTGTTGCAAATTATTAAAATTATAATTAAAAAGCAATTCATTTCTAATTATTGTATATTTTTATTTACGAACAAAAAACAGAAAGGTAAGTTTCAATATACGCACATACAACAAAAACAATTCTCAAGAAATTTATAACTAAATAAAACGTTTTAAACTGCGCTTAGTTTTTGCTGAGTCATAAATTTTGAACTGCAAACGAATTCTTGTCAAGTTGGTCCAACTCTTTAAGTCGAAGTTTTAGCTCTGTTCTCTTAGTTTCCGTATTTATATGGTGTAGTTCCGAACTCATTTTATTTTCTTTTCCTTAATGGCAATTATTTTATCAAATCTCTTTAAAACTTCATAGTAAGTTTCCGTTACACATAAGTTTTTTTTAGCAAAATTGTTTTAGTTTCCCACGGCTCTTTTCTTGAAGATGACAAGTCTTGGCAAACTAATTCATTCTTTTTTGGTCTTTCTTCTTCCTCCTACATCCATTAATTGTATGATTAAGTCATCGCTTTCTTGAGACGGATCTGTGCTGTTGTCATTTATTTGTTCGTGTTGCTGGTCTTAGGATCCGAATGTCCGGACCTCCTTTAAACCAGCTACAGCAACATCAATATCTGCTGCTTCCAAATTTGTTCATCAGTTGCGCTTAATGGCTTCTCTTCGAAAGGACCTCCTCCGTTTTTCTTGCGTAACATTTATTATCAGAAAGCTTTTCTTAACCATTTGGCTTTGATCAGCATATATCTAAGAAAAATATAAACTTTTTTATTTGCAACATGTTGTGTGGGAAACAATAAATAATTTACCTTTCGCCAAGCTTTTTCATTTATTATTGGTCAAGGTTTCCCAAAGTCTATTAGCTGTAGCCTTTCCTTGATGCCTTATGCCAAATTGCTGTGTTCAGAAATAAAATCAGCAAGAAATTGTTTTTGCCTAAAATTTATTTTTATTGTATTTGAACTAATAAATAATAAAAATAAATTAATATGAAAATAATATAAAAAATTTAGCTTACATTTTCTTTTTTTCAAACGAACTATTTAAAAATAAAATTTCGACATCAAATTTGCTACCGAATCCAAACTCGCACGGTTGCAAGCAACTATTGAGTGCCATCATCAGAAATATCGATACAAGTTACTCAATAACGAGTGGCGTGACTTGTATAAACGACATCTGCCATTTAATGGAAAACAAATTTTGTGCCTCACATAAAAAAACAAATTTTTTTTTATGTTAAATACGCAAAAAATGAGCAAGCAATAATGTTAACAAAAAGCAAGTACCGCTATTTTCCATTAGCAAAAGAAACGTAGCAAAAAATTTTGATTTATTTCATAATTAATTCATTCGAGTTTATTCTTTCCTATTGTTCTGACAAAATAAGATTACTAAAACGAGAGCAAAATCATTACGCGAAAAATATTATTTGGTTTGCTATGCCTCTAATAAACTTACGGGTTCCAAGTTACCTTCAAAAAAAGAAGTAATTAAGGTGTTGTTTTTTAATTGGCGTGTTGTAAATATGAGTTTACGAGAAACTGCTAAGTTAGTTATTGAAGATTTTTTGGGAAAAGGCGCGCATACCCATGAGAGAAAAGCAACATTGCATTGCAAATCTGAAAAAAATACACACAGAATGGATGAATTAAAAAAAAGTTGTGGAAGAAATACAGATAACCAGAAAAACAAAGAAAAGACCTGGGTTGAAAGCTTAGAACAAATTTTTGACGTGGAGCATGCAAATGCCTTACAAATAATAAATGTGGAGGAAGATAAAGCATTCTTGATAAGCCAGAGGCAGGAAGGTCGACCAGGACATATGTACGGAATTGATTATAAGACACTTCAAATGGAGATTCAAGCTAAACACCGCGAACAGATTGAGTTAAAGCGAGTTAGTTAGTTAGTTAGGAGTGGCAGCCTCTCGCGACGAAGCTCACTTGAGCACAAACGAATGGCCCGTTGTGATACCACAAAGAAGGCGGCATGACTCCCATTACCCAGCCGAGAACCATGAGGATTCACGGATGAACTTCGCTATGTCCCTTATAGAGTGGGATGATAGCTCCGTAAGAGTTCCAAAGAAAGGAGAGCCCAGAATTCTTAGTCTTCTTCGAGCCAGGGAGGGGCAGTGGCACAGGAGGTGCAGTACGGTCTTTTCCTCATCCTCCGAGCCACAACTGCGGCAGAAATTATTAAAAGGCAGATCAAGTCTTTCCGCATGCCTACCGACTAGACAGTGTCCAGTAAGTACAGAGACCGTGATGCTTATGGATTTTCTGTCCAGTCTGAGCAGCTGCCTGGTCCGCTTGAGATCCAGTGTAGTCCACAGTTGTCTGGAGACACAGCAGGAACTTTCATCTACCCATAATTTGCGAGCCAAATTTAGATAGTGGTTCTTTATGGCCATTTTCACCGTTGCCAGAGGAATTCCAATGTCTGGTAGCGGGGAGACATTAGGAAGCAATGTGCCCCGTTTTGCGAGATCATCGGCCTCACAGTTGCCCTGGATATCCCTGTGGCCAGGGACTCAAAACAGGTCAATCTGTGATCGCTCCGATAAAGTGTTCAGTAATGAGCGACAACTCAGGACTAGCTTAGATGTACTATATGCACCAGCAAGCGCCCTGATTGCCGCCTGACTGTCCGAAAATATCCGAATAGCATGACCAGAAAGATCGTCCCTGAGCGCTATTTCGGATGTTTTCAGAATGGTCATTACCTCGGCTTGAAAGACGCTACAGTATTCAGGGAATCTGAGGGAGAGTCTTAGTCCAAGATGATTGGAGAAGATTCCGCAACCGACTCTGTCGTCCAGTTTCGAGCCATCGGTGTAGATGTCAACAGTACCACCCACGACCACTTCGTTACGGACGCAAGTCTCTCTATTTGGAATATGGATCCGAAACCCGTGGTCCAGAGCGGGAGTAGAAGAGATGTAGTCCACCATTGATGGCAGTGGAACATCCCGATCGATAATCTTAGAGTGCCCTATGTCCAGCCTGAGCCAGCGTGAGAGGGCATTAAGCCTGGCTGCACAGCATTTAGCCTGTTGCAATGCCAGAAGTTTGGTGGGTAACCAGTGGAGAAGAGCAAACAGAGCCTTTGTCGAAGTAGTTCGAAGAGCCCCAGTAATCAAAATGGCGGCTGTTCTCCTGACTTTGTCAAGAGGCTTTTGGTTGACCAATCTCTCAAGAGCGGGCCACCAAAACACAGCTCCATAGAGAATATTTGGCTCTATAACTGCCTTGTAGAGCCAAGAGATGATTCGAGGCTGAAGGCCCCATCTTGGTCCTAGAGCTCTCTGACAGAGATAGAGCGCACAGGTCGCCTTCCGAGCTCTTTCGGCAATGTTTGCCTTCCATTGAAGTTTGGGGTCAAGTATCACCCCAAGGTATTTCACACTTTTACTTACACTAAGCACAATGCCATTCAGCCTAGGTGCAGTAAAATTCGGGATCTTGTATCTCCGTGTGAAGAGCATAACCTCCGTTTTGCCGGGGTTAACAGTAAGATCAAAATCGCAGCACCATTGAGACAGAACATTAAGCGAATAGTTCATCCGTTCTGTGAGTGTTGACAGGTACTTCCCAGAGACTGCGATAGAAATGTCATCAGCATAAGCTATCACCCTATTACCCGTTTGGCCCAGTTGCCGTAGCAGCGTGTTGACTGCCAGATTCCAGATAAGGGGAGACAATACGCCACCTTGTGGAGTGCCTCTTTTCACTACCCTTACAACGTGATCATTTCCCAAGGTGGACGTGATGATACGCGTCTTCAGTAGTTGCGCAATGAATCCCACCAGATTTGCATCAAGATCGTGATCCAAGAGGGCCTTTATAACGGCATTGGGGCAGACGTTATTGAAAGCTCCTTCTATGTCAAGAAACACTGCAAGCGTAAAATCCTTATTTGAAAGGGACTTTTCAACATCGGATAATAACACATGCAGCGCTGTTTCCACAGATTTCCCTTTCGTATAGGCATGCTGCGAGCTAGAAATTAGCGCGGGATTAATGGAGTTCCTGATCTGAAATCAAGAATCCTTTCCAGCGTTTTGAGTAAGAAGGACGACAGGCTTATGGGCCTAAAGTCCTTGGGTTTAATAGGAGATGTCTTCCACGCTTTAGGGATGAAAACAACTCGGGCTACACGCCAACCCATGGGCATGTAAGTATTTTCCAGGCAAGCATTGTAGATTTGCAATAGCCATGGTTTTATAAGGTCTATGCCATGTTGCAAGTCCGCTGGAATGATATTGTCAATCCCAGGAGACTTAAAGGCATCAAACGACATGATGGCCCACTCTAAGTGAACATTGGTCACCCGGAAAGTGGCTGGAAAAACCGACGCGGAATTCACAATCCCCATCGCTTCGTCAATCCTTTCACTACCAGGGAAGTGAGTATCAAGCAGCGTCTCCAAGGTATCGATTACAGAGTCCGTCCATTCACCGTTCGGCTTCTGAATACTCTCAATAACTCTCGGGGACGTGCTAAGAATCCTGCGTAGCCTGCTGGTTTCGGACGAGCTTTCTATGTTGCCACAGAAAGTTTTCCATGAGGCTCTTTTGGATCTACGTATGGCATACTTAAACTCCCTTTGTTTATCCTTGTAGGGCAGCCAGTTTCCACTATTTTTGGCCCTATTAAAGAGTCTTCTACATTCCTTGCGTAACTCTGCAATCTCCGTATTCCACCAAGGGGGTTTCGGTTTACCCCTTGGCTTCGGTGGATTGCAGGCCGCTTTCGCCGCAGAGCATATCTGCAAGGTCAAGAATTCAACCGCCCGATCAATATCGCAGTGGTCATTAATCTTGAAGGGAGCAGGCCTTAGGCCAAGCTCTAAAATGGACCGAAATTTATTCCAGTCCGTTTGTTTCCTATTTATGTAGGAGTGAGACACTCCGGAACCTACTGATCCTAGATCTAACTTATAAGATAAATACCTATGGTCAGAAAAGGAGCACTCTTGAGAGACACTCCAATTTCTGACAATATCAGACCAGCCACCACCTGTCAAGGTAAGATCGAGAACCTCCCTTCTACTCGAAGTGACGAAGGTAGGCTCGCTTCCGCTATTGACAATACTTAAGTCATACAATAATATAAAATCAAAAAGAGACTCACCCTGTTCATTGACATCCGTGCTGCCCCACATATGGTGATGAGCGTTAGCATCGGCCCCAATGATGACCGGCGTTTGACTGTTGTTAGCCTCTGCAACCAGAAGCTTTAGCAGATCATGTGGTGGTGAATTACCATGATCATGGGCCATATAACTGGAGACCACCCAGATATCCTTCGAGCCCGTCTCCACTGCTATGGCAACGCTGTCTCTGTCACTGAATCTGCGAAGAAAGAAAGCGTTAATATTATACTTAATCATAATACAGGCCCTGGGTTTACCTTGACCTGTGACGTAGACAGTTTTGTAGCCATCCATAGATAGTCCAGAAACCCGATCATTAATAACACATGGTTCCTGGACCAGAACAATATCCTCTCCTTTCTGTGACAATCGGAGGAGTAAGGCCGCAGAAGCAGCGATGGAATGATGAAGGTTAATTTGCACAACCCTCATCATCATTATTTTTGGCCGTAAGGGTAGCGTCGGAATCTCCCTCAGACAGGAGTGATTCCTCGCTTTTTGCCAGGTATTCGGATCCGAGACTCATTTGCCGGAAAAAGTCGCCAGCAAACTCAGATGAAGAGATGACACTTCTTGTGTCATCCGACATATCTGAACCGCACATGGAGGCCGGAGCCAATTGTAAAGGTTCAGTCCGTCCAGCGGTAACCTCTGGTACAAGAGGTTCCGTGGGAAGTTTAGAATTTTTCCCTATATTATCCCCCTTATAGATCCTGAGAGAGATCGAGTCGAAACCGTAGTTGATCTCCCCCTTACAGGCGTTAAGTGGGGCGAGGGACTCGTCGTTGATGACAATGATAGCGTCACGGAAATGGCCCTTTGGCTCGCTTACTTTAGCGACCTTCCAGTCGGCCGTAGGCAGCTCTTTATTGCTGAGTTTAATCAGCTCCAGAATTTCATCCGGAGTGGAGGGATCTGCCGGGATTCGGGCGAAGAATCTTGGACGGTTCGGAATCTGGTCTTTGGATACAGCTAAGAGCTTAGCACCCGACCAGATTTCACCTAGGCTGTCAATTGCCTGCTTGTACAGGTCCACTGAGCGTTGATCAGCACAAGCGATCAATTTAACATGCCCCTGATACCAGCCCGCATCACGGCATGAGGGGGAGGGGCCAGGATTGGCTGAAATTATGTCCTTATAGACACTGCGAAGAGCCGCTTGGACTAACCTCCAATTATCTGGAGATATAGCCCCGTCACTTTTACTAGTGTCTATTATAGCCAAAACGAGGCTATTCTTAACTATCTCGCTAAGGGGACGTGAGGACACCGGTTTGGATGCTAAAGTTTTTGGCCGTTTAGGCAGTTGAGGGGCTGACGTAGCGGTTTCCTCAGCCGACCTTTGTCGTTTCTGAGGTGCCAAGTTAGGTGGAGGGCGAGACTCCAAGTTCTGTTTGGCCCATTTAAGTTTAGTCTGGTCCTTTTCAGACAAAGTGTTCGGATCTTGCCCACCAAACTTTTGCAGGATCCGGTAGGCAGATCTTCTGGTCCTATACGCCCGCGTCGACGCGTTGATGTGTGCACGAGAAGAGGAGGACGTGCTAGGGCCCAGACTACCAGTTGTTTGGGCTGGCTTAACCAATGCCCTTACATCTTTCACTCTGTTCTGTAGCAGGAGTGATTGTGGTGCTCGAAGAGGACATTACGCAACCCTTGGGGATTGCGGGGCGGGATGTCGAGGCAGACAACAGAGTCGCTGCACCCAGCTGTGGTCTGGGTAGAGGTCACAGACGAAGTAGAGGTCACAGACGAAGGTTGTTTATGGATTGCCGGCTATTGCCGTTGCAATACAACCGGCTCCCTTTTAGGGTTGGCCTTTGTGGTCTTTTTTGTAGTTGAAGTTAAGGTTTTGTTCATGTGAAATGGGTCCCCACTCATAGCCGCTATCTCCACCCGTATGTGTAGTCAACTCAAAGGTCCCATGGTTATCTATGCAAGCAGGGAGGCCATGCGAGGGTTGGCACCAGCCTTCATGGGGACAGGTGCTCAGAGCCAGACCGTTGCTAATTGGGAGTAAACTCAACCAAACCTACACCACCAACTTAATGGTGACGGGTATCGAACGTACTATGAGGCCTGCCAGGGTTTAAAGGGACGGAGATAGTTATGACCTTAAACTGGAGCCGTTCCCACAGGGTTTCACCCCGGTGTTACTAGGTCCAGAAGCCATAACCACCAGCCCAAGTCAAACAAAAACGTGCCGAAAAATCGGAAGAAAGGTCCTTGGACAGAAAAAGGTCGTGCCAGGGGGGGGGGGGGGGTATAGATCATTTAGCGTTACCCAGGATGCACTACGTGGAAGCGATCTATGTTACATCCCAAAAGCGAGTTAAACGTAATAAACGTGACCAAAATTTTATAAGTAAGATTAATAATGAACCTTGATTATTAATAAACTTTTCTATAATAGAGGTATTTTTTTTATGTTCAAGGTGAAACCCTGCAATTTCAGTCATCATCTGAAAGTGATCAAAGTTTTCAAGCCACAGAGTCCCATGATGAAACTGTTAAAGTTCGCTCCAATTAGCTATTGTATTAGATTATTGCAAAATAAGTAACAGAAATGCTGTTCACATTTTTTCTGCTGTATTGCAATCATTAGGAAAAGACATTGCTGACTACATCATTAATAGATCTTCAATTCATATGGCAAGAGAAAAAAAGCGTAAGAAAAGAGCGTAGAAACTACAAAAGAATTGTAAATTGAATAAACAAGACATTATAACATTACACTGGGATGGTAAACTTTTACCAGCATTAACAGGCAATGTTGATAGACTTTCTATAGTCGTATCTAGTGGAGAGATGGAACAGTTGTTAGAAATACCAGCAAAGCTAATGCTGTTTATAATTGTATTTCCAAATGGGGTCTACAAAGGGAAATTAAATGCATTGCGTTCGATACAACTGCAGTCAATACTGGGCCCTTGAAAGGTACATGCATTTTACTTAAAAAATCCTTAAATATAGAACTTTTTTGGCTGCCTTGTAGACATCATATTTACGAAATTATATTGAAAAGTGCTTTTGAAAGCAAATTTGACTGCAGTACAAGTCCCTTCGTAAAATTATTTGAAAATTTTAAAAAATCGTGATGATTAACTATGTATCATTTGCAAGGGTCAAAAACCAGAATAATAAATTTTGTAAATAATGTTTTGAGTCAGAAGCAGCCTAGAGAAGATTATAAAGAGCTTTTGGAGCTTGTCCTGATGTTTCTTGACGAAAAATTGAACCAGTCCAAAGCAAGCGTAATGATAAGATCACCAGGAGCTTTTCATCGTGCACGGTGGGTGGCAAAAGCCATTTGTAGCTTGAAAATAGTTTTGTTGCGGAAGGAATTTGCTTTATCAGAGATTCAATTGGCAGGATTGCATAAAATTAGTATCGACTACATCAAAAGTACTTTAATTTTAATAATCATTTTATAAAAAATGAATATAGAATATTCTCTACTATCTTGTAAAACAATTTAAATATATATATATATATGAACAAAATATCAATATAGTTCACACGTTAAGGCTCGTATAAAACTTTGAAGGGCGGGCGTACGCCCAAATCTCAACTTATCGCTATGAAATTTTCTTTTAATTTTTTTTTTCATAAAACTGAACCGATTTGGGGGTGAGACTTGGTAAAATTAAACTTTTGAAAATTAATGTCACCCTAATATACAATATAAGGTTTTCCAATTTAAGTAAAAATACCATTTTAAAGCTGCCTTTTACCAATGATTTCTTTTGATAAAAAATAAACAAGAGGATTTTTTCAAATATAGAAAAAGTAAAAATTGTATTAAATTTGATAAATTTTAACTAAAACTTTATATAAAATCAAATCATTAAAAACAAATTAAAGAACATAATGTTAAATTTATTTTACTTGTGCAGAGTTTGTATAAGTGCTTGTTCATTAATATACTTATATAAATTCATTTTACTTTAATTTATAACTAAGCATTAAAATTTGAATCTCTGATAAACTGAATTTATACAAGCCGCCAAAAATGGCGGCTGTTTCTGAGCCACAAAAGCCGATCAAAACGGCGGCGATTTAGGAGCCAAAGCAAGCCGATAAAAACGGAGGAGCCAATAGTGTTAGAAAAAGATTCGGCGGTTGTAAGCCGATCGGCTTGTTTCTCTTACCGATAGCTCCTCAATTCCATTTCCATTGTGCAAGAGAAAAATAGCAAATTGTTTGTGGTCCTATTAACGGCAGAAATCAAATTCTTAATAAGGCCCGATTTAGTAAAAGGAACAGTGGCACAGTTAAATAATGTACGACTGCGAACCGCTACTACAGATTCAGCCACTGTTTATGGAAGAGCCAGGGTAAGACTGACTATCGCTAATATTATCGCTGACCATGCATTTGTTGTCGCCGACATATCTGTGGAGACTTCATGATAGCAGACGGCATTAATCTGCACATGGGTGAGCAAATAATGATTTGGTGCAATGTTGAAATATCCCTGGATGTAGGGTACGGGAGCAGGACTGCAATAAGGAATCTATTTGCTGTTGAATGCAGAAATTACCAAATAAGGCAGAAACTATAGTATGGGCACGTGTGGAGGCAGATTGTATGCATAACCGGTTGTGGGTGGTAGAACTAAAAGTACTTAAAGATGAAATTTTTTTTTATAAAGAGAATTAGCACTTCAGGCAACAATGCCTATCTAATTAGTGTGTAACCATGCTACATTCTTTAGGAAAGGGATAGAGGAGAGAAAAGAACAGGTGGTGAAAGTATAGCCATTTTATTTATTAGTTATTTTACTTTGCCGGCGAATATGCTATGAAGAAGTACCGACGAAGGAGGCTGCATGTTTTCATTTTAATTCTGAATATGTATTTATACCATTAAACAGAAAAAAACATTTTTATTTTTTGGTTGTCGCCGGGTTGAACCCTAGCCAACAAGGTTTGTAGTCAAGGTTCTTACCACCTTGACCACAGCAGCCACATGACAGTACAAGCCCTCGTGAAAATCTACAAAGATGAGAGAGTTCCTGTGAGAGTAATTAATCTGTTCAATAGCGAAAAGACTATTTACAGAAATTTTGAGATGGGTCAGTGTGAGCCAGCAAAAGCCATATTCAACTAAGCGGCGAATTCAGTCTGCTCCGAAGTAAGAGCCGGAGAACGAGATTTATTAGCAGAACAGATGGAAACATTTACTGAAATGAAATCTTCTGACAAAAATAAAGCAAAGCAGTCGTTGAGAAACCATGGCTCTGTCTTCGACCTAAATAATAAAAGCCAAGGTAGAACAGCAATTGTGAAACAGAAGTTGTGAAACAGAAGTTGTGAAACATCAATTGTGAAACTGTGGAACGAATCGATTGGGATGATTACGTAAGTTTTGATTCTCTCCAAATCTGGAACGAAATAATTACCGATTTTCCGAACAAATCCAAATCTCTCGTTGGATACAGTTCACTCCCGTTGATACTGTTCAAATTCATGGATTCTGTGATGCCTCAAAATTAGCCTATTGCGTCACGGTCTACTTAAGAATACAAACCTCGTCTGCCGCAGTATTTTCCAATTTGCTGATTGCAAAAACCAAATTCGCTCACTTAGCATCTATTACGTTACCTAGGTTGGAGCTTTCAGGTGCTGTTATGTTAGCGAAGTTAGTAAAGCGTACTATATCCACAATTAACATCCACTGGGATACGACATATCTGTGGTGTGATTTATCTATTGTCCTAGGATGGTTAGCTAAACCACCAGCAACATGAAAGGTAATTTATGTTTCAAACCAATAGGGCTTATTCATCAACTACTTCCTGATGCTAAATGGCGCCATGTTTCGACCTATTGCAATCCAGCAGACTTAGGATCAAGAGGTTGTAGATCTTATAAACAATAATTTGTGGTGGCAGGGACCTGCTTGGCTGACAAATCCTCTTGCAGAATGGCCACAGAATAATCCATTAAAATTTGGTGAACCTAATGAAATTTTCAGAAAGCTCATGGCGAAACTCAAAGCGCTACTGTTCCCATCAGTAGCTTACAAACTATAACTATTCAAGTTGATATACTCGAAAGGTTTTCCTCTTATACTAGAGCATTACGAGTTCTAGCGTATGTTTTCCGCTTTATAAGGCATTTTAAACGTTCGTTTGCGGAACCAACATTTCCATTGTATACGAGTGCTCATCTAAGTCAAGCCGAAGTCAGTTCCACAAGGTTTATTACTCTAGCTTAACAGAAATGCTATAAGTTTGAATACGATGCGATTGTACGTGCTAAGTCCATTTCTGGATTCCAAAAGTGTTTTGCGAGTAAACGGCAGGATAGCTATTTCATTGCTACTATATAATGAAAGATTTTCCGTTATATTGCCTTATGATTCGCAATTTTGCCATTTTCATTTAAGGCACTTGCATGAAATTCTAGAACATGCCGGTTGTAATTTAATATGACGTATGATATAAACTGAGTATCATATTCCTCGTCTAAAACTCCGTATAAAAAAACTTATACGTTCTTGTAAAACATGCATAATACATAAAAGACAATCATGTTCTCAGATTACGGCAGCCCTACCAGCGGATCGATGTTCTCTCTCCTTTCCTTTTCATGTTACGGGTGTTGATTTCGCAGCACTGTTTGTGCTTAAAACTTCGACTCTTCGAAAAGCATCGCTTATAAAAGGCTACGCATGCATCTTTGTATGTTTAGCTACGAAAGCAGTTTATTTGGAGCCTTACTCGAATCTAACTACTGCTGCGTTTCAGGCAACTTTTTCCCGATTTGTTGGTCGACAAGGTCTTCCTCAGAAAATCGTGTCCGACAATGGTCGGAATTTTGTTGGTGCGAATCGAGCATTCCGTAGAGAATTTCGTGCCTTTATCAACTCAGTATCAGACGACATCGCTAAAAAATATACAACACAAGGCTTTGAATGGTCATTTATTTAAAATCACTTCATAAAAGATATAAATGGAAGTTTCTAAGACCCAATTTGAAAGTGGACGATTTCGTAGTTATAATCGACGACCTTTTACCTCCAAGTGAATGGAGTCTAGGCAGGATTGAAAAAGTTTTTGGTGGTTCAGACCAAAATTTAAGAGTTGTTGATGCACGCACAGCAGTAGGTAGCTTAACTCGCCCCATCACTAAGCTTTGCTATCTACCTTATAATAATGTAACTAACATGAATGACGGCAATGCAGCCAAATACAGATCTATTCATTCCCATTCCTAACAACCTAATTCCCATTATAGTTCTCGTTTATTTCCTTAACCGCTACTCAATCTACACCTTTACTTACTAGTTTTCTATTTCTAGGAGACGTTCTCAAGCACCTCGCGACCCAGCTGTCCATAAATGCTAATTGTGCAATCCTTACCATTCAATACGATTTTGTAAAACCTCTTTGGCGATGCGACCGGCCGAACGTGGCATAGTGGCTCGCCAATTCGAATACTGCCTAAGCTGCTTTGCGATGACGCACAACGTTTATAGTTGCGACAGCCTCGATACCTGTATGTATTGCGGGCAACTGCATCACACGCTTCTGCACGACAGAAGGCGGACAAGAGACAGGGCTCCAAGGCGCAGTGTGCATGATCGCTTAGGACCCAGCAGGCAGGACCGCCACACAGAGCGCGCTCGCCACGTTAGCAACAGCAGGCAGGACCGCCACGCAGTACTCTCTCGCCAGAATAACAACGGCAGGCAGCGCAGCATTCAGCGAAAGCGTCCGAATCTCAACAGCATTAACAGCAACAACCATCATCGCGGATGTGTTATGCGCAACTACTTCACAACACTAATTTGCACCAGTGCAACGAGGGGCGCCATGGACAAATTAACATATAGTTTATTTCATATTTTTATTATTTTATTGTTACATATTTTTATATTAAAATTGTTTAAAACCTGTTATTAAATAATTTTGAATTGAATGAAATATTGGTATAATTAGTTCTAGCGATTTTTATAATCAAAGAATTTATTATCACTAAGCTACTTTGTGATTACTAATATTTTGAAACAACTCTAAAATGAAACAAAATGTGTTGTAGCCTTCGCGGCATTAAAATGAAAACAAATAAAATCAGTCTTGTTACAACTGCAAACTGGTAAGCATCTCTTGCTTTTATTTGTTTATTTTACTGGCTTGAAACTAATTCCTTTGGTTATTTCCTTTTTTTATCTATTTAATTTGCTCGTATAATTTCATATTGCTTGAGAAATTATAAGCAAAAAAGGATTTATTAATTAGATAATAAATCATCAAAAACAACCCTAATTTTATTCAGTAACAATACTTTTAAAGTACTGATTACTTTTTTATACTGAATAATCTTTTACTTCAAAGATGCAATAGCACTAATAGAAAATCCACATGCCAGCCAATATACATGTTTCTCGCTTTGTGTAACTTTTTAAATTAATAAATATTCATTGGATTTGAAATATCCATTGGAATAAAATATTATAGCGTTAATTTTTTATTTCGTTCTTCTTTAAGTTTCTTTTTTTTAAGAAATTAAACTAAGCAAGAAAGCTGCTGGCATTTTTTAAAGTTTTTTTAGTTTGTTTATGCTTTGCTAAGCAAAATCGTGTTTTTATTTTGCGAACATAAGTTTGAAAAAGAGCAAATCGCAAGCAAAACCCAAAAAATCTTCAATTCCTTTACTTTAAGACTTTCTTAGCTTCTTAATTATACTCCAGTTTTATCAACTTGTATCGCTATTTTTCAAATTTTGGTAAGTTTTTATTCGTTTTGAGCAATTTAAACGAGTAACACGCAAATTGTTGAAGACGTAAAATTTCACAAATAAAGAAACTTATTTTAATTTATAACTGTAACTAGGTCATTTTGTTGGTGTAGATATTAATCGATAATGAATACAAAAAACCTATTTTTGGAATTTTTGTTTGTCCGCTCATCTATTTTGCATCTCGTAAAAACTGCTGGATGAATTTGAATAAAAATTTTGTGAGGAATTCCGTTCAAATATAAATTCTTTTTTTTTCGTAAAAATACGTCATTAAAAAAAATAGATAAAAAATTTCAAAGATAATTAAATTGTTTTTTTTCAATAAGTCTAAATTAAAAAAAAAATTTTTTTGAATTTGCCAAAAAGTAGGAAATAATGTTTATTACAGCACTGAAAAATTTCTTTTAGCTTCAAATCCTCTTTTAGAATTTGAAGCTTTCCTTAAAAAATAACATACAGTCGACATATTTGAGCTTCATGGCGAGGAGTTAAAACTGGGATAAAGTTAAAATCGTTTAAGAATACAGTATTTGGATTGCTTCTTACGGGCCCCTGCGGCAATCTTCCCTGCAAGTTAATTCAATCAGAGTAGAATTTTCCGAGGAAAAAAATTTAAACCGAATTAATTATGTCGCTTAAAGATTTGGTTTGTGAAAAGAATTTAAAAAATACAAGTTGTAGGGACCCGGATGGTCGTTGTGTATTCAAAACAGATTTTCCGAAAATAATTTTTTTTAGGTTTATCAAAAGGAAATGTTAAGACACAGTTTTTAAGAATTAAGTCCTCTCTGTTACGAAAAACTCTGATTAAGAAAATTTATGACGACGTTGTAGGCGAATAGTTATCCTTGACTAATATGAGACCTGTAGCAAACATTAACACTATTTTGTTTTGTTACTTACCAAATAAGTCGGTGATTAAATTAGATCGGAAAACTACAAAGTTAATGGTGGAATTTAATGTATCTTGAATAATTTTGGACAATTATTTAAGTTGTGGTTGATGATTTTAAACTGGAGAGATATGCAAAGTACTTATTTTGGTAAGTATTTATTTGCAGGTTTCGTTGGCTCGCTAGAACGTTGGTAAGTATCTTCTTTTCACAGGTAAGTTGGATTTCTTCTTCTCAGGTTAATAGGTAAGTATATATATATATGTATTTTGATTTCTTCTTGGGTAAATAACAATAAATTTGGTTTCTTTTTTTCAGGATATATGTATATTGAGTACTTTTCAAGGTTTTACAATTTTAGGTTAAACGAATTCAAAAATTTAAGGTTTTACACTTTTGGGTTATAATTCTGGTTTTTCAAAACTTAGATTTTTTGGCGACTCTGTGTCGTTGTGGCTTTGGGTGCAGTAACGTATGGTGAAATCTGTCACATTTTTTGCACGTGTCCATTGATGTACATGCTCGCAGATCATGGCTTCGAGCGAAACAATTTATATAATAGCGATGTCTGTCAATCAGTTCTTCCCGGTTTTTGATACTCATCTTCAAGAACTTTCTGCAGAATCGCAGTGCTGATATTTCTTGCAAAGGACACACTTATAGACGTCAGAACCCCGATGTAACTGGTTACTGTGAGCACTTCGGCTGTTGCTTTGGCGAGTTGCTGTCAGGTGACGGTTGTTTCTAGAGAAAATTAAACAAAAGCTATTAGTGAATGAAATGAAACGAATGAGCTAAGATTAAGATGAGTAGTGGTATTTTATAGTTAAAAAAAATCTTAAAAAATATAAATATTGGTATAGAATGATATTAGACTTAGTACAAAATCAGGGAGAATTTTTATCGCTCAAAAATGGTAAATAGCAAAGGTTCACAATTGGTCGAGTGATAACTCCTGTGGCTATGCAAACATCTAGACGTACATTATTGCCTGGGCCTGTGTGTGTCTGTTGAATTCTTCCTTACCGCCACGCATGAGGAGGTTGTAAATCATCCATTACAACGACAAGATCTCCTACCTGCAAGGTTGGCGCTGAGGTCTTCCGCTTAGAATTGATGATGGAGAATTTTTAACTTCTCCCATCGGTTTATGAGAGATATAGTGGCATAGGTTTGCTCCGGGAAGGCCAATAATGGAGCTCCTCTTAGGAAGTGGCCGGGAGTTAGGGCTGTTAAATCCGATGGATCTTCTGATAATGCTGAAATAGGGCAAGAGTTCAGAACACCCTCAATTCTGGTCAGGATAATGGTAAATTCTTCGAACGTAAAGCTTTGAGCGCCAGTTATTCGCTTTAAATGAAACTTAAAGCTTTTCACTGCGGCTACCCATAGGCCACCCATGTGAGGTTCGTGTGGCGGGATAAACTGCCATTCAAACCCATGGGTAAGATATTTTTGAGATGCATCCTGAGCCGCGGTTCTTAAAAATGTGCTAAATTCTGGCTTGCGTATTCTACTAGCTCCTAAAAAGTTTCTTCCATTATCAGATATTACCTTTTATGGTAGGCCCCGCCTCCCAACGAATCGCGAGAACGCCGCTTGGAATGCAGATGAGGAAAGGTCTGAGCAAAGCTCTAGATTCAGTGCTTTTGTGCTGAAACAAACAACAATACTAACGTACGCTTTAACTAAAGTGGATTTGCGTAATGGCGAAACTTTGAGCTGAAAGGGCCCCGCGAAATCAATGCCAGTTATTTGGAACGGTGATAATAAATTGCATCTTTCCGGTGGAAGTGGTGCCATTATCTGTGAATATGCTCGTTGCTTGTGTATTATACATGTTTTACAATTGCGAATGATTGCTTTTACTTGAGGTTTGAGTCTGAAAATGCAAAATTCAGCTTGTGTCATTCTGCACATTAAACTATATTCCGCGTGAAGAAGAAATTCATGAAGATGAGTAAGATAAAGCGAACATAATCTTGAGCTACCTGGTAATATTATAGGATAACGTTCATTGTAAGGGAGGGCAGAATGATTTAAGCGACCATTTACTCGTATAAGTAAGTTTGTATCAATAAATGGGTTTAAAGTTTTCAGTGAGTTTTTATCAGTTAATGGTAGGGAGTTAGATAAATACTTATGTTCCTCAAAATAAAAAGTTTTTTGTGTAAGCATGATGAGTCGACATCTAACCGACTTCATTTCGGTCTGAGTTAAATTGCTTGACGTATTAAGAGGGACATCTGACCTGATGTTTTTTATACATTTGTTTAAGAATCTAAACACGTAGCATAAAACTCTAAGAGCTCTTTTATATGAAGAAAAGTTCACAAAAGGTCGTCCTTTCCAACTTCAACGTGCATAGATAGTGTTTCTTTAGGGTCTGCAGCGAGTTTTAATAGATTCCGTTTAGGCCACTCTGTTGATGGTTTTGTTAACTATTGTGGCCAGTGCCACCATAAAAAATTCTAAATAAGATCTTTGACTTGGCAACCACGGATTCCGAGATCTGCAGGGTTTTCGTTAATAGAAATGTGATGCCATGTTGCGTCGGGTATCAATTTGTAAATTTGAGAAATCCGATTTGCTACATAGGTTTCCCATGTTGATGGTGGCTTTGAGAGCCAACCTAGTACTATAGAGGAATCTCTCCAGAAATTTACTGCGCTAACATTGAGTCCCAGGGAAGAAATCACATAGTTAACAAGATTTGCTAGTAATACTGTTTTATTCAGTTCTAAACGGGGAAGAGAGACCGTCTGAATAGGGACTACTTTACTTTTAGCTATAAATAAGCTTGAAGAGGTTTTACCATCTTTATTCAGACATCTTATATACAATGTTGCACAGTATGCTGCTTTGGAGGCATCGGAAAACTCATGTAATTGAATTAATTCTGTTGGACAATAGCGTATCCAACGGGATATAGAAATCTATTCTACTTGTGACAGATCTTTTACGAGTTCATTCCATTTTTGTAGAGAGTCTAAAGAAACTTCTTTATCCCAGCCTATTCCTTCTAGCCATAGTTGCTGCATCAGTATTTTTGCTCTAATTACAATGGGTGCAATCCACCCAGCGGGATCAAAAAGTTTTGCGACAGAGGAGAGAATTTGCCGCTTTGTTATATTTATGGATTGATTAATTGGAACAAAAGTGTAAGAAAATAAGTCTGTTAGTGCGTTCCATTTGATACCAAGGGCTTTGGTGGCACTTGTGTCGTGGAATCTAAGACAATCTTCATCGTATAAGTCCTCTTTGTTAATGTGGGAAAGTAATCGGGGATCATTTGCAGTAATCTTTTTAAGTGGGAATCCAGCTGATTTTAATGCACTCATGAGCTGAGTTTGAGTGAGAGCGGTTTCTTCTAATGAGTAACCTCCAGACAGAATGTCATCAACATACGTTTCACTAGGAAGAACTGATGCTGCCTTAGGGTACACCGATTCACAATCTGATGCAAGCCGAAGAAGAATTCTATTCGCGAGGTACGGGGCACAATTTACACGAAATGTTACTGTTTTCAGTTGTTAATCTTTAATTGGGCTATCAACTTGGGTCTGCAATAAAATCCTTTGAAAGGGTCTATCTGCTGGGTGAACTTGAATTTGACGATACATTTTCTGTATGTCACCACTGAAAACATATTTATACTTTCTCCAATTGAGAGTTACAGATATTAAGTCACTTTGTAAGGTTGGGCCAGTATACAAAATGTCATTAAGCGAGAATTTTGATTTAGTTTTTCTGGAGGCATTAAAAACGACTCTTACTTTTGTCGTCTTGTGGTCTGGGCGCACACCTGCATGGTGTGGTAAATAGAAGGATTCAAATTTACCTTGGGTAAGAACTTCACATGATGGGGTTTCTTCCATGTGGTCCAGTGTAATATATTCATTAAGAACTGTTCTGTATTGTTCTTGAAGTTTGGGATCTTTCGATAGGGTTTTTTCCATGATGGAGTATTGAGCTAAGGCTATGTACCGACATGAGCCTAAATAGACTTTGTCGGGATATTTGTTTTTGAAAAGTAGTCGAACAATATATCTTCCGTTTTTATTTCGTGTGGTTGTTTGCATATAAAATTTTTCACAGATCTCATCCTCAGGTGATTTTGGCCGAGTTACAGAAATTTCTTGCGGTTTCCAAAATTTTCTATGATATTATTGAGATTAACAGTGTCAGATGGAATCACTGACGTTGTGAATGCCTGAATTGTCTGAGGTTTTATAGGACCACTGATTACCCATCCAAAGATGGTGTTATAAACAGAAGCTTTACCACAAATATTTTTTTAATTCCCTCTAGGTTAATAAAGCGCTCATAATCATTGCCTAGAACAAGATCTATCTGAGACGATTTGTTGAATGTCGGGTCTGCAAGATCTAAATTAGCAAGCTCCAGAGAGTAAGGGACTTCGAAAGAGTAAGAGGGAAGGTATTTTGTCACTTAAGGCAATATTATTACTTTAATAAGAACTCGGAGAGTGTGTCTTCTTGCATATAAAACCACCTCACATTCTTTGGTAGCCGAATGTTGTTGACCACTAATACCAATAATTTGGAAGTGAGACTTTTGAAACGGTATTCGAAGGCGTTGGCTAATTCTTTCAGTTAAAAGTGTACGTTGTGATCGCGGGTCAATTAATGCTCTTACTGTAAAGAGCTCACCTCTGTGCTCTAGTTGTGCGAGTGCTGTACGTAATAAAATATTTTCATTGCTTATAGAGCAACTGGCATGAAATGTCCGTGATGAGCTAGGAAGTTCATCATTTTTGACATGTTGAGATTCTTTTGTGAGTGACTTTTGATTACCTTGAGTGGTAACTTTTGAACTATCTCTTTGGCGAGTGTTTTCAAAGTTTTGAGTTTTCTGTTTCATATGCAACAGGGTGTGATGGGGCTTCTTGCAATAGAGACAAGTATGTAGTAAACAGTTCCCTTTAAGGTGAGATAAGGCTAAACAGTTGTTAAAAACTTGTTTTTAAAAACGAAATCGACTCTCTGTTGTACTGTGAAAGCACGGAATTTAGGACATATTTTAAGAGAGTAATTTTCATTGCATAACTTGCAAGAAGGCGAGTACAAATTCTTTTGAGATATGTACGTTTGTATTTTGGGTTTAGCTGGGTTTTTGATATTGAAGCAATCTTTTGAAGTTTTTATGCTATTAAACCGTTCCACTGCTTCATACCTATCAATCAGAAATTGCGACATCTTAGTCCATTTTGGAAGCTCACGGGGATTTGTAAGCGACTGTTCCCAAAGGGCTAGAGTTACATCTGGGAGTTTAGTTGAAATCAACCGAATGAGAATCGGATTACAGCTCTCTACTTCGACACCAAGAGTTCTTAGGGTAGCGAACGAATCATTTACAGACGACTGAATTCTTCTTATTGATTCGCTATCTTCACTTTTTGCTGATGGGATATTAAAAAAAATTCGTATTTGATTGTCGACTAAGACACGTTTATTTTCATAACGTGTCTTAAGTGCATTCCACGCAAGCTCAAAGTTATCATGTGATAAGGGATATCGCTTTACTATTGCTCCTGCCTCACCTTTCGTTTTATTCCGAAGGTGATAGAGTTTCGTGACCGGGGTAAGTTTTGTGTGATTAATGTACACAGCGGTGAACATGTCACGAAACGAGGGCCATTGCTCATAGCTGCCTGAAAACACTTCTGTGTAACAGGGAGGCAGGTTTACGCAATTAACTGAGCTTTCTTGAACGAAAGTTTTACCGGAAGCAACAGGGTACGAAGAATATCTGGAAGTAGATTGTAATCTCGGGTTATTTTGGCTACCTAACTGAAGTACTTTCATTAGCATCTTTCAAACTTATCTGCCGCCTCTTGCCTGAATTCCTGAGTAACTTCAGTACTTTTAGTTAATACGACACCTTCGTAGAAGCGTCTACTCTTCCCCACCTTGTATCTAAGTCCTTCAATTTGACCTCGAGAATTGTCTCACTTTAGTCTTTAAGTTGGGTTGTATTGAACTTTTCAAAAAATTTCAATAAATGATCGCAATCAAACTGAAAATGTTCTTTGGGAGGGGGATTGTAATCACTATGTGATGTATTAGGCATATTTACGTATTATAACTAAATAAAGGGATAAGTATTTGACAAATCTTTAGGAAAACAAAGACTTTTATGTCGGGAGTTATAGAGTTTAGGGAATAAGAGAACAATTATAATATAAGAACATTCTATGGACTTATATCACTTTTTACACTTTAAAGAGATGAAAAGTGTTAAATTTAAATAGGTTGCGTTTCTTAACGTTCTTTTTATTTATATTCGCTGGATAGGGTTATGAGTAATAGTACTAGACATCCTTTTCAAAAAAATTACGAGTATGGAAAATTGAGGAAGAAACATCGAATAGCAAAAAATTAGTAACAAAATGAATATAAATTGATCAAAAAACTTCATAAGATTTATTTATATCCAGTCGATAGGGGCTATGAGTAATAGCACTAGAAAAATTTTCTAGTTTTTAAATGAATATAAATTAATTCCAACACAAAATTCATTAAATAAATAAATTTTCATGTAAAGTTTGAGTTATTTCTCTTTTTTTCAAAAAAAAAAAAAAAAAAAAAATATCCGAATTATGCTCTATTTTTCATCTATAGTTATTCTCCCATCAAAATTCTCAAATTTTACTTTATTCTTTTAGTTTAAAGAAAACTTTCGTTTTGTATAACTAATTTATTTTGTATGTCAGTTTAATATTCTTACTTAGTGAATTTTTCGAGCGTAATTTTATTTTGTTATGGTAACTGTGAACTAAACCAATTTTTTGGGTGTATAATTTGCGGATTACAAATACATTAAAAGGGTAGGTACTTTTGAAAGAGTGAGTATATTGCAAAGAGTAAGTGTAATACAAAGGGTAAGTAAAATGCAAAGAGTAAGTATAATATGAAGGGTAAGTAAAATGCAAGGAGTAAGTAAAATGCAAGGCGAATAAATACAGGTGATTGCACGGCTACAACAATGCAACAACACAAAAAACAACAGGGAATTTGTTGCTACAAAATCTATGTATGTTGTCAAAAATAGTTGTTAAAAAAAGCAAAACTTAATAAATTAAACAAAAGTATTTTTATTTTTTACTAGAATTCGGCGATGATGCATTATATCTAAAAGTCTAAAAAACTGTAGGAATATGTTGAAGAGCAAGATGCAGTAGAATCCGAAGCAAAAAAGAAACTAAAAAAAAACGATTTTAAACTTTATGCGATGCTCACCCACCTATTTGAATGCCTTAGGTACGGATAAATATCAAATTTCTAAAGGAGCTACTGGTATTAATTATGTTTTTATACGACATTGGTTACAGCCAGAATTCTCCTTATATAGCTAAAAGGTTTTGGGTATTGTTACGTTTCAACGAAACTAGGAAGGAACACAAGAGAAAACGTTATGAACTTGAAAAGTCTTCTAAATGATTTTTCCGTAAGCAGACATTTACGAGACAAATAGAAAAATAACAAAATATTCCTTAGTGTATATTGTGCTTGGAAACACATAAGAATACTAATCTAGCGCCATGTGGCCATTTCTTATGTTGGAACTGCATTTTGGATTGGTTAGACGAATGCGATGAATGCCCCTTATGTAGGGAGACAGTAAAAAATCTCAAATTGTGCAAAAAATTATTTATGACTAACAATGCCCACGACTTCGTTCGTGTATCATTTCTAATTTTCTTAAAATTAATATTTAGAAAAATGGGTCTTTAAACGTTTGTTGAAGAGTTCTGTAAGCAGTGTAAAAAAAATTTCCATCCACAATCTACAAATAAAAAATATACCAACAACTGTTATAGTACCATTATATCGGTAAAATTGGGTCCGTTCTCATTTGTATCTCTATTATTTTCTACGAAATGACATATTTTTATGAAAAAAAATATTCTATATCACAACCAAGGTTTTAAAAAACCTCCTAATAAAATTTTATTCAAATCTATCTAGCAGTTTTTCCGTGATTAGAACACAGGGAGACAGACGGACAGACAGACAAAAACATATCGACTACTTTCTACACCAACATTAAAATTCATATCCGAAACGAACACAGAAATCTACATCACAAGCGGAGGCCACATAATCTTGCACAGCACTTATGAAATTCTAAATTCTTAACAATATTGTCACTATCTCTATCACTACGATTCCTTGCTGTACAAATTTTTTTAGCAACTAAAATACTTGATTTTTTATAAGCAATTAAAACACATTAAATGTTTTGAACTTTTTTTTTTAACAAATAATGTGTTTTTGACAATTTTCAAGCAAGCTCAATTCATCTTGACAACTACAACGTATACAGCTGAAGAGATTTTTCGCCCGTGCGTTCACCTGTATTATTTCGCCATGATATAATGTTTGTGAATTAATACGAGAAAAATTTCATATACAATGAAATACAATTTCTTTAAATTACCTTTTTCTTCTATTTCTCCTCAAGAGTTAAATAAGATTGTTTAAGGCTGAGTAATTGAAGGGTTGAAAATCATATAGAGACATTTTAATGTAAGAACAATAAATTAAACCAATTGTCTTAAAATATTTTATTTTTAAATCATGTTATTTAAATTTTTATGTTATTAATTTTTTATGAATAAATTTTAATGTAGCCATTTCCAGTTTTCAGAATTAAATTTAAATATTAATTTGAAACACACACACTATTGTTTTTAAAAATTTTTTAATTAATCCAATTTGTTCTTTGTTTTCTTAATCGTTTTTAAATATCTTCTGTTTGCTAATTTTTTCTTTAACAAGTGTAGTTATAATTTCAGATTTTACTGTGAATTACTTTAGTAATAAAATGTTATTTTCTTTCCTTTTACTTTTAGTGGACTGTATGTTCCGTTTTTAAGAGATTATTCTTTTTTAATGAATTAGAAAAAATGTATGTAGATTAACTTTAAGAGAAAACAAAGAAATAGAACTGATTATTGCACAACATTCAATTCACCACAAAAATGAAATATCAAAGAGAATGCACAAATGAACTTTCTAGAAATTAAGGGGTTTTTTATTTTGGATATAGCGGCATTCATTTACATTTTTTTTCTGCGTGTGATATAGAAAATAATTTTAGCAAGCATTTGTAGGTATGTATGTATGTAGATATATATGTGCAAAAATAAAATAAATACCTTGATATGTAGATATGTACAAAATTTTTCCTTCACACTTGTTTGGTCGGTATTTATGTTTTCTAAAGAATTTTCTATGTAACAATGCACAAAAACTTCAAAATATTTTAACTTAAAATTTTGTTTTTTTTTTAATTTTTTCTCTGTACATATGTATGTAGATGTACATTTGTAAATTCGCTTAATTCTTGTTTTAAATTGTCTTTTCCCTCTTCTATTTAATTTACCAGTTATATACATATGTATTTCTGTATGTGCGTACATATGTAGGATATAATTATTTTACACAACCGTAGGTAAGTATGTATGTATTATGTATTCTTTAAGAAGTATTTTTTTCTATGTGTACCTATGTACACGTGTAAACGTAGATACATATATAGATATATATATATAAACGTATATTCTGTTCACTTTTATTTCTGATCTTCTTTCTTAAAAAAGTACCGTAAGTACCGGCATTTTTACACACACATAAGTATGTACATATGTATGTATTCATATACATATGTATTTATTAACGGTTTTCTTCAAAATATTTGGCACAGAACTTTATTCCACTAACTAAATAATTTTAATTATTTTATTCCGATTTTATAATTATGTTTTAGCACTCTTTTCCTTTTTTCTTTAAATTTCTGCATTTTTTAGTTTTAAGTAGCATGTAGTTATATTTGCTGTTTTACTCACTGTGTTTTGTTCTAGACTGATGACTTTGAACTTTTATTAAGTGGTTTACCTAATTTTTTTCCTTTTTTATGTTGATTGTGGTGAGTATTTTGCTCTCCTTTTACAGAGACACTGAGTTTTATCTTCGCTGGTTTTTACTGTTGCTTCAAAAGGACCATGAATAATTTTGGACAATTATTTAAGTTGTGTTTGATGATTTTAAACTGAAGAGATATGCAACTGGGTTTTATAAAGTACTTATTTGGTATGTATTAATTTGCAGGATTCGCTAGAACGTTGGTAAGTATCTCCTTTTCACAGGTAAGTTGGATTTCTTCTTCTCGGGTTAATAGGTAAGTATATATATGTATTTCGATTTCTTCTTGAGTAAATAACAATAAATTTGGTTTCTTATTTTCAGGATATATGTATATTGAGTACTTTTCAAGGTTTTACAATTTTAGGTTAAACGAATTCAAAAATTTAAGGTTTTACAATTTTGCGTTATAATTCTGGTTTTTCAAAACTTAGATTTTTGAGGAAAATTTACTGATGTTAACATTACAAGCTTTAAACTTCTCTTGAATGTTTTTTCTTAAATTAGATACTACGAAAACTAAATTAGTTTCTAATTATTAAGCGAATTCAATTTAATGTTACAACTAATTAAAAAAGGTTAAGCGATATTTTCATTGTTTAAATTCAATATAACACTTATAAAATAAATGTCCGTTATTTTTAAAATGAAATATTTTGTACAAATGAAGTTTGTACAATCTAATAAGACTTTTGGCGTTAATAGTCTGAACGATTTTCTTAATGTGGGACCCTCATTACTGGCGGATCTGGTCCTGTTTATACTACGTTGGTGACGTTTTTTGTTTTGTTTTTAACTCTGAGATAACTCAAGTATGCCGGCAAAAAAGACTGTACAAGATAAATACTCCAATTTAACGTATATTATTTCTAAGTCTTCTTTCGGAGGAAATATGAATTGCAGACAGTAAAATGTGGGAAAAATTGTGCATCTTATCTTGCCATTGTCTGCACGTGTTCTGCAAAAATTGATGTATGTTGAAATCTAGGCTTGTGACGTCGCCACTTCGTTGACCACTCGTGATCAACTCATAGCAGCATTTTTATCAGCTGAATTTGAACTTAGAAAATGGACATCTAATGAATAGGCCATCGTGGAAGAGCTTTCTCCTGATAACCTTCTTGATACCTAACAATTGTTCAAAGCAATTACGTTACATTCTTAATATACAAAAAAGAAAGTTTTTTCTATTATTATTGGTTGGCAAAATGTTCATGCAAGTTGTTTAACAGGAGAATGTAGAGTCGTATGAATTATTATTGCTAACAACAAAAGTAGAATGAAAAAATTTTGTTACCTCATACCATAAACTTAATAATATACAAATTCTCAGATTGGTTCATTACGCACCTGGGTCATCTATTGATGCCTTAGTATTGAAAAATATTTACTTATTTGTTAACCTGTAAGTCAAAGGTGTACCTCGTGAATAATTTAGTAGTGCGGTTTTAGCGTCTGACTTTCTGAAGGCTGTATAAGTCAAAATTGTCGTGCCAATTCATTAGATTTATTGTTCGAATGAATCCTCGATTGTTATTTCTTAGCTTAGAAAATACGCTTGTTTTTTGACCACTTTGCAAGATTAAGGAAATCAGAAGAATCTTACTGATTTAGAAATTCGAGGCATATCACCCTCAGAATTGGCACAAAATGATATTTTGTGGTATGAGCCAATTTGTCTTCGAAAAAATAAAACTAATTGGGGGTTAAGATGTTTGACTATAGTGGACACCGATCTGAAGGCACGTGCTGTAAAATCTCATGCTTAATTTTTTGATGATTATAATGATATTTTACAGAGATTTTCTTCTTTTGATCGTGCCCTTCGAGTAATCGCTTACAAATTTAGGGTTTCTAATAATTAAGTTGTGACGATGGAAGTCCCGAAGCTCGTTTCTACGTACACGTCTCTGTGGTATATGTTATATCTAGTATATTAGAACCTGAATTCTGTATTATTTTATTTTTATTATTGAATTTTGTATTATTTTATTTTTTCATTGAATTCTGTATTTTTTTCTTTTTATAATTTTTTTCCTATTATTGAAGATCATATTTTAGTTTTGTATATCCACAATGCTTTGTTTTTTCTTTGTTAAACGAACGGTCTATCCATGCTGTGTTGTTGTCGTGACAATCAAAACCAAGTATTTGTGTTTCATTGTTTTTGTATCACAAATAGGCTTTCTGTTTGTTTTTTTATATTGACAATAACACCCACGACAGCAACCAAGCAAGCGTTGGCTGGCGTTGGCCCGTATGCACCACCTGGATACCATTCAAAAATTGGGCTTTAAATATGACGGCGGCAAGGACCCCCTTGATTTCCTCGAGAGAATAGAGGAGTTGGCAGTACTGTACGACGTAGCCTTGAGGGAAATGCTACGCGGCATGCCGAAGTTATTGCGCGACAAGGATCTGTGTTTGTACCGCAATAACGCCCGATCATGGGGCCAGGGGGCGGTACCCACAGGGGGAAAGGCAGCAGTCAAGAGGCAAGGACAGCGGGGTAAATTCTAACAGCCTTGCATGGGGCGACGACATACTTCAGGCAAAATTGTTCTTAGAAGGCACTCCGATCACCGCGATCATCGACACCGGGGCAACTCGCAGTTTTATTTCACCGACTATGTTGAAGCAACTAGCAAATCAACCACCACGCCTCCACTTACATGTCGAAGTGCGACTGGCCGACAACTCCCGGCAGATTATTACGGAGGACATACAAAGGACCGTGCAGTCCGGTGAAAAATCCTCCACCCATACCTTCCTGGTGATGGCAGACGCAACCGACAAGCTATCCTAGGCATGGACTTCCTTCAAAAAACCGGCGCCATCATATCCTGTGCGGAATTGGTCACCACTACGAGGCCTCAAGAAGCACCATGCCAGGAGCCCAGAGAGAAGATAAGTGGAAAGGACATTAACTGTACTAATACGGCCTATTCTCCAGAAATGAACAAAGAGGCCAGAATAGCAAATTTCTTACAACACGAGTTGGCCAAATTCCAGAAGCTGAAGGGGCTGATCACGGTCGCCACGCATAAAATTGTAACGACAAAAGTAAGGTCACCAACTGAATTTAACTTTGTTTTTGTTATTTTTTAATTAACTACTTTTTCTTACTGTTAACTTTAGAAGTAAGCCTTTATATAACAAATTAGATTTTCTTTGGTTATAATTTTAAATGAATGATATTTATATTATTATAAGTAACATAATGGGTTATATTTTCTTTTGTGTATAATTTTAAATGAATTAGATTTATATACCTAATGGTATTGTTGATACTTAATCAATATAATTTTATTTTTACGCAATTCATGAAAGAATATGAGCAACTATAACTAGATAACTTACAACATCCAAGATATTTTATTCCACATCACTGCGTATTCAAACCTGATAGCACTACAACAAAGCTTTGGGTAGTGTTTGACGCATCAGCAAAAACATCAACTGGATACTCATTAAATGACTTAATGTATACTGGTCCAGTGGTGCAAAGTGATCTATTTTCTATTTTAATTCATTTTCGATTGCCAAAGTTCGTTTTTACAACCGATATCGAGAAAATGTACAGGCAAATACTGATTAACCCAAATGATCAACAATATCAATTTATTATGTGGAGGGAAGGTCCATCATCGCCACTTGCCTATTACAAACTTAACACCGTAACATACGGGACACGTGCAGTACCTTACCTGGCCACAAGATGTCTACAAAAAATAGCCAATCAGAATTATCTCAAGTTTCCGAAAGGTTCTCAGATGCTGAAAGACAACTTCTATGTGGATGACGGCCTCGGAGGTTCTGATAACCTAAACATAGCAGTGGAGATGCAAAAGGAACTCATTATTATGTTAAAAAAATATGGATTTAGTTTGAAAAAATGGTGCGCAAACCATACACATTTGCTAAAAAATATTCTAACTGGTGACCAAGAGGTTAACTTAGATTTCGATAATAATAGTACTAATTCAATAAAAACCTTAGGATTATATTGGCTACCTGAAAGCGATCACTTTTGCGTTAAAGTCAAATTAACCCAATATCAGCAAATCTCAAAACGAACAGTAACTTCTGATCTCGTAAGGCTATTTGATCCACTTGGTCTGTTAGCTCCTTTGATTGTTAAGGCCAAAATATTTCTTCAACACCTTTGGCATCATGAATTAGATTGGGATGAATCATTAACTAATGACCTTAGTGCATTTTGGAGCACATCTAGAAGCGATTTAGAGAATCTTAACAATTTTACTATACCACGACACATCTTCCAGGGCGAAATCCAAGTAAAAACTCAACTTCACGTATTTGCAGATGCATCTGAGAAGGCTTTTGGTGCAGTTGCATCCATTCGTGCAACTCTAAAGAATGGGCAGGCAATCGTGCGCATGTTCTGTGCAAAATCAAGAGTTGCACCATTGAAACAGCAGACATTACCTCGACTAGAGTTATGTGCAGCAGTTCTAGCAGCACAGCTTGCTAAAAGACCTAAAACTGACCTTCAGTTTGAAGATCAAGCTACATTTCTATGGACTGATTCGGAAATCATACTGTCATGGATATATTCACAATCATCTTCATACAAAACCTTTGTCGCCAACAGAGTATCAACAATTCAGTCACTAACTCTAGCTGAACAATGGCGCTATGTACGATCAAAACACAACCCAGCCGATATACTATCCAGAGGAATTGGTGCAGTAGATCTGCCAGCATGTAACTTGTGGCTATATGGACCACTTTTTCTTCATGGAAGAGAGGAATCGTGGCCATCAAAATACTTACATCAAGAAATTCCCAATGATGTTGAGAAAAAGAAATTCGTTCCTGTTACAGCAACTATCGCATAAAGCAACAATAGCCTTATATACGAAATTCAACACAAAAATTCATTTATAACTTTACAGAAGGTTTTGGGTTACGTACTAAGATTCATTAATAATTCAAAAACGCAAAACGCAAAATGAATTACGACCAAAACACATTTCGCTGAGTCCTAGAGAACTGGATGACTCACGGTATATAATTATTCGCGCAGTTCAGACCTCCGACTTCATGAAGGAGATATATGAATTGAAGAAGAGAAACCAAGTAAACAAGTCCAGCACAATTAGCAGTTTATCTCCATTTATAGATGAAAATAACATTTTGCGGGTCGGAGGAAGATTCGAAGCATCTGATCTATCATATGACGCAAAACATCCCATACTTTTACCCTACAACGACTCAATTTCAAAACTTATACTCACAATGTTACATAAAAAAAACTATCATTGTGGCCCACAATCATTATTGGCCATATCCAGACAACAATATTCGATCATCAAGGGTAAATCAATGGCAAGAAATATAGTCCAAAATTGTGTGCGATGTACAAGAGCGAAGCCTAAACTTTTTTCACAAATAATGGGAGATCTACCAGAAAGCAAGGTAACCCCATCACGCCCATTTATCACATCTGGTGTTGACTACTGCGGGCCGTTTTGGGTTCATTTTAAGATAAGGGGTAAAAACCGCATAAAGTTTACATAGCTGCTTTTGTCTGTTTCTCAACAAAGGCTGTACACCTGGAAGTTGTAACGAAACTGACAACAGATGCATTCATTGGAGCGCTAAAAAGATTCTTATCAAGCCGAGGGCGGTGCCAGACCATATATTCCGACAATGCTACAAACTTCATAGGTACGCGGAATCAGCTAGAAGAATTAAATCAAGCGATATTTGATAATAACTCCAAAGAAAAAATCTTACAAGCTTGCAGTAAAGAAGGCATCGAATTCAAATTTATTCCACCTCGGGCCCCTCACTTTGGAGGCTTATGGGAGGCAGCAGTAAAGGCCGCTAAGCAACTTTTACTACTAAGTGTTTCAACAGCGTCACTAACGCACGAAGAGCTAGAGACAGTGATTATAGAAATAGAAGCTATATTAAATTCTCGTCCGCTAACTCCGATGTCATCTAATCTAAATGATCTAACTGCGCTGACTCCCGGACACTTCTTAGTTGGAGAACCACTCACAGCCCAAGTAGATAGTAGATCAGTGCAACCAAATATTTCTCTCGCCACAAGATGGAAACTCGTTTCCCAGCTCAAGCATGAGTTCTGGAAACGTTGGTCTACCGAGTATTTACACCAACTGCAGGAAAGACAGAAGTGGAAATCATCATCTGAAAACGAGAAAGAAGGACAGATGGTTATCATAAAAGAAGACAATTTACCGGTTATGAGCTGGCCACTTGGAAGAATCCTTTAAACACACGAGTGAAATGATGGAAAGGTTCGGGTAGCAGATGTAAAAACAACTGCAGGAATAAAAAGAAGACCTATTCACAGATTAGCTCCGCTACTTCACGAAGAGGAATTACCTGCAACTGGGTTATCCAATCCTATTAGCCCAGAACCTGTTGACGAAGAACATACTCCACCCACCAAAAAATCGAAGACTATTACTAACTCTATCGTACTCACCATGATAGTAGCCATACTTTTTATTCCAGCTATTATGGGCAGTCCCGTAGAGATAAGGAACTTCAATTCTGATCCAGGGCTTTACTTTGAAGGTATCAAAGGGTAACTTCTACTGGCGTTGGTTCGATCTTGTCGCGTACCTTGGCGAGGAATTATACAATTCCCCAGGGTTAGGCGGCGCGGCCGAGTACGACCACCAGGCACTGCCAGGAGCACGTCCGGCACAAACCCCGGGCGTTGCCGCTGGACGTCGCTACAGCCCGAGACTAACGCCTAGTATTTCGCGGGCGCACTGACTCTGGTGTCGAGAGTAGACTACCCAACCATAGCATCCGCTGCCTGGTGCCCGGTTGAACTGCCGGCGCTGACTCTGAGTGTTCCAGAGTTCAATGACAACCACACTATGCCAAGTGCCTGAGGGACGTCTTGACGCTGCCGCTAACCGGTGCCACGGCAGCCCGTCTATTACAACAGCAGCTATCGGTTGCCACCGCTTGCCGCCGATCTCATAGCCTGTTTTTTGTCCGGCCTACGTATCGTGGCTGCCGCTGACAGTTGCCACCACAACCCGCCTAGCACAACTGCTGCCACCGTTAGCCGCCGGCCTCATAGCGTGTCAACTCCGGCTACGTCACGAAGCTACCGCTGACTGCTGTCACCGTAGCCGGTCTATTACATCAGCAGCTATCGATTGCCGCCAGCAGCCTAGCGTACCATTTGGCACGGCATCCGATCCAACGCTGCCGCTAACTATCGGCACCGGAGCCTTGACTACCACAACCGCTCTTAGTATCCAGTCCACGTCACTGCCACTAACCCTTGTCATCGCAGCTGTATTGTTTGATACCACTACAAACGTAACCGCATCGCCCTTAACGTTGACGCTGATCAACCGCACTGTCAACTCCGACAACGTAACCCGACCATCATCCATTAGCAACCCGTCGTTGTAATATTAACCACTAAAAAAAAAATAAATCTTGGATTTAAGTTTTATAATGTACCAAAAAATAACAAAAATTGTTTTATTTTCTTCCCGTCGCGAAACGATAGACAAAACATTAACGACCCTGGACTCCGCTGTAGCTATCCCAGCAACCAGCGTAGAACGTGTCGTTACAGAATCATAATGAAGGCCACGCGCCGCGTCCGGTATGCCCCTCGCCATGCAGGCGATCATCGACAAGGATGTCAACAAGCTGATCAGCCAAGGGTGTATAGAGCCCTCCCGAAGCCCATATAGTTTTCCCATCACGCTGGTAAGGAAAAAGAACAGCTCCTGGCACACTTGTATGGACTTCTGAGAGTTAAACGCGCGGTCCACTCTGGACGCATATTCACTACCCTGCATTGATACCTTGATAGTCTGCGTAATGCGAAGTACATTAAAAAAATACCTCAAAAAGCAGAACCTTATAATTCCACTAACTATGTAGAACTAAATATTGCAATACTGCCATGCAAAGCAAACAAAAAAAATTATATTATAATTTTTAATTACTTTTTAAAGTACAAAAGAAAGTGGAGAAAAGAAATTTGAAACGCGACATGCCTATATTGGAGATTGTGGAATTGCCTTTGTCCTGAATAAAATTGTCCATAATATGGTTTTTGTATTCTACTTTGTAGAATTTGGTAATTGTTTCTAAAATATGGTACTGTTTCCCGCGGTTGAGGTTTTGCAATTTGGACTTGCTTAGTCTGAATAACATTCTGCTTTTTTATGCAGTAAGCAAGTGCTACTGTTAAGGTCTAAGGACGTAGAGCGCATTTAAAGAATCTTTAGAACCATCTAAGAATGCATTTAAGACGTTTCTGATAATATGTCTCTTTAAGAGCTATTAACCTTTTGTTCCTTTTCTTTAAGCAACATATTATTCAGCAGCTTGGATCTTTATTAGTTCCGCGACTTCGATTGCTTTGTCTGGTATTATGAAGGTCTTTTATTTATGTTGTTTTTTTCTTTTATTTGCAAAAGCAAAAATCAAGTTACATATTTTTTATTTTGTTCCAGCAAAATTGTGCAAAATATATGTTCAAGAGCTCGTTTACTGTTCTTATGATTTTTTTCTGATGGCCTTGAGTAATATTTGCCGGTAGGATGACTGCTCTGTACATTTTAAAATTGATAAAATGTTTACTGCATTAGCTAAAAAGGTTTCCGTCAAAAGTAGGAAAGTTTTTAATAACATCAGGGGTTCTCAGAGAATTATAAATTTCCTGCGTGTTAAGTATGGTTAGTTAGGAAGAAGCTTGATCTTGTGTTAGATCTTGGTTTTTCATTTTTAGGTATACTTTTGTTTTTGATGTAAAGCTAACCTTAATTTGAAGAAAATATATAACTACGAGGTGTTCAACTCAGAAGATTTCAGTGATATATAAAAATTAATTGTCATATACATAACAGATTTGTTAATAAGAAGTATAAGGAAGGAGGTTCTAAATATACTAGAAGGTTAATTCTATTTCAATATTTTTATAGTTGCAAAGCTTTTTGTCTTTTTGTAAATTAGATATGGCTGCAAGTTTTGCCTTCCATGCAAACATTAGTAATTAAAATAATGATATTCTTTTACTGTTATTAGATTTTTATTTTTTAGTTTGACTTGTAAAAATTCTAGTCACTACTAATGTTAATAAAATATTGTTAGTTTCACTTATAGTTTTATTTTAACTAGAATTCGAGTGGTGTTCCAAATGCGACCAAGTCTATTGAACACTTTTTATTCTTTGTTTATTTTATGTACACACTATGTTTTGAATAAATGTGTTTTTTTCATGTACAGTTGTAGTAATTACAGGAGTCATTTATTTCTTAAAAACTGGACCAATGTTAATGAGATAAAGACAGTGCACTTAAGCTTGACAGTATCTACAAACATGTAAGAGAAAAAAAAATCGGTTGCCAAACAGAGGAGAAGAAGGAACCCGAAGTATTGTGTTTGCCTATTCATATATGATTTCTAGTTTTTAATAGTCACTGAAAATTTTATTTATTGTTGAAGTCACTTGTAAAAAGTAATTGTAATTAAAGTCACTTAGTAGTGAATAAAACAAATCCGAATCAATACCTCAACTGCCCTTCGACTGCGCCAAATATGTCTTTAGACTTATTTAATTTAAGGAAACTCTACGTTAAGTGTTAAACACCAATTTATTCCTAAACTTTTTATTTACTTTAAAAATCTTTTATATATTAAAAATTTATACTTCAGATTTAAGGGTTATTAGTACAAAATAAGGCAACTTAAGCTAGACGACAATTACGACAAAATATTTTATGTTGGCTTGTGTGGAAGTTTAGTTCATTAAACTTGCAAAATATTAATTTAATAAAAGTAAGAAACATAATCATTGAAAAATCAGTTTTGTAACGCTAAAGCCTTGGCTTTTGTATTGTTAGTAGTGTAAATATAATTCAATTGAAATTGCTAAGACGTTGGGATTTGTTACCGAAGAGTTTTTCAAGTAAGAAAAAGTTTTACGTGTAAAGGTATGGTCTTGTCCAATATTTTAACAGGTATGATATGCAATTGTATATAATATTATAAAAGTGCTGCATTTTTAAGGTGATGTAGCTTAGATGGTTAGCACGGTGACTACTAAGCTGTTATTGATACGATGGCCTAGGTTTGTGACTAATTAATTAACCAACTTAATTTTTCTAATATATATTAAGATTTGCAATACTACTACACCAACACAGCGCCCTTCTTTATTCTCTACAGCAAAGCTTCGGGCTGTACTGAGTTCCCAAAACCTTTAATTCGCCCTCTTACACCAAAAGCCACTAATTACAGTGTTACGAAAAATTAAGCTTTCTTAACTGCCACTCTTCTGCACCATCTAAATTCTCTTGCTAGACTGATTATATATATAACAAACAAGCTAACATAAGTTTAAGATAAATACCATAACATTACATCAGTGGCTGACTTATTGAAAGAGTTTCTACTTGAATTTAGAGACAACTAACTACATTGCGAAAGTTAATATTCCAAATGTTATAAAGCAAAACGAAGACGTCGTGAACTTACGTGTTTCCTTTAGTTTTTCTTTGTTAATTTAGATAAAAACAAATATTCCTGTTTAACCATTCGATTTTTAACAGCAAAGAAAAGCTGTGCTGCTCTTTTATTTAAAACACGTACCTCAAATTATTCACTTGTCCCATTTTCCATTTGTTCGTCAACGTTATTCTGCAAATATAAAATTAAAAACTTATTAAAAATGCTCAAAGCCTTTAAGTTCCAATAAATTGCAAAATCAGTTTTTGCGCATGAATCCGATGGGTTAGTTGTTTTTAGTTCGATTCTTACCTGTTTCTGTGACACAGCTTTTTAATTTAATGCATTAGTTTCGTTGCTTTTGTGCTTAACTTTAATAGTGCCACGACAGGTTTTTATTAAACATGCTATAATGTATGAATTTTTGTAAAAGCAGGCTGCTAAGGGTTTTATAATGCTGTACTTAGCCACAGCACGTTTTGATTCTTCTAAGCACTGTTAGGTGCTCAGTTAGAATAATGAGAATATGTACTCTTTTGTTGGTTACAAGAAAGATTTAGTTTTTATTCAATAATTCTTACCGCTATTTATACTAAAATTTTATTCATAATTTTGCTTACAATACAGTTATTATTTGTTATTATTAAATGTGTGATCGCAAAACTTCAAATCAGCAAATTCAATTTTGTGCAATTTGATTCCTTCCAAATTCTTGACGATACAATATCTATGTATGTCAGTGTAATTGATTGTTTACGTTCTTGAGTATGGGAAAAAGAAAATATGTTAAGTTCGCACTTTTTATTTTGGAGGAATCAATTGTTATTTTAAATAGTTGGAATAATGTGACCAACTGTGGATGAGTGTTACCAACACACTACACCTCCGTCCTCAAGATTGAATTCATGATTGCAATGAAATGAACTAGATCTAAAAAAACGTTCAAAATATAATAAATGAATTAATTCTTTCAAAGTGCCATAAAATGTAATATTGCCTTTAGCAATATGTATATTTAAATTTGAAATAGTTAATATAAATCATTTTTAATTGCTGTAATAACTATTATAAAGTGTCGTTTAATTGCTTAAATTTGTTCTTAGGTTTATACAATTTAAGGATATTATTATGGTAAAATTTTTCTAAGTTATCAACCTTTAGTAATGAATTTACTCCTAATCTTTTTATTATTTTATATGGTCCCTTGTATGGGCTCTGATTCTTTTTTCGAGATTATAATTTTATTAATACCAAATCTCCTATATTAAAATTACTAATGTTTGTATTTTTGTCATAAATTTCTTTTGATTTTTGTTTAGCTATGTCTATTAATTTTTTAGCATTCTCTAATGATCTCTTTAATCTTATTTTTATTTCATTTGGTTAATTTTCCATGTCATAACATTTACTTGTGTTTTGTATTTTGTCTGTTGGTAATGCTGCTAGTTTACCGTAAATTAACTCGTAAGGTGAATAGTTAGTGTCAATATGTGGTATCGTGTTATATCCAAATGTATAGTATGGTACCCATTTGTCCCTTCATGATCATCAAGAAAATTAAATAAATATTCATTTAACACACGATGGTTTCGTTCTATACAACCTATTGACTGATGGTGATAGGGTGCTGTAAATTTTTGGTATATATTTAACAAATTACAGAATTCTTTCAATAACTCGTTATTTAAATTCAGTACCTCTATCAGATTTTAAATTTTTAAAACATCCGTACTTTAGAATAAATTGCTCAACTAATGTTTTAGCATCTTTTGTTTTAATTGGATGTGCTATTACGTATTTTGTTAATTCAGATTGCATTGTAAGTATGTATCTGTAACCATTAGATATTCTTAAATGTCCAAAAGTATCTATTTCTTTTGTCTCAAAACTAGTGTTAGGACTTTCTGTTATGATCATTTCATCTTTAATGTGCTACGTTTGTTAATTTCTTAAACATTTATCGCACTTGTTAATATAAGCTCCAACCATCCTTCTCATATTTTCGGATACGGAACGATGTTTTAATTTTAGGTCAAGTTTTCTTATACCAAAATATCCTGATATTGGTGAATTGTGAAATTCTTCCATAATTTTCATTTTCGTTCTTTTATTCGTAATGTGTTGCAAAGGTTTTTATAATATAATAATTAATTCAAAGTTTCTGTATTGTTTGATTTCAGTACTTTCTGGTATACCTTATTATAAATTTTGGTCAAATATCTATATGATATGAGCTCAGAAATATTATCTTCGCATGATAAAGCGAGATTTTTTATATTTTGCTTATGCATATAAATCATTAACTTCTCTAGTGACAAAACGTATTTTGCTAGATCTTCATTAACGTTCATTACAAAGCTATTATTTTTAGTTTCTATGGAACCATCCTTGGGTCCATTTTTCACATTTCTTATACCGGTTTTTATAATATTATATTTTAAATCACGTATATTCTTTATATCTTGTAGAGATGTACATTCCCACATATGATTTTTATGTTGGGCTTGGGATATGTCATTAATATTATACATTTCCACATTCTCAGTATTTTCCTTTGCTTTCATTCCACGTGTAGTTACTAAAATTTTTGATGGTTTATTTTTGTCTTCTTCTTCTGATACCTATCATATTTTTCAACATCTCAGAATCTAATTTTATTCTCGACAGAGTATCAGCGTTCGTATTTATTTTTCCTTTCTTATAAACAATTTCAAAATCATAGTCCGATAAGTCTATTCGTATCCTAGTCAACTTAGATGAAGGATTTTTATGTGAAAAAGTGAAACAAGTGCTCTGTGATCTGTTACCACAATAAACTTTCTACCATACAAATATGGTCTGAAGAATTGTATACCCCAGTAGATCGCGAGTAGTTCCTTCTCAATCACTGGTTTATTTAAATCATGCTTTCCTAAGGTTTTGCTTGCATAAGAAATCGGCAAATCTTCTCCTATTTTCCCCTGTAATAAAACAGCTCCTAATGCATAATTCGATGCGTCAGTAGTCAATATAAAGGGTTGTTCAAAATCTGGATATTTTAATATTTGTGCGCTAATTAATTTCGTCTTTAATAGGTCAAAAGCTTGTTGACAATCTTCTGCCCATTCAAATTCTTTTCTTTTTTAGTCTGGTCGTTTAGACATTTTGTGATTTCAGCAAAATCGTTTATGAAACGTCTATAATAATTACAATATGCTAAAAACCTTTAAACCTCATTCTTGTCTTTTGGGACTAGATATTGTTCTATTACCTTGTGTTTTGAAAGATCTGTTCGTATTCCGTTTTTCGCTATTTGGTGTCCTAAATAAATAACTTCGGATATCAAAAATACACATTTTGATGCATTTAATTTTAAGTTATATTTTGACAAACGTTCGAATACTCTCACCAAGTTTTCATTATGATGTTTTAAACTGCATCCAAATACAATAATATCATCAACGTATAAAAATGCTTTGGAGTCTAAGCCACTTAATGCTATTGTTAACATCCTTTGAAAACTATTAGAAGAAATCTTCAAACCAAATGGTAATCGTTTGAATTGATAATGACCATCCCTAGTTGAAAATGGCGTTAGGTGTCTCGAATCCTCGTCTAAATTTATTTGATGAAATGAGCTAGTCATGTCTAGAGTTGAAAAATAATTTGCTTTTCCTAAATGGTCTAATATATCCTTTAGTCTTGTTAATGGAAATTTATCATTTACTATCTTTTTGTTTAGTTGTCGGAAATCTGCGACTAGTCTCCATTTTTCTTTTCCACTCACGCTTTTTTTCGGCACTACCAATAATGGTGAATTATATGCACTAGTTGATGGTTCAATGATGTCTTCATTCAATTATTGTTGTACTTGATCATTAATTTCATCATGTTGTGTATTTGGTAACCTATAATTCTTTATATAAACTGGTGTATTGTCTTAGATTTTTAAATTTTGTGTATAAAAATTATTAGAAGTTAATGTCTCTCCTTTTAAATGAAAAATGTCTTCATAGTCTTTAAAAATCAGTATCAATTTTGTTCTTGCTTTTTCATCCTTATCGTAAATTTTTAAGGTGTCTATTAGTTTGCTGAACCTGTCTTCGCTGAAATTTGTTTCTCTAGGTCTATGTGTACTTTGTACTATTGTGTAGTTTCGTAGAGGTTCTATCTCAAAATCAATGTTTTCTAAAATTATGTCGTTATCTGTTGTATTCAGTATTTTGACATGGTGATTTCCTTTTCCTTACTTACAAATATACCTGGTTTAATTTCTTTATTAAGAATAATGCTGTCCTCACATATATCCAAATTTATAGGATGAATACTTTCAGATCGTTTTTCTAATTTTATGCAATAATTTTGATTTATCCATGACTTCATTTTATTTCTTCATTCCTTAAAGTGAGTGTTAGCGTAGAAGTTTCATAGTAAATTTTGCATAAGAATCTTGTAAAGAAATCCCTTCCCGAAATTCCGTCCATTGGTATTGAAAATTCTTCTTCAACGATGTAAAATTTATATTGTTCGGTGAAATCGCTTATGGTGAAATTTAATTCTGATGTTCCTATATATTTATTTTTTCTGTAGTGATACTTGTAAAGGTAATTGATCTTTCTTTGTCGATATGTACGGAATCTTCGTTTAATTTATTGATTTTACACAAAGAGATGTCTGCTCCAGTGTCTATTAAAAATGTAAGTTTTAAGGTTTTGCCTTAGTTTAATTCAATGAAATTTGTAATGTTATTCGATATTTGGAAAACATCAAATCGTCTTATTGGTCCTCCGGATAGTGGGTTTGTACAGTTCTTTGACCCACGTCCGGGTCCTCGTAGTTTTCCTGTACGTAGTGCACATTTCTATTCTGAAAATTTCTATTCCGATTATTTCCATTATCGTGATTGCTATTATTATTATTACTATTATTATATCTAACACCATTTCGGTTATTATTATAATTATTACCAGAATTGTTGTAGCTATAGTTTGTTGTTCTATTATTTCTAGTATTAGTATTATTACCACCATTGTTATTGTTGTTATTATTATTTGACCCATTGTTGTTTATTGCTGTAATTATTTCTGTTGCTGTAAGGACCAAAATTATTTCTTCTATAATTGATATTATTATTAAAAAATTGTTATTTCTATTGTTCAAACTTCTTGGGTTATTTCCCCGATTTCCATTATTCGAGAAATACAAAACTTGTTCCGTGTTAGTAGCGAATTCTTTTTCCAGCTCTAAGGCCAATTGTAATGCCTCATCTAGGTTTTTAGGTTTTGATGCATATACTGTAGGTTTAAGTTCTCCTATTAACCCGTTCTTGAATACGTTCAGGGAGTAATCACTGTTGATTTGTTTTACCTTTGCAGCCTGAATTTTACTGCAATTTGCTGTATTTTTAATCTGCAATTTAATCAAATCAGTTACCAGTTCTAATAATTTCTCATGATAAGTATTCGCAGTCATTGTCTTCTGGGTAAATGTGCTTAGCAATGTTTGGATCTGAGAAACAGTCCTTTCCGACCTTTATCTTTTGGTCAAAGATTCTTTTAGTTCTTGGAACGTTTTTGGTTCAGACACTCCTATTGCAGTGCGTACTAGGTTTGTTAGCTTAGCATTATAAACAAAAGATATAAGTATTGCTTTATTTGTATTATCTAAAGTTTTGTCTATTAGTTCTACTATTGTTAGAAATGATAATTTCCTTTGAGTTCAGGATTAATTTTTATAGCGGTCTCTAAATTAAAAGTTGCCATATTTAATAAATTTTGTTATTGATTATTGGGCTTGTTCGAAAAGAGTTTTCGCTCTATTGTAGTATTTCTCAAATTGTTCTGTTTTTATTTCTGTGTCTTCTGTTTTTAACGTTTTATTTATAGAGTCATAAAATTCTGTTTTTACAAATCTATGTCTTATAACTGACTTATCAGTGTTGCTTCCTGATATCCCCTTGATCCTGATTTCTTGATTAGGAATTTTTCTAATTTATTTATTACTGATTCCATAGAATATTAATTTATGCTTGATAAATTAGAAAAAAAATTGATTTGTTTGTTATTTATATTTAAACCTGTAAAACAGCTTTTTTCTGCACATAACTCTTTAAATATATGTTTAATTTAAAAATTAAAAATATTATTACACATAGACATAATATGTAAAAGGCATCTATCTTTATGATTGTTCCGAAGTCCATACTTCGTTCTGGGCTATTGTTGTTGATATTGATGACCTCTTCTGTTTTCGATTATTGGTTTCCCATTAAGGATTTTATCTCAAGGTATAGCTTTCTCTTTCGTTCACCTACTGTTAATCCTATTAATCTTATTATTTACTAACTCTTCTTTTTTAGTTCTTTCTTTTTTCCACCTCTGTTTGATTTCTTCGATAGTGATTGGCTTGGGGCCGCTGTTGACTGGTGCAGGAGTGTATCTAGGAAAGTCTTCTCCGGCTTGTCCTTGTGGGATGTATTACTCACTGTAGTATTTTGCAAATATCGCGTCTATGTATTCTTTTAAAGGACTTTCTTCCGTCAATGTCAGTTCAAGAAAAAGTCAGGATATAGTGTTTCAGTTGATTCCTGAAGTTAGTTTCGCATATTATAGCGTTTTTTTTTAAGTTTTCAAAGTCTACAGATTGGTTGGCAGGATCGCCATATAATGCATGAATTTTTGTTAAACCAGGCTGCTAAGGGTTTTACGATGCTGCGCTTAGCCACCGCACGTTTTGATTCTTCTAAGCACTGTTAGGTGCTCAGTTAGAATAATGAGAATACTCTTTTTTGTTGGTTATAAGAAAGATTCTGATTTTATTCAATAATTCCTACCGCTATTTATACAAAAATTTTATTCATAATTTTGCTTACAATACAGTTATTATCTGTTATTATTAAATGTGTAATGGCAAAACTTCAAATCAGCAAATTCAATTTTGTGCAATATGATTCTTTCCAAATTCTTGACGATACAATATGTATGTATGTCAGTGCAATTGATTTTTTACATTCTTGAGTGTGGGAAAAGGAAAATATGTTAAGTTCGCACTTTTTATTTTGAAGGAATCAATTGTTATTTTAAATATTTGGAATAATGTGACCAACTGTGGATAAGTGTCACCAACACACTACAGGGGTAAACGAAAGATACGACCCTACTTGGAGGAATATCATTTTACCATGGTTACCGACCATTTATCTCTCAACTGGCTTAACGCCATTGAAAACCCCTCGGGGCGTCTAGCCAGATGGGCATTAGACATACAATATCGAAAAGGGAAACTCAATGTGGTGGCCGATGCGCTATCCCGCAACCCTGCGGCCACTGTCCGTAGGGTCGAAAGCAGGAGCGTTGCTACTGGATGAAGAAAATGAAGCAAGAACTACACGACCATCCCGATAGAATTGCCGATTACACCATAATTGTTCAGCAACTATACCGCCATACCACCAGGGGGACTGGTAATGAAGATGACACGTCCTGGAAACTGTGTGTGGCCGCTCCGTTGAGAGCCCGGGTGATCCATGAGAACCATGACCGGCGTTTTACATTTCTTTTGACCCAGTTTCTTCACTTGATATCAATTCATGGAGGGATTCAAAGATTGAAAACATTGATCCATACAGTTGTGAACCATTGCATTATTGATCGTAAGCGATCATGTAGATAGGTGCCTTAATACTGAAGAGGACTGTTTTGAATCGGTCGTTCACAACTACTGGTGTGGTATTCGCAAGTCCATTTGATATGAAAAGTTCGAGCGTTGGTAATATTTTACAAATAAATCAATTTTGATCAAATTTTAAAAGCTTGTTTTTAATTATCTTTTTGTATTCTTTTATCTTTTTTTCTATTGGAATGGAATTAAAACGAAGCTGTCATATGTTTATTGCAATTCAAGCTAATAAAAGAAAAAATAATAAAAGAAAATAAAAAAATTTTGGTGGGTTTTTTAAATTAATTTTTGTGAAATACAATACATATTGTGCAAAAACAAATATAATTGTTAAAAAAAATGGTTACATTCTTCTTGTTGTGTTTATCGTCTTCTGATTCTGAAGACGATTATAATACAGTACGTATTAGAAGAGAAATGCGAGACAAAAATGCTCCAATGTGATTGCCGCCAAAGTAAGTAAATTGCAATATTTATTAAACGTTTCCGGCTTTCAAAAGAGGCGTTTAATTTTCTTCTTTCCGAGCTGTGTTTCGAAGAACATATGTCTACTGCACTTCCACCAAAGCTACGATTGGCTGCAGTCATATCTCTGTGGAGGATTCCAACATACTGTTGGAAATGATTACTTGATGGGTATGTGTCAGAGCTTGCAAAACAGTTAACCGAATCATAAATGAAATTGAAGAAAAATTTTGTCAAAGGTTCATAGAATTTGTGCCTGATGAATCTTCTTCGTGTATGAAATCATTCATGGACAAATTTAAGCTCCCAGAAGGTAAATGTACATTCTTACATACATTAAAATTTATAATCTTTTCTAAATATGACTCTTTATATGTTAGTGATCGGATGTATAGATGGGACTCATTTTGGATTGCAAAAACCCACAGAAAATGAGCATATGTTCTTTAACAGAAAAAGATAACATAGCATCAACTCAATGATAGTATGTAGAGTTGTTCATTGTTTATTTAAGAATGTACATATACGAGTAGTTTTAACATAGTTGCATACATATGTATGTACATATGTACATATTTTAATTTTTTTGATTTGCGATAATGAGTATAGAATTTTGTCAATTAATTCTAAATATGGAGGGGCATCGCACGACTCTTTTGTTTGGAAGCAGACTGAGGAAAGACAATTTCTGGAGGAGCTTTATACTACTAGTAAATTAAAAAATGTTTGGCTTTTAGGTAAATATTAGTGAAACCATCTATATAAAATTGTATTTTTATGTACATGTATACATGTACATTCATATGTATATTTTTTATACAAAATTTCCTCTTGCAGGCGATTCCGAATATCGCCTGGAACCTTGGTTGAATACACTTTATAAAAATTCTGAAGAAGGCTCCGCGGAGTCCCATTTTAATGATATACATTCCAAAGGTCGATGTATTATTGAGAGGACAATAGGAATTCTTAAAACTCGATGGAAAATCCTATGCAATGACAAAAAAACTCGCTATAAGCCGGAAAAAGTTGCACAATTTGGACTCAATTATAAACCCTATCATTGAAAATGACACGCAATTAGCACAAATTTGTCAAAAAATAAGATATCAAATAAAACTATCACATACAATATAAAAATTAAAACAACGTATTGTTAAATTTGAATTCATTTATATAACATTTAATTACTTACTTAAAAATATAAAAAAAGTAAAAAAATTAAAAAAATCACAATTCAGTTTTGGTAGATAAAATAAAAATATTACATTTTAGTTCACTTGTACTTCTGTGGCTATCACTAAAATTCAGTAGGACTGGATCAGAAAAACTATGATCTATTACCACAGGTTTTTACTGACAGTCCCTCTACATAAAGATCTACTCCAGTGGCTTGAATAATTTGTTCTTCTTCAGAAGTTAAAATCATTTCCTGATAAGGTCTACCTCCAGTTTTTTGTTTGGATGCTTTGTTGAAAGAAATTTTTTTCGCGTTGAACTTTTGGTCAGCAAAAACCTATAATTAAAATATTTTTTAATGTACAGACATAAGTACAAAATAGTGTGGACATAAGTATGTACACATGTATGTATGTATTTTCACCGACCTTTTTTACCCCACCTTTCTCCACAATTTTGCGTCCTTGGTTGGTGGCCCATACGAGTTTAGCTTCAATGAAAGTTCAAACGCTTGGCGGTTGCCTTTCCTTGGTTGCAGTTTGGTATTATATTTTAGCCAAATTAGGGTTCTCCAACATATATTGAGCCAAGACATTTTTTTGTCTGCCATTTATTTTGTTTTTATTTGTCCTAAAAAATGAACATAGCTGTATTAAATAGTTTTATTGTATAAAATACTTATGCATTTATACACTTAAAAAATATTAATTTCGATTGACACAGAGCTAACGAGTGAATTTTAAACAGCTGGTACTCGATTATGTCCTCGTTTTTGAATGCTATAGTCAGAAATTTCGATAGAACTTGTTCGATAACGAATGCGATAATACCAAAAAGGAAATTTACGAACAATTTTCCTCGATCTTGTATGCGGTAATTCGGCCCCTGGTCTCACTGATACAAAGAACATAAGAACAACAATAAACAAAGATAATAAAGATTTGCTTACAAACCGAACAAAATATTAAGCAAAATATTCACAAACACAAAAACCACAATACCCAAACTACAACAAAACAACGTTTTTTATGAAATTTTATGTAAATGTAATAGCCCATTAAGGCTGCCACGAAATTAAGTCATTTCGTGATTTTGGCCGAAATCAACTTGAAATTACGTAATTTCGCATACATATTACAGTCGCCCAAATCAACTTATTTTATAGCCCATTCAGGCTGACACGAAATTAAGTCATTTCGTGATTTCGACCGAAATCAACTTGAAATTACGTAATTTCGCATACACTTTACCATTGCCCAAATTATCTCATTTTACTTAATTTCAACGAAATTAACTTGAAATTACGATAGACAACGCTGTTTTTGTGTAAAATACTGCTTTGTGTGCAACCATGAACTTATTTACAGGAATACACGTATGTACATACATTGATATATACAAACATGTATGCATAATAACCATAATGATGGATTATAAAAACTGCAAGAACTTAAACATTTTTAATTTATTTTTTGATATTTTATTATTAATAGCTTCCAATTTAATTAATATCAATTGTTTTCTTCTTCTTTTTTTTGTACAAACTTGAATGCAAAAGAATAATATAGTTCTAACATAAAAACGAACAGCTGTTTCTGAAATTAACTCAAGTGTCAAATAACCCACTATAAACACTCTAGATTTCGTTCGTAATTTCAGTTTGAAATTACATAATTTCGTGGCAGCCTGAACGGGCTATTACTAAATTTCAACGAAATTAACTTGAAATTACGATAGACAACGCTGTTTTTGTGTAAAATACTACTTTGTGTGCAACCATGAACTTATTTACTGGAATACACGTATGTACATACATTGATAGATACAAACATGTATGCATAATAACCATAGTGATGGATTATGAAAACTGCAAGAACTTAAACATTTTTAATTTATTTTTTGATATTTTATTATTAAAAGCTTCCAATTTAATTAATATCAAGTGTTTTCTTCTTCTTTTTTTCCATTTTGTACAAAAATTGAATGCAAAAGAATAATATAATTCTAACATAAAAACGAACAGCTGTTTCTGAAATTAACTCAAGTGTCAAATAACCCACTATAAACACTCTAGATTTCGTTCGTAATTTCAGTTTGAAATTACATAATTTCGTGGCAGCCTGAACGGGCTATAACGAAGACAACAAGTGTAACTTAGTTTATATTAGTATGAAAAAAAGAAAAGCTGACATTAATAAAAGCAAAGAGATTACTGCATTGTCACAATACACAACAAAAGCAAATCATAAACCTGATTTTTGATAACACAAAAATACACGATAAAGTAAGCAATGAAAAAAAGCGATTCATAACAGAAAGCTTGAGAATTCAACAACAAAATACACAAAACAATCAACAAAATAGAGGACGTTGATAACTAAAGTGTCAGTTATAGGGTTGTAATAGAAAATAGTCATTTAAAATAATATTTTGTTTTTCGTTATGCTTGTATTATATTTATGTATATGTGTAGTTATACTTTTTTGATTTTTGTTTTATACTTTTTAAATTATGTTAGAAACAAAAAATATTTTATTACTGTAAGCAAATATTGCAAAACTTTTTGTTGTTTCTTGTAACTATAATGATGTTTTTACATTTTGTGTAAATAGCCGAATCCCTTGATAAAGTGAATATACAATTTACGAAACATCGGGAAAATATGTAATAAAAATTTTGCATTTTTATTAACATAAAACAAGTTAGGCCTAATTAATTATTTTATTATTATTTATTATTTGTTAAAAATAAAAGAGAGCATATTATTTTTAATTTGTTTACAATTTAATTGTTGTTTCAAAGTGTAGCTTAAGTAATATCATTACTTCACTTTAGAGGCTGCTGTAGTCGAATTGGTAAACACGTTGGCTACAAACCTGGTTGACCAGGGTTCAACCCCTGCGGCAACCAAAAATAAAAAATGTTTTTTTCTGTTTAATGGTATAAATACATAATCAGAATTAACATCAAACATGCAGCCTCCTTTGTCGGTACTTCTTCATAGCATATTTGTCGGCGAAGTAAAATAACTAATAAAATGGCTATATCTATCTTTCTCTTTCCACATGTCTTATATCTCATCAATCCCTTTCCTAAAGAATGTAGCACGGTTACGAAAATAACTAAATAGGCATTATTGCCTGAAGTGCTACTTCTCTTTAAAAAAAGTACGCGCCCTCTATTTGAAGTTGCCGAATTTCTTGCGATTGTGAACTACAAAACACCTTTCATGCGATTTCAACTCTCATCGCAAATTTTAAGCGGTTTGCGATTGTCAGAACATTCATGAATAATTTATTTTTCTGGAGACCAGTCTTTGCTCGATGTGAGACTATTTCTTCTTCTTAATTTTCAATTTGCTTTATTTCTATAGATTTTAAATGTTTATCTAAAGCGGAAGCCTTTTTTAACAGCGCCGATAACCATCGAATGTTAAGATGGTAATATACAAATCGAATCTATATTTGTAAGTTCTCTGCATGTTTTCCGCGTATGAGATAAACGAGCCGTTCTGTTTTTCATTTAATAATAAATTCAGTCTTTTCAGGTTTAGATTGCAAAAAACAAATGCTTTTTATATTTTGTTGTTGCTTTCTCCTCATCTAAAAAAAATCAATTCTGTGGCTGTATTCTGTAAGTCGCTTAAGCTTAAACTCCATCGCTAAAAATATCTAAAATCAATTTTGAGATTTTTAGCTACAAATGCAATTTTGTAACAAGCATCGCTTAAATTAGCTTCTTAAAAAATAAATTCGCCATATTTTTAGCGTTTGTTGCCATTGCTAAAATTCTTCCATTTTGTATTCTTTAATAACTGAACAGCTGTTATTTGTCTCCCAAATGCTTAACTTTTTAGCAATAAGCATTTTGTGCTGCTAAAAAGTAATTTAAATTTTGTTTAGAGTTTACCATGGAGGAAGTAAGCAAAAAAAAAAAAAAAAACAATTAACTGCTTTAATATATTTCTTTTTCTCATCTAGCCTTAAGTAGTTCAATGAAATGTTTCTGTTTAGTAAAAAAAAATTGTTTTGTTTTTAGCTTTATGCTTTTTGTGTTTATTCATTGGCCTTAGGATTTTAAAAGAAAATCTTACGTTTAGAAAATTTTTTAATTTATAAGAGTTCTAATTCTACTTTTCTATAATAAAAATTAGAAAAATATTGTTGAACCAGCAAAATTTCTTGCTTGGGAACCATTTCAACCCTTATTTGAATGTCTGTTCCATCTTCATGTTCAATATTTTTAACATCATCATCAATTTCATAAGTATGTATCATCGTTTATCTCATCCCCTGTCACTCCATTTTCAATGAGTTTGTTATATTTCGCCGGTAAAAGCCACTCACATTGTTTAATAATTTTTTTTTCTTTACCATTGTGATTATTTATTTTAAAAACACAAAAACAATATGACCACTAAAATATCTCCAAAACACTAATCATTTTTTGTGTTGCCAATTTTTAAGCTTTTTATACAATATCAACATTGGTGATTTCTTGTAAAAATAATACTGTAAATCATAAACTATATTATTATCCGAACAAGTATATTACAAAATTAAACAAATTTCGATTAGTATATTCATAATTATTAAAAAAATTTTACGTTTTACGACATATTTATAAAACTTTTTGGTGCGAAATGCTTATCATTTATATGGAAAACAAAATATAAAGTTAGGTAACACTAATATCAAATGTTCAAAGCGAGCTTTATAAGTTTGTCTCTTTCTAACAGCATTATTGAAAATAGAAGGAAAAGAATATACTTATTTTAGCAAATTAGCTACGGCGAAAATAGTAAAATTTAGCTAAGAGATTAGAGTTACAGAATACAAATTTAGCGACATCGCTAAAATATTCACCGAAATTTGTTTTTACCATATTAGCGATCGAGATAGAAAATTAGCTACGAGAATTACAAAATACAGCTGCTGGCCTTTACAGGAACAAAACACCAAATAGAAATTAAGCAAAAAATAACGAATAATACAAACCATAGTTATTTAAATAATGTAGGTAATTTAATATTGACTTTTTTCTCATTATAAAATTTTTTATAACTGTTTGTTTTAATAACACTAGGAACCAAAAGCGGTGAGGGTGTAGACAAACACACAACTAGAATGCACTTATGTTTATTTTTTACAACTTTCATTTTTAAACAAATTTTTAAACACCAGCAATATTCACCCTTATTCAGTTTTGCGACGGCAATTTTAATCGTTTTTTAAATCGGTATACTCGTTGGCATTTATCGATGAGTGGTAATATGAATTTGGCATTTTGTAAGGTAATGTGACTTTGATATTGTTGTCTATGATACTGCATCTATTTCCAATATTTTTCAGAAAGTAACAAATTGCATGTTTTAGACTTCCACAGTTAGGATCCCAAACTCCACTGGAGGCTGAATACACAACAAAAAAAAAAAAAAAATAAATAAATAACTTGGTTAAATAAATTACAAATAACCTAGATAAAGTTTTAAGATCGGTACACCTAAAACTAGTCCTTCAGAGGCGCTAAATACTATACAGCATCTATTTCCAATATTCACATAGAAGGAAAAAAACCTGCTGCAGTCGGCGCAACAAGACTTAAAGATTCTGCGGATTATGGACATTATGCTTCCTATTATTAATTAACCTTATGACTATGTGACTTCTTTCGCAGACGGTGATAGGGTACCAAAAATTTCAGTGTCCTGCAGAAGTGACAATGTTACACTATTTGTTTCTTTGCACTATTAGTTTTTTCTTACTTTTTTCATCACTAGAGTCATTGTCGGAAAAAGAACATTTTTTCAAATTTACACATAATTATTGTTTGTAACACATTTAAATATAATAATAAAATAACTTATTAAAAAATTAAATATGTGTATTACTTTTTATTGATATTAAATAGACAACGTCGTCATTAAACTGTTAGGGAATACCAAATAAGTATTGATGTTGTGATAAAGTGATGTTGCCTAAAAATTGACGACGATGTTGCCGCCGCCATATATTTAGAATAAGCGATTATTAATTTTAGTTCATTAGAATTTGACAAAATGTGAATCAGTTGAATTTGTTAAATTAAAATTGTAAAAATTATAAGCTGGCAAAATTTGTGAATAAAAACATTATCAAAATAAGCTTATGTCGAGTTATATATGTTTTTGACGTAAGGACTTACGTAAAACATATAAAAATGTGAAGTTAAATATGCTTGACGTAACGACATACAAAGAAAAACAAAAAGTTTTTTACAAGTGATTGTATAATTTATTACATTGGAAAATACAAAAATTGTGATTCAAACAACAACAAAAATTGTTTTCTTTATTCAGGCGGAATTAAGGAAATAATATTAATTACTAATATGTATGAAAGTATATGATAGTTCATCCCTTTACGAAAATAATAGTTGACCTGAAGCAGTGGAACTGAATTTGCATTCCACTATAGTGCTAATGAATTTCTAGTCCACTACTACTAAAATCGTTTCCATTAGTGCACTAAATTCCCACTACCACTAAAGTTGCTTGATTAAGTGCACTAAATTTCTACTACCTTTAAGATCGTTTTATTTAGTGCACTAAATTTCCACTACCACTTAATATTAGGGGCGATAATCCACTATTTTTTCCACTACCATTAAAAATAGTGGAAAATCAAATTCAATGCAATAAACTTAACTCTGACTACGCACAAGTATTAAGATACAATTTAAAAAATCAGATCCTCAACTATTTCATTTTGCAAACTTAATTTGCTATAAATTTTTTGACTTAAACAACGGTCTTTTTTTCAGGCTGCACAGAAATTCTTTTCTCTTCTGGTGTTAAAGAAGTTCCGCGTTCTATACATACCGCAATCATCTCCATATTCTGATATAATTATAACGCGAGGTCAGCTTTTTGAAAATCTCAAACTTTAAGTGCTTTGAAATATATAAATATTATTCCAATTGTAATTGTTTATTTTTATACCAATAATAAAATCTCACTACTCTTCTCTTAACTACTTAGAAGTCTTAGAAGTCTTTTAATGTAATAAATAAATAGCTATAGTAAATAAATAATTTTAGTAAAAAATAATTATAGTAAATAAATAAGTATAGGAAGGTTTTAAAAGCTCTTTAATTTTAATATTGTTAAACTTTTATCCTTAAATATATTTTTAAATGTAAAAAAATTCGTGGTTCCAAACATATTTAACTTCACACTTATATGTTTTTTTTTTTGAAATATGAATTTTAATGGCAGGGGTACAAAACCACAGCGCCAGGGTATCCCACAAGTTTTTAGTTATATGTAACTTCTCTCCAGGAACTGCACATCGACCTATACCTTTGTATAGGAAGTGAGGAATCCTGAACAGGATTTTTGTATAGACAATTTTTTAATTTGTTAAAACGATAGACACTATTAAGTGCCAGTTGAAAAAACACGTGCGCATTGCGTCTTTAATTATAACCTTACTTTTTTAAAGAAGGAAAATCTGCTCGCACACAGATGTTCCTCCTTCGAGATAAAGTAGCAAACAGACTAATATATGTTTTACGTAAGTCGTTACGTCAAACACATATATAACTTGACATATATATCTTTACACACATTAAATTCACCAAACATTATTAAAGTGTGCTCAACAAAGTCGTAAAATCATAAATCATAAGGCAAACATTTTAGGCAATTTTTTCAAGAGTGTTATATAAATAATAAAAAACAGATAAAAAATCTCGATATATCGTGAGTTTTCGAGTCTTAAAATTGCGAAGCTTAGATTTTCAAAACTAACTTCTAATTACCAATCCTTGTTAACTTAAACTATGTACATACAATAAAAATATATGTATTTTAGTAGTCATCGATAGATAATGATGGAAACTTGCTTATCTTGTCTTCGCTCCTCTTAAATACTTACCATATCGGTTTTGATCAAGGCAAATTGAATACTAGGTAAAATTGATAGCCTAGGTGATCGAATTCGCTTTACAAATTTGTCCTAAACAACTTTAAAAATTGTTTACATTTTGCTGACGAGTCATTTAAAAAAAACGAAACAAATGATCAGCTTTAAAATTTAATAAAAATTTGTAAACCATGATTTTTTGATAAAATAAAGAATGTGTAAAAAACCGTTGTGTTTATTGAAAAGAAAACGTTTCCTTGAGAAACATTTTAATAAAATTTTTTTATCAAAATATGTGAGTGCATGTATGTACAATTATAAAAAATGTTTAAAGAAATATTTGAGAATAAGAAGTTCGGGGGTGGAACCAAGGCAAGTGCCTTGAGTGGAACTTTGTTCAATATGCCGAAAGACACCAGAGGCAAAATATAATTATGTAGAATTTGTTAAGTAAATTTAATTTTCTTCTATGTTTTTTTTATATTATTCATCACTGCTAACTGACACGTACACGAAAATTTACACAAACAAAATACACGCGTTTTTTGTTTTTGTCCTGATGCGGTTACCAAGTATTCAATTTGCCTTGGGTTTTGATTAATGTATGTTTACTGTTTAGCTATTTATTTTATTTATTACATTTATTTACTATACTTATTTATTTACTATAATTATTTTTTTACTAAAATTATTTATTTACTACAATTATTTATTTATTACATCTATTTATTTATTACATTAAAAGACTTCTCAAAGTAGTTAAGAGAAGAGTAGTGAGATTTTATTATTGGTATAAAATTTGACAATTACGATTGGAATAATATTTATATATTTCGAAGCACTTAAATTTTGGAATTTTCAAAAAGCTGATCTCGCGTTATAATTATACCAGAATATGGAGATGATTGCGATATGCATAGAGCGCGGAACTTCTATAACAATAGAGTTTAAAATGCTTGTAGCTTTCTTGTAAAACGGACTATTGAGGTATTGTGGGCAACTCTCTTTATGACTTAATTCAGACGTTGTCGCAGTATAGGAATCTATATTGTTATACATGAAGTAATACGATTTTGCTTCAGTTACTCGCTTACATTCTTTGGGAAACATCAAAATCAAGTATACATTTGTGAACCATGTCCAAAAATCATTAAAAACACTTATCGTTGGCTCATTCGGCATACCTGTCAAGTCCATTTTTTTAATTTTTCAGGAGAGACAAAAAGCTGTCTTACTTTTTTTAAACCTGTAAACGCAGTTTTCTTTTTTAGTTTATCTTATTTAGCCTTAAAGAATCATGGAATTATAAAATAAAGTGTGCAGACTAATAGGCTCTTTTTGGACTTAGCACATTTGCTCTTTATAATTCTTTATTTTAAATGTGGACTTAGCAGTTTTTCTTTCAACTTAGCAAATTTTTTTTAATTTTATTTTTAATATTATTGTTATTGATTATTTTTTGTGCTTTTTATAAAACTACATTATTTTTCATTGTTTTTGACAAAAAAGGAAATTTCTTATAACCTGATACAGTCTTATTTCATTGCTGTTAAAAAAATATAAATAACTGAATTTATACATGTTTGTGCTATTAAATTAAAAGAATTAATAATTAAAAAACAATTTATAGGTGAGGTAAATTATCATGAAATGTATGGTGATCTTTGGGTAAATTTGATCTTAAAAATTGCAAGTCTTCGTATTTTCTAGCTGTTATTTTTCTTCTTTCCTGGTTAAGTTGTTCCAAGTTCGAAAACTTCATAGATTCTATATCTTTATTTATTTTGTGAGGTAAAATTTGCCACTCTTCAGAGAATCGAAGTTTAAAATATATGTGACTATTTACAGTGTTTTTAATAGCACTAATATCCGTTTCTTTGTTTGGAATCGCCTTTACTGCGTCCAGGTCGAATACTTTTATAAAATTGGACGGTATTAAATTTTTTAAAAAAGGAAAAATCCTAAATCACATCGTTGTGGCTTTTTTTGAGCAGTTTTGCAGATACCAATATATTCAGCAGGGACATCAACATTTTTATTTTTCATAGCTTGTTCAATGGTGGAGTGTACACTGTCAGCTTCCATTTGCGTATGGCCTATTTCCAGAATTTTTTGTTCTGTAGTTATATAATTTTCGATTGCTGAATTAAGCAATGCATTACTCATCACAGAATTTCGATCACTATAAAAAATAATTTTTTACCGTTTCCACAAAGAACTTTTTTTTCAATAAAATAAGTCCATATGCTTGCAAACTTTTCAGTACCTAATTCACCCTCCACTTCATTCCATAAAAAGCAGTAACCTTGTTGGTTTTTAAGGTTATAAGAAACTAAATTATGAACGTGCAACTTTGTGCGGTAGTATAAGCTGCTGACTTGTGATTTTGGAGCTATTAAAACAGCTTAAAGATCTACGGTAAAAACATGTGTTTATTCATCCCGGTCTTTGTTTTTTTTTCATTTCTAGCCTCTTTCTTCTTTGTTATGTGAAGATTGTATTCATATTGCGAGATTATTGACTGAAAATCTTGTACATATTTCACATTGGTCTTTTTTAGGCGCAAACAAGGCCACATTTTTGGCATCAAACCTTTTATAAAAAACTGAATTTGAAAGCGGTCGAATGTTTTTTATTTCCAGTCATTAACATTAAAGTCGTAAAGCTTACTTTTTGAGCCCCACTCTGCTAATAAATATTTTTTTTTTAGAATGAGCGCAACAATATTGAGACTCCATTGATGGCAGAGAATCAAAAAAAGAGTTAAGGCATTGTCTTTCACCTGCTGAGTTTCTTTTTTTTTAGCAATTTTCTTTGACACTTTTGAAACCGAAGGCTTTTTCAGGCAATCTAAAACAGTTTGCCGACAAATGTTTAAAGTGTTTATGAAAAATGTTCTGCACACTCGAAAATTTTTATCTTCTACTTTCAGATAGTACTGTAACGTTCGACTATCCATGTCATTTTCCAAAACTCTGTAAATATATTTTTCTATCATCTGTAATCTTTGCACACTTCATGTTGATATTTTTTTTACATCCACATCTTTCCTTTAGTGTACGTGGTTCTCTTCTTTTTTCATAAGTCCAACTATTACCTGATTTTTGTTTTCCCAAGTAGCTTTTACCCTTTTCTCTACACTCTTTATTTCTGGGCCCAAACCAAGCTGGATTTTCCATACGAGTTCTCTTCTTGCGTCCTTTTGATGTAGATGGTAACTCGTAAGAATCATCGGAATCACTATTAAGCTCATAGGGAACAAGCCGAAGAACTCCGTCATCCGATTCAATCCCGTAATCGTCAATATTAAAGTTATTTGTTCCTGCAGAATCCAAGACAATCGCCTAATAAAATTATACTTTAACAATGTACTTCCTGAAACAATTTATGATTAATAGTTACCTCAATAGTTAAAATAAGTAAATAATATTTTAGTTAATCTTTAATAATATTTTGTCTTTTTAGAAATAAACAAACGTTGAATTTAAATCTATAGAAGAAAAACAAAATGTGTTGTTTTCAGCTGGACTCAGCACGTGGCTTTTGATGTTTTGTTTTTTTTTTGGACTTTTTTTTTTGGCTCGTCATAACCGACCTCAAATATTTTAATATTTTTTTTTATTATTAATATGGAGCTATGAACAAACTGCTCAAAATAAAGCGTTATATTCGCCCACATATGTTATTTTGTAATTATTGAAATAATTTAAGCGACTAATTTAGGTTTAAAGTAAGTCTTTATTCATTGAAAGCTTGTAATAGAATGATAAAATTTAATCTTTGGTCGTTAATATATTCAAGTTTAATGTAAATGATAAAAGAAAATAGAGAGTTGAAAAGAGAGAGCTGGTAAAAATGAGAAATGAGCAGTTAATAATTGCAATATAAAAATTAAATATCAATAAGAAAAATGAGTACATAACTTAAATTTGAAAAAACAAAAATACTCTCAAATATAAAATACAGTCAATGCAAAAACAATCATAACACAATCTGACAAATTCACTTCTTTAAAAATTAAAGCAATATATATATAATAAGTAATTGAAAAATAATTATTTGCTGATAAAATGAAAATTTTTTATAAAATAAGAGACGTCTATTACAGCTTGAATTTCATTTTCTGCATTCTTCAACATTTTTTTATCATATTTTTAAAATATGGCAGCAACAAATTTGAACAATAACAAAATTACTTTTAGTTTTTCCTTTGTTTCCCAACATTTTAAAGCACTTTAAAATATATGAAGTAATTGATTCCATGTTGTTTATAGGCTTTATTGCTGCATTTATCATATCCCAGCTCCAGTCAAGGCAAATTTTTTTACTCAAAGGCCATTTGATTTTATTTTTTAGGCAATATACTTTTATATCCATAAACAATTTTCGTATATCCTCCTCAAAATGTCGAGCTTATAAAGCCTCCGCTTTGGGACAACGATTTCTTTCTTATTGTGATCTGAGATATGCATTATCACGCTATAAAGAAAAACCCTTTTGGAGTATTAAGTAAATTTTTTACCAACTCCACCGGTGGCGTCTATAAAAAGAGTATTTCTGCTTCTTCTGATCAATTCCCCACAATATTAGTAATTCTCTCGCACAAATCTTCTATGTATTTTGTAACCTCAGGCTTATTAATAATTCTGCCATATTCCATAAAATACTCGTAAGATATCTTGTTTGCTGTTCTTTGAAAATAAAACTTCAGACATTATGATGACACTTAGTGATGGTAGCTTTTACATAGTTTTCCTATTTTATTTTATTTTATTTAAATTTTTGATTATTTCAACTTCCTGATTAGGAAAGTTGTTAATTGAAATTTTATTTCTTATTACTCCATATTGATCATTTTTAAGAACAAGGTCTATGGTGTGATCTACGCTAGATAAATTAAATTTTGTCGATGACAGTGGCACCTGAAAATCCGAATAATTGTTTGAAATTGAAGCAGAAGAGGTAGTATTTTGTTTAATGTATTTTGGGGAATTTAAAATTTCAGAAATTATTTCTTGTAAACCATCACCGTTGTGAAAGTTTTCTAATTAAAAAAGTAATTATTTTAAATATTTACCTTTCACAATCACCCTTATTCTGTTTGGCGTCGTCAACATCGTCGTCAATTTTAAGACAATATCAAATAAACACAACATCAATGCTAATTTGGTATTCCCTAACAGCTTAATGACGACGTTGACTGTTTATCGATAATATAAATAAGTAAAACACACATATCTAATATTTGTGACAGATGATTCAATTTGTTTTCTATTATGTTAAGAAAGTGTTGTGGAAAGTTTAAGTTTTCTAAAATAAATTAATAAAAAATTAAAAAAATACAAGTGAATTAAATATTCTAAGGGTCATTATTGCAACTTGCCGTTAGTTAAAGGTATGATTTTAGCTGCTTGATAAAGAGCTTTGCATTAATAAAACTTTCAATTTTTAATGTTATTATTTAATGGATGAAAAAATAAGTGAAGGTTTTAATATGAAAATCCATTTATCAGTCCGACAAATTGTAATAATGCCTCTGCGAATGTCTCTAGCAAGGAATAGACTTTTTCTAACTCTTCCATTAATTTTTCAAATTGATAGGGGTTAATAATTTTAGTGTTTCACATTTCCTTTATTTTATATGTTTCTTACTTTGCTTTTTTCAATATCGCCGTACGCTATCTATTTTATTTTTTAAGTTTTCTTTAGCACACGACACAAAACAACACCAAAAATGGTGACGACAAACTAAACGGCAACATCAACATCAATTATTCTTAGGGAATACCAAACATATGTCGACGGTCATCGATAAATGACAATATTGACAACGGGAATACCGATTTACAACAAACGAAGAAAAACGACGTCGACTTGTGTTGACGACGCCAAACAGAATAAGGGTGAATATTTTCCTCGTTATGAAGTGAATTTATTATTTGATTGTGCATATAACTGGCACCATTGTGCATATTAGATTCATCTTTAAATTAATAAAGTAAAAAAATGTGTGACTTAAAATTTTTGTAAAGTACTTAACTTTTATATCATAAATATTTTCATGATTAAAAAATGTGACAGTAATGAGTGAAATAATTGCAGTAAAATTTTTTTTGGATTTTTTATAATTAACAAACTTCTAACTGTTGCTAATGTTGCCTTTCTTTCTTACCTGTTTCACTAACGCTTACTCTTATCTTTAATATTTCGTGCTGTAATTTTTTACAATTATCACACCATTTGGAAAAGGCTTCAATTTCAGTAATGAAATCCAAATTGGAGTTGCGCTGTTAAAAAATGATACATATACACATGTGTGTTTGCTTAGAAAAACTTTTTCAAATCGATTATAATTTCTTTTGTTTTCGGCTATATGTTGTAAGCCAGCATTTTTTAACACCTTAATAGCGAAACAAAAATATAAATTTGATGAAACTTCACTTTCGCGATTTACTTGCGAATAATAAATTCGAGATAAAAAAACAAATATATCATTATGTAACATGGTCTTAATTTATAAGGAACTTAAACTTTAACCTTATAAATTTAGAATAGAGAAGAAAATGTTTCAAATACATGGGAATTAAATAGTGATTAAAAAAAAAAACATTTTTGTAACGACATTTTGCTTTTACAGTTTTTGCAAGAAATCCTTAAGACTCTTGCTTTTGCAAATTTAAAATTTGTGTTTATTTTTGTACTTCCATCTTTTTGTTTTAAAACAACTTAAAATGCTGCTCTGTTAAGATAGCACAGTGTTAAATTCACCGTTTTAAATTGAACGAAAAAAAATTTATAGACACTTGAAATTTATTTGGTTGCTTGTTACTTTATGTAATCATAAGTTATTCAGTTTTAAGTTGTATTTTTATTTTCACTATTCACAAACTTAATTTGAAAAAAAGTGTTTATATGGGGCAATAGTATTAGCCTTAGTGAACAATCTCTATAAGGTGGTATTGCATGCCACCTCTCCATTTGGCTACACTGGCCAAAATCCTTCACAGATATCACACATATGGGCCGTGTTTGGTTTTCATAATTTTTTCACTATTCACAAACCCAATTTGGAAAGTGTGATTATATGGGGTTGTAGTGCAAGTGCATCACCAACTATTCATTTACATACATGTCGTGTAAACATACTGTTCACTCTTCTATACAGTACTTTCAGCATTCCTAATACTATTTTATAAGCATAAGTATACTACTAAAATTTACATCAATGTATAGAATAAGCATAGAGATAAGAACTCTGAATAAATAGACAATGAATGTTTGACCGGCAATAGAGACGGATGTGTTTTATTAAAAAGGAGAATCCGCGATCCACTACATGGCGATCCTGCCATCCACTAAATCCTGCTAAATTAAATTAATAAAGAAAAATTAATAAGCAAGTGATTGTGTTTTATAATTTAACCCCAAGGTAAAAATCGTATAAATGTGTGAATTTATAAGTGAGTGTGGGTATGACAGTAATGCCCTCCAGTCTTATACAAGAAAATATTGAATTGATGAAACCAAGAAAAATTAATAAATAAGTGATTTGCGTAAATTTATCAAGTTTTAAGTGTGTATGACAATCGTGTCTGTCCGGAAACATTTAATAAAAATCCAAATTCTCTAACTGCGGATCAGAAGGTTCCAGGAGCCACAAAAGAAAAAAAAAACTCATTTTATTCAAAGACAAAAACACAAAAGTTTAAATTTTGCAAACAGCTAAAAGCAATAACAAAAACAAGAAGAAAAAACTAATTGGAAAATTTGTGTAACCCCATCAAAGGGTTTCTTATTAAGTGGTTTATATAAATATGTAAGTATGTATTTATAACATATGAACATACATTTCGAAGTACCGGGAAAATAAAAGAATAAAAAGTACAGTTTAACCAAAAACTTAAATATTTAACAAAAGAAAAATACAGTTTGAAATCAAAAGACACAAAAAAAAAGAGAGAATTGAAAGGTTAAAATTCTGAGAGTACAAATAACGGTTTAAAATTTTAAAACACATGAAAAGATAAAACTTAAAAACTATGGTGTAACAAAAGTGAAAAAAACAAAAAAAAAAAAGACGAACAGAACATGAAAATAAAATATTTGAAGCTACACTCGCGGAAAAACAATTACGAATATGAGTCAAAAAAAACAGAAACTCAAAAGGTTATAATAATAATATAAAATTAATTATTAAACATTTAATAACTTAAACATTTAATAAGTATAAACACAACAAAAGATATAAACAGAATAAATTTCTATTAAAATTTAAATCTTAATTTAATTCTTAATTACTGCATTCATTCTGCATTTCTCTAAAAATGAGCCAAAAGAAACAAAACGGACAAAAGAATTTCGGATTTTACAAAATAAAAACAACAAAGATATTACTTCATATAAAGCTTTAGTGAATTTAATAAAACATACAAATATTTAAAACGGAAAAAACATCTGTGGAAAAAAAAACATAATGAATATATGTGAACAAGCAACCAAAATTGTAATGTGCAAAAAACGAAAGTAACAAAGCAGAACCACACATAAACATAATTGACAATAGAAAAGCAAAATTAAAATAAGCTGACAACAATGTGAAAAACAACGAGCGAACACGGCGAGGCAAACAACTAATAAAATAGAGCAAACAACAATTAAACTAACGAGTAAACGAAGATGAATTGTCAACAGCTGGCGCTAAACGCGTGCAAGTATAAATATATATAAGTATTAAATAAAATAAATATATCTTTTCACAAATATATTTCTTTGAAAAACTAAACACTTATTTAGTAAATAAATATATATTTAATTTTACAACAGTTAACAATTTCGACCCTATATTTACGGAACAGAATTCGTGGTAAGGACTGACCATCTACCATTAGTTTATTTATTCAACATGAAAGATCCCTCTTCAAAGCTTACAAAAATAAGACTCGACCTTTCTGAATATAACTTTTCAATCGAATATATAAAAGGTAAAAATAATGTAGGCGCCGACGCTCTGTCTCGTATTTCAATCGACGAGTTAAAAAATAACACAGGTAATGAAACAATTTTAGCTATCAAAACCCGTGCAATGTCCAAGCAAGATAGGATGAACAAAGCAGCTTTGGGAGACTTAAGTAATATAAAATTAAGCGTTTACGACAAATTTTCACAAGATTTTAACAAAAAAGTTGCCAAAATAAAATCAGAACTATTTTATGAAAATGCAAAAGTTACTAACATAAAGCTCAAAATATATCAAAGATTTAAATTCAAGTTTTCTATACATGTTAAAATTGCTAACGGAACATTGAATTTCGATAATATGCTTTCGAGGCTCGAGAAAGAAGCCAGCAAAAACAACATTTATATCACAGAATGGTCAAAGAATGATTCATTTTTCAGTAACTACAATATACAAGATTTAAAGAAACATGGTAATAGAATATTAAAGAAACTTGAAATAATGTTAGTAGACCCGATAGAAACAGTATTTGACAAAAACAAGCAAAAAAAACTTTTAGAAATCCATCACATCGATCCCATTATAGGTGGTCACTGCGGACGTAAACGATTATATGCCAAGTTAAAATCTAAATACTATTGGAAGGGAATGACTAAAGACATAGCATTATTTGTAAAAAATTGTCAAAAATGTAATCTGAACAAAGTAAGAATAGGAACCAAAGAAAAACTTGTTTTAACTCCTACTCCGGTTAATATTGTAGTGTTAGACACAATAGGCCCATTACCAACATCGAGATACGGGAATAAATATGCCCTAACAATAATATGTGATTTTACTAAATACCTCGTTGCTATATCCATTCCAGATAAAAATGCAAAGACAGTGGCGCAGGCCATTTTTGAAAATTTTATACTGATATACGGAAAAATGAAATCCATCAAATCCGATCTAGGTACGGAATTTAAAAACCAAATATTTTGCGAGCTATGTAAACTTTTAGACATTGACCTACATTTTTCAACGGCTTACCACCATCAAACGTTAGGATCTGTAGAGAGAAATCACCGCGTATTCAATGAATACATAAGAGCATACATAGGAGAAAATTTGACAGACTGGGACACATATTTAAAATACTTCACATTTTTTCACAATACAACGCCAAATTCTGTATTTGGCAATAAATATACGCCATTTGAACTGGTATTCGGAAAAGAAGTAACAATGCCGAATGATATAAATCTTGAACAAATTGATGCTTTTTACAATTCAGAAGATTACAGTAAAGAGGTCAAATATCGATTGCAAAAATCGCATATTATGGCGAGGAACTTAATAGAAAAACATAAAGAAAGAAATAAGAAACTGTATGACAATTTTGCTAAACCTTGTAACATACATATTAATGACTTTGTATTCGTAAAAAATTACCTTACGATAAGTTCAGAAATATATACGAGGGTCCTTTTATTATAAAGAAAATTGATGGAGTTAATATGACTATATACAACCAAAATACAAAAAAAGAAAAAACATTACACAAAGATAAAATTAGAAAAGCATAAGCTATTAAAAACATATTCAAACTAATAATTTTAAAGAATAGATTTAATGTATCATTACCAACAAAAATTAATTTCTTGATAAAAAACAAATATCAAAATAAAAAAAAAATAAAAAAAAAAAAATATGTTTCCAGAGCGGGCAGTCAGATCCGAATGATTTCTTTGCCTCTGATTTTGAAATATCTAAAAAAAATTAAATGAGCAATTGAAAAATGTAAATGTATATTATTAATTTTGTCAGAAAAACATATGTAAATAATTAAAAAGAAAAGAGAAAAAAAACTACATTAATTCTTAGAATTTTGGAGCTGTGTAAATATATAAACATATAATTTGGAAATTTTACCAATAACAAATATAGCTTTAATATTTAAATTTATACATAATATAAAAAAAAAATTGAAATTCATTTATAATACAACATATGTTGGAAGAGTGGAAAGTTTTGAAATAGTCTTGAGCGATTTGGAAAATAAACAAAAAATGTCGAACCAAACAGCCTGATCAACTGATTGATTCAACATTTTTTTTTAATGGAAGGGAAGTGTAGTGCAATTGCATCACCAACTATTCATTTACATACATGTCGTGTAAACATACTGTTCACTCTTCTATACAGTACTTTCAACATTCCTAATATTATTTTATAAGCATAAGTATACTACTAAAATTTACATCAATGTATAGAATAAGCATAGAGATAAGAACTCTGAATAAATAGACAATGAATGTTTGACCGGCAATAGAGACGGATGTGTTTTATTGAAAAGGAGAATCCGCGATCCACTACAGGGTAATATTATTGGCTTTAGTAAACAATCTCTATAAGGTGGCATTGCATGCCACCTCTCCATTTGGCCAATTTGGTCAAAATATCTTAGAGATAATTATTTGGTGAACTGATTTTCAAAAACAAAAAAAAAATATTTTAATTTATGTAGATATACTTCAGAAGGTTTTAAAATCTCTTTAATTTTATTACTTGTTGAACTATTATTCTTAAATATATTTTTAAATGTAAAAAAATTGGTGGTTTCAAACATATTTAACTTCACACTTATATATGTTTTACGTAAGTCGTTACGTCAAACACATATATAACTTGACATATATATCTTTACACACATTAAATTCACCAAACATTATTAAAGTGTGCTCAACAAAATCGGAAAATCATAAATCATAAGGCAAACATTTTAAGCTATTTTTTCAAGAGTGGTATATAAATAATAAAAAACGAAACAAATTTTCAGCTTTAAAATTTAATAAAAATTTGTAAACCATGATTTTTTGATAAAATAGTGAATGTGTCAAAAACCGTTGTGTGATAAATAAAAAGAGTGTGTGTGCAGTTAAAATATAAATTAAAACATTTATTGAAAAGAAAACGTTTCTTTGAGAAACATTTAAATAAAAATTTATTATCAAAATATGTGAGTGTATGTATGTACAATTATAAAAAATGTTTAAAGAAATATTTGAGAATAAGAAGTGCGGGGTTGGAACCAAGGCAAGTGCCTTGAGTGGAACTTTGTTTAATATGCCGAAAGACACCAGAGGCAAAATAAAATTAAGTAGAATTTGTTTAGTAAATTTATATTTTCTTCTATGTTTTTTTTTATATTATTCATCACTGCTAACTGACACGTACACGAAAATTTACACAAACAAAATACACGCGTTTTTTGTTTTTGTCCTGATGCGGTTACCTTTACTGTTTAGCTATTTATTTTATTTATTATATTTATTTACTATACTTATTTATTTACTATAATTATTTTTTTACTAAAATTATTTATTTACTATAACTACCTATTTATTTATTACATATATTTATTTATTACATTAAAAGACTTCTCAAAGTAGTTAAGAAAAGAGTAGTGAGATTTTATTATTGGTATAAAATGTGACAATTACAATTGCAATAATATTTATATATTTCGAAGCACTTAAAGTTTGGGATTTTCAAAAAGTTGATTTCGCGTTATAATTATACCAGAATATGGAGATGATTGCGATATGCATAGAGCGCGGAACTTCTATAACAATAGAGTTTAAAATGCTCGTAGCTTTCTTGTAAAACGCACTATTGAGGTATTGTGGGCCACTCTCTTTATGACTTAATTCCGACGTTGTCGCAGTATAGGAATCTATATTGTTATACATGAAGTAATACGATTTTGCTTCAGTTACGCGCTTACATTCTTTGGGAAACATCAAAATCAAGTATACATTTGTGAACCATGTCCAAAAATCATTAAAAACACTTATCGTTGGCTCAGTCGGCAAACCTGTCAAGTCCATTTTTTTAATTTTTCAGGAGAGACAAAAAGCTGTCTTATTTTTTTTTAAACCTGTAAACGCAGTTTTCTTCTTTAGTTTATCTTATTTAGCCTTAAAGAATCATGGAATTATAAAATAAAGTGTGCAGACTAATAGGCTCTTTTTGGACTTAGCACATTTGCTCTTTATAATTCTTTATTTTAAATGTGGACTTAGCAGATTTTCTTTCAACTTAGCAAATTTTTTTTAATATTATTTTTAATATTATTTTTATTGATTATTTTTTGTGCTTTTTATAAAACTACATTCTTTTTCATTGTTTGTGACAAAAAAGGAAATTTCTTATACCCTGATACAGTCTTATTTCATTGCTGTTAAAAATATATAAATAACTGAATTTATACATGTTTGTACTATTAAATTAAAAGAATTAATAATTAAAAAACAATTTATAGGTGAGGTAAATTACCATGAAATGTATAGTGATCTTTGGGTAAACTTGATCTTAAAAATTGCAAGTCTTCTTTTTTTCTAGCTGTTATTTTTCTTCTTTCCTGGTAAAGTTGTTCCAAATTCGAAAACTCCATAGATTCTATATTTTTATTTACTTTGTGAGGTAAAATTTGCCATTCTTCAGAGAATCGAAGTTTAAAATATATGTGACTATTTACAGTGTATTTAATAGCACGAATATCCCTTACTTTGTTTGGAATCGCCTTTACCGCGTCCAGGTCGAATACTTTTATAAAATTGGAGGGTATTAAAATTTTTAAAAAACGAAAAATCCAAAATCACATGGTTGTGGCTTTTTTCTAGCAGTTTTGCAGATACCAATATATTCAGCAGGGACATCAACATTTTTATTTAGGAAAGTTGTTAATTGATATTTTATTTCTTATTACTCCATATTCATCAGTTTTAAGATCAAGGTCTGTGGTGTGATCTATGCTAGATAAATTAAATTTTGTCGATGACAGTGGCACCTGAAAGTCCGAATAATTGTTTGCAATCGAAGCAGAAGAGGTAGTATTTTGTTTAATGGATTTTGGGGAATCTAAAAGTTCAGAAATTATTTCTTGTAAACCATCATCGTTGTGAAAGCTTTCTAATTAAAAAAGTAATTATTTTAAATATTTACCTTTCACAATATTTTCCTCGTTGTGAAGTGAATTTATTATTTGGTTGTGCATATAACTGGCACCATTGTGCATATTAGATTCATCTTAAAATTAATAAAGTAAAAAAATGTGTGACTTAAAATTTTTGTAAAGTACTTAACTTTTATATCATAAATATTTTCATGATTAAAAAATGTTGCAGTAAAATTTTTTTTGGATTTGTTATAATTAACAAACTTCTAACTGTTGCTAATGTTGCCTTTCTTTCTTACCTGTTTCACTAACGCTGTAATTTTTTACAATTATCACACCATTTGGAAAAGGCTTCAATTTCAGTAATGAAATCCAAATTGGAGTTGCGCTGTTAAAAAATGATACATATACACATGTGTGTTTGCTTAGAAAAACTTTTTCAAATCGATTATAATTTCTTTTGTTTTCGGCTATATGTTGTAAGCCAGCATTTTTTAACACCTTAATAGCGAAACAAAAATATAAATTTGATGAAACTTCACTTTCGCGATTTACTTGCGAATAATAAATTCGAGATAAAAAAACAAATATATCATTATGTAACATGGTCTTAATTTATAAGGAACTTAAACTTTAACCTTATAAATTTAGAATAGAGAAGAAAATGTTTCAAATACATGGGAATTAAATAGTGATTAAAAAAAAAAAAACATTTTTGTAACGACATTTTGCTTTTACAGTTTTTGCAAGAAATCCTTAAGACTCTTGCTTTTGCAAATTTAAAATTTGTGTTTATTTTTGTACTCCCATCTTTTTGTTTTAAAACAACTTAAAATGCTGCTCTGTTAAGATAGCACAGTGTTAAATACACCGTTTTAAATTGAACGAAAAAAAATTTATAGACACTTGAAATTTATTTGGTTGCTTGTTACTTTATGTAATCATAAGTTATTCAGTTTCAAGTTGTATTTTTATTTTCACTATTCACAAACTTAATTTGAAAAAAAGTGTTTATATGGGGCAATAGTATTAGCCTTAGTGAACAATCTCTATAAGGTGGTATTGCATGCCACCTCTCCATTTGGCTACACTGGCCAAAATCCTTCACAGATATCACACATATGGGCCGTGTTTGGTTTTCATAATTTTTTCACTATTCACAAACCCAATTTGGAAAGTGTGATTATATGGGGTTGTAGTGCAAGTGCATCACCAACTATTCATTTACATACATGTCGTGTAAACATACTGTTCACTCTTCTATACAGTACTTTCAGCATTCCTAATACTATTTTATAAGCATAAGTATACTACTAAAATTTACATCAATGTATAGAATAAGCATAGAGATAAGAACTCTGAATAAATAGACAATGAATGTTTGACCGGCAATAGAGACGGATGTGTTTTATTAAAAAGGAGAATCCGCGATCCACTACAGGGTAATATTATTGGCTTTAGTAAACAATCTCTATAAGGTGGCATTGCATGCCACCTCTCCATTTGGCCAATTTGGTCAAAATATCTTAGAGATAATTATTTGGTGAACTGATTTTCAAAAACAAAAAAAAATATTTTAATTTATGTAGATATACTTCAGAAGGTTTTAAAATCTCTTTAATTTTATTACTTGTTGAACTATTATACTTAAATATATTTTTAAATGTAAAAAAATTGGTGGTTTCAAACATATTTAACTTCACACTTATATATGTTTTACGTAAGTCGTTACGTCAAACACATATATAACTTGACATATATATCTTTACACACATTAAATTCACCAAACATTATTAAAGTGTGCTCAACAAAATCGGAAAATCATAAATCATAAGGCAAACATTTTAAGCTATTTTTTCAAGAGTGGTATATAAATAATAAAAAACAGATAAAAAAATCTCGATATATCGTGAGTTTTCGAGTCTTAAAGTTCCGAAGCTTAGATTTTCAAAACTAACTTCTAATTACCACTCCTTGTTAATTAAAACTATGTACATACAATTTCGAAAGAAAATATATGTATTTTAGTAGTCATCGATAGATAATGATGGAAACTTGCTTATCTTGTCTTCGCTCCTCTTAAATACTTACCATATCGGTTTTGATCAAGGCAAATTGAATACTAGGTAAAATTGATAGCCCAGGTGATCGAATTCGCTTTACAAATTTGTCCTAAACAACTTTAAAAATTGTTTACATTTCGCTGACGCGCCATTTAAAAAAACGAAACAAATTTTCAGCTTTAAAATTTAATAAAAATTTGTAAACCATGATTTTTTGATAAAATAGTGAATGTGTCAAAAACCGTTGTGTGATAAATAAAAAGAGTGTGTGTGCAGTTAAAATATAAATTAAAACATTTATTGAAAAGAAAACGTTTCTTTGAGAAACATTTAAATAAAAATTTATTATCAAAATATGTGAGTGTATGTATGTACAATTATAAAAAATGTTTAAAGAAATATTTGAGAATAAAAAGTGCGGGGTTGGAACCAAGGCAAGTGCCTTGAGTGGAACTTTGTTCAATATGCCGAAAGACACCAGAGGCAAAATAAAATTAGGTAGAATTTGTTTAGTAAATTTATATTTTCTTCTATGTTTTTTTTATATTATTCATCACTGCTAACTGACACGTACACGAAAATTTACACAAACAAAATACACGCGTTTTTTGTTTTTGTCCTGATGCGGTTACCTTTACTGTTTAGCTATTTATTTTATTTATTATATTTATTTACTATACTTATTTATTTACTATAATTATTTTTTTACTAAAATTATTTATTTACTATAACTACCTATTTATTTATTACATATATTTATTTATTACATTAAAAGACTTCTCAAAGTAGTTAAGAAAAGAGTAGTGAGATTTTATTATTGGTATAAAATGTGACAATTACAATTGGAATAATATTTATATATTTCGAAGCACTTAAAGTTTGGGATTTTCAAAAAGTTGATTTCGCGTTATAATTATACCAGAATATGGAGATGATTGCGATATGCATAGAGCGCGGAACTTCTATAACAATAGAGTTTAAAATGCTTGTAGCTTTCTTGTAAAACGGACTATTGAGGTATTGTGGGCAACTCTCTTTATGACTTAATTCAGACGTTGTCGCAGTATAGGAATCTATATTGTTATACATGAAGTAATACGATTTTGCTTCAGTTACTCGCTTACATTCTTTGGGAAACATCAAAATCAAGTATACATTTGTGAACCATGTCCAAAAATCATTAAAAACACTTATCGTTGGCTCATTCGGCAAACCTGTCAAGTCCATTTTTTTAATTTTTCAGGAGAGACAAAAAGCTGTCTTATTTTTTTTTAAACCTGTAAACGCAGTTTTCTTCTTTAGTTTATCTTATTTAGCCTTAAAGAATCATGGAATTATAAAATAAAGTGTGCAGACTAATAGGCTCTTTTTGGACTTAGCACATTTGCTCTTTATAATTCTTTATTTTAAATGTGGACTTAGCAGATTTTCTTTCAACTTAGCAAATTTTTTTTAATATTATTTTTAATATTATTTTTATTGATTATTTTTTGTGCTTTTTATAAAACTACATTCTTTTTCATTGTTTGTGACAAAAAAGGAAATTTCTTATACCCTGATACAGTCTTATTTCATTGCTGTTAAAAATATATAAATAACTGAATTTATACATGTTTGTACTATTAAATTAAAAGAATTAATAATTAAAAAACAATTTATAGGTGAGGTAAATTACCATGAAATGTATAGTGATCTTTGGGTAAACTTGATCTTAAAAATTGCAAGTCTTCGTTTTTTCTAGCTGTTATTTTTCTTCTTTCCTGGTAAAGTTGTTCCAAATTCGAAAACTCCATAGATTCTATATTTTTATTTACTTTGTGAGGTAAAATTTGCCATTCTTCAGAGAATCGAAGTTTAAAATATATGTGACTATTTACAGTGTATTTAATAGCACGAATATCCCTTACTTTGTTTGGAATCGCCTTTACCGCGTCCAGGTCGAATACTTTTATAAAATTGGAGGGTATTAAAATTTTTAAAAAACGAAAAATCCAAAATCACATGGTTGTGGCTTTTTTCTAGCAGTTTTGCAGATACCAATATATTCAGCAGGGACATCAACATTTTTATTTAGGAAAGTTGTTAATTGATATTTTATTTCTTATTACTCCATATTCATCAGTTTTAAGATCAAGGTCTGTGGTGTGATCTATGCTAGATAAATTAAATTTTGTCGATGACAGTGGCACCTGAAAGTCCGAATAATTGTTTGCAATCGAAGCAGAAGAGGTAGTATTTTGTTTAATGGATTTTGGGGAATCTAAAAGTTCAGAAATTATTTCTTGTAAACCATCATCGTTGTGAAAGCTTTCTAATTAAAAAAGTAATTATTTTAAATATTTACCTTTCACAATATTTTCCTCGTTGTGAAGTGAATTTATTATTTGGTTGTGCATATAACTGGCACCATTGTGCATATTAGATTCATCTTTAAATTAATAAAGTAAAAAAATGTGTGCCTTAAAATTTTTGTAAAGTACTTAACTTTTATATCATAAATATTTTCATGATTAAAAAATGTTGCAGTAAAATTTTTTTTGGATTTGTTATAATTAACAAACTTCTAACTGTTGCTAATGTTGCCTTTCTTTCTTACCTGTTTCACTAACGCTGTAATTTTTTACAATTATCACACCATTTGGAAAAGGCTTCAATTTCAGTAATGAAATCCAAATTGGAGTTGCGCTGTTAAAAAATGATACATATACACATGTGTGTTTGCTTAGAAAAACTTTTTCAAATCGATTATAATTTCTTTTGTTTTCGGCTATATGTTGTAAGCCAGCATTTTTTAACACCTTAATAGCGAAACAAAAATATAAATTTGATGAAACTTCACTTTCGCGATTTACTTGCGAATAATAAATTCGAGATAAAAAAACAAATATATCATTATGTAACATGGTCTTAATTTATAAGGAACTTAAACTTTAACCTTATAAATTTAGAATAGAGAAGAAAATGTTTCAAATACATGGGAATTAAATAGGGATTAAAAAAAAACATTTTTGTAACGACATTTTGCTTTTACAGTTTTTGCAAGAAATCCTTAAGACTCTTGCTTTTGCAAATTTAAAATTTGTGTTTATTTTTGTACTCCCATCTTTTTGTTTTAAAACAACTTAAAATGCTGCTCTGTTAAGATAGCACAGTGTTAAATACACCGTTTTAAATTGAACGAAAAAAAATTTATATACACTTGAAATTTATTTGGTTGCTTGTTACTTTATGTAATCATAAGTTATTCAGTTTTAAGTTGTATTTTTATTTTCACTATTCACAAACTTAATTTGAAAAAAAGTGTTTATATGGGGCAATAGTATTAGCCTTAGTGAACAATCTCTATAAGGTGGTATTGCATGCCACCTCTCCATTTGGCTACACTGGCCAAAATCCTTCACAGATATCACACATATGGGCCGTGTTTGGTTTTCATAATTTTTTCACTATTCACAAACCCAATTTGGAAAGTGTGATTATATGGGGTTGTAGTGCAAGTGCATCACCAACTATTCATTTACATACATGTCGTGTAAACATACTGTTCACTCTTCTATACAGTACTTTCAGCATTCCTAATACTATTTTATAAGCATAAGTATACTACTAAAATTTACATCAATGTATAGAATAAGCATAGAGATAAGAACTCTGAATAAATAGACAATGAATGTTTGACCGGCAATAGAGACGGATGTGTTTTATTAAAAAGGAGAATCCGCGATCCACTACATGGCGATCCTGCCATCCACTAAATCCTGCTAAATTAAATTAATAAAGAAAAATTAATAAGCAAGTGATTGTGTTTTATAATTTAACCCCAAGGTAAAAATCGTATTAATGTGTGAATTTATAAGTGAGTGTGGGTATGACAGTAATGCCCTCCAGTCTTATACAAGAAAATATTGAATTGATGAAACCAAGAAAAATTAATAAATAAGTGATTTGCGTAAATTTATTAAGTTTTAAGTGTGTATGACAATCGTGTCTGTCCGGAAACATTTAATAAAAATCCAAATTCTCTAACTGCGGATCAGAAGGTTCCAGGAGCCACAAAAGAAAAAAAAACTCATTTTATTCAAAGACAAAAACACAAAAGTTTAAATTTTGCAAACAGCTAAAAGCAATAACAAAAACAAGAAGAAAAAACTAATTGGAAAATTTGTGTAACCCCATCAAAGGGTTTCTTATTAAGTGGTTTATATAAATATGTAAGTATGTATTTATAACATATGAACATACATTTCGAAGTACCGGGAAAATAAAAGAATAAAAAGTACAGTTTAACCAAAAACTTAAAAATTTAACAAAAGAAAAATACAGTTTGAAATCAAAAGACACAAAAAAAAGAGAGAATTGAAAGGTTAAAATTCTGAGAGTACAAATAACGGTTTAAAATTTTAAAACACATGAAAAGATAAAACTTAAAAACTATGGTGTAACAAAAGTGAAATAAAACAAAAAAAAGACGAACAGAACATGAAAATAAAATATTTGAAGCTACACTCGCGGAAAAACAATTACGAATATGAGTCAAAAAAAAAACAGAAACTCAAAAGGTTATAATAATAATAATATAAAATTAATTATTAAACATTTAATAACTTAAACATTTAATAAGTATAAACACAACAAAAGATATAAACAGAATAAATTTCTATTAAAATTTAAATCTTAATTTAATTCTTAATTACTGCATTCATTCTGCATTTCTCTAAAAATGAGCCAAAAGAAACAAAACGGACAAAAGAATTTCGGATTTTACAAAATAAAAACAACAAAGATATTACTTCATATAAAGCTTTAGTGAATTTAATAAAACATACAAATATTTAAAACGGAAAAAACATCTGTGGAAAAAAAACATAATGAATATATGTGAACAAGCAACCAAAATTGTAATGTGCAAAAAACGAAAGTACCAAAGCAGAACCACACATAAACATAATTGACAATAGAAAAGCAAAATTAAAATAAGCTGACAACAATGTGAAAAACAACGAGCGAACACGGCGAGGCAAACAACTAATAAAATAGAGCAAACAACAATTAAACTAACGAGTAAACGAAGATGAATTGTCAACAGCTGGCGCTAAACGCGTGCAAGTATAAATATATATAAGTATTAAATAAAATAAATATATCTTTTCACAAATATATTTCTTTGAAAAACTAAACACTTATTTAGTAAATAAATATATATTTAATTTTACAACAATTAACAATTTCGACCCTATATTTACGGAACAGAATTCGTGGTAAGGACTGACCATCTACCATTAGTTTATTTATTCAACATGAAAGATCCCTCTTCAAAGCTTACAAAAATAAGACTCGACCTTTCTGAATATAACTTTTCAATCGAATATATAAAAGGTAAAAATAATGTAGGCGCCGACGCTCTGTCTCGTATTTCAATCGACGAGTTAAAAAATAACACAGGTAATGAAACAATTTTAGCTATCAAAACCCGTGCAATGTCCAAGCAAGATAGGATGAACAAAGCAGCTTTGGGAGACTTAAGTAATATAAAATTAAGCGTTTACCACAAATTTTCACAAGATTTTAACAAAAAAGTTGCCAAAATAAAATCGGAACTATTTTATGAAAATGCAAAAGTTACTAACATAAAGCTCAAAATATATCAAAGATTTAAATTCAAGTTTTCTATACATGTTAAAATTGCTAACGGAACATTGAATTTCGATAATATGCTTTCGAGGCTCGAGAAAGAAGCCAGCAAAAACAACATTTATATCACAGAATGGTCAAAGAATGATTCATTTTTCAGTAACTACAATATACAAGATTTAAAGAAACATGGTAATAGAATATTAAAGAAACTTGAAATAATGTTAGTAGACCCGATAGAAACAGTATTTGACAAAAACAAGCAAACAAAACTTTTAGAAATCCATCACATCGATCCCATTATAGGTGGTCACTGCGGACGTAAACGATTATATGCCAAGTTAAAATTTAAATACTATTGGAAGGGAATGACTAAAGACATAGCATTATTTGTAAAAAATTGTCAAAAATGTAATCTGAACAAAGTAAGAATAGGAACCAAAGAAAAACTTGTTTTAACTCCTACTCCGGTTAAACCTTTTAATATTGTAGTGTTAGACACAATAGGCCCATTACCAACATCGAGATACGGGAATAAATATGCCCTAACAATAATATGTGATTTTACTAAATACCTCGTTGCTATATCCATTCCAGATAAAAATGCAAAGACAGTCGCGCAGGCCATTTTTGAAAATTTTATACTGATATACGGGAAAATGAAATCCATCAAATCCGATCTAGGTACGGAATTTAAAAACCAAATATTTTGCGAGCTCTGTAAACTTTTAGACATTGACCTACATTTTTCAACGGCTTACCACCATCAAACGTTAGGATCTGTAGAGAGAAATCACCGCGTATTCAATGAATACATAAGAGCATACATAGGAGAAAATTTGACAGACTGGGACACATATTTAAAATACTTCACATTTTTTCACAATACAACGCCAAATTCTGTATTTGACAATAAATATACGCCATTTGAACTGGTATTTGGAAAAGAAGTAACAATGCCGAATGATATAAATCTTGAACAAATTGATGCTTTTTACAATTCAGAAGATTACAGTAAAGAGGTCAAATATCGATTGCAAAAATCGCATATTATGGCGAGGAACTTAATAGAAAAACATAAAGAAAGAAATAAGAAACTGTATGACAATTTTGCTAAACCTTGTAACATACATATTAATGACTTTGTATTCGTAAAAAAATTACCTTACGATAAGTTCAGAAATATATACGAGGGTCCTTTTATTATAAAGAAAATTGATGGAGTTAATATGACTATATACAACCAAAATACAAAAAAAGAAAAAACATTACACAAAGATAAAATTAGAAAAGCATAAGCTATTAAAAACATATTCAAACTAATATTTTTAAAGAATAGATTTAATGTATCATTACCAACAAAAATTAATTTCTTGATAAAAAACAAATATGTCAAAATAAAAAGAAAAAAAAAATATGTTTCCAGAGCGGGCAGTCAGATCCGAATGATTTCTTTGCCTCTGATTTTGAAATATCTAAAAAAAATTAAATGAGCAATTGAAAAATGTAAATGTATATTATTAATTTTGTCAGAAAAACATATGTAAATAATTAAAAAGAAAAGAGAAAAAAAACTACATTAATTCTTAGAATTTTGGAGCTGTGTAAATATATAAACATATAATTTGGAAATTTTACCAATAACAAATATAGCTTTAATATTTAAATTTATACATAATATAAAAAAAAATTGAAATTCAATTATAATACAACATATGTTGGAAGAGTGGAAAGTTTTGAAATAGTCTTGAGCGATTTGGAAAATAAACAAAAAATGTCGAACCAAACAGCCTGATCAACTGATTGATTCAACATTTTTTTTTAATGGAAGGGAAGTGTAGTGCAATTGCATCACCAACTATTCATTTACATACATGTCGTGTAAACATACTGTTCACTCTTCTATACAGTACTTTCAACATTCCTAATACTATTTTATAAGCATTAGTATACTACTAAAATTTACATCAATGTATAGAATAAGCATAGAGATAAGAACTCTGAATAAATAGACAATGAATGTTTGACCGGCAATAGAGACGGATGTGTTTTATTAAAAAGGAGAATCCGCGATCCACTACAGGGTAATATTATTGGCTTTAGTAAACAATCTCTATAAGGTGGCATTGCATGCCACCTCTCCATTTGGCCAATTTGGTCAAAATATCTTAGAGATAATTATTTGGTGAACTGATTTTCAAAAACAAAAAAAAATATTTTAATTTATGTAGATATACTTCAGAAGGTTTTAAAATCTCTTTAATTTTATTACCTGTTGAACTATTATTCTTAAATATATTTTTAAATGTAAAAAAATTGGTGGTTTCAAACATATTTAACTTCACACTTATATATGTTTTACGTAAGTCGTTACGTCAAACACATATATAACTTGACATATATATCTTTACACACATTAAATTCACCAAACATTATTAAAGTGTGCTCAACAAAATCGGAAAATCATAAATCATAAGGCAAACATTTTAAGCTATTTTTTCAAGAGTGTTATATAAATAATAAAAAACAGATAAATAAATCTCGATATATCGTGAGTTTTCGAGTCTTAAAGTTCCGAAGCTTAGATTTTCAAAACTAACTTCTAATTACCAATCCTTGTTAATTAAAACTATGTACATACAATTTCGAAAGAAAATATATGTATTTTAGTAGTCATCGATAGATAATGATGGAAACTTGCTTATCTTGTCTTCGCTCCTCTTAAATACTTACCATATCGGTTTTGATCAAGGCAAATTGAATACTAGGTAAAATTGATAGCCCAGGTGATCGAATTCGCTTTACAAATTTGTCCTAAACAACTTTAAAAATTGTTTACATTTGGCTGACGCGCCATTTAAAAAAACGAAACAAATTTTCAGCTTTAAAATTTAATAAAAATTTGTAAACCATGATTTTTTGATAAAATAGTGAATGTGTCAAAAACCGTTGTGTGATAAATAAAAAGAGTGCGTGTGCAGTTAAAATATAAATTAAAACATTTATTGAAAAGAAAACGTTTCTTTGAGAAACATTTAAATAAAAATTTATTATCAAAATATGTAAGTGTATGTATGTACAATTATAAAAAATGTTTAAAGAAATATTTGAGAATAAGAAGTGCGGGGTTGGAACCAAGGCAAGTGCCTTGAGTGGAACTTTGTTCAACATGCCGAAAGACACCAGAGGCAAAATAAAATTAAGTAGAATTTGTTTAGTAAATTTATATTTTCTTCTATGTTTTTTTTATATTATTCATCACTGCTAACTGACACGTACACGAAAATTTACACAAACAAAATACACGCGTTTTTTGTTTTTGTCCTGATGCGGTTACCTTTACTGTTTAGCTATTTATTTTATTTATTATATTTATTTACTATACTTATTTATTTACTATAATTATTTTTTTTTACTAAAATTATTTATTTACTATAACTACCTATTTATTTATTACATCTATTTATTTATTACATTAAAAGACTTCTCAAAGTAGTTAAGAAAAGAGTAGTGAGATTTTATTATTGGTATAAAATGTGACAATTACAATTGGAATAATATTTATATATTTCGAAGCACTTAAGGTTTGGGATTTTCAAAAAGTTGATTTCGCGTTATAATTATACCAGAATATGGAGATGATTGCGATATGCATAGAGCGCGGAACTTCTATAACAATAGAGTTTAAAATGCTCGTAGCTTTCTTGTAAAACGCACTATTGAGGTATTGTGGGCCACTCTCTTTATGACTTAATTCCGACGTTGTCGCAGTATAGGAATCTATATTGTTATACATGAAGTAATACGATTTTGCTTCAGTTACGCGCTTACATTCTTTGGGAAACATCAAAATCAAGTATACATTTGTGAACCATGTCCAAAAATCATTAAAAACACTTATCGTTGGCTCAGTCGGCAAACCTGTCAAGTCCATTTTTTTAATTTTTCAGAAGAGACAAAAAGCTGTCTTACTTTTTTTAAACCTGTAAACGCAGTTTTCTTCTTTAGTTTATCTTATTTAGCCTTAAAGAATCATGGAATTATAAAATAAAGTGTTCAAACTAATAGGCTCTTTTTGGACTTAGCACATTTGCTCTTTATAATTCTTTATTTTAAATGTGGACTTAGCAGATTTTCTTTCAACTTAGCAAATTTTTTTTAATATTATTTTTAATATTATTTTTATTGCTTATTTTTTGTGCTTTTTATAAAACTACATTCTTTTTAATTGTTTTTGACAAAAAAGGAAATTTCTTATAACCTGATACAGTCTTATTTCATTGCTGTTAAAAATATATAAATAACTGAATTTATACATGTTTGTACTATTAAATTAAAAGAATTAATAATTAAAAAACAATTTATAGGTGAGGTAAATTACCATGAAATGTATAGTGATCTTTGGGTAAACTTGATCTTAAAAATTGCAAGTATTCGTTTTTTCTAGCTGTTATTTTTCTTCTTTCTTGGTAAAGTTGTTCCAAATTCGAAAACTCCATAGATTCTATATTTTTATTTACTTTGTGAGGTAAAATTTGCCATTCTTCAGAGAATCGAAGTTTAAAATATATGTGACTATTTACAGTGTATTTAATAGCACGAATATCCCTTACTTTGTTTGGAATCGCCTTTACCGCGTCCAGGTCGAATACTTTTATAAAATTGGAGGGTATTAAAATTTTTAAAAAACGAAAAATCCAAAATCACATGGTTGTGGCTTTTTTCTAGCAGTTTTGCAGATACCAATGTATTCAGCAGGGACATCAACAATTTTATTTTTCAAAGCTCGTTCAATGGTGGAGTGTACACTGTCAGCTTCCATTTGCGTATGGCCTATTTCCAGAATTTGTTGTTCTATAGTTATATAATTTTCGATTGCTGAAATAAGTAATGCATTACTCATCACAGAATTTCGATTTTGGTAAGTACAACCATCACTATAAAAAATAATTTTTTCTGGATTACCGTTTCCACAAAGAACTTTTTTTTAAAATAAAATAATTCCATATGCTTGCAAACTTTTCAGTACCTAATTCACCCTCCACTTCATTCCATAAAAAGCAGTAACCTTGTTGGTTTTTAAGGTTATAAGAAACTAAATTATGAACCTGCAACTTTGTGCGGTAGTATAAGCTGCTGACTTGTGATTTTGGAGCCATTAAAACAGCTTAAAGATCTACGGTAAAAACATGTGTTTTTTCATCCCGGTCTTTGTTTTTTTTTCATTTCTAGACTCTTCCTTCTTTTTTATGTGAGGATTGTATTCATATTGCGAGATTATTGACTGCAAATCTTGTACATATTTCACATTGGTCTTTTTTAGGCGCAAACAAGGCCACATTTTTGGCATCAAACGTTTAATAAAAAACCGAATTTGAAAGCGGTCGAATGTTTTTTTTTTCCAGTCATTAATATAAAAGTCGTAAAGCTTACTTTTTGAGCTCCACTCTGCTAATAAATATTTTTTTTTTTAGAATAAGCGCGAGACTTAATTGATGGCAGAGAATCAAAAAAAGAGTTAAGGCATTGTCTTTCACCTGTTGAGTTTCTTTTTTTTTTTTTTAGCAGTTTTCTTTGACACTTTTGAAACCGAAGGCTTTTTCAGGCAATCTAAAACAGTTTGCCGGCAAATGTTTAAAGTGTTTATGAAAAATGTTCTGCATACTCGAAAATTTTTATCTTCTACTTTCAGATAGTACTGTAACGTTCGACTATCCATGTCATTTTCCAAAACTCTGTAAATATTTTGTTTCTATCATCTGTAATCTTTGCACACTTCATGTTGATATTTTTTTTACATCCACATCTTTCCTTTAGTGTACGTGGTTCTCTTCTTTTTTCATAAGTCCAACTATTACCTGATTTTTGTTTTCCCAAGTAGCTTTTACCCTTTTCTCTACACTCTTTATTTCTGGGCCCAAACCAAGCTGGATTTTCCATACGAGTTCTCTTCTTGCGTCCTTTTGATGTCGATGGTAACTCGTAAGAATCATCGGAACCACTATTAAGCTCATAGGGAACAAGTCGAAGAACTCCGTCATCCGATTCAATCTCGTAATCGTCAATATTAAAGTTATTTGTTCCTGCAGAATCCATGACAATCGCCTAATAAAATTATACTTTAACAATGTTCTTCCTGAAACAATTTATGATTAATAGTTACCTCAAAAGTTAAAATAAGTAAATAATATTTTAGTTAATCTTTAATAATATTTTGTCTTTTTAGAAATAAACAAACGTTGAATTTAAATCTATAAAAAAAAAAAAAACAAAATCTGTTGTTTTGAGCTGGACTCAGCACGTTGCTTTTGATGTTTTGTTTTTTTTTTTTGGAAATTTTTTTTTGGCTCGTCATAATCGACCTCATATATTTTAATATTTTTTTTATTATTAATATGGAGCTTTGAACAAACTGCTCAAAATAAAGCGTTATTCGCCCACATATATATTTTGTAATTATTAAAATAATTTAAACGACTAATTTAGGTTTAAAGTAAGTCTTTATTTATTGAAAGCTTGTAATAGAATGATAAAATTTAATCTTTGATCGTTAATATATTCAAGTTTAATGTTGATGATAAAAGAAAATAGAGAGTTGAAAAGAGAGAGTTGGTATAAATGAGAAATGAGCAGTTAATAATATATGAAGTTATTGATTCCATGCTGTTTATAGTCTTTATTGCTGCATTTATCATAGCCCAGCTCCAGTCAAGGCAAATTCTTTTACTCAAAGGCCATTTGATTTTATTTTTTAGGCAATATACTTTTATATCCATAAAGAATTTTCGTATATCCTCCTCAAAATGTCGAGCTAATAATGCCTCCGCTTTGGGACAACGATTCCTTTCTTATTGTGATCTGAGATATGAATTATCACGCTATACAGAAAAACCCTTTTGGAGTATTGAGTAAATTTTTTAACAACTCCACCGGTGGCGTCTATAAAGAGTATTTCTGCTTCTTCTGATCAATTTCCCACAATATTTATTTGTTAATCTTAATTGCTCCTCTGAGTAAAGATACATTTCTTGTAGTATAGAAAGTCTTTGTATAAAATGTTGCCAATCCTTGTCCCTTTGCATTTAAATTAAGTCGAAAAGAATGTCATTATCCCCATCGAGCTTTTGGTTGACTTTAGAACATTTTTTTACCATAATTCGACTGACGGCCCGTATTTGTTGCGTCTTTACATGTGGCTGATGTACAATGCGGGGAGAGCTACAAACTACTTTTGTAGAAAAAGGACATACGGAAAGGTCGACAACAAACTTATAATTCCTACACTTGCCGTATAATATCATTGACTTTTGTTTGTGTACGCATGGCTGGTTATAATAACTGAGCTAATATTATTTATTGTTTAGTAATTCTTTCGCACAAATATTCTATGTATTTTGTAACCTCAGGTTTATTAACAATTCTGCCATTTTCCATAAAAAACTCCTAAGATATCTTGTTTGCTGTTCTTTGAAAATAAAACTTCAGATATTATGATAACACTTAGTGACGCTAGCTTTTACATAGTTTTCCTGTGTTATTTCATTTAAATTTTTGATTATTTTAACTTCCGGATTAGGAAAGTTGTTAATTGAACTTTTATATCTTATTACTCCATATTCATCAGTTTTAGGATCAAGGTCTGTGGTGTGATCTATGCTAGATAAATTAAATTTTGTCGATGACAGTGGCACCTGAAAGTCCGAATAATTGTTTGCAATTGTAGCAGAAGAGGTAGTATTTTGTTTAATGGATTTTGGGGAATCTAAAACTTCAGAAATTATTTCTTGTAAACCATCATCGTTGTGAAAGTTTTCTAATAAAAAAGTAATTATTTTAAATATTTACCTTTCAGAATATTTTCCTCGTTGTGAAGTGAATTTATTATTTGGTTGTGCATATAACTGGCACTATTGTGTATATTAGATTTATCTTTAAATTAATAAAATAAAAAAATGTGTGACTTAAAATTTTTGTAAAGTACTTAACTTTTATATCATAAATATTTTCATGATTAAAAAAATGTGACAGTAATGAGTGAAATAATTGCAGTAAAATTTTTTTTGGATTTTTTATAATTAACAAACTTCTAACTGTCGCTAATGTTGCCTTTCTTTCTTACCTGTTTCACTAACGTTTACTATTATCTTCAATATTTCGTGCTGTAATTTTTTACAATTATCACACCATTTGGAAAAGGCTTCAATTTCAGTAATGAAATCCAAATTGGAGTTGGGCTGTAAAAAAATGATACATATACATATGTGTGTTTACTTAGAAAAACTTTTTCAAATCGATTATAATTTCTTTTGTTTTCGGCTATATGTTGTAAGCCAGCATTTTTAACACCTTAATAGCGAAACAAAAATAAAAATTTGATGAAACTTCACTTTCGCGATTTACTTGCGAATAATAAATTCGAGATAAAAAAACAAACATATCTTTATGTAACATGGTCTTAATTTATAAGGAACTTAAACTTTACACTCTACCTTATAAATTTAGAATAGAGAAGAAAATGTTTCAAATACATGGGAATTAAATAGTGATTGAAAAAAAAACATTTTTGTAACGACTTTTTGCTTTTGCAGTTTTTGCAAGAAATCCTTAACACTCTTGCTTTTGCAAATTTAAAATTTGTGTTTATTTTTGTACTCTCATTTTTTTGTTATAAAACAACTTAAAATTCTGCTCTGTTAAGACAGCAGACTGTTAAATACACCGTTTCAAATTGAACGAAAAAAAATGTATACGCACTTGAAATTTATTTGGTTGCTTGTTACTTTATGTAATCATAAGTTATTCAGTTTTAAGTTGTGTTTTTTATTTTCACTATTCACAAACTTATTTTGAAAAAAAGTGTTTATATGGGGCAATAGTATTAGCCTTAGTGAACAATCTCTATAAGGTGGTATCCCATGCCACCTCTCCACTTGGCTTCACTGGCCAAAATCCTTCACAGATATCACACATATGGGCCGTGTTTGGTTTTCATAATTTTTTCACTATTCACAAACCCATTTTGGAAAGTGTGATTATATGGGGTAATATTATTGGCTTTAGTAAACAATCTCTATAATTGCCAATTTGGTCAAAATATCTTAGAAATAATTATTTGGTGAACTGATTTTCAAAAAAAAAAAAAAAAATATTTTAATTTATGTAGATATACTTCAGAAGGTTTTAAAATCTCTTTAATTTTATTACTTGTTAAACTATTATTCTTAAATATATTTTTAAATGTAAAAAAATTGGTGGTTTCAAACATATTTAACTTCACACTTATATATGTTTTACGTAAGTCGTTACGTCAAACACATATATAACTTGACATATATATCTTTACACACATTAAATTCACCAAACATTATTAAAGTGTGCTAAACAAAATCGTAAAATCATAAGGCAAACATTTTAAGCTATTTTTTCAAGAGTGTTATATAAATAATAAAAAGCAGATTAAAAAATCTAGATATATCGTGAGTTTTCAAATCTTAAAATTCCGAAGCTTAGATTTTCAAAACTAACTTCTAATTACCAATCCTTGTTAATTAAAACTATGTACATACAATTTTGAAAGAAAATATATGTACTTTAGTAGTCATCGATGGAAACTTGCTTATCTTGTCTTCGCTCCTCTTAAATACTTACCATATCGGTTTTGATCAAGGCAAATTGAATACTAGGTAAAATTGATAGCCCAGGTGATCGAATTCGCTTTACAAATTTGTCCTAAACAACTTTAAAAATTGTTTACATTTTGCTGACGCGCCGTTTAAAAAAACGAAACAAATTTTCAGCTTTAGAATTTAATAAAAATTTGTAAACCATGATTTTTTGATAAAATAGTGAATGTGTCAAAAACCGTTGTGTGATAAATAAAAAGAGTGCGTGTGCAGTTAAAATATAAATTAAAACATTTATTGAAAAGAAAACGTTTCTTTGAGAAACATTTAAATAAAAATTTATTATCAAAATATGTGAGTGTATGTATGTACAATTATAAAAAATGTTTAAAGAAATATTTGAGAATAAGAAGTGCGGGGTTGGGACCAAGGCAAGTGCCTTGAGTGGAACTTTGTTCAACATGCCGAAAGACACCAGAGGCAAAATAAAATTAAGTAGAATTTGTTTAGTAAATTTATATTTTCTTCTATGTTTTTTTTATATTATTCATCACTGCTAACTGACACGTACACGAAAATTTACACAAACAAAATACACGCGTTTTTTGTTTTTGTCCTGATGCGGTTACCTTTACTGTTTAGCTATTTATTTTATTTATTATATTTATTTACTATACTTATTTATTTACTATAATTATTTTTTTTACTAAAATTATTTATTTACTATAACTACCTATTTATTTATTACATCTATTTATTTATTACATTAAAAGACTTCTCAAAGTAGTTAAGAAAAGAGTAGTAAGATTTTATTATTGGTATAAAATTTGACAATTACAATTGAAATAATATTTATATATTTCGAAACACTTAAAGTTTGGGATTTTCAAAAAGCTGATGTCGCATTATAATTATACCAGAATATGGAGATGATTGCGATATGCATAGAGCGCGGAACTTCTATAACAATAGAGTTTAAAATGCTTGTAGCTTTCTTGTAAAACGGACTATTGAGGTATTGTGGGCAACTCTCTTTATGACTTAATTCAGACGTTGTCGCAGTATAGGAATCTATATTGTTATACATGAAGTAATACGATTTTGCTTTAGTTACTCGCTTACATTCTTTGGGAAACATCAAAATCAAGTATACATTTGTGAACCATGTCCAAAAATCATTAAAAACACTTATCGTTGGCTTAGTTGGCATACCTGTCAAGTCTATTTTTTTAATTTTTCAGAAGAGACAAAAAGCTGTCTTACTTTTTTTAAACCTGTAAATGCAGTTTTCTTTTTAGTTTATCTTATTTAGCCTTAAAGAATCATGGAATTATAAAATAAAGTGTGCAGACTAATAGGCTCTTTTTGGACTTAGCACATTTGCTCTTTATAATTCTTTATTTTAAATGTGGACTTAGCAGATCTTCTTTTAACTTAGCAAATTTTTTTTTAATATTATTTTTATCGATTATTTCTTGTGCTTTTAATAAAACTACATTCTTTTTCATTGTTTTTGACAAAAAAGGAAATTTCTTATAACCTGATACAGTCTTATTTCATTGCTGTTAAAAATATATAAATAACTGAATTTATACATGTTTGTACTATTAAATTAAAAGAATTAATAATTAAAAACCAATTTATAGGTGAGGTAAATTATCATGAAATGTATGGTGATCTTTGGGTAAACTTGATCTTAAAAATTGCAAGTCTTCTTTTCAGCTGTTATTTTTCTTCTTTCCTGGTAAAGTTGTTCCAAGTTCGAAAACTTCATAGATTCTATATTTTTATTTATTTTGTGAGGTAAAATTTGCCATTCTTCAGAGAATCGAAGTTTAAAATATATGTGACTTTTTATAGTGTTTTTAATAGCACGAATATCCGTTACTTTGTTTGGAATCGCCTTTACCGCGTCCAGGTCGAATACTTTTATAAAATTGGACAGTATTAAAATTTTTAAAAAACGAAAAATCCAAAATCACATCGTTTTGGCTTTTTTGAGCAGTTTTGCAGATACCAATATATTCAGCAGGGACATCAACATTTTTATTTTTCATAGCTCGTTCAATGGCCTATTTCCAGAATTTTTTGTTCCATAGTTATATAATTTTCGATTGCTGAATTAAGCAATGCATTACTCATCACAGAATTTCGATTTTGGTAAGTACAACCATCACTATAAAAAATAATTTTTTACCGTTTCCACAAAGAACTTTTTTTTCAATAAAAGAGGTCCATATCCTTGCAAACTTTTCAGTACCTAATTCAGCCACCACTTCATTCCATAAAAAGCAGTAACCTTGTTGGTTTTTAGGGTTATAAGAAACTAAATTATGAACGTGCAACTTTGTGCGGTAGTATAAGCTGCTGACTTGTGATTTTGGAGCCATTAAAACAGCTTAAAGATCTACGGTAAAAACATGTGTTTATTCATCCCGGTCTTTGTTTTTTTTTCATTTCTAGCGTCTTCCTTCTTTCTTATGTGAAGATTGTATTAAAATTGAAAGATTATTGACTGAAAATCTTGTACATATTTCACATTGGTCTTTTTTAGGCGCAAACAAGGCCACATTTTTGGCATCAAACGTTTTATAAAAAAAAAAGAATTTGAAAGCGGTCGAATGTTTTTTTTTCCAGTCATTAACATAAAAGTCGTAAAGCTTACTTTTTGAGCTCCACTCTGCTAATAAATATTTTTTTTTTAGAATGAGCGCGACAATATTGAGACTCCATTGATGGCAGAGAATCAAAAAAAGAGTTAAGGCATTGTCTTTCACCTGTTGAGTTTCTTTTTTTTTTTTTAGCAGTTTTCTTTGACACTTTTGAAACCGAAGGCTTTTTCAGGCAATCTAAAACAGTTTGCCGGCAAATGTTTAAAGTGTTTATGAAAAATGTTCTGCATACTCGAAAATTTTTATCTTCTACTTTCAGATAGTACTGTAACGTTCGACTATCCATGTCATTTTCCAAAACTCTGTAAATATTTTGTTTCTATCATCTGTAATCTTTGCACACTTCATGTTGATATTTTTTTTACATCCACATCTTTCCTTTAGTGTACGTGGTTCTCTTCTTTTTTCATAAGTCCAACTATTACCTGATTTTTGTTTTCCCAAGTAGCTTTTACCCTTTTCTCTACACTCTTTATTTCTGGGCCCAAACCAAGCTGGATTTTCCATACGAGTTCTCTTCTTGCGTCCTTTTGATGTCGATGGTAACTCGTAAGAATCATCGGAATCACTATTAAGCTCATAGGGAACAAGTCGAAGAACTCCGTCATCCGATTCAATCCCGTAATCGTCAATATTAAAGTTATTTGTTCCTGCAGAATCCATGACAATCGCCTAATAAAATTATACTTTAACAATGTTCTTCCTAAAACAATTTATGATTAATAGTTACCTCAAAAGTTAAAATAAGTAAATAATATTTTAGTTAATCTTTAATAATATTTTGTCTTTTTAGAAATAAACAAACGTTGAATTTAAATCTATAGAAGAAAAACAAAATGTGTTATTTTCAGCTGGACTCAGCACGTGGCTTTTGATGTTTTGTTTTTGGACTTTTTTTTGGCTCGTCATAATCGACCTCAAATATTTTAATATTTTTTTTTTATTATTAATATGGAGCTTTGAACAAACTGCTCAAAATAAAGCGTTATATTCGCCCACATATGTTATTTTGTAATTATTGAAATAATTTAAGCGACTAATTTAGGTTTAAAGTAAGTCTTTATTCATTGAAAGCTTGTAATAGAATGACAAAATTTAATCTTTGATCGTTAATATATTCAAGTTTAATGTAAATGATAAAAGAAAATAGAGAGTTGAAAAGAGAGAGTTGGTATAAATGAGCAGTTAATAATATATGAAGTAATTGATTCCATGTTGTTTATAGTCTTTATTGCTGCATTTATCATAGCCCAGTTCCAGTCAAGGCAAATTCTTTCACTCAAAGGCCATTTGATTTTATTTTTTAGGCAATATACTTTATGGATATCATAAAGAATTTTCGTATATCCTCCTGAAAAAGTCGAGCTAATAAAGCCTCCGCTTTGGGACAACGATTCCTTTCTTATTGTGATCTGAGATATGAATTATCACGCTATACAGAAAAACCCTTTTGGAGTATTGAGTAAATTTTTTAACAACTCCACCGGTGGCGTCTATAAAGAGTATTTCTGCTTCTTCTGATCAATTTCCCACAATATTTATTTGTTAATCTTAATTGTTCCTCTGAGTAAAGATACATTTCTTGTAGTATAGAAACTCTTTGTATAAAATGTTGCCAATTCTTGTCCCTTTGCATTTAAATTAAATCGAAAAGAATGTCATTATCCCCATCGAGCTTTTGGTTGACTTTAAAACATTTTGTTACCATAATTCGACTGACGGCCCGTATTTGTTGCGTCCTTACATGTGGTTGATGTACAATGCGGGGAGAGCTACAAACTACTTTTGTAGAAAAAGGACATACGGAAAGGTCGACAACAAACTTATAATTCCTACACTTGCCGTATAATATCATTGACTTTTGTTTGTGTACGCATGGCTGGTTATAATAACTGAGCTAATATTATTTATTGTTTAGTAATTCTTTCGCACAAATATTCTATGTATTTTGTAACCTCAGGTTTATTAACAATTCTGCCATTTTCCATAAAAAAACTCCTAAGATATCTTGTTTGCTGTTCTTTGAAAATAAAACTTCAGATATTATGATAACACTTAGTGACGCTAGCTTTTACATAGTTTTCCTGTTTTATTTCATTTAAATTTTTAATTATCTTAACTTCCGGATTAGGAAAGTTGTTAATTGAAATTTTATATCTTATTACTCCATATTCATCAGTTTTAAGATCAAGGTCTGTGGTGTGATCTATGCTAGATAAATTAAATTTTGTCGATGACAGTGGCACCTGAAAGTCCGAATAATTGTTTGCAATTGAAGCAGAAGAGGTAGTATTTTGTTTAACACGTTCACGCCGGCGCTGTAATTCATGTTTCTCGCCTAGAGGCGGCGCGCTGAAAGCTTTTCGCTCTATCGGACGGTCTCGAACAAAATGTTTCAACTAGAGATTGTCGCACGGGATACCGTTTTCATGCATTATTCTTTTAATGCTATGGGGGTTATGTATTTAGTGTATACGTTATTTATTTATTTTTTATTTAGCCACACCAATGGTACGCGCCGCCTGATGAGATAATTCTGTGCGATCCACCGGTGGTACGCGCCGCCCCATGGGGCAGACATGTGCGAGCCACCGGTGGTACTCGCCGCCCGATGGGGCAGACATGTGCGAGCCACCGGTGGTACGCGCCGGCGTGAACGTGTTAATGGATTTTGGGGAATCTAAAACTTAAATATTTACCTTTCACAATATTTTCTTCGTTGTGAAGTGAATTTATTATTTGGTTGTGCATATAACTGGCACCATTGTGCATATTAGAATCATCTTTTAATTAATAAATTAAAAAAATGTGTGACTTAAAATTTTTGTAAAGTACTTAACTTTTATATCATAAATATTTTCATGATTTAAAAAAATGTGACAGTAGGGAGTGAAATAATTGCAGTAAAATTTTTTTTGGATTTTTTATAATTAACAAACTTCTAACTGTTGCTAATATTGCCTTTCTTTCTTACCTGTTTCACTAACGTTTGCTCTCATCTTCAATATTTCGTGTTGTAATTTTTTACAACTATGTTTCTCACACCATTTGGAAAAGGCTTCAATTTTAGTAATGAAATCCAAATTGGAGTTGCGCTGTTTAAAAATGATTAAAATAATTTATACTTATTTGTAAGAAATACATATATATGTGTTTACTTAGAAAAACTTTTTCAAATCGATTATAATTTCTATTGTTTTTGGCTATATGTTGCAAGCCAGCATTTTTTAACACCTTATTAGCGAAACAAAAATATAAATTTTATTAAACTTCACCTTCGCGATTTACTTGCGAATAATAAATTCCAGATAAAAAACAAATATATATTTATGCAACATGGTCTTAATAAACTTTACACTCTACCTTATAAATTTAGAATAGAGAAGAAAATGTTTCAAATACATGGGAATTAAATAGTGATTGAAAAAAAAAAAACATTTTTGTAACGACTTTTTGCTTTTGCAAGAAATCCTTAACACTCTTGCTTTTGCAAATTTAAAATTTGTGTTTATTTTTGTACTCTCATTTTTTTGTTATAAAACAACTTAAAATTCTGCTCTGTTAAGACAGCAGCCTGTTGAATACACCGTTTCAAATGGAACGAAAAAAAATTTATACGCACTTGAAATTTATTTGGTTGCTTGTTACTTTACGTAATCATAAGTTATTTAGTTTTAAGTTGTATTTTTTATTTTCACTATTCACAAACTTAATTTAAAAAGTGTTTATATGGGACAATAGTATTAGCCTTAGTGAACAATCTCTATAAGGTGGTATTGCATGCCACACTCTTCATTTGGCCACACTGGCCAAAATCCTTCACAGATATCACACATATGGGCCATATTTGCTTTCCATAATTTTTTCACTATTCACAAACTCAATTTGGAAAAAGTGATTATATGGGGTAATAGTATTGGCTTTAGTTAGCAATCTCTATAAGGTGATATTGCATGCCACCTCTCCATTTGGCCAAGCTGTTTTTTAAAAAAAAGGAAATATTTTAATTTATGTAGATATACCTTAGAAGGTTTTAAAATCTCTTTAATTTTATTATATGTTAAACTATTATTCTTAAATGTTTTTAAATGTAAAAAAATTCGTGGTTTCAAACATATTTAACTTCACACTTATATATGTTTTACGTAAGTCGTTACGTCAAAAACATATATAACTCGACATATTTATCTTTACACACATTTAATTCACCAAACATTATTAAAGTATGCTCAACAAAATCGGCAGAGGAGCTCAACAATATTAAGCTATCATAAGGCAAACATTTTAAGCTATTTTTTCAATAACCAAGAGTGTTATGTAAATAATAAAAAAAAACAGATAAAAAATCTCGATATTTCGTGAGTTTTTGAGTCTAAAAATTCCGAAGCTTAGATTTTCAAAACTAACTTCTAATTACCAATCCTTGTTAATTAAAACTATGTACATACAGTTTCGAAAGAAAATATATGTAGTATAGTAGTCATCGATAGATAATGATGGAAACTTGCTTACCTTGTCTTCGCTCCTCTCAAATACTTACCATATCGGTTTTGATTATATATATGTTTACTGTTTAGCTATTTATTTTATTTATTACATTTATTTACTATACTTATTTATTTACTATAATTATTTTTTTACTAAAATTATTTATTTACTATAATTATTTATTACATTAAAAGACTTCTCAAAGTAGTTAAGAGAAGAGTAGTGAGATTTTATTATTGGTATAAAAATAGAAAATTACAACTGAAATAATATTTATATATTTCAAAGCACTTAAAGTTTGGGATTTTCAAAAAGCTGACCTCGCGTTATTATTATATCAGAATATGGAGATGATTGCGATATGCATAGAGCGCGGAACTTCTTTAACACCAGAAGAGAATAGAATTTTTGTGCAGCCTGAAAAAAGTTAAAAAATTTATAGCAAATTAAGTTTGCAAAATATAATAGTTGAGGATCTGATTTTTTAAATTGTATCTTAACATTTGTGTGTAGTCAGAGTTGGTTTTATTGCATTGGATTTGATTTTCCACTATTTTTAGTGGCAGTGGAGAGAATAGTGCATTATCGCCCCTAATATTAAGTGGTAGTGGAAATTAAGTGCAATAAATAAAACAATTTTAGTGGTAGTAGAAATTTAGTGCACTTAATAAAGCGACTTTAGTGGTAGTGGAAATTTAGTGCACTAATTGAAACGATTTTAGTGATTGTGGAAATTTAATGCACTAAATAAAACGATTTTATTGGTAGTAGACTAGAAATTCATTAGCACTATAGTGATATGCAAATTCAGTTCCACTGCTTCAGGTCCACTATTGTTTTTATAAAGGGATGAACTATCATATACTTTCATACATATTAATATTCAATATTATTTCCTTAATTTGAAGAGTCCGCCTGAATAAAGAAAACAATTTTTGTTGTTGCTTGAATCACAATTATTGTATTTTCCAATGTAATAAATTAAAACCTTAAAAAAGGTTTTTTTTTTTTAATTACATAAACTTTTATGAATTAATAACAGCTAGGGTAGTATATAAATTTCTATATTTATGAATTCAAACATAATTGTTATTGGCTCTTAAGAGTAAATTATCAACATTGGAATTGGTCAGATTTTTACGGCTTGGACTGTTAATAATGCCAGCAAATGAAAAAAGCCGTTCTAGTGGTGTATATTTAATAGTTATGCAATTGAAAAATAAAAATTAAGGTTACATACGTGTTTTTTCTATAGTGATTGTTTAATTTATTACATTGAAAAATACAAAAATTGTGATTCAAACAGCAACAAAAATTGTTTTCTTGATTCAGGCGGACCTTGCAAATTAAGGAAATAATATTGATTGCTAATATGTGTGAAAGTATATGATAGTTCATCCCTTTATCGTTTTATTTAGTGCACTGAATTTCTATTACCACTAAAATAGTTTCATTAAGTGCAAAAAACTTTTGTTACCACTAAAATTGTTTGAATTAGTGGTTAACTATTATCTGCCACTAGTGGTGGCTGGAATTTTGCTGCATTAATGCTACGTCGTTTAGTGGTAATGGAAACGATTATGCATTATAAATTCAATGCAATAAACCCAACTCTGTGTGTATTAGACGTGTACTAGTATATCTAACAATATTTAAAAAACAGATATATACTTATTAGTTACAATAGATATAAAAGAGCAAATAAGTGTAGCTGATATTATGTGGTTTTGCTTGCAGATACTTTCTTTATGGATAGCAACAGATGTTTATAGTTTTACATTGAGTAAGAAAAATATCTGTTTCTTACTCTCAAATATCTGTTGTACCATGAATTTTTGAATATCCCTGTTGGTTAAACAGATTTGTATTGTGTGCTGCTTTTGATAAAGGCAAGAACTAACACAAGCAGCGGAAAAATTACGGCATTCGATATCGATCGAAATATCTATAGAATTTAAATGTAAATTTCGATCGAAATCGAATACCGTAATTTGCCCCCAGTATTTTAACTTCGGACGTAATAACCCGAATTTAATTATTATTGTTTAGTTTTAGTAATAAGTTGATATGGTAGAATTAATAATATAAGTAATATTTACTTCATGATCATTAATTTTATAAAAACAAATAAAAAATTAATAAATTGTAAAAAATAAAAATTAATAATATCTAGTCATACGTTGAGTAATAAATCGATTAAAAAACTTAAAATCAATCAAAAATTTTATGTGGCAATAATAAATTGTTTTAGTTTTAATATTTAGCAGCTGTATTTAAAAGCGTTGTCAAAAAGAAAAGCGGTAAATAGTAAATATACGATTTTCAAACAAATATTTAAAATTAAAGTATAAAAAAGGTCTTTTATATCTATACATATAACAAAGTTGTAACCTATTTTTTGTCTGTCTGTGTTCACATCACGTAGAAACTGCTGAATGGATTTGAATAAAGTTGTGTGAGGAATTCCCTTCGAATCTTGGTTTAAATATCGAACACTTTTTTCCGTAAAAATATGTCATTTTGTAGAGAAAATAGAGATAACAATGTAAAAGCAAAAGTAAACAGGTAACATTACATTTTTTTTTTTAAATGGAAAATTATTAACACTGCTTACAGAACTCTGCAATTAATATTTAAAAACACATTTTGCGAATTTTGAGTTTTAAGAAAATTGGAAAAGACACGCAGATAAAGTTAAGCACTGCTGTATTAATAAAGGTATCATTTCTGTATAAGAAGTATTTTTTTTTTAATTTTTATGTTGTAGATAGTAATCGAATTGGAATACAAAACAAATGTTCGCATCACGTAAAAACTACTAGTTGGATTTAAATAAAATTTTGTAAGAAGGCCCTTTAAAATATAGAATACTTTTTTTGTTCGTAAAATAAGTAGTTTCGTAAAGAAAGTAGAGATACTAATGCGAAAACATCCAGTTTTACCGGTATAGTGGAACTAAATCAGTTGTCAGCATATTTAATTTTTGTAACTGGGAAGTTTTTGACATTATCTACACAACTCTACAATAACTACTTAAAAACACATTTCTCTAAATTTGAGTTTTAAGAAAATTAGAAATGACACGCAGACGAAGTCGTGGGCCCTGCAAGTTGGAAATTGTATGTAGTCTTTTGCACCTTACAGACAAATATCCCATTAAATTAAAATCAGTTTAGCCGTTTAGCCTTGATTGACGCAACAGCAAACACACAAATATGCTTTTTTAATACATTTTACATTCTGTTTAATCTAAATTAACCGTAATTTAACTAAATTTTATTTTAGGATGTTACAACGCATGTGTATTCGAGCTCAATAGCACAGTTTACTCTTCCAAGGCTTACAAACTAGCACTTGTGGCCAAATTACAACTCTACGAAATATGCAGCCAATAACATCTCTGCAACAGCATTCGTTAACGACTTAATGTAATACGAGCGCAATGCTTGGACATGTTGAGCCTATTAATTGTCGCACAACAGAAAATGCAATCTCAGCAGCTAATTTGTCATCAATCAGCCTTATGCCACACGATATTCTGCAAGAAAAGCCACAAGTTCAGCGAGCGATTTGCGTAAGCATTAGTAATAGTGATAAACGTACAATGGAACCGCCATGCTTGTGCGAAGAAGAAATAGCTCCAACTCTGCCTATGATGAAACGCGAGAGTACCGTATGACTATAGGATTCCCACAGAGTTTGCGAAACAGCCCTGTGATATCATTTAAAAATTCCTTGGATACTGCGAAGTTTAACATACAGAACCACCAGATTACATATAAATTTAAACAATCTGCATACAATTTTATAATTGATTTGTTACAACGTTAAAAGTTTTAATGATTAACATTTTAGAAACCTTATTTCATTTAAGGCCTTTTTTACTTTCACTTATTCTTAACCCTTTAATGCTCAAGGTCGCCGATTTTAATTTAAAAAATATATGGCATGTAAAATTAAGAAGAATAATTAACTGTGTTTCCTGATTTTAAAAAAAAATTGTTTTTAAAAAAGTTATTGAGAAAAAAGTCGTTGTATGTTAAAAGATACATTGAGCACTCCCCGTATTATGCTTTCCCAAAAATTACTGTAGAAATAAATTTTAGTTTATGTAAGAATTTTATTCACAGTTTTTAATGAGCAATTAAGTTCATGACGTTCATACAAACAAAAAGTTATTATAAAAATCGTGTAAATACATAAAAACTATTAGCATATAGAAATTATAAACGTAAAGAAATTCTTAAATACACATATAAAATATTAAAACTTAAGGTACATAAATTTAATGGTGATGGTACTGATAAAAGCAATTTCTTTCTGAAGTTAAACATAAATTTACCTTACATTTTGTACAAAACATCCTTGTTTGTCCAGAACAGTTTGGTAACTTGCATCTTCCTTTTTTATCCATCGTAGTCCAGTGACCTAACATATCTAGTCTGGTATCCTTTGGCGGCGCTGACTGAGCATTTGGCTTACGACGTTTTTCTTCAATTTGTTTTTCAAGAGGTGGACGGCCACGCTGAGTGGGAGCTATGGTAGTGTATGAAAACAAAGAATCTGCTATTTCCAACTTAAAATCAATTAATCGCATTGGCTGCACTTAATGATCTTTATTTATTCTCTTATATAGTATCCAGGCATTTACACATGTCATATCAAGAAGATGATAAAATATTCGGTTGGTCCACTTTCTACTTTTCATGGATATTTTGTGGCGGCTCATTGAACTATCCATCAGATTAACTCCGCCCATATGACGGTTATATTCCTTTATGATTTGTGGACATGGTATATTTTTGATTGTCTTTTCTTTTGACCGCTTTATTGTTAGTGTTTGCTCCTCTATATTTCTATTATTCAGTATGGTTTTGTACCGACGTATGTCGAAACAAGGTTAACAATCCGATTGTCTTTCCATGACAATGATGTCACTTCGACACCATGTATATTACAAATAAATTCCTGACTCGTTCCACGTTCATATTTCATAATTATTTTCTCGTCAGGGAGTTTACAGTTTTTAATTCTATTTCGTCGAATAGTTCCTACAGCAAGTATACCTTGTGTGCGTAAATATACTAACAACGGTATAGTTGTATAGAAATTGTCAAAGTATACTATATGGTTTTTGAATCGAGGTACTTCACGAAGAAGGCGAACAACTATGTTTGCAGAGTGTTGAAGGTCCAGTTCTCCTTCAGCACGAGGTTCAGCTGATCCACTATATATTTCAAATTTGTATGCATATCCCATTGTATCACACATTACATAAAGCTTAAAACCCCATTTTTTAGGTTTATTAGGCAAGTATTGCTTCATATAGCTCCCAATTTTAGAGGAGCACATTTGCTCGTCCACACATAACCTTCTTAATTTTGGAACGGTGGCAAACGTTCTGTTGAGAGTCTCAATTACTGGCCTAATTAGATAAAGCCTGTCGCGTTTAGGGTCATCCTGAGCAGGTCTTTTAGTGTTATCATTAAAATGAATTATTTCACGAATTTTTTCGAAACGTCTTCTACTCATTTGGCTTTTTATTACATCAACGCAACGGTGATTTTTTTCAGACCAATAGTCTCGTGAGTTTGGAAGCTTATAATAAGTCATATAGAAGAGAATTCCAATAAATTTACGCAAGTCCATTATGGTAAAATTAATTTGATCTATTCCAGAATATTTTATGGACTCTTTAACTATATCTTTCTCCAAAGTCTTTGGAAACAAATAACACCAAACTTGATAGGCAGTCCCTAAAGATTTAATGTTATCCGGCAGACTACTATCTCCTCCAAATTGAACTTGATTTTCATTAAATTGGAGATTCCCTTTTTACCACAAAACTCTTTCAAACTCTGAAGATTGGGGATTTATAGTTACTCCTCTAAACTGAGAAGAAAAAGAACTCCAAACATTTATAGGCGAAGTTTGTGAGTTCGTCTCTAAATTAAGCTGATCTAACTGGGCATTATCTATGGTAGCAAAAACTCGTGATCATTGTCATCGTTTATCATTTTGACGAAGGAATCATGTAAGGAGTTATCAAGCTCAATTTCTTTCTCAGTTTCAGAGTCATCTATTAGTTGTATTTTAGTATTTCGCTGGTTATCACTTTTTTCTCTACTTTCTGTTTCTAAGGTATTTATTGCCAGCAAATCATCAGAATCGGTTTCATCCATGCTGTAGTAGGGGAAATCTTCGCTACTGCAGAATATTTCACACACTTCTTCATCCGTCATCTGTACTCTACCAACCCTTCTTATACCTGACATAATTATTTTAAAAAATATTCCTTGACGAAAAATTACAAAAATGATGTTAAATGGAGGAACCAACGCTCAGTAAATTTAAAACAACCTGTTACTTCAAAAAATAAAATCCGAATGAAGTTTAAAAACATAGCAATTCAAATCAAACAAAACGAATTTCACATTTGTAGGAGACTGCTCAGTGTATCTTTTAAGATACAACCAACTAAAGAAGATTTTTGGTGGAATGCCGAAGGCAATGTTTCTAAATTTACTCCTAGAAGGTTCTAGACATATTTTGACTTATCCTCATATTTTTTTAATTTACTATTTCTATTCAAGTGTATTTAATTATATTGTTAATAAACCAGTTAATTAATTTTTGCAAAAAAAAAAACATTTTTTAAATATAATAGCCAGTAAGTCAACAAATCTGACATATATTTTCTAAAACTAAATTTTAAACACTTTTCTCCTATTTTCTTAATGCAATCATACTTCTTTTGTTAAATATCGTTTTTAAAGAAGCTCTTGGGTACGGTTTTTATGGTTGTACCTTTTAAGATACTGTGAGCATTTAAGGGTTAAATTAGTATAAATAAATTCGTAAATCAATTTAAATTTATTTTCGGCTTTGCTTCATTTTTTAATTTAACTTTTATAAAGAAATTATTTTTCAAATGTATGCGGACTATTCCAAAGAAAACAAGAAAAATTAGACGCTGGCAGAATGTAATGCCGAATTTTCAGGACCGCCAAATCCCTCATCAACATTCTTCGCACCTATCTACCTTAAGTTGTGTACATTGTAAATATCATCCATTTAACTAATATGATATTTACAATGTACACAACTTAACAACGTTTTCTTTTACAGTAAAATTCACTTCGATTGCTGACATTTATGATCAGTATACTGTGACACTTGAACAACACTACCTAATTATCTACATTAACTTCAAAATCAATTATAGTTTCGCACAACTGATAAGGGGCTGTATCGACCTATTGAAATCAGGCATTGATTTATTGAAATCAAAACTTCAAAAAATAGACCTATTAATTGGCATCCAAGATCTTCTTATTGAACATTAATCAACTATTTCCTCAGCGGCAACGTAAGTCACTGATTAATGCCGATAAACCATCTACAATTGACGCATTGTAGGCCACCTCTGTTAGAGTTGTTTGTGCCATATCGCCAGCAATGCTCCAAAAATTACCTAAAAATCGAACATCCAAAACGCGCTTCATTAAGATCAGCCGCGGGGGCCACATGCTTTAATACCTTTCCAAGCGTCATTTTCATGTGTTAATCTTGTAGATAAACAATTTTAACAAAACTGCATGTACTTGTTCTTAGATAGAGGTTTAAAAACGCTATTTTGAAATACTCTAATTAAAGCGTTGGATTTGCGGAACTCTGCGGACCTGTAGTTTGAACAAAAGCAAAGTGCATGAAAAAACGGCAACAGATTGCGTGTACTGACATCTTTTGATGTATGTCTACATGTTTTGCCATATAATAACTTATTTTTGTGATTGCCAAACTTTGTCACTCGCTTACAAAACACATTACAGTTCGCAAATAAAGGAAGTAGAAATTGAACTAGTTCTTTAAGTTTAAAAAGAAATACCTTTAAACTCGTACTAATGATTATTATTATTTCCTGTAATAATCATTGTAATTAGTTTTCAATAATTGGTTAACAATTTAGTAGGGAAGTACTTCCCACAAAAATGCTTAATTCCATTAATTCCTTTTCTGAAATTTTTTGCTGGGTACATACAAACATATACAGACATCAGACGTTCTTAAGTTTTGTTTTGTTTTCTTGTTATGTTTTCAACCGTTTTTGTAATAATTGTTTGCTTAAAAATTTGCTGTATTTTTTCCAGATCATTATTGATATGTAAAAACGCACCTAAGTAGAGGTAATATTTAGAATTAAAGATACTTAACAATTTTAAGTAAATAATGTTTTTCCTGACCCTTGCAAAACCAAAATTATTATTATTAATTTTTCTTTAATATAACTAATAAAAAATATGTGTTTTCGTCGTGGGCGCTTCCAGTATAAACATTAAAAATTTTTTTTTAATAATAATAAGGAAAAAACATTTATATCTCTGGAAATAAATGCAGTAATGATGTCATCAAGTAAATAAGAATAATAAGTACAACTAAAACAACAATTGTTATTTTTTATACACTTAAAGCCACTAATAAAACTTTCCGTTAGGTAAAGGCAGGGTTTTGATGGACTGGTAAATGGTTTTGCATTAGAAACCTTAATTATAATTATTATTATTAATAACAATAAAAACCAAAAGTGTTAATAATGCAAAGCTATTTATCAGGTAGAAAAATCCTACCTTTAACTGCAGGCAAGTTGTAATGTATAACTCAGAAGAATATTATTCGTATATGCTTTATAATCAAATATTTGTGTTATTGATACATTGACAGTTTGTAAAATTTCTAACATGTAAAGACGCTTATACTTGTTGTTTGTATTAAAAGAAGTCCTTCAGCTTAAATAAATAAAGTAAAATTTATTAGAAATATTAGTGATTTTTATTACGCTTAAGCGTAAAAGTTAGCGCTCGCTGTAATTGTTTACCATATGATAAGCGGCTTGACAATAGAAAAAATATAAATTATAATAGTGTGCGTAAACAATTCGTTGCTAACAACTAATAAGAATATATAATGAATTTGTAAGAAAAAAAATGTTTAAAAACATACAATATGAAAAATGCAAATTTCTGAATAATTTGAGAGTAATTAATTAGACGACTAATTAATTATAAATTTTATTAGCATTGAATTATAAATAATGCTAATGCTTTTTAATAAAAAGATCTCATTAATTATCAGTTAAAAACCAAAATCTAGCATGAATTTTTTTGTTGGTGAAGCAGGAGGAGGGTATACAATATGGTATTGCTTTAATTTTGAGTGGATGTTACTGTTGCTTATGTTTACTTTTAAATAACGCATAATGCTGTTGTTTAAATAGAAAATTGAGAAAAAAATGTCTCAAGAAATAGCATAGTGTAAATCTGGACTATACATGTTTTAACATTCTTAGAAAAATGAGACATTATATACTATGTTTATAGAGGTATAAATAAACAAATTAACAATTAATGACTACCTTGTCGAAGGCTACGAAAAATACTGAAGAAGGTTGTAGTGAATTAGAAAGTTCAACTCACTCTGCTAGTATCTAACATTTACTTTCCTCTTTACAGTTATTTTCTATTAAAAAGGAACAATTAATAATTGCAGGTTGAAGGGTTTGGGAATTGAAACGCACAGTATAGAATGTATATAGGATTGCATTGGTATATACTAGAACGAGTTGATATATTCATGGCAATTTTAATTCGCCGTTTAAAATTATTGAACTACTATGTAGGGTCTTCTACACATACAAATTTTTAATTTGTCAACTCGACAATAAAAACATTCAAAATAAAAAATTCAACGCCAATAAAACAAACAAGTGCTAAAAATAATAAAACATAAATATGAGGAATCCCGAAATCTTTCCCCACGAATTTCTGTATCAAAATTATGTTGAAATCCACAATTTAGTAAGAAATCCCCTTATCTGACTACACTGATCAGAAATACAAAATTACTCATCTATACGACCTCATAAGAGTAGTCACACTCACACGTCCTTAGTGCGTATATGAAACGATGAATTTGATAACAAGGCAACAAAGCGAAACTTTGTTTTCCATGCTGATTTTACCCCTTTCGTCCAATTAAAATAATTGCTATTTTGATGTCAGAACAATAAGACATGCAAAATACATGAGTGCTTAAAAATTGTTTATGCTAAAAAAAAAATATATATATATATATCACTACATATAATACAATTATAACTGGGTCAGTACTGTACATGAAAATTTTTTTTAACATTTTGAATGTTGGTATACAAAGTAATCGATATGGAATACAAGACACCTATTTTTGGAATTTTGTGTTCGCATCACGTAAACACTGCTGGATGGGTTTAAATAAAATTTTGTGAAGTGGTCCCTTAGAACTTTTATTTCGTAGAAAAACTGAAAATAAAAATGTGAAAGCTCACAATTTTACCGATATAATAGTACTAAGACAGTTAGCACATTTTATTTCTGTCTACAGATGTCTGGAATAAATATTTGAAAACACATTTCTCTAAGACGAAGTCGTTGGCACTGCTTGTTTGATATAAGTCATGTTATTGTTGAAGACTTGTTCAGTTTAGGTGCGTGCACATTTAAGTTTTTTAGAATAAAAAAAAAAAAACACTTCAATTTTGATGGCATTAACATGCGAAAATAAATTTTGAAAATTTTAAACATATGTTTATGTAGGTATATAAAATTACAATTGCTTTTTGTGCAGACACCATTTAGTTTTTAATTCAGTTCTATTCTTAGTAATTGCTGTTGAAGTGTTATACAGCTTTTTTACTCGTAACCACATCAGTTGTCTAGGTTTATAAGTAAACGTTTCCTTGTACGGGATACCTGTTAACATTCAATACTATTATGTTTCTGGTAGATATCAATATTTTGTTATTTTAAGTATTTACTATTGAAGTGGCCAATTAACTAAATTTTATTAGGTGTTTCACACATTACTGTTTTAATAATTGTTTCTAAAATTTACTATAATATCACAAAGCAGACCTGTTTGAGTGCCATAGAATTAATTCCTTTAAGCCACTCAGATAATTTTATTGTGCATTTTTTATAGGACCAGCACTCAGAAGATGACTCTCCTATTTATGCAACTCATTGTGCCAGAATTAAGAAATTACTTTATCGGAAGGAGGATAGAGCGAATAGTGCTCGTGGATATTTAATTTGAGTCTTTGCAAATTGAAAGTGACAGGAAAGACCACCACAGGAAATTTATTCCAAAAGAGAACTGTAATACGTAGTGCTATTCACTGGCTAATCGACCACAAAGAGATGCGCTTTTGATAATCAACGTGTTGCGCTGATTTTCCAGGTATAAAATGATTGCTTTTCAGTAATTTTCTATAAAAAAGGTTTTTAATTATTATGCACATCAATACACGCAATTGCCTACACAAGCTGGCAAACCCAAGTTGCATTTAACTCGGACCACATTCCAATTGTGGTCACTGTTGAGAAACCAAGTGACTTCGTTGAGCCTGATAAGCGCACTTTTGTTAATTGCAATAAAGCCAACTGGCAGGGTTTTTACAATTTATTATTGACTCCCTTCGTCAATTACCCTACCCCACTTGTGCCAGGAAGGGAGAGAAAGTTTTCGGACAAACTCTTCTCAGGGCAGCACGGCGCTTTATACCAGCAGGCAGAATCCCTAATACTAGACCACATTTTCCAACTAGCGCGCGATCGATTGTGCGCCTGCAACCCAGCAGACGAGCGAACTGAATTGCTGACGGTCGAGATAAATACACTTGTCAATGAACATCGCCGCAGCAAATGGTTAGAACATCTCAACAATTGTTCAGTTAGCTCAAAAAAGCTCTAGTCTACTATTAAAAGTCTATCTGGTTCAAACAAAAACCTCGCCGCTGTAGGATTCCACAACATTCAGGATACAGATGCAAAGAAATCTGCAAAACTATTCTGCCGACAGTTTGTCGAACACCCCGCCTCGCAGAATAAGGAGAACAAATAATCTAAACGAGATTCGGCGAAGTGAAGAATATTATCTCCAAATCAAAACCCTCAAAGGCTCTTGGTCCTGATGGCATCTCAATGCTAATGTTGAAAAAACTTGGCTCAGTATCGCTTGAATATCTGACGCGCCTTCTAGAAATCTCGATTCACCAATTGGTGATTCCGGATATCTGGAAGGTTGCTCGGATAATTCCAATACTATCATATCTTATCGCCCGATCTCCCTTTTTTAACCAGTAGCTAAGGTTTTAGAAGCGTTACTGCTGTCAACTTTAAAAGAACATCTTTCACCCGCCACACACCAACATGGCTTGAGGCAATCTTACAGCACTATAACGGCTTTGAATATGATAGCTACCCAAATCGCTGACGGCCTTAATCAGCAGAATTCATGTCAACGCACAGTTGCGGCTGCCTTGGACTTATCCAAGGCCTTTAACACGGTCGATCACTCTGTACTGATAAATGACATCACGAACTCTATTTTCCCAACGACGTCAAGTGCTGGATTGCCAACTATTTAAGTGGTAGACAAGCGTTTGTTGAGTTCAGAGGCCAGGAATCAAAATTTCGCAAGATAAGAATGGGTGTGCCACAACGAGGAGTACTGTCACCTATACTCTCTAACCCTTATCTTGCAAAACTTCCTGCACCACCCCAAGATGTAAAGATGGTGTCGTACGCAGATGACTGTACAATCTACTCCTCTGGTGTTAACATTACCGACATAGGTGCCACAATCTCACAATACTTGGCCACCATCTCGCAATTCTTTCAGGAACGTAGACTTCAGTTATCACTCTCAAAGTCATCGGTATCTCTTTTCACTTCGTGGACTAAAGAAGAACGGAATTAGACATCACGGTCGAAGGCCGCCGTATCCCTACGGTACAGAACCCAAAAATTTTAGGCGTAGTCTTCGACAGCCTTCATCACTTCTCATCGCACGCCACCTACATTCACCACAAAGTGAAAACTCGGAACAAGGTCCTAAAAGCACTCGCTGGCACCTCTTGGGGAATGACTAAGGAGACGATAGTGGCAACATACAAGGCAATTGTCTGCTCCGTTCTTAATTATGCTGCCCCCATTTGGACCTCGTTCCTTAGTGATACTAAATGGCGAGTTTTACAAACTGCACAAAATAATGCACTCAGAATCGCGACAGGATGTGTTAAAATTACGAATATAGATCACCTCTATGAAGAGACTAGAATGCTTCCGGTCAGACGACATAACGAACTACTGACTAAGCAATACCCAGTGGCTTGTCACCTGCCTAGTCACCCTAATCACGAGGTGTTATTGCGGGATCGCAATGACATCCGGAATATTATTCCATCTGAAATAAACCGGACATCCATTGCAGATACCAAAAAAGTAACACATCGACAGACGATCCTAGACACCATTAATGGCTACAGATGTAATAAAGTCCTGAATGAACACCCACCCGCGATTTCAGAAATTGAGAGGCTTCTGCCCAGGCAAACAAGATCAGTTCTGGCGCAATGAAGAGCTGGTTGGTGCAGTATCCTTAACTAATGCCGTGAACGAATAGTTCCCGGCACTGTGAACCGTTGCCCAGCCTGTCTCCAAAGCCCTCACGACACAGTGCACTTATTTAATTGTGCCAATAGGCACACTAATTTGCCCTTTGAACCTATGGATACGACCTATTGAGGTTGCGCAATTTCTCCACCTCCCAGTACCACCTAATGACACACGTATACATAATTGAGTTTTCTTTTGCTTTTGTTTTATATCTTTTCAGGAAAGAACTCTCGTCAACAGCAGAGCTGTTACAACAACAACAATAACAACAAAATTAATATTTGTTTGACATAACTATTATATTCAACTAATAACTCCTTTCTCTCATTCAAAATGATTATTAAAGATTTATTTGATTTATATCTAATATAATAATTATTTTGAATATGGTTTTGAATATGTTATTGATTTTTAGATATTCGGCCCTACTTCCGTTGTCGTTGTAGTTGCTATAGTAGCTTCTATGTCTTTATAGTTATTATCATCGCTTCGTTCCTAAATCGTATGCTTGAAATATATTGAAACAAAGAACAGGCGCTATTGAAAACAAAAAGAAAAATTGATGAAGTGTGGTATAACAACAATTGTTGACGTTCTTGTTTTTGACATTGCTGAGAAACCTTCCCTACCTTGCAACGCTACAGTTATTCTTATTTATGATTTTACACACTAATACACACACATACCTTTTAACACGCATTTTTTCCTATTCATATATAATCATATACTGTCTTGGTCGGTAATAATACAGTCCACGCTACGAACAGTCGAAGATGATCTAAATAAACGAAATAAAATATAAAACCACAAGAGTTATTTTATTTGCAGTCATAAATTGGTCTTTCGAGACGGATGTCGAACAAGCGTGACCCGCGAGTTGAAATAACAATAGTGTTCCAAAAACCAATTTTGGACACTACAAAAGTGATTAGTGGGCAAACAAGAAGCTTTAATGGACTACAAGTTTCTTGCATATACAGGTGATTCCTGTGAATATTTCGTTTGAAAATTAACTGTCGGGTTTGTGTGCGCATCACCTTATTTACTTACATATATACATTAGTACATACCAGAGATGAGCACAAGCCATATAAAAGAGTACAATATTGTCTCTTTTTCAAAAGCGAATATTGACTGTAGTTGCAAGAGAAGTTTAGTGCATAGTAAACATAAAGGAAAAATAAACAAGCACACACAAGTTTGTTGTGCAATAGTTGAAAAGACATTAGTGTTAGGAGTGCAACGAAAATGTTGTACAATACTCGGTGTTACACGTGTCAATTGCGTTGGTATTTATTAAGAGAAGAAACTTTGATTTTTTAAAACGCAATTTTATTTTCTTTTATTTTATTCAGCAACAAAGGTAAACAAACCAAAAAAAAAAGAAGAAATCAAGAGTCATACATTTGAGAATTTTAAAATAAGGGTAATCTTAACGGTAAAAAATAATGGGTCGATTCACAAGCTTACATGTAGATATAAAAATTATTGTTCGTGTTTTTAATTAAAACAATATGTGTGTTTACAATTACAATACTTCCTGAAGTACACGATTCATAAATTCTTCATTAATATTTGAATGGAGAAACATTATTTTACCGACTAAAAGCTCATTTCCGCCTAAAATAGATCTTTTTTGATATTAGCTGACGTCCAACTGAAAAAACTCGCTCTGAAGCTGCACTGCTCGACGGAATGGCTAAAATTCTGCGACTTAACTTATACAATAGTGGAAATTGTTTCTGGTTATTATTCCACCACTGCAGCACATCAAAATCATCATAAAAGATGACTTTTTCGTTTTCGTAGTCAGCCATTTCTTTAGCAACATTATCTTGAGTAGTTCTTGCTTCGATAGGCGTTAAGTATTCACAAAACAATTCCGAATTAATAGGTGATATTAATAGTTCAATTGGCATCTGAGCATTTGATAGGATGTCCTCACTAAAACTACTCATAAGATTTTTGCACCTTTCTTTAGTTTCATTTTTTTCCTCTTGGGTAAAATGAACTAATTTATTTGCAGGGGGGAAAAGATAAAGTGCGATTCGAAGATATATGCTCAAATTTTTTAAAACTGTAACTTCTAGTTTATTAGAAAGACTGTTTTTAAACTTTATTATAGGTTCTGAATCGTCCAAGTCAGCGACAGTTTTTTTTGAGACGATTAATGTATAAGGGCACAAGATGAATTGTTGGGTATTTTTCTCCCTCAAGTTTCTTAAATGTTTCTTCAAATGGATGAAGTACTTTGAGAATTGCACTTATATTAGCGACATTGATGTTAGCTATTCGAGAAAGATCTCCTTTTGCTTGCAAAATTTTAACAATTTCTGCCCAATTTCTCTCTACTGATAAAAATATATAATAAATTGAATTCCAACGAGTTGGCGAAAAACTTTTCAAAGTAGTTTTGAGGGAAGAATTAATACCGTTCATTTTAAAAAATTTTACAAGTTTAGTGCAAGCATTACACAATTGTTCAATTTCGTCAACGCTGCTCATTGCCTGTTTTATGGAATTGTGCAATAAATGGGCAACACAATTTATCCGGTTATGGTTTTTGAAGCCAGAAATCATGTTTGATCTCCTATCTGTTGCAATATCCAATTCTTTACTTGGACGACAATCAAATTCATCTAAAATTTTTAAAACTCTTGTTTTAATATTTGCACCTAGGAAATTAATAACAAAATTACATACATATATATTTTAGTATATAGTCATTCATATTACCAGTGCTCCTCTCATTTTCCATAGATTTAAATCACACGAGGTGACAAACCATGCTTCCATTCTTCATATAATGAATCGTTAGGGAGAGATATGTTTTGCGTATGTAATTATCGGTCTACAGATCTGTTGAAAATGCAAATCAATTGCATTTTATTAAATTAATTTCAAGCTTAACTTCATTTAAGTACGCATCATATAATTTATGAATGTTTCGCGACAAAGTTGTGCGATGAGGCAACAAATTTTTTAGATTTACACCTACACCGTATTTTGCGCCGATAGATATAAAAAACTTGATAATATTTTGGAGTCCAGTCACTTCAACTACTTTGAATGGACGACAATTTTGCACAGTCCATTTTGTAAATAATCGAACGCTTTCCATTGCCATAGAATATTACGTGTGTTTATTCTCCTTGACTTGTGCGGTAAAGAAACAAAAACAATGGTTTGCGGTAAAGCAAGCAAAGACAAGATTTCGTGTGGTTGACGTCATAAACAAATCAAGAAGAGAAAAAAGTTCCTTGTATTTAAAAACTAATTATTCGTGCGTAATATAAATGTAAACAATTACATTGGTAACTACTCGCGACGGGCGACACTCCGTAACTATTATAATACGTCTAACTATTATACTACATATGTATACATACATTAAAGGGAATTTATTTACAAAATGAATAGTAACTATTATAAAAGTGCAATTTTTTTTAGTATTTTTATGAACATAATGGCTCCTACTATGAAAGGCATTCAATCAAAACGTCGCATACGTTCAGAATCCGCCTACAGAATTCAATACTGCACAAATTGAAGCTCGTCTTATTCGTTTAGACGCCGCCTACAACGAGCTGAAAGAGCCAATTAAACAATTATATTATTTTGATGGTGAATATGATTTTATTAATCCTATGATAACAAATATTTTTTGATTACGGGAATTTTTACAAATATGATAGACTCTTGCATACCTCGTGAACCTTATAACGTATCGCAAAATGATGCATTAACTCGTTTGGCTGAACAGCATTCAACATTATTAGATAGACTTCACTCAGCAATCAATACCCGCAGTGATATTGATTTACCTAAAATCAGAATCGAACCTTTTACTGGCATATACGGGTATTGGCCAGCGTTCAAGGATCTTGTTACTAGTGCAATTGACTCAAAACCAAATGTAATGGATATACAAAAATTCCATTATTTGAAATCCGTTTTAAAAGATGATGCAGCTAATCTCATCAAACATATGCAAATTTCAGAATTGTACTGTTCTACTGCATGGGGTCGGCTCAAATAACGTTATGATCGGCCGCGATGTGTGTGAAGATAAATTCGAATTTAACTAGTAGAGACCTAAACCAAATTTTTTAACATAGCTGATTTTGCAGTTAACAGACCACTGTTAATCACTTAACAGTCGTTAGAATTTTGACCTTTAATAATTAAAATGCATATCCCGGAAATTTGGGGCCTGATTCATGTTTTGTTCGATATGGAGAAATTTTGCTAGAGTGCACTTAGTGAGATTATAAAAGTTAAATGTGCAAAATAATTTTCAAAGAATAATAAATACAGAGTTTTTTAACATAGTTATTTTTTAACATTTCTTGAGAAGATTTGTGGCCACTATGGAAAAATGGAGAATGGCTGGTATATCACACCCCATACAAATGAAGGTCCAAGGACTACTTTATCGAACCATATTAGTGGAATATCTCAAATAATCTTAGAAACCAAAACAAATTTGAGTTTTTTAACATATTCATTTTTTAACATTTCTTGAGAAGATTTGTGGCCATTATGGAAAAATGGAGAATGGCTAGTATATCAAACCCCATACAAATGATGGTCCAATGACTACTCTATTGAACCATATTATTAGTGGGATATCTCAAATAATCTTAGAAACTGAAACAAATTTGAGTTTTTTTAACATAGTCAAATTTTAACTTTTCTTAAAAAGATATGTAACCATTATGGAAAAATGGAGAATGGCTGGTTTTTCACACCCCATACAAATGAAGTTCCAAGGACTACTCTATCGAACCATATTAGTGGGATATCTCAAATAATCTAAAAAACTGAAACAAATTTGAGTTTTTTTAACATAGTCAAATTTTAACATTTCTTGAGAAGATTTGTGGCCATTATGGAAAAATGGAGAATGGCTGGTATATCACACCTCATACATATGAAGGTCCAAGGACTACTCTATCGAACCATATTAGTGGGATATCTCAAATAATCTTAGAAACTGAAACAAATTTGAGTTTTTTAATAAAGTCAAATTTTAACATTTTTTGAGAAGATTTGTGGCCATTATGGAAAAATGGAGAATGGCTGGTATATCACACCCCATACAAATGAAGGTCCAAGGACTAATCTATCGAACCATATTAGTGGGATATCCCAAATAATCTTAGAAACTAAAACAAATTTGAGTTTTTTAACATAGTCATTTTTTAACATTTCTTGAGAGGATTTGTGGCCATTATGGAAAAATGGAGAATGGCTGGTATATCACACCTCATACAAATGAAGGTCCAAGGACTACTCTATCGAACTATATTAGTGGGATATCTCAAATAATCTTAGAAACTAAAACAAATTTGAGTTTTTTAACATAGTCATTTTTTTAAGTTCTTGAGAAGATTTGTGGCTATTATGGAAAAATGGAGAATGGCTGGTATATCACAACCCATATAAATGAAGGTCCAAGGACTACTCTATCGAACCATATTAGTGGGATACCTGAAATAATTTTAGAAAAAGGTAGGAAAATAACAAGTGTTGTAGTAACCCTGGTTCTAATACACAGAAAAAGAGTAAAAACTCCTATGATTTTAACTATTAACAGGACCGTTACTTTTTAATATAACCAACATTTTTGTATGTGCACCTTGTTTGAACAATTTTGTAAAACTTATTGCCATTGTATTTTTGAACTTGTGCTTCGCAACATAAAAATAAAAACTCTTGAGATTAATTTTGAAAATGAATACACCAAATTTAAGTATAAAATTATTTTATAAAAACTTTTTAGAATTGTATTTTTACAATTTAAAAGAAAATAAAGGCATCACTCTTAAAGATTTTAAAAGTGGTGGCAATAAAAATCTTTATGAGGGTTTTTTTTTTGCAAAATATAACATTATTGCCAAAATTTTAAAAACTCAAAAAAAGCAAATAATGAAAGGCAGCGTATGAAAGTTTATACGTCTTTAAGAAAAGCTGTAAGTATACGTTTGACTGCAATATTATCCCAATATGCATTGAAAAATTATTTCTCCAATATTAGAGAAAAGCTTAATTCTCAAGTTGATTTCTAATGTAATTCTTAACTTAAGCTGAAACATTTTTCTCCTTTTTAGTTTTCAACTTGACATCAATTTGAGATTTAATATTTTATCCAATCTTTGAGAAAAATTTTTAATCTCAAGTGGATATCTAACACTTCTCCACTTAAGACCAAACATTTTTTGAACTTGAATACGATTTGAGATAAATTTGAGATTTTTTTCTAATTTTTTTATTCTCGTATGGCAGCCTTGTTTTGTGCAATCGCTTACAGATCTGGTAGCGTTTAAAAAACACATGTTGCAGCTACATTTATTCATTTATTACAAACGTGAAAGAACTGAAAATAGTGAAACAAAGCAAGTGTTAAAAAATATAAATAAATAAGTGAAGGAAAGACAATTAAAGGTAAGCAAAGCTTAAATAATTAATATAAAAATGAATAGATCAAAGAAAGTTAAAAGTGAGGTAAGGCAGGTGGTGGCTTTGCTGTCGGAGCGCTCATTTGCCGATGAAACTTTGGCAATGGGACCTTCGACATCAAATGCTTGTGGAAACGTGTCTTTTGAGGAATTTGAAAGTGAGGGCAATTCATCTGAATCGGAAAGCGAAAGTGAAAAGGAGGAAATAGTAGAAAATTTAGGTGAATTGAGGGATGAGCTTGCGTCATGGGCAGTTCAATTTAATATTACAAACGCAGCTGCTAATAGTCTTCTAAAAATTTTGAGTACCCACATTTGTGGACTTCCTAAAGACGTGAGGACCTTAAAGTCTACTCCCAAAAGTGCGCCAGTTGAAAAAATGGGGTTAGGTGAATATGTACATTACGGCGTTAAAGACACATTGACCGATTTTTTGCTAAAAAATTCTTCATTTTCTGGCGAACTAAGCCTGAATATAAATATTGATGGCCTTCCTTTAGCAAAGAGTTCCAATTTGCAAACTTGGCCTATTTTAATAAATGTCAATGGGACGCCAGACGTTATGGTTGTAGGCGCTTATTGTGGTAAAAGTAAACCATTGTGTCCAAATACATATTTAACAAGGTTTGTTAATGATTTATGTGAACTGATTGATGTGGGTTTAATTTTTGAGGAAAAATTGTTTCCTGTCAATTGTCGCGCATTTATATGCGATGCACCAGCAAGATCGCATATTCTTGGTATCAAAGGGCATACGGGGTTCTTTAGTTGTCTCAAATGTACCCAGAAAGGAGAATCCGTTAATCATAGAATGATTTTTAGAAGTGCGGTACATAATTTCAGAACTGATTCCAACTTTCGCTTAAGAATAGATGCCAACCATCACAAACTGCTAGAGCCACTGGCTATAGAAAAATTACCTATAGATATCGTGAATTCATTTTCTAATGATTATATGCATGTAGTGTGCCTTGGCGTTATGAAAACTTTACTCATTGGTTGGATCAGAAAAAGAAATTGCATTTTTTCTTTAAAGCCGTCAGAAATTAAATTATTAAATTCAAAACTACTTTTTTTGAGCAACCAAGTGCCAAAAGAATTTGCTAGACATCCTCGAAGCTTAAATGAAATTGAAAGGTTCAAGGCTACAGAATTAAGATCGTTTCTTTTATATACAGGCATTTTCGTCCTTGCTGACGTTTTAGATGCTGAACGATATAATCATTTTTTATTGCTCAGTTTAGGAGTTAGAATTCTGTTAGATGAAAAATCTTGTATGGAAAATAACGAATGTGCAAAAGTTCTTTTGTCTGAGTTTGTTAAAAATGTATCTCGCCTCTACGATGATACTTTTTTAACTTTTAATTTTCACTGCCTCACGCACTTAGCAAATGATGCATTTAATTATGGTTGCCTAGAATCCATAAGTGCTTTCAAATTTGAAAACTATTTGTCTAAACTAAAAAGGCAATGTAAAAAAAATCATCAAATTGCAGTTCAGATATATAACAGATTGGTAGAGGATAGCTTAAGATTGCCCAAACCTCCAAATGACAATAAAATTAAAAAAGTTCTTAATAATGGGACAATTAAATCAATTTATACCAATTTGTTTCATTTTTCTACAAAAAGACCTGATAATTTTTATAGTATAAACAATGCAATATTTAAAGTAATGTCTTTTTCTCAAAATGAAAGCGATATTGAAATTATAGGAAAGGAAGTTTTGAATTTAAAGGACTTTTTCACAATTCCAATAAAATCATCCAATTTTAATATTAAATTTTGCGACATTTTGGAATTTTCGAATTCACAATATCAACATTTAGTGGAACTAATATCACAAAAAATAATTATGTTTAGTAATTTCGAATCTAATCAATTTTTATTTATACCCTTCATTCACATGTAGATGGATCTAAACAGTACGTTTTTAACAATAACCGAAGAGTATGTAACCAAAAAAGGTGAGCATAAGTAATTTTATTTTTTATTAGTATAATTATATTAAATGTCAATTATAATTTTGAATTATTTTAAATTTTTTAGACTGGGATGAGTTAAATCAAAAGATAGACAACTTCCAAAAAAATGTGCTCAAAGGTATAACGCATTAAGCATATTTCTAAAAACAAAAACACAATGCACATTTCCAATATTTTTAGAACATGAAATCACTCAGAAATTACTAAAAAGAGTACTGGAAGAGGTAAAATTGGGGGGAAATAAGACGACCTTAAAGCGAAAGCCAATTTTGCCAAAAACACCATTTCAGCTAGTGTCGGACTTCAGCCTATTCGAAGATAAAATTCAAGCATCTGAAAGCAAGTTTAACGACCTGGTAAGTTTGACAAAAAAATATACAAAAAATTCCAAATACTCAAGTTTAATAATTCATCTACTAGGTTTCCGAACTTCTGGCGTTAGTATGTGGCAATTCCAAAAAATTTTTAAAAACAGCTTGGCGGAAAATGATAACGGATGAGGTAGCTATCAAATATTCCTGGCAAGGAACTAAGGCAAAACAACCTGTACGAGCTCTAAGTGTCACAGCGGCATTAAAACGTAATTATGGTTTTATTTTAGGATTGAAAATAATATTAACTAAATCTAATTAATCTTTCCAGAAGCTTACAATCAAAAATTTGCAGCTGCATCTTCGGACAGCGAGTTCGAAAGAACTCTCATATCATTTTTCCAACACGCCAATAACCGCCTTCAGAAGAAGATAAATTATGTAAATGGAAAAAAGGAAAATATCTCCCAAATTAATTAATGTTTTTTTATTATTAAAAATAACTTTAATGAATTGTTTTTATCAATTGTTTTTATGATGTTTTTTTTATTATTACTTAAAATTAACTCAAATGAATTGTTTTTTATGATCTCATTATTTTATGTTTTTTTTATATAATAAATAAGTTACAAAACTAAGTAAAAAACATTGTTTATATCCCAAATTTATATAAATGGGCTTTCTTTAATATGGCAATTCCGTACCATCCATTTGAAACCAATTAGAGAAATTTCTTTGATATCAAGTTGAGAATCACAAATTTCTCAATTTGATAACTAAGAAAATCACCATATTAAAAATGAGCCTTTTAAGTTGAGAAGACTATAATCGGACTATTAAGGTGCATTTGAGATTTAACGTTGGAGATTTGAGAATGGTATTTGATATCAAATGCATCTCAAGTTGATATCAAACAATAATGTTTATTGGGATGCATTAAAAGTGTTTTAAGTGTTTAGACGATTTAATGACATTTTAAATTTTTGTAAAAGCTTAGTTTTTATGCAATACAAACATATCAGTTGTCATTCATTTAATTAATTTTAATTAGAGTACAATCACAATACTTAATGCATGAATGTTTAAAAAAATGTTTTAAATTTTTAGAATAAGTATTACTTTTTATACAATACATATGAACATAACAGTTTTCAAGTGTGTTTTATGTAAATATGAATGTGTTTGTGTCTCACACGCAGAAGTATCAAAAAATTTGTTCTAAAATTCTTTATTTTAGGAAATTAGAAAATAAAATAATAAATGTGTAGGTAAATTTTTTTTATTTAAGTTTCAATAACATGCAGTCGTGATAGTAGTTTTTATGCAATACAGCCACAATCAGTTTTCAAGTAATTGCATTAATCTTTTGTTTTAGTTGCATTACATACCTATGCTTATTTATGAAATAATTTTTGTCAAAATTTCTGAATTAAAAAAGTAAGAACAAAAAATGAGATGCATTTAAATGCGTTTAATACCTATAATATTAGTGCTTATACAACAAATGGATAAACAAGTTTTCAAGTCATTCTCTTTATGCACATTTTTACATGTTGTCTAAAGATACGGTCAGATTGGGCAAATATTTGCTCAAAATTGTTTGTTGGTGTTTGAACAAAATTTTCTTAAAACAATAAAGAATTTATTTTCTGGTCACACGTAACGCATTTATTTGCAAGTTTTTGTTTGTTCAAACAGCTGTGAAACAGCGTAAAACACAAACTTGAGAAAACATGTTTTCCCTATGGTCACACTTATTACTTCTATTAGTCGTGACAAAAAGTTTGATCAAACTGTGTTGATAAACAAATTTGTTTTCCCAAAAAATAATTTAAATGGAGTTTGAGGAATTTTTTCTGTTGAGCTGTGGCGCAGCTTCTCTACTGCTTTTAGAAGAAAAAGAAAAACAAATGAAAGCAAAAAAAGCAAGGCAATGGACTAGCAAGTGGGTTCAACGCCGGGAAGAAGGCTGCTGTGCGAAACTACTTTTGGAGCTGCGGCAAGAAAGTCCTCATTTGTACAAAAATTTCTTAAGGATGAGTGTAGCCGATTTCGATTATTTGGTAAGTGTTAATTTAATTTGTATACCCATAATATTAATTCTTAATCCACTTGTAGCTAAAGTTAATATAACCATTGATAGCAAAACAGACTACAAGATTTCGTAAGCCAATTTCTCCCTCGGAACGTTTAGCAGTTACGCTTCGGTACTTAGCGACAGGCGAAAGTTTTAGGTCCTTGCAATATGTTTTCCGTATTCCTCACAACACAATTTCAGGAATTATTCCCGAAGTGTGCGATGCACTTTATAAAGTTTTGCAACCGGACTACTTAAAGGTAAAATAAATATAAAATCATTTTTATCTATTAATTAGTGCTTAAATTTTAGATACCATCAACAGCAGAGGAGTGGGTAGCCGTATCTGAGGAATTTTTACGGTTATGGAACTTTCCAAATTGTATTGGGGCATTAGACGGAAAACATGTTGTGATGACTGCGCCTTCTAACGCCGGAAGTATGTACTACAACTATAAAGGTAAATATGGTTACTTTACTTTAAGTATATGTCATGGACTACGTTGTTTTGTAGGAACACATAGCATTGTACTCATGGGAATTGCTGATGCATCCTACAAGTTTTTGTATATAGATGTTGGTTCAAACGGCCGTATATCAGATGGAGGGGTTTTTCGGAAAAGTTCCTTTAACCAAGCTCTAACAAACAATAGGCTTAATCTGCCGTCACCAAACCCACTACCATGTAGAAATTTAAATGTTCCTTACGTTCTGGTTGCAGATGATGCTTTCGCTTTGACACCGAACGTACTGAAATCGTATGGTTCACGTAATATGAACGCCATTCAAAGAGTTTTTAATTATAGTTTATCGAGAGCTAGACGAGTAATAGAAAACACATTTGGAATTATGTCAGCGCGCTTTCGTGTAATGCGCAGCCCAATTAAACTTGAGCCCCAAAAAACAAAACAAGTAACCCTCGCCTGTTGCGCAATTCATAACTTTTTGATTAGTCGTAAAAGTTCTGTGTATTTCAACGCAAATCTTGTTGACCACTATACTGCTGATGGTGATCCAATTCCAGGCGAATGGCGAAGCATTCAGAACGAACAAAATTTCTTGGAACTTCAAACTCATCGGTCCTACATATCCCAGGAAACCTTAAGCATAAGGGAGGAGTTTTCTCAATACTTTGTAGAGGAAGGTGAAGTCCCTTTTCAGTACAAGCACATATAAGAAAATTAAAAATTAGACTTAAATCTAATAAACTATACATATGTACATATGTTCGTATATTAAAATTTTTTTATTTAAAAAACGAAAAAAATAATAAAAGAAAATAAAATTTTTTAGATACATTCAAAATTCAAATTTATATATCTATAGATACATATAAATATAATACATTTATACATTTTTATGCACTAAAACTATTTATACATACATACATATATATATATGTATGTATGTATGTCTTAATTTTTTTTTGGAGTTCTTCTCCACATGTCTTCTTCCAGATTTATCTGCTTTCGCTTTTTATTTGTTTTTATTTTCTTCGACATATTCCTTTTCTATTTCATTTAATTTTGCCTGTACGTATATGTATGAGCATCTTACATATTCCGACGCACGTAAAAATCTTTTTCCTTCCATTGTTAATTTTTTTACAATATTAAAGTAGCTTTCAACAGGGCTATTGGATATACGGGTTTTCTCTTTAGTTTCAACGTAAACTCCCATTAAATTTGTCCATAAAGGAGCAAATGCTGCATATTTGCATAGGAGCAATTTACTAAATTCTTCGCTATAAAATATATTTTTCTCTCCTTTTATAGCGGATTTTCTCATTACGTTTAAATAAATTTGATAGGATTTCAAATAGAATGGGCTTTTTTTTATAGTTCGCACCAATTTCCTTTTTTTCGTTGAAAATAACGGTCAAATCAAAATCTTCTATCTGGTGTACATTCGGATTTGATTTTAAGGCGGTATCTACCTGTAGTGATTTGTACTTGCATCCTGTTATTATAAGCATACGACTTATCCAGTTAAAAAATATATTAACATCGCTTATATTTATACCATATATGAATTGTCTTTTTATATATTCCGATGCCTTTTGATTTGATATACAAGCCTCTATGTCTTTAAACGCAATGCGCAAAAAGTGCACACAACAAATTTGTATTATTACAAAACTGCATTTCCTATATTTCTTTTTAACATTATTATAACATGCAGATATATATTGCTCAAGAGTGCTTATTTTATTTTGTTTGTTGAAAACTCTTTTTATTGCGTTAATTGATGCCCAGCTCCAGTCTAAGCATACTCTTTTACATAATGGCCATATAATTCTGTTTTGTGCACAAAATGTGTAAAGGGCCAGAAGAAACCTTTCTATATCTTCCGAATAATGGCTACAAAGAAGTGCTTCTGCAATAGGTAGCAGTATACCTTTTTCATTGTCTTTTCGAACATGTGTGACAAAGGAATACAGAAATACCCTCTTTGATTCTTTATCAAATTTTTTTACTACGCTACCTGTTGCGTCAAAAAATAACGTATTCCGGATCAATTTTAAAATTTTATTTTTATTAAAATGTAATATCTTTAGCTGTTTTTCTGTAAAGAGGTAGACTTCTTGAGGAACACAAATTCTTTGAATATATCTGTCCCATGATTTATCGTTCCGCATTTTATATAAATCTATAAATATATCATTGTCGAGACTCCTTAGTTGCTCTGACTTTATTTTTCTCGTTGCAGAGGGTGTGGGAATTTTCTGCAAATTTCCAATTATCCTTAAGTCTTTATTTTGCTTGTATAGCCTTTTGTTTCTCCAGTTTGAAGCTCTTTCGTTTTGAATTTCGGACTATTTTTCGCCGTATTGCTCTCAACTGCACATTTCTATAATTTTTAGCATGACGAATTGTGGTTTTTGTGGCATATATAACTATATGTAATGACTTCTCTGTTATACTAACAGTAATTCTAAATCTTTCACAGCCCTCAGAATAATACAAACATCGTGCATATAACTGCAACTTGGTATATGTTTTATTCCAGCAATGGCTGCTGTAGTTGATAGGACAGGTTTTGTTGAAAATTTTAAATTTTTCTCTTGCATAGTCTTCTAAATATGGGATTGCCTCATGGTATTTTTGGTTTATGAAAAAATCTTGTAGAATATTACACTCCTTAAATAACAATTCATGTCCTCCAATATATTGGTTATAAATTGTCTTACGGCTGCAATTAAAAGTTATCTTCTCCTCAATTTTTATATTCCGAAGCGTTTTATCACGATTTTTTTCTATTGTTTTTCGTAAAATAGCATATTTTTCAATTGCTAAAAACGAATTGGTTGATATTTCAATAAAAGAATTCGATTTTGGTTTGTTTTGTGAAGATTCTACTTTTGTTGATGACAATATAACCTCTGAAGCATTGCCAAATATAATTGAATCTATAATTTCCACATTAGGAGCAGAATCTTCCTTTTCTGAGCTATTGTGTTGTGCTAGATCTATAAGACAATTTAATCTGTCATTTTCTTCCAAAAACTTTTCTAATATTTTGTCGGTTATTGGCTGTAAAAAATCATTGGATTGTGTGCTTCCATTTTTAGTCAAATCCTCGTTTACACATTGCTTTGATTCTAATTGCTTAACAAAGTTTTGTATTTTAAAGCTTTCATTGTCATTGGATGACTTGTCTAATATTTTGTTCACGAAAATGATGTCTAAGTCATTTGTTTCTAAGGCTTTTTCAAACAATGTTTTGAGTTGACTATCAGAGCAAAGTTTTGAAATATTTCTGACAACGTTGGCAAGAGACTGCTTTTTTTCTTCTTGTTGTAAGTAAAAGATCATAATAACCAGTATTAATACTTTGTAGAAACATTACATATATTTCTTGATTGCCATTTCTTTCGTATCAAGATTTAATTATATTATATTTATATATATATATATATATATATATATATATATATATATATATATATATATATATATATATATATATATATATATATATATATATATATATATATATATATATATATATATATATATATATATATATATATATATATATATATATATATATATATATATATATATATATATATATATATATATATATATATATATATATATATATATATATATATATATATATATATATATATATATATATATATATATGTATATACGTGTAAATAATTGTATGCATATAATTCTATAAATATAAATAAGTTTACATTGTTCCATTTAAATAAAAACAATTATTGATTGAATAGGTGTTCTGAAACGAGTTTCAAAAACGCTAAAATAAAAAAGATAATCATCTGTTCATAAAGCAAATATGCAACACTTAGTATAATAAACAAAAAACTGAGTTTATGTTCGTTTGCAAATTTTTGGGAAAGAAAACTTAATAAAGTTTATTGGTTTTATATCTATACATACGTATATTTATTTAATATAAAGGTAAGTAAACATACATATAAAATAAATAGATTTTAATTAAATTATTATACTTCCAGCAAAAATGGATAGCAGCGATTCACCGGCACCAAAAAAATACAGAAACAAACCCAAAGTTATTCGGGACTGGGAAGAGGACGACGTAACGAAATTGATTTCATTAGTAGAAACACAAACGTGTTTGTGGGACGCTTCAGATGCAGGATACCATAACAAAATGTAGCGCGATAGTGCATGGCGAAATATTTTTCATAATTTTGATGAAAAATATACCACTGCAGACTTAAATGCAAAATGGACAAACCTTCGTATCCAATACCGCGGTTATGTTGCCAGGGCGAAAACAAAATCAGGCCAAGGCGTGGTCGATACTCCAAAATGGAGGTATTTTAATGCCATGAGCTTTGTGGAACGCGCCGAGGAACAGCAGACTCAACAAACAGTGTCAAATATTCCGTTAAATGACACATTGGAAAATAATTGTAAGTATAAGTACAACAATTTTAATTAAATGTTAAAGTGCATACACATATACATTGTTTATTTGCAGCCTTTTATCTGTCCGAAACCTCCTCGGAGCCACCCATTCCAAAGCGTAAACAAACAAAAACCACGCCAAGTGATGTACAAACAACCGTTGCGATTCAGATAGGTGAAACAATGCGAGATGCTGTTACAGCTATCAGAGAACGTTCGCAAAACGTTACTGATCCCAACTGGACATTTGCAAACTATTTGCATAGTGAGCTGAAAGCACTAACGTGTGATGCCGCGGCATCTGTGCGCAAAAAGGTGACGATATTTTTCTTGGATTGCTTAGAAGAAGAACGGGCTAAAGAAGGGCAACATTAGAAGAGCGTGCCGTAAAGAAGTGCGTTGTTTGAATACATATATATATATATATACTTATGTATACCTACTAAATAGTAGTTAGTTTTAAAATGTATTAAATTATACTTATATGTACACATATATAATTTTTAATTTATTTTTAATACTCCCAAACATGTGAATATGAATACGTAAAATTTTTTTGAAGCGTCCCACAAACACGTTTGTGTTTCTACTAATGAAATCAATTTCGTTACGTCGTCCTCTTCCCAGTCCCGAACAACTTTGGGTTTGTTTCTGTATTTTTTTGGTGCCGGTGAATCGCTGCTATCCATTTTTGCTGGAAGTATAATAATTTAATTAAAATCTATTTATTTTATATGTATGTTTACTTACCTTTATATTAAATAAATATACGTATGTATAGATATAAAACCAATAAACTTTATTAAGTTTTCTTTCCCAAAAATTTGCAAACGAACATAAACTCAGTTTTTTGTTTATTATACTAAGTGTTGCATATTTGCTTTATGAACAGATGATTATCTTTTTTATTTTAGCGTTTTTGAAACTCGTTTCAGAACACCTATTCAATCAATAATTGTTTTTATTTAAATGGAACAATGTAAACTTATTTATATTAATAGAATTATATGCATACAATTATTTACACGTATATACATATATATATATATATATATATATATATATATATATATATATATATATATATATTGATAAACGCCAAATGATGTCATTTCTTGTTTTGCTTGACCATTCGAAAGCATTTGATACTGTGCACCATTCCATTCTTTGCCTTAAGCTAAAACAAATGTGCAATTTCTCGTCAACAGCATTAAAACTTTTATCCTCATACCTAAATGAAAGAAGTCAAAGCGTATACTACAAAAAAAATGTGTCCAGAAGTTGTATGATGCCAAGAGGAGTACCCCAGGGATCGATACGTGGGCCACTGTTATACTCTATATATGCTAATGATCTACCTTTGCAAATAAAGCATTGTCAAACACAAATGTATGCTGATGACGTACAACTGTACATAAGTTGTAATGTATCAGACGCATCTAATTGTGTACAATTAATTAACCAAGATCTTCATCAAATTTTTCTATGGGCATCTGCAAACGGCTTGAGTCTAAACCCAAGAAAATCTGTTGCTTTAGTGATTAAATCATCAAGACACCTTACAACGTATCTTCCGCCAATTCAAATTAATAACACAGCTATTATTTATGTAGACACTGCAAAAAATCTTGGTGTAACTTTTAATAATGAACTTAATTGGTCAGATCATATTAAAATCAACTGTGGAAAAACATTCTCTATGTTAAGAAATCTATGGATGTCGCAACATTTCACACCTACACACATCCGAATGCTACTAGCCAAAACATATTTGCTGCCAACTCTAATGTATGGTTGTGAGCTATTTGCTAGTTGTAATGCTGAATGTAGACGAAGGCTGAATGTAACATATAATAATATTGCAAGATATATTTTTATTATTAGAAGATACGAAAGCATTTCACGATATGCAAATAAAATTTATAATGTCACCTTTGATAATTTATTAAAGTGCCGAACACTTATCTTCTTGCATAAAATAATATATAATCGACAACCACCATATCTCTTTCATAAAATTACATTCTCAAGGTCGAATAGAGGTAACAAGATAAATAGCATTAAGTATACAAAAGCGATATCTGAGCAACACTTTTTCATTAATTCAATTCGCCTTTGGAGCCAATTACCATCTCAAATACAAACTATTAGCAATGCGAGCCATTTCAAATCTGCCATATTTAGGCACTTTACGTAATTATTTTACATTCTAAATAACCACTTTTTGCCTTAATTTTTTTAATTTGTTTTTTGTTATGTTAATTATAAATACAATTAAATTGTTAGTTATTATTATTATTATTATTATTATTATTATTTTTTTTTTTTTTTTCTTAATAATAATTATTATTATAATTGTTTAAATTTATGATAATATTTAAATATCTATACATATGCCAAATAACTAAGCAATACTCTAATATAAGACTTGTTCTTGTTGTATTGTAATAACATAAGTAATAAATAAATAAATAAATAAATAAATAAATAAATAAATATATATATATATATATATATATATATATATATATATATATATATATATATATATATATATCATATATAAATATAATATAATTAAATCTTGATACGAAAGAAATGGCAATCAAGAAATATATGTAATGTTTCTACAAAGTATTAATACTGGTTATTATGATCTTTTACTTACAACAAGAAGAAAAAAAGCAGTCTCTTGCCAACGTTGTCAGAAATATTTCAAAACTTTGCTCTGATAGTCAACTCAAAACATTGTTTGAAAAAGCCTTAGAAACAAATGACTTAGACATCGTTTTCGTGAACAAAATATTAGACAAGTCATCCAATGACAATGAAAGCTTTAAAATACAAAACTTTGTTAAGCAATTAGAATCAAAGCAATGTGTAAACGAGGATTTGACTAAAAATGGAAGCACACAATCCAATGATTTTTTACAGCCAATAACCGACAAAATATTAGAAAAGTTTTTGGAAGAAAATGACAGATTAAATTGTCTTATAGATCTAGCACAACACAATAGCTCAGAAAAGGAAGATTCTGCTCCTAATGTGGAAATTATAGATTCAATTATATTTGGCAATGCTTCAGAGGTTATATTGTCATCAACAAAAGAGGTTATATTGTCAATCACAAAACAAACCAAAATCGAATTCTTTTATTGAAATATCAACCAATTCGTTTTTAGCAATTGAAAAATATGCTATTTTACGAAAAACAATAGAAAAAAATCGTGATAAAACGCTTCGGAATATAAAAATTGAGGAGAAGATAACTTTTAATTGCAGCCGTAAGACAATTTATAACCAATATATTGGAGGACATGAATTGTTATTTAAGGAGTGTAATATTCTACAAGATTTTTTCATAAACCAAAAATACCATGAGGCAATCCCATATTTAGAAGACTATGCAAGAGAAAAATTTAAAATTTTCAACAAAACCTGTCCTATCAACTACAGCAGCCATTGCTGGAATAAAACATATACCAAGTTGCAGTTATATGCACGATGTTTGTATTATTCTGAGGGCTGTGAAAGATTTAGAATTACTGTTAGTATAACAGAGAAGTCATTACATATAGTTATATATGCCACAAAAACCACAATTCGTCATGCTAAAAATTATAGAAATATGCAGTTGAGAGCAATACGGCGAAAAATAGCTAAGTCCGAAATTCAAAACGAAAGAGCTTCAAACTGGAGAAACAAAAGGCTATACAAGCAAAATAAAGACTTAAGGATAATTGGAAATTTGCAGAAAATTCCCACACCCTCTGCAACGAGAAAAATAAAGTCAGAGCAACTAAGGAGTCTCGACAATGATATATTTATAGATTTATATAAAATGCGGAACGATAAATCATGGGACAGATATATTCAAAGAATTTGTGTTCCTCAAGAAGTCTACCTCTTTACAGAAAAACAGCTAAAGATATTACATTTTAATAAAAATAAAATTTTAAAATTGATCCGGAATACGTTATTTTTTGACGCAACAGGTAGCGTAGTAAAAAAATTTGATAAAGAATCAAAGAGGGTATTTCTGTATTCCTTTGTCACACATGTTCGAAAAGACAATGAAAAAGGTATACTGCTACCTATTGCAGAAGCACTTCTTTGTAGCCATTATTCGGAAGATATAGAAAGGTTTCTTCTGGCCCTTTACACATTTTGTGCACAAAACAGAATTATATGGCCATTATGTAAAAGAGTATGCTTAGACTGGAGCTGGGCATCAATTAACGCAATAAAAAGAGTTTTCAACAAACAAAATAAAATAAGCACTCTTGAGCAATATATATCTGCATGTTATAATAATGTTAAAAAGAAATATAGGAAATGCAGTTTTGTAATAATACAAATTTGTTGTGTGCACTTTTTGCGCATTGCGTTTAAAGACATAGAGGCTTGTATATCAAATCAAAAGGCATCGGAATATATAAAAAGACAATTCATATATGGTATAAATATAAGCGATGTTAATATATTTTTTAACTGGATAAGTCGTATGCTTATAATAACAGGATGCAAGTACAAATCACTACAGGTAGATACCGCCTTAAAATCAAATCCGAATGTACACCAGATAGAAGATTTTGATTTGACCGTTATTTTCAACGAAAAAAAGGAAATTGGTGCGAACTATAAAAAAAAGCCCATTCTATTTGAAATCCTATCAAATTTATTTAAACGTAATGAGAAAATCCGCTATAAAAGGAGAGAAAAATATATTTTATAGCGAAGAATTTAGTAAATTGCTCCTATGCAAATATGCAGCATTTGCTCCTTTATGGACAAATTTAATGGGAGTTTACGTTGAAACTAAAGAGAAAACCCGTATATCCAATAGCCCTGTTGAAAGCTACTTTAATATTGTAAAAAAATTAACAATGGAAGGAAAAAGATTTTTACGTGCGTCGGAATATGTAAGATGCTCATACATATACGTACAGGCAAAATTAAATGAAATAGAAAAGGAATATGTCGAAGAAAATAAAATAAAAACAAATAAAAAGCGAAAGCAGATAAATCTGGAAGAAGACATGTGGAGAAGAACTCCAAAAAAAAAATTAAGACAAAAATTGGCGACAAAATGTTGTATGAAAAAATTTAAAAAAACTATTTACGGCTACCGAGAGCACTTTAAGAAAAGAGGTATGTGCTCTTAAAATTTGAAAAAATTGTTCAAAACCTGGGATTTAAAACTTTTCAACAATGTTTTGGAAATTTATATATATATATCAATTACAATTTATAAATCAAATGCTTATTCAACTACATGTTCTGAAGGAGAAAACTTTTTCTTTAATAAAAGCTATACCCTTGATTTACCATTGTTACAGTATGAGCATATATTTATACCCATTTTGCACCAACGACACTTTACAATAGTTTACAATAATACGAAAAGCAGATCATTTACATACTTTAACCCAGCTGGCGAAGAGAAAAATACATTTTTGGATATATTTCACAATAAAACAAACACAGATAATTTTAAATTAACAAAAATGGACCACGACTTACAGGATTTGACCAACCTTTAATTGTGGAGTTTTCGTATGCTTATTCGTAAAAGCAATTTTGGAAAGAACAAGTCTCAAAAACATGGAACACCCTAACAACTATCGTGAAATTATGAAGACAATTTTTTATCAGTATGCAGATGGAATACTTGAGACATGTTTTCACTGCGGAGGAAATGTAGGACAACCTAGTTCGATATGTTTGGAATGCGAAAGAGCTGCTTGCTGCGGATGTTTGCTGTATTACTACCCGCAAAAAGATGAATTATTTGTTTGTATGTTTTGCAGCGTTAAGTAACTTTTTAATGAAAAAGTTAACAATAATATCAATACGAAAATTATTTTTTTTGAATAATTTTTTAGATTATTTGCTTTAGTTGTGTTTGCTCCGTTTATTATTTAAAAGAAATATGAAATGTGTTACTGCAGGAAAAGCATATTCATATGGCGAATTCGCTACTCTTCATTTAGTTCATCAGTAGATACTACCTTAATTTTGTTTGCCGCTTTTTATTTATTCAATTTAGTCTTTAACTAAGAGAATTTTGAATTTTCTATACAAAATTTTTGTAGAATTCACTTATGAGCTACAGAAGCAATAGCAAAATTGCCATAAGGATAACTTATTTTATATTTTGCTTTCGAACAATAAATATTTCATGGAAAAATTATGAAATATTTATTTTTTAAGGTGGCAAGCACAATTAAGGCAAATTATCTAACAAATTATTCCAAATAATAAATTTCATATTGATTCGCAAAATGCCTTTGGTAAAATTTTGTTACATTTTTACTTTTTCTTTCAGTTTTTCTCATACATATGATTGTTTTCCGATGGATACACTTATGTAGAAAGATGAAAGAAAAAAGAAAAGTAGTTTGTCAATAATAACTTTGTTTTTGTAATATTTTTTTTGTGTTTTTGAATTTGTGATAAAATGCCGTTCTCATTTAATATATTTAGCTTAAGACATAATAATCTTAAATTTTCTTTACAAAAAATTAATGAAATCATGAGCAGTAGTGAAATTGTTATCTTTAAATAATTTCATTGCCGTATTACATTTCATAATTTACTTTCAAATGATGAATATTTTATGAGAATGTCATAAAATTATTTTTGAATTTGTGATAAAATGCCGTTCTCATTTAATATATTTAGCTTAAGACATAATAATCTTCAATTTTCTTTACAAAAAATTAATGAAATCATGATGAGCAGTAGTGAAATTGTTATCTGTATACTTATAATTTCACTGCCGTATTACATTTCATAATTTACTTTCAAATAATGAATATTTTATGAGAATGTCATAAAATAATTATTTTAGAAAGAATATAGCATAACTTACGTAAATAAATTTAAAACTAAATGCATGAGACAATGCGTTTTTATTTCTCTATAATTTTAATGAAAAAAAAAAATATTTTATTTTTTAAAATTTATTTTATTTATTTTTTAAAATTTATTTTTTTTAAGAATTTTCAGTCAATGGTTTAGGCCTATTGGGGACGTCAGCCATATAAAAACTGGCAACGCGCTAAGTGTAGTACCTCACAGGTAGTGTGGAAATCTACATAATACCAGCCATGTTCATAAATGACTATGTTAAAAAACTCAAATTTGTTTTAGTTTCTAAGATTATATGAGATATCCCACTAATATAGTTCGATAGAGTAGTCCTTGGACCTTCATTTGATGTGGTGTGATGTACCAGCCATTCTCCATTTTTCCATAATGGCCACAAATCTTCTCAAGAAATGTTAAAAAATGAATATGTTAAAAAACTCAAATTTGTTTTGGTTTCTAAGATTATTTGAGATATTCCACTAATATGGTTCGATAAAGTAGTCCTTGGACCTTCATTTGTATGGGGTGTGATATACCAGCCATTCTCCATTTTTCCATAGTGGCCACAAATCTTCTCAAGAAATGTTAAAAAATGACTATGTTAAAAAACTCTGTATTTATTATTCTTTGAAAATTATTTTGCACATTTAACTTTTAGAATCTCACTAAGTGCACTCTAGCAAAATTTCTCCATATCGAACAAAACATGAACCAGGCCCCAAATTTCCGGGATATGCATTTTAATTATTAAAGGTCAAAATTCTAACGACTGTTAAGTGATTAACAGTGGTCTGTTAACTGCAAAATCAGCTATGTTAAAAAATTTGGTTTAGGTCTCTACTAGTTAAATTCGAATTTATCTTCACACACATTCGGCCGCGACATATTTTTAACTCCTATGTCGATACTGTTTTGTCAATTTCAGCAATAAAAGAAGAAAACTCAACTAGCTTACGTAACTATAACAAATCTAACTCTTCAATTTATAATTCAAATGCTTATTCAACTACATGTTCTGAAGGAGAAAACTTTTTCTTTAATAAAAGCTATACCCTTGATTTACCATTGTTACAGTATGAGCATATATTTATACCCATTTTGCACCAACGACACTTTACAATAGTTTACAATAATACGAAAAGCAGATCATTTACATACTTTAACCCAGCTGGCGAAGAGAAAAATACATTTTTGGATATATTTCACAATAAAACAAACACAGATAATTTTAAATTAACAAAAATGGACCACGACTTACAGGATTTGACCAACCTTTAATTGTGGAGTTTTCGTATGCTTATTCGTAAAAGCAATTTTGGAAAGAACAAGTCTCAAAAACATGGAACACCCTAACAACTATCGTGAAATTATGAAGACAATTTTTTATCAGTATGCAGATGGAATACTTGAGACATGTTTTCACTGCGGAGGAAATGTAGGACAACCTAGTTCGATATGTTTGGAATGCGAAAGAGCTGCTTGCTGCGGATGTTTGCTGTATTACTACCCGCAAAAAGATGAATTATTTGTTTGTATGTTTTGCAGCGTTAAGTAACTTTTTAATGAAAAAGTTAACAATAATATCAATACGAAAATTATTTTTTTTGAATAATTTTTTAGATTATTTGCTTTAGTTGTGTTTGCTCCGTTTATTATTTAAAAGAAATATGAAATGTGTTACTGCAGGAAAAGCATATTCATATGGCGAATTCGCTACTCTTCATTTAGTTCATCAGTAGATACTACCTTAATTTTGTTTGCCGCTTTTTATTTATTCAATTTAGTCTTTAACTAAGAGAATTTTGAATTTTCTATACAAAATTTTTGTAGAATTCACTTATGAGCTACAGAAGCAATAGCAAAATTGCCATAAGGATAACTTATTTTATATTTTGCTTTCGAACAATAAATATTTCATGGAAAAATTATGAAATATTTATTTTTTAAGGTGGCAAGCACAATTAAGGCAAATTATCTAACAAATTATTCCAAATAATAAATTTCATATTGATTCGCAAAATGCCTTTGGTAAAATTTTGTTACATTTTTACTTTTTCTTTCAGTTTTTCTCATACATATGATTGTTTTCCGATGGATACACTTATGTAGAAAGATGAAAGAAAAAAGAAAAGTAGTTTGTCAATAATAACTTTGTTTTTGTAATATTTTTTTTGTGTTTTTGAATTTGTGATAAAATGCCGTTCTCATTTAATATATTTAGCTTAAGACATAATAATCTTAAATTTTCTTTACAAAAAATTAATGAAATCATGAGCAGTAGTGAAATTGTTATCTTTAAATAATTTCATTGCCGTATTACATTTCATAATTTACTTTCAAATGATGAATATTTTATGAGAATGTCATAAAATTATTTTTGAATTTGTGATAAAATGCCGTTCTCATTTAATATATTTAGCTTAAGACATAATAATCTTCAATTTTCTTTACAAAAAATTAATGAAATCATGATGAGCAGTAGTGAAATTGTTATCTGTATACTTATAATTTCACTGCCGTATTACATTTCATAATTTACTTTCAAATAATGAATATTTTATGAGAATGTCATAAAATAATTATTTTAGAAAGAATATAGCATAACTTACGTAAATAAATTTAAAACTAAATGCATGAGACAATGCGTTTTTATTTCTCTATAATTTTAATGAAAAAAAAAAATATTTTATTTTTTAAAATTTATTTTATTTATTTTTTAAAATTTATTTTTTTTAAGAATTTTCAGTCAATGGTTTAGGCCTATTGGGGACGTCAGCCATATAAAAACTGGCAACGCGCTAAGTGTAGTACCTCACAGGTAGTGTGGAAATCTACATAATACCAGCCATGTTCATAAATGACTATGTTAAAAAACTCAAATTTGTTTTAGTTTCTAAGATTATATGAGATATCCCACTAATATAGTTCGATAGAGTAGTCCTTGGACCTTCATTTGATGTGGTGTGATGTACCAGCCATTCTCCATTTTTCCATAATGGCCACAAATCTTCTCAAGAAATGTTAAAAAATGAATATGTTAAAAAACTCAAATTTGTTTTGGTTTCTAAGATTATTTGAGATATTCCACTAATATGGTTCGATAAAGTAGTCCTTGGACCTTCATTTGTATGGGGTGTGATATACCAGCCATTCTCCATTTTTCCATAGTGGCCACAAATCTTCTCAAGAAATGTTAAAAAATGACTATGTTAAAAAACTCTGTATTTATTATTCTTTGAAAATTATTTTGCACATTTAACTTTTAGAATCTCACTAAGTGCACTCTAGCAAAATTTCTCCATATCGAACAAAACATGAACCAGGCCCCAAATTTCCGGGATATGCATTTTAATTATTAAAGGTCAAAATTCTAACGACTGTTAAGTGATTAACAGTGGTCTGTTAACTGCAAAATCAGCTATGTTAAAAAATTGGTTTAGGTCTCTACTAGTTAAATTCGAATTTATCTTCACACACATTCGGCCGCGACATATTTTTAAATCCTATGTCGATACTGTTTTGTCAATTTCAGCAATAAAAGAAGAAAACTCAACTAGCTTACGTAACTATAACAAATCTAACTCTTCAAAACATATTTCGTCAGCTTCATTGGTGGCTATCAATGACAATAAGCTTTGCTCAGATTGTCGTTCAAATGAACACCACATTCAAAAATAGCCACATTTATTGTCCTTAGCTATTGATGAACGTCGTAAATTGGTCAAGGATAAGCATCTACGTTTTAATTTTCTACGGGTTGGGCACACTGTATATGGCTGTCAGTCAAAGAATAAATGCCCAGCATGAAAATTCTTCATCAAGTAGCATTAAATACCTTAGTCTCACACTCAGGTAATAAAGCTTTAAAGACACGCGACTACAAACGTATTTTACCAACTGCACTCGTTAAAATTCGTTACCACGCAGGGAACTTCGTTATCTATCGTGGTCTACTAGATACAGCATCAGAATATTCGTACGTAACTGAAGATTATATTAAACGTTTTGGATTACCACGTAATTCTTCGCGCATTCCTCTTTCAGGAGTTTACTCGGTAAAAGCTGACCCTAGGCGCGGTCACACATTTATTCCTATTGAAAGCAACTTTCAATTGATACTTCTGTGAACGTGGTGGTGCATTCTTACCAAGATCAACAATCAACAGTTTTGATTTGTCGTTGTTAGATAATCTCAGCCTTGCTGATCCACATTGCAATTGTTCATCTTCAATTGAAATACTGCTAGAGGCTGATGAGGTCTGGATATATTATCGCCTGGAAAATTTAAAAATGATCAAGGTAAAGTCATAGCCGTTTCTATAATTTTTGGCAGTAACTTCGGGTTTTTTATTATGTGAGAACCATACTCCTACAAACCTATTCACTCTTAAGGTACCCATACACGACATGTTTTTTAAATCTGACATGTCAAATTTGTCACTGTAAACCACATGCATGTCGTGTAGGGCTGTTTAAACATTGCTTCTGTAAAATACATGTGGAAAGTCATCTGACAAAATTTCATTTAGAACGTGTTCTATTTTTATCTGACAAACCATCTGACATCAGCTGTTTATATGAATCTATGCAGTATGAAAACAATTAACGGCGGTTGAGCATTGGCGGTAGCATTAGCCGACTGAAGATAATATTTTATATGACTAAAATTTAAAATTGCTTTTAACTATTTGGCAACAATTATGTAAATTTCGTAACATTATTCAATGCAAACTGATCTTCATATTTTTTTAGTAAAAAAAATAATTAAAATTGACAAGTCATCAGTAATTCCGCAACGCCAGCAAAAATATTTTAAGACGACTACAAGCCATTTTAAAACCGGACGGCTTGGATATTTGTACAGTAAAAAAGCGAATTAATTAAAGAAGGAAATTCTTTTATTTTTGGTTATAATTTAATTGCTGTTACAATTGAAAGAACACTACACAATTCAATTGTTTTAGTTTCTAAATCCATTTTTTAATAATCACTTTTCACAAAAAACAATTTTAATAAAATTTGCAGATCAGCTGTTGTAAACAAATAATAATTATGTCAGACGTAATTATACATGTACGTTTGTGACCAAATATTTAAAGTCTTCTGTAAAATACCAATTTTGACACACATGCAGAATTACATATGACTTACACAGATAAAGTCAGATGTAAAAAACATGTCGTGTATGGGTGCCTTTAGTGAACTTGATCAATCTATCAGCGCATTTTGGGAGATTGAGGATTGTCTCAATACTACAACAGAACTTGACAATGAATCGCAAATTGTAAAACAACATTTTACTAATACTTATTGCCGGCATACCGATGGAAAATACGTCGTTAAACTTCCGTTTAAAAAAGAAAACTTAAATATTTTTGATACATACAATGGGGCTCTTATACGTTTTAACGCTTACCGCATCATCAAGTTATTGGGGCCAAACTTCGAGTGGTATTTGATGGATATTTTCAAGATGCTTCTAATCATTCTATAATTGAGAAAATATGCGTTGGACCGTCTATACAGCGCAACTTATTTGCCGTTTGCCTAAGATTTCGCTTTCATAAATTTACAGACATCATCAGGATGTTTCTTCAGATATGGGTAGCAGAAACACTCCGAGACTTTTAAAGGATTCTTTAGAGAGAATCTATGGACCGCCTCGGCGCCAGTTCCTTCAGTTGGAGTATTAGAACAAATTGCTAAGGATTACAAGGAATCGCATGCTAACGCATGTAGAATATTACTAGACGATTTCTACGTAGACGATGTTTTAACTTCTAGAAGTCTCGTTCGAAGAAAAGAAAATCCCGCAGACTGTGCTTCTCGAGGTTTGACGGTAGATCAGCTGCTAAATCATGAACTTTGGTGGTCAGTTTCTTTATTTTTGAAAACTGAACAACAAATTCGAAATGTTGATGTTTCTCAAGTATACACCGATCCACGTGAAGTAGAAGCTGAAATTAGGCTTGCTACTATATCTAACTCAACTACACGTGAAAACATAACATATCATCCATTGGAAAAGAACTTAAAGACACATCTAGCTGGTGGAAATTGCTACGAATCACCGCTTATGTAAGATGTTTTATAAACCTATTTGTACGCAAGATAAAGTACCCAAATAGTTTTTTAATGTATGACGAAATCGCACAGGCCAAACTCATTTGCCTCAAAATGGCTTCTCCACCGAACGAACTAGCATGGGCTCCGAGTAGGAGGTCGTATACGACATTCTGAAACAATTCAACATACAATAATTCTTCCGAAAAATCATAAAGTTTCAACGTTTATTATTGAAGAACAACATGAAAGGAATCTGCATCCAGGTATCTTAACATTATGCGTAATTATTTGCCAGCAATACTGGATTGTGGGAGCTACAAATACCATTCGTCGGTTTACTCACAAATGTTTAAAGTGCTACAAATAAGTTCAACACTCAACTCTGCAACGAATGGCAGATCTCCCAGCAGTTCGCGTCCGACAAGCATTCCCCTTTCAAAATACCTTTTGCGATTATGCCCGTCCGTTTACTATGAAATTGCATTATGGTCGCAGTTCCAGTACCTCCAATGGTTACATATGTTTGTTTATCTATACGGTCACCTCAGCTATACATTTCGAACTATCAACAGACTTTAGTATAGAATGCTTTTTGGCTGCATTGCGTTGTTTTATGGCTCGTCGTGGCAAATATTCTACCATATACAGCGACATTGGCAAGAACTTCGCTGGTGCCTAACGTGTACTCAACGAAACGTTTCACCATCTACAAAGAACCTATCACAATGAAATCGTTTCAACAACCTTGGCCCAAGAGGGCATTAAATGGTTTTTTACTCTACCGTACTCACCACACTGGGGTGGTTATGGGCATCCGCTCAGTTAAAATACACTTATACCGTGTTATTGGCAACAGTATCCTGACATACGAACAAATGCACACGCTCCTAGCTCAAGTAGAAGCTGTCGTTAACCCAAGACCTTTGGGATATGCCCCAGATACGGAGACTAACTACTATCTCTATCTCGTTTACTTATTGGCAGGGCAAATACAATGGTACTAATATAACTCAAAATCGACTCACATATTGGCAGAGCGTACAATGCATGTACCAAGGCTTTTTGAAGCAGTGGACCTCCTGACCTCCTTACAACATCATCCCAAGTGGTTCAAGACTCAACCCAACATTCAGATCGAAGACCTTGTCCTTCTGAAGGAAGACGGAACTCCTCCCTCATCTTGGATAATTGGAAGTGTGATTGAGACACTCCCATGTGATGATGGGTTGATCAGAGTTGTAAAGCTTAAAACTAACAATGGTCTGATGACAAGAAACATTACGAAGACTGCAAAACTCTCTATACTGAAACAGTGTTTCAGGATCGGCCGGAATGTTGAAGCACAGTACAACGCTGTAGTTATTACACACATTTTTTCTTATTCATATTTATACTTCGTATATATATATATATATATATATATATATCGTCTTGGTCGGTGTTATTACGAAATAAAATATAAAACAACAAGAGTTGTTTTATTGGCAGTCATACATTTTTTTTTCTAATTTTGCAAAAAAAAAAAAAATGGCGGGTACAAACTTTATGTAAAGATGTTGTGAGAAAATCATCACATGTACATATCAAAAATTTTATTTTTAAAATTTGTGAACAGTCAGACTTAATAAAACTGCCTTCCAATACTTGTTGGAACAAATTTCATCTAAAATGAAATGCAACATGCGAAAGCCTAAAATAACGCCAACAATAAAACTAGCAACCTAGTTGCTGTTGCTTATTCTGTAATTGTTCCTTTCGAAAAGCCTGAGTAGGATCTTTTTCCTATTTCTTTTTTGTGGTAATTTTAATTTCGAATTAACTTAATTGTGGTCGTTTGAATTTTGTTGCTAATAACGATAATGTCTCCTTGCCGTTACTAACTTCGCTTTGAAATGGAGAATACCGATATATTTACGACAAATGTCCTGAGGCTGCTGTAGTCAAAGTGGTAAACACGTTGACTACAAACCTGGTTGGCCAGGGTTCAATCCCTGCGGCAATCAAAAAATAAAATTTTTTTTTTTCTGTTTCATTAGCATTAAAAAAACGTGCAGCCTCCTTCGTCGGTACTTCTTCATGGTATATTCGCCTGCGAAGTAGAATAACTAATAACCTATCTTTCTCCTTTCGCCACCTCATCTATTCCTTTCCTAAAAAATGTAGCACGGTTACGAAAATAACTAAATATGTAATAATACCTGAAGTGTTACTTCTCTTAAAAAAATGTCGATTACGACAACGGTGATGCCACATTGTCGTTTTTATTTCGTTTTCAAATTACAACGCTAACGGGAATAGGGGCGATTATTTTATTATTTGAAGTTCTCTTTGCATTTCGTTACGATGTGATGTAATTTTTCATTCAAAATCAATGGTTCGTAAAAAATATTTCTTTATTAGAGAGTATTAGTAGTTGCAGTAAAACTTAAATACATGAATTTATAAAGTCTGTTCTTTCAAATTTTTTGTTATAAATATTTCTTAATGACATATTTTTCATACTAATTTGACCTAATATACATTTTAAATCTATTTTAATATAAGCATTATGAAGTACAAATTAATTTAAAATATTTATTTTTCTATGTTTTCTTTTTCCCATAAAAGCACACATTTTGTATAAACATATAAAATGGGTAATAATTTTATATTATTTCTTATTTATAATGATTAAAAATAACTTTAAGAAATATTTATCGAACAGTAATAGTTATGCTTGAGATATAATTTTATTTGATACCTGTAACAGTTATCATCAACTTAAAAAAAACAAGTATTCTAAGCCGAATCTAAATATACCCTTCACCATATAACCACACGTTTAATAAAATCTGCATAAGAAATTATTTTCTTATCATAAAGTTTTTCTGTTAAAAAAAGCTTTTTTTTCAACTTTAAGTTTTTCTTAGGGTCATCGTCACAACTTATTAAATGAAAAGTTCGCTGTGTTCGCTGTGCCAGGTGAAGGCTTAGCAATTTTTCAAAAACACGGCAACCACCTCCAGGAATACAAAGGAAAGGTGAAAAAAATGTGTGGTGAGAGAGAATTAAAACTGGAACTTCTGAACTATTTACCCGATTTTCATGAAACAAACTGCGATTTATAGAGGAGGACATAAGATCTTCGCCTAATGCATTCGGTTACACCCTTTTTCAATGCAGGGTAGTACAACAGTGCGCCAAAGTAGGCAACCTCGAATTTGAAAAATGCTCGTACGAATTTTTTCCGCGCCAATGAGTTTGGCACACGAAGATTTCATTTTTTGCGTAGCAAATCAGTACCTGCGTTTTTGTTGCAGCGCTAGGTTTTAAATGCTTCCTTTCTGGATCTGTTTGCATTTTTGCAGTTATTCATTCCTAGCAAAATATTGTTTGGAAAAAAGTTTTTTATTTAAATTTCAAAAAACGATCTAAAAGCTCAGCCCAACTAGCCATTTCGTGGCCATTTTTGATACGTTATGAAATTCAAAAAGGACGCGAAAATGGTGCAGTTTTTAGAGTTACCGAGAGGCGCAAAAATACTTTATATTTATCAGTATTAACGTTGTTGCTCTTCAACACACGAAATGTGTGCTGGCTCATAACTAATTGCGCGAGTTGATTTTGCGTTGCGAATAGCTTAACATATTGACACATACTGTAGAGTTGTACGATTCAATTGGCGACGCCAAAACGCAACTTTCTAGGACAGGGGTTCTCATCAAATTCCTGCTCGCGGACCCCTAGTAAAGTAATTTTTTTTTCGCGGACCCCTCTTAAGCCCAAGTTCAAAATAAAACTTTTATTATTTTTGAAAACACTGTTTTTTCGGTTCTTCATGCGGACCCCTTGGATGTTTGCTACGGACCCCCAGGGGTCCACGGACCCTCATTTGAGAACCGTTGTTCTAGGATCTTCGATATGGAATCGAAGCCGGACTTTCAATTAAACCGAAACACAGGTGCACGACTTTATTTTAAATATAAAACGCAAGAACCTGATGTACACTAAAAAAAGTTAAAGGGAGTACCCGGCAAATAAAAATCAGCATCAGCATCTTTCAATACCTAAGTCCCACATAAGGCGAAAAGAACAGCTCGATAGAGACAACCATGTACATACGCAAAGAAGCCCACGTTTGTTACAGAAATCAATTATAAATCTTCTTGCCATAACAGAAAGCAAAGACTCAAACCTTTTGTCTATTTTAAAGTACTAACACCAATGAAAAATTTATATTTTTATGCGTTGTGGAAATGTCAAAATGGCAGATCATTCGTTTATTATGCTCGTGTCACGTTCAAAGTTATAGTGGAACAACTTAGATGTTTAAATTTTTACCCTGATAACAAGCTTACTGCACCTGTTAGCGTTAGAGCTTTTGTTTTTAGAAGATCACACGATATATTGTTAAAAAACAAAAAAAAATTAAAATTATTTACATGAAGTTATAAAATTCAAAAACAACACGACATTTCAGCCTCAAAGTTACGATATAATGGAATATAAGTCGTACAAAGTTTTTATATTAAATATTTAGTTTTACTATCGTTTCCAAATGCTTTGGCATCGATTTAATCAATTTATAATAGAAGGAAACTGGTATTTTGTTCTACTATTCTATTAGAGCTACCACCAACTCAATTCTATTTTTAATTCGGTGATCTTTTATTTGTTCTCTAAGTAACTACTACCTCGACTACAGTGGAGTATCAAGCATATGGGGACAATTGTAGAGTAACTAACTGCGCACAACATAAGCTTTATGTCTTGGGTCATTGTGTTGATAACAATTAAAACTGTTTTATATTCCGAGCTTTTGAGCTCTCTTTCTTATAAATGATTTTAAGGGGTTTAAGAAAATTAGAGGCAGGCGTGATGTTTTGCCCGCTGCCTCAAAGGACATGGACCGATCTTCCTGATTCTTAATAGCAAAATTTTTAAAACAATGTCTGATCGGTTTTCGTATTCAAACCTTTAGTGCTTTGACAATACGAACACGGACGGACACACAGACATCACTCAACCAACTTAGTTATGCATAAGAACTCACGGGAATCAGAAGTTAAATTTTTGTTATGTAAAATAATCAATAAAATAACCCCAATTTGAAATTTCAAAAAAATCACAAACATATGGCTACATAAAAATACCATTAATAAAAAAGGGAAACGAATTAAATATATTTACATTAATTAAATAGCACAGCTTATTAATGAATATCAATCGTCAGCATCATCATCAAGAATATTCACATACTTGTTATACTAAAATTTTCCACAGATGCATCAGTTTTAAGCACTTTAGCTTTTATGACATATCTTTTAATTATATACAAGATTCATAAGTAACATTATTTTTATCAAAATTATTTTTCGCACCATTAACAATATCTTACGGCTTTTCGTAAAACAATAATGGTTAACATTGAAGACAGTAATGTTTATATTAACTAACTGAGCTATTTTAATACATGAATGATATCCATTTTATTCAGTAGCCCAAAAATTAGAATGACAAAAATTAAAATTGCATTCGTCTCCGATCATGATTGGAACAAAGCAAGAACAAATGTACAAGATGAAATTCAGAGAGAACGTTGAAGAAATGCTTTAGTTTGTGTGTAAATTTCGTCTAACCTAATTAATATTGATATGAATACTACTCGTATTCTTATTTACAAATTTAGTTGGTTAAATAGATGATGTTTACAATTACACAACTAAAAAAAAGTAGATAGATGCAAAGAAAGAATGCTGATGAAGGACATAGCCGTCCAGAAAGTGCAGCATTTCATTTTGCTAGCGTCTAATTTTTCTTGTTTTCTTTAGAAAACGTCCACATACATTTGTAAAAACAATTTTTTCTTTCAAAAAAAGGTTTTTAGAAATTAAAATAAATGAACTAAAGCCAGAATTAATTTTCAATTCATTTATAATATCCACAGTTCAAATCTTAAATTAATTAAAAAAAAAGATAATTTGAAACATATAATTTTTAATTTTGTTACATATAATATATAAAAAAAATATTTTGAACATTTTGTTTCCTAATTTTTTGAAAGAAATTTTTTTCGCAATTTTTTTTGTTTTTTTTTTGGAAATTTTAAAACCGTACTACAGATAAACTGCACAGATCATTCTATATCGCGAACATTTTTGTATAAATGTTAATTGGTAATTTTGCGTTTATATAAATGAAAACTAGATTCTTAGGGAATGCATATCTATTTTGCTTAAAAAAACTCTATTTCAATTAAATTAAATAACAATTCAGAAGACTAAAATACTTAATTAATTAAAAAAAAAACTGCAACATATATGTATTAGTCCAGCATAACTTTTTGTTCTGAAAATTTGGATGAATATATTTTAAAAACAAACAAATATATCCGAAAATTTTAAATCTTTCAATATCTTTTATTTTTTTTTTTTAGAAATATCTATCTTCGCGGTTGTGTTTAGCTCTTTAAAAAAAATATTTTCGAAAGTAATAAAAACACTCTTCCTCCTGAGTTGTTTTTAAAGATTGTTGACTTAAATTCGTCTTCACTTACAGATGATTTAAATTGTAGAGATAGATACGAGGTTGGATTTATAATACAGTGCGTTCATAAATAATAGCACATTTGCTAATCTGTAAATTAATAATTCATAAAATTTTAACAGGGCATGCTATAATTTTCATCTCTTTGTGTAAACTTTATTAATATGTTCTCTTTTCAAAATTGAGCTCATTTTACACAAAACTCTCAGGAATTACAAATACCGCTATCAAAATTGCTTACATTTATATATTTAGCATATTTAAGCGTTCAAATTGTATATCACAAATGCAAAAAATTCTTTGTATAAAAAAACTTCCGTTTTAAAACAACATATTGCATTCAGTTTTATTAAAAATATTAGTTATAAGCAAAATGCCACGCGGAAAAGTACTTAGCGAATTTGAAGAAGGTCAAATTTTAACATTGACAGAAATTGGTGCGTCGAAAGCTGAAATTGCAATTCGAATCTGCAGAAGTCGAAAGGTTGTTTATAATTATTTGGCAAATGGTGAAAATTATGGCAAAAATAAAAGCAGTGGTAGAAAAAAAAAGTTGAATGAACGCGAGCGCAGTCTTACTCTAAGGACAGCAAGCAACAGTACCAAAAGCTGTAACCAACTTGCTGCATGCGTTTCCAACAAAGTGTGCAAAACGACCATTTAGAATGTTCTAAACTCTTCCAAACATATTCAAAGACAGAGAATGAAAAAAGCTCCTCGCCTTTTGAAACGTCATATCAATGCACGTTTGGAGTTTTGCAAAAATAATATGAATACAAATTGGTCAAATGTAAGTTATTTAACACCTTTGAGTTATAAAATGGTTAACTTATTTATTTCTTTTTAAAGATAATTTTTTCAGATGAAAAAAATTTAATTTAGATGGCCCTGACGGCAATAATAGTTACTGGCGTGACTTACGAAAAGAACCCCAATGTTTCTCACGAAGAAACTTTGGTGGTGGTTCTGTTATGATTTGGGGTGCATTTTCTGAAGAATGCTGTTTGGAGTTGCAAATCGTACCAACCAAAATGAATAGTGAAAATATTGTGAATTGCTTAAGTGCAGTTTATTGCCATTTTTACATAATAATATAAATAAGAAATATATTTTCCAGCAAGACAATGCAGCCTGCCATGCCAGCAAATTTACAAAAGAATGGTTAAGCTCAAATAATGTCGATGTTTTGGAATGGCCTTCTTGCTCTCCAGATATGAACCCTATAGAAAACATATGGGGAATTCTCGTCAGGAGAATTTATGCTGGCAATCGTCAATTCATGAGTGTTAATGAGCTCAAAAATTCAATTTTCAAGGAATGGGAGGCACTGGATCAGGCTCTTCTAACAAGTTCTATGAAAAATAGAATATTTAATTGCATTAAATGGAAAGGTGGTCTAATAAATTATTAAAAGGTTTTCTTTTATTGTTTTTGTTAAATAAATAAATGAAGTTGTTGTTTAGTCTTTGTTATACAAAGAATTTTTTGCATTTGTGCTATACAATTTGAACGCTTAAATATGCTAAATATATAAATGTAAGCAATTTTGATAGCGGTATTTGTAATTCCTGAGAGTTTTGTGTAAAATGAGCTCAATTTTGAAAAGAGAACATATTAATAAAGTTTACACAAAGAGATGAAAATTATAGCATGCCCTGTTAAAATTTTATGAATTATTAATTTACAGATTAGCAAATGTGCTATTATTTATGAATGTACCGTATGTACTTTATATCTTTTATTTTGATAATCGAATTTTTTGAATATGTAATTGTTTTACTAAGAAGAAATACATCTTTAAATCATTCGAAAGCATTAATATAATTTTTAAAGTTACTTTTCTGTGAACTTCTTTTAATTTTAGGAACCCGTATATTGCACTATGTACAACGTCTATCTCTTGAATTTGCGAATGTCTTGGCTCAAGAAATTTTTGAGTTATTATTTTTAAACTATTTTGTTAATACAAAAATTTTAGAAGAGCAGATGGCAATATTTTATTTTTATTTTGCGTACATATTTTTAAGAAAAATTTTTTCTAAAATTTTAATAACTTACTTGCACAGCAATTTACTAATTGTAACAAATTTCTCGTATGTATCATAAGGTAAAAAATATTTCCCAAAATGTGGCATATACAATAAAATGGATGTGAAAAAAGCATTAACTTAAATATTTTTTTCAATGACTTTAGATTTTTTACATAAATTGATAAAAAAAACTTCACATATAATATCTGAAAAAAGTATTGGACTACTTTTTTTACGTAAATTTGGACTCAATTTCACAAAAAAATAAAATTTAGATATACGTGAAGATAACTTTGGCACAACTAAATATGTGTGTGAATATTGGAAAAAGAGTACCTGTTTTTAATAAGTAAAATCTAGAAAATGCTACACAGCACGGAAGCTGCTTTGATTTATAAAGGAATAAAGTGGTTGAAAGTACTAATATTTCTCTGCACAAAGTGAAATCAAATTAAGGTTTATATGTGTATAATTATAAAATAACGTTCTTACACAGAACTGTTTCTTTATAACCAGTGATGTTTTTAATTAGTTACCGAAATATTGCTTAGCTCTAATTCCCATGCTACTTTACCAATTAGCGCACTACAAATACCTTCGGATATCTCATGTTGTGTTGAAATATTAGTTTGGTTTGTTTTTCGACATCCCCAGGCAGTTGTAAAATGGTTTTAGAATTAGCAGGTATTAAATATTTGTTCTAAGTTATAGAAGGTTTTATTTGTAGGCGAATAGTGTTTTTCTAGAAGTCCGTCAAAGTATTTGTTGGATATAGTCGTTATGGTCATTTGTTCAGTTTACTTAATTTTCTAATGGTGTGAACTCGGGGTTAATAAATGAGGAAGCCTCTGAATATATTACGAACCTCAATGGGCAACCAAATGGGAAAGATATATTAATATAAATGGCAGTTTAGTTTATATCTATGTATTCCGGGAAAATTTTTAAGTTGATAATTGATAATTTCCAGTATCATCTACCTATTTTGGCCATATTTCGTGCATCTTGATTTAAGTAATTCTCAACAGGTTGTGTGATGTTGTGAAAATTTGAGTTAGAGGTTTCTTTAGGTTTAAGATTTGTTTGATCATACCGGTTCTGTTGGAAAATAATATGTTAAGAATATTCTAATTTTTATAACTTCCCAGAGACTAATCAAAGGTATGATAATTTGAGTTTAAGTTTAAGTGTGGTTGAAAAATCTTGGCGGTTTCTGTTGTATGAATAAGGTATATTTCGTCTATAGTTTATCCACGTCGAACTATAGTCAGTCATCTCTGTTTTTAAAGTCATTATAGCATTTCTAATAAAATTATTATTGTTTGCAAAATTATTTTTATTATAAACGCGATGTGCGTTATATTGGAGATTGTGGAATTGGCTTTGTCCTAAATAAAATTGTTCATAATATGGTTTTTGTATTCTACTTTGTTGAATTTGGTAAATATGGTGCTGTTTCCCGCGGTTGAGGTTTTGAAATTTGGACTTGCTTAGTCTGAATAATATTCTGCTTTCTTATGCAGTAAGCAAGTGCTACTGTTAAGGTCTAAGGACGTAGAGCGCATTTAAAGAATCTTTAAAACCATCAATAGCTATTAACCTTTTGTTCCTTTTCTTTAAGCAACATATTATTCAGCAGCTTGGATCTTTATTAGTTCTGCGACTTCGATTTCTTTGTCTGGTATTATTAAGGTCTTTCATTTATGTTTTTTTTTCTTTTATTTGTAAAACCAAAAATCAAGTTACATATTTTTAATTTCGTTCCAGTCAAATTGTGCAAAGTATGTGTTCAAGAGCTCGTTTACTTGAGTAATATTTGCCGGTAGGATGTCTGCTCTATACCTTTAAAAATAGTAAAATGTCTGCTGTATTAGCTATGAAAAGGTTTCCGGCAAAAGTAGAAAAGTTTTTAATATCATCAGAGGTTCTCAGAGAATTATAAATTTCCTGCGTGTTAAGTATGGTTAGTTGGGAAGAATCTTGATCTTGCGTTAGATCTTGGTTTTGCATTTTTAGGTATACTTTTGTTGTTGATGTAAAGCTAACCTTAATTTGAAGAAAATATATAACCACGAGGTGTTCAACTCATAAGATTTCAGTGATATATAAAAATTAAATGTTATATACATAACAGAGTCGTTAATAAGAAGTATAAGGAAAGAGTTTCCAAATATACTAGAATTTTAATTTCTATTTCCACATTTGTTATAGTTGCAAAGCTTTTTGTCTTTTTGTAAATTAGATATGGCTACAAGTTTTGCCTTCCATGCAAACATTAGTAATTAAATAATGATATTCTTTTACTGTTATTAGATTTTTATTTTTTAGTGTGACTTGTAAAAATTCTAGTCACTACTAATGTTAATAAAATATTGTTTTGCTTATAGTTTTATTTTACGAGTTCGCGTGGTGGTCCAAATTCGACTAAGTCTATTGAACACTTTTTATTCTTTATTTTATATACACACTATGTTTTGAATATATGTATTTTTTGCATGTACAGTTGTAGTAATTACAGGAGTCATTTTTCTTAAATACTGGACCAATGTTAATGAGATAAAGACAGTGCACTAAAGCAAGACAGTATCTACAAATATGTGAAAGAATAAACAAAATCGGTTGTCAAACAAGAAGAAGAAACCCGAAGTATTGCGTTTGCCTATTTATATATGATTTCTAGTTTTTAATAGTCGTTTAAAATTTTTATTTCGTATTGTTGAAGTCACTTGTAAAAAGTAATTGTAATTTAAGTCACTTTGTAGTGATTAAAAGAAATCCGAATCAATACCTCAACTGCCCTTCGACTGCGCCAAATATGTCTTTAGACTTATTTAATTTAAGGAAACTCTACGTTAAGCGTTGAAACTTTTTATTTACTTTAACAATCTTTTATATATTAAAAATTTCTACTTTAGATTTAAGGGTTATTAGTACAAAATAAGGCAACTTAAGCTAGACGGTAATTACGACAAAATATTTTATGTTGGCTTGTGTGGAAGTTCAGTTCATTAAACTTGCAAAATATTAATTTAATAAAAGTAAAAAACATAATTATTAAAAAATCAGTTTTGTAACGCTAAAGCCTTGGCTTTTGTATTGTTATTAATTCACGTGAAATTGCTAAGACGTTGGGAATTTGTTACTATTAAATCTTTTAGATTTAAATTAAACTAAATCACTTTAAGGCTTTTTATTTTAATCTTTATTTGGTAACTTTTAATTTCTAAAATTTAATAATTAAAACAGTGAACGTGTGTCGCTGTCAGTATGAGAATTCATTCTGCGCCGTTATTTATGGTTTAACAAGTACTCTCAAAAATAATAATTCAATATAGGTACTGAGAGTAAGTGTAGATAAATTCCATTTGCACAATGGGACAAATAAGTATTTAACATTCCTTAACGCCCGGATGGGGAGTAGATTTGTGGAACTTTCCTCTGGCGTTTCGACCGACGTGGTGTTGGTTGAGCTGGCAGAGGTATTGTTTTTGTAGCAGGCTGGTGACTTAACTGTGATAACTGTGGTGAACTTGATGAAGAGGAAGGAGATGTGTTTGGCGGTGGCGTTTGCGCTGGCAATGAGGCCGACAAATTTTGAGCATCGCGTCCAACTTCCTCATCAGATGTTACACTTACATCTTCGTTTGATTCGGCAGTTGAATTGCTACAAATTGGAAAGTTCAGCTCATTACTGAGGGTAGACGCCCTGCTACGAATTTGATCTAAATGACGCTTTACTACACGATTATCTTGCAGCAATACTTTGTAAGACACTGGTCCGGTTTGCGACTGTATTTTAGCTGGTACCCACTTTGGACCTGGTGCGTAATTGCGAATCCATACAAGATCTCCTACATTAAATGATTCTTTACAAGGTGGGCTTTCAGACCTGTTTGACAATTCATGAGGATGAACCTTGTCATAATAACTTTTAAGCTGTCTATTAAAGAGAAGTTCAGCTGGTGAACGCCCCGTTCCAGCATGTGGACTTATGTGTTGATTAAATACAAAGCGGATAATATCCAGTTCTGTATTTGAATTAGATGGCATTTTCTTTAGGTAAGCTTTAGTTGTCTGAACCATGCGTTCAACCTGCCCATTTGACGAGGGATGAAAAGGTGCACATCTGACATGATGTATTAAATTGTTTCCAATAAAACTTTGGAATTCAGCTGATGTGAAGGCGGTTCCGTTATCCGAAACGATAACGTCGGGCAGACCATGAGTTGCAAAAAGCGATCGCAGCGACCTAATTGCACATTGCGATGATGTGGATTTGACAATGTGCACTTCCAACCATTTGGAATATGAATCAACCGCTAGGAAAAACAATTTACCTTGAAATGGCCCGGCAAAATCTATATGAAGCCGCGACCATGGAGTCTGTGTATTTTCCCAAGTATGAACTGGTGCTTGAGCCTTTTCATGACGGGTTTCTTGGCACGGAGTGCAATGTTTTACAGTGCTTTCGATTTGTGAATCCATATTTGCCCACCATACATAGCCTCTAGCCAGACCTTTCATTTTAACGATGCCAGGATGTCCAGAGTGTAAAGCGTGAAGAATGCCTTGACGGCTTGGTGGAGGGATGATAGTCCTATTACCCCACAATAGACACCCCTTTTGTGAAGTAATCTCGTTACGGCGCATGAAATAGGGATATGCTTGATCATCACGAGGAACAATATTTGGCCACCCCCTTAACGCCCAGCTAAAGACTTTAGCGAGGAGTGGATCTTTTGCTGTTTGTTGTGCCACATCTTTGGCGTTAACAATTTGGGTACTGGCTAGGTCAATCATTAGAACTTCTTGTTTAGTGTCTGCTTGCTGTTCTGTTTCATCTGGTAAACGGTTTAAACAGTCGGCATTGCCCATTTTCCTGCCTTCTCTATAGATGAGTTCAAAATTGTAAGCATTCAAAAAGATACATCGGCGAAGCATAACAGTCGATAATATGGAAGGAGTTGGTTTTTCCGTACAAAAAATACCCAAAAGCGGACGGTGATCAGTCACCAAGGTAAATTTTCTACCATGTAAATAGATATGAAACTTTTTCACGCCTGCCACTAAAGCTGTTGCTTCTCGGTCGATTTGTGAATAATTTCGCTCGGTCTTCGATTAGGTTCTCGAATAAAATGCAATTGGCCGCTCAGAGCCATCAGGCAACTTGTGGCCCAACACAGCGCCAATGCCATACGGTGAGGCATCACAAACGAGTACAAGTGGCAGATTTTCATCATAATGTATAAGCACACTGTCTGAAGTAATCATTTTTTTTTAAATTACGAAAAGCTGCCTCATGTTCTTTTCCCCAAATCCACTGGCGATTTTTATCTAAAAGACGATGAAGAGGTTCAGCAACTGTTGCCTTATTTGGTAAAAAAGAGTGATAAAAATTTAAAAGCCCTAGAAATGCTTGAAGTCGTTTTTTGTCTTTAGGTGCGGGCGCATTTTGAATTGATTTTATTTTCTCAAGTGATGGTCTTATACCAAGGCTGTCAATTTTAAATCCTAAAAAATTTACCATATTTTCACCAAACTGACATTTATCTCTCCTTAAACGAAGGCCTGATTCATCAAAACGCTTCAAGACTTTGTTTATACGCTCAGCAAATTCCGATTCAGATTTGCCCATAACTACTATATCATCAAAATACGGCAAAACGCCTGGAATATCTCTTAAGAGCGTTTCAATAAAACTTTGGAAAATGCCGGGGGCTGAAGAGATTCCAAATTGAAGTCGATTTACTTTAAACGCTCCTTTATGTGTGATTATGGTTTGCATCAAAGCAGATTCTTGATCAACTACAAGCTGTTGGTATGCTTGGGCAAGGTCTAACTTTGCAAAAAGTTTTCCACCTTCTATCGATGAAAGTAGAGAATTAATAGGAGGAATTTGGAAATTGTGCGGTAGAAGCGCTTTATTGAGTGTTGACTTGTAGTCACCACAAATTCTAATGGTACCATCACTTTTAGGAACTGGCACGATGGGTGTTGCCCAGTCCGAATACTCAACCGGCTCAAGAATGCCCTGATTGCATAACCTATCAAGCTCAGATTCTACTTGCCCTCGTATTGCCAATGGAATTCGGCGAGCGGGAGTCTAATTGGTTGAAAATTTTCTTTTAACCGTAAAGAAACTGGCTTACCAGTAAATTTCCCAAGCTCTGTAGAAAAAAGATGATCAAATTTCGCTAAAACGGTTTTGATAGAATTTTCTTCTTCAATTCTATGGATACCCTGAATACTTATTCCTAGTGGATCAAACTAGTTGCAACCCACTACATTTGTTTGAGTACCATATACAACTATAAGAGGTAAAGCTTTAACTAATTTTTTGTTATACCAAATATCAACATCTACAACACCTCTAACAGGTACGCTATTATGTTGAAAATCTGTCAAATTTAAATTACACTTATACAGCACCGGCTGTGCAGTTGGCCACAATCGACTGAAGGTTTGTGATGACAAAATTGTATAACCAGAGCCGGAATCAACTTCAAACTCACACGGCCTATCGTTAATGTTGACTACTATAGAACTTTTGCGGCTCTCCGCTCCCAATACATGATTTATTGAATGCGAATTTTTTTGTCGCTTGTGAATTGTCATTTGTGGTCGAGAAACGGCAGCACCTTGTTTCGTAGTTCGGCAGACACGCTGTAGATGCCCCTTAGTACCACACGCAGAGCAGATTGTTTTTTGTGTGTACATTGTGAGCGGGGATGGTTACCTCCACAACCATTGCACGGGTTGATATCATTCGATTTGCGTTGGTGTTTTATGTTTTTGTTGTGCTGGTTATTTTTGCTGATGTGCTGAATTTGCTCCGGCTGACGTATGACCATCACATTCCTCAACGATGCCTCAGCCGAGGTAGCCCGATCTATGACCTTTTGTAACTCAAGGTCAGACTCGGCGAGGAGATTACGTTGCAAAGCCTCATCGCGCAACCCACAAACTAAACGATCACGAAGCATGCGGTTCAAAGCGCTACCAAAATTGCAATCAACAGCAAGTTTCCTTAATGCAGCAACATATTCAGAGAAATTCTCGTTTGGTAGTTGGTCGCGTTTGTGAAATTTGTAGAATGATGCAATTTCCGATGGACGCGGAGAAAAATGGTTCGTTAGCAGGGTCTCAATTTCACTGATCTCAAGTTCACTCACCTTCCTGGGAGACGCCAATGATGATAAGAGATCATAGAGTGGTGCACCCGCCAACGTTAGAAAAACTGCTTTTTGTCGGGCAGCCTGTACATTATTGGCTAGAAGGAAGAGTTTAAACCTTGCATAGTACGTGGACCAATTCTCAGGATGGTCGATGTCGAATGGCTCAAGCGTTCCTAAAGAAGCCATTATATGTTTTGGTTGATTAGATAAACGAGCAGAAGATGTTTGTACGGAATTTGATTCAGGAGATTTTGCTTCAGTCTTAAGCGGCATCGACTCTGATGTTATAATGATTTAATTATGTATTGATAATTAATTCAGGAGATTACCAAGCGATTTAATATTCGATTTATTAAAGTGATTTTAGAATGTCGGAAAAAATCCCATCCTCGTCGCCAATATTAAATCCTTTAGATTTAAATTAAACTAAATCACTTGAAGGCTTTTTATTTTAATCTTTATTTGGTAACTTTTAATTTCTTAAATTTAATAGTTAAAACAGTGAACGTGTGTCGCTGTCAGTATGAGAATTCATTCTGCGCCGTTATTTATGGTTTAACAAGTACTCTCAAAAATAATAATTCAATATAGGTACTGAGAGTAAGTGTAGATAAATTCCATTTGCACAATGGGACAAATAAGTATTTAACAGTTACCGAAGAGTTTTTCAAGTAAGAAAAAGTTTTAAGTGTAAAGGTATGGTCTTGCCCAATATTTTAACAGGTATGATATGCAATTGTATATAATATTATAAAAGTGCTGTATTTTAAAGGTGATGTAGCTTAGATGGTTAGCACGGTGACTACTAAGCTGTTATTGATACGATGGCCTGGGTTTGTAACCAATTAATTAACAAACTTAATTTTTCTAATATATATTTAGATTTGCAATACTAATAAATCAATACAGCGCCCTTCTTTATTCTCTACAGCAAATCGTCGGGCTGTACCTAGTTCCCAAAACCTTTAATTCGCCCTCTTACACCAGAAGCCACTAATTACAGTGTTACGAAAAATTAAGCTTTCTTAACTGCCACTCTTCTGCACCATCTAAATTCTCTTGCTAGAGTGATTATATATATAACAAACAAGCTAACATAAGTTTAAGATAAATACCATAACATTACATCAGAGGCTGACTAATTGACAGAGTTTCTACTTGAATTTAAAGACAACTAACTACATTGCGAAAGTTAATATTCCAAATGTTATAAAGCAAAACGAAGACGTCGTGAACTTACCTGTTTCCTTGAGTTTTTCTTGGTTAATTCAGATAAAAACAAACATTCCTGTTTAACCATTCGATTTTTAACAGCAAAGAAAAGCTGTGCTGCTCTTTTATTTAAAACACGTTCTTCAAATTGTTCACTTGTCTCATTTTCCATTTGTTCGTCAACGTTATTCTGCAAATATAAAATTAAAAACTTATTAAAAATTGCCCAAGCCTTTAAGTTCCAATAAATTGCAAAATCAGTTCCTGCGCATGAATCCGATGGCTTTGTTTTTAGTTCAATTCCTAACAGTTTCTGTGACACAGCTTTTTAATTTAATGCATTAGTTTCGTTGCTTTTATGCTTAACTTTAATAGTGTCATGACAGGTTTTTATCAAACATGCTATAATGTATGAATTTTATGTGTGTGAAGATAAATATGCAAGTTAAATACGTTTTTAAAAAAATGTAGCATGCAATAAAAATTTTCTCCCCTACATACAGTACAAATTGTATGGTAAATTCAGTGTTTTTTTAACAAAAACGATTATAGCGACAAAACCCTTCGATCTCGGCGAATCAAATCTTTTGGGAAATCAAGGGCACATATAGAGCTATTTAACTGTAATCACAGTTTATTCAAATTGTATTTGAGAATTTTTTTATAAGACGCGGAAAATTGACTAAGTGCAATTTTGTCATATTAAATGAGTTCTAAGAGGGATTTTGTTACTGTGGCCAAACCCTTCGATCTCGGCGAATCAAATCTTTTGCGCAATCAAGGGCACATATAGGGCTATTAAACTGTAATCACAGTTTATTCAAATTGTATTTGAGAATTTTTTTTATAAGACGCGGAAAATTGACTTAGTGTAATTTTCACATATACAATGAGTTCTGTGAGGGATTTTGTTACTGTGGCCAAACCCTTCGATCTCGGCGAATCAAATCTTTTGGGAAATCAAGGGCACATATAGAGCTAATAAACTGTAATCACGGTTTATTCAAATTGTATTTGAGAATTTTTTTATAAGACGCGGAAAATTGACTTAGTGCAATTTTCTCATATACAATGAGTTCTGTGAGGGATTTTGTTACTGTGGCCAAACCCTTCGATCTCGGCGAATCAAATCTTTTGGGAAATCAAGGGCACATATAGAGCTATTAAACTGTAATCACAGTTTATTCAAATTGTATTTGAGAATTTTTTTATAAGACGCGGAAAAGTGACTTAGTGCAATTTTCTCATATACAATGAGTTCTGTGAGGGATTTTATTACTGTGGCCAAACCCTTCGATCTAGGCGAATCAAATCTTTTGGGAAATCAAGGGCACATATAGAGCTATTAAACTGTAATCACAGTTTATTCAAATTGTATTTGAGAATTTTTTTATAAGACGCGGAAAATTGACTTAGTGCAATTTTCTCATATACAATGAGTTCTGTGAGGGATTTTGTTACTGTGGCCAAACCCTTCCATCTCGGCGAATCAAATCTTTTGGGAAATCAAGAGCACATATAGAGCTATTAAACTGTAATCACAGTTTATTCAAATTGTATTTGAGAATTTTTTTATAAGACGCGGAAAATTGACTTAGTGCAATTTTGTTATATTAAATGAGTTCTGTGAGGGATTTTGTTACTGTGGCCAAACCCTTCGATCTCGGCGAATCAAATCTTTTGGGAAATCAAGGGAACATATAGGGCTATTAAACTGTTATCACAGTTTATTCAAATTGTATTTGAGAATTTTTTTATAAGACGCGGAAAATTGACTTAGTGCAATTTTCTCATATACAATGAGTTCTGTAAGGGATTTTGTTACTGTGGCCAAACCCTTCGATCTCTGCGAATCAAATCTTTTGGGAAATCAAGGCCACATATAAAGCTACTACACTGTAATCACAGTTTATTGAAATTGTATTTGAGAATTTTTTTATAAGACGCGGAAAATTGACTTGTGCAATTTTCTCATATACAATGAGTTCTGTGAGGGATTTTGCTACTGTGGCCAAACCCTTCGATCTCGGCGAATCAAATCTTTTGGGAAATCAAGGGCACATATAGAGGTATTAAACTTGAACAAACTATGATTTCAGTTTAATAGCTCTATATGTGCCCTTGATTTCCCAAATGATTTGATTCGCCGAGATCGAAGGGTTTGGCCACAGTAACAAAATCCCTCACAGAACTCATTGTGTATGAGAAAATTGCACAAGTCAATTTTCCGCGTCTTATAAAAATATTCTCAAATACAATTTGAATAAACTGTGATTACAGTTTATAGCTCTATATGTGCCCTTGATTTCCCAAAAGATTTGATTCGCCGAGATCGAAGGCTTTGGCCACAGTAACAAAGAAAATTGCACTAAGTCAATTTTCCGCGTCTTATAAAAAAATTCTCAAATACAATTTGAATAAACTGTGATTACAGTTTATTAGCTCTATATGTGCCCTTGATTTCCCAAAAGATTTGATTCGCCGAGATCGAAGGGTTTGGCCACAGTAACAAAATCCCTCACAGAACTCATTGTATATGTGAAAATTACACTAAGTCAATTTTCCGCGTCTTATAAAAAAATTCTCAAATACAATTTGAATAATTTGTGATTACAGTTTATTAGCTCTATATGTGTCCTTGATTTCCCAAAAGATTTGATTCGCCGAGATCGAAGGCTTTGGCCACAGTAACAAAGAAAATTGCACTAAGTCAATTTTCCGCGTCTTATAAAAAAATTCTCAAATACAATTTGAATAAACTGTGATTACAGTTTATTAGCTCTATATGTGCCCTTGATTTCCCAAAGGATTTGATTCGCCGAGATCGAAGGGTTTGGCCACAGTAACAAAATCCCTCACAGAACTCATTGTATATGAGAAAATTGCACTTAGTCACTTTTCTGCGTCTTATAAAAAAATTCTCAAATACAATTTGAATAAACTGTGATTACAGTTTAATAGCTCTATATGTGCCCTTGATTTCCCAGAAGATTTGATTTGCCGAGATCGAAGGGTTTGGCCACAGTAACAAAATCCCTCACAGAACTCATTGTATATGAGAAAATTGCACTAAGTCAATTTTCCGCGTCTTATAAAAAAATTCTCAAATACAACTTGAATAAACTGTGATTACAGTTTATTAGCTCTATATGTGCCCTTGATTTCCCAAAAGATTTGATTCGCCGAGATCGAAGGGTTTGGCCACAGTAACAAAATCCCTCACAGAACTCATTGTATATGAGAAAATTGCACTAAGTCACTTTTCTGCGTCTTATAAAAAAAATCTCAAATACAATTTGAATAAACTGTGATTGCAGTTAAATAGCTCTATATGTGCCCTTGATTTCCCAAAAGACATGATTCGCCGAGATCGAAGGGTTTGGCCACAGTATCATAATCCCTCACAGAACTCATTGTATATGAGAAAATTGCACTAAGTCAATTTTCCGCGTCTTATAAAAAAATTCTCAAATACAATTTGAATAAGCTGTGATTACAGTTTAATAGCTCTATATGTGCCCTTGATTTCCCAAAAGATTTGATTCGCCGAGATCGAAGGGTTTGGCCACAGTAACAAAATCCATCACAGAACTCATTTAATATGACAAAATTGCACTAAGTCAATTTTCCGCGTCTTATAAAAAAATTCTTAAATACAATTTGAATAAACTGTGATTACAGTTTAATAGCTCTATAAGTGCCCTTGATTTCCCGAAAGATTTGATTCGCCGAGATCGAAGGGTTTGGCCACAGTAACAAAATCCCTCACAGAACTCATTGTATATGTGAAAATTACACTAAGTCAATTTTCCGCGTCTTATAAAAAAATTCTCAAATACAATTTGAATAAACTGTGATTACAGTTTAATAGCCCTATATGTGCCCTTGATTTCCCAAAAGATTTGATTCGCCGAGATCGAAGGGTTTGGCCACAGTAACAAAATCCCTCACAGAACTCATTGTATATGAGAAAATTGCACTAAGTCAATTTTCCGCGTCTTATAAAAAAATTCTCAAATACAATTTGAATAAACTGTGATTACAGTTTAATAGCTCTATATGTGCCCTTGATTTCCCAAAAGATTTGACTCGCCGAGATCGAAGGGTTTGGCCACAGTAACAAAATCCCTCACAGAACTCATTGTATATGAGAAAATTGCACTAAGTCAATTTTCCGCGTCTTATAAAAAAAATTCTCAAATACAATTTGAATAAACTGTGATTACCGTTTAATAGCCCTATATGTGCCCTTGATTTCCCAAAAGACTTGATTCGCCGAGATCGAAGGGTTTGGCCAGAGTAACAAAATCCCTCACAGAACTCATTGTATATGAGAAAATTGCACTAAGTCAATTTTCCGCGTCTTATAAAAAAATTCTCAAATACAATTTGAATAAACTGTGATTACAGTTTAATAGCTCTATATGTGCCCTTGATTTCCCAAAAGATTTGACTCGCCGAGATCGAAGGGTTTGGCCACAGTAACAAAATCCCTCACAGAACTCATTGTATATGAGAAAATTGCACTAAGTCAATTTTCCGCGTCTTATAAAAAAATTCTTGAATACAATTTGAATAAACTGTGATTACAGTTTATTAGCTCTATATGTGCCCTTGATTTCCCAAAAGATTTGATTCGCCGAGATCGAAGGGTTTGGCCACAGTAACAAAATCCCTCACAGAACTCATTGTATATGAGAAAATTGCACTAAGTCAATTTTCCGCGTCTTATAAAAAAATTCTCAAATACAATTTGAATAAACTGTGATTACAGTTTATTAGCTCTATATGTGCCCTTGATTTCCCAAAAGATTTGATTCGCCGAGATCGAAGGGTTTGGCCACAGTAACAAAATCCATCACAGAACTCATTTAATATGACAAAATTGCACTAAGTCAATTTTCCGCGTCTTATAAAAAAATTCTTAAATACAATTTGAATAAACTGTGATTACAGAGTAATAGCTCTATAAGTGCCCTTGATTTCCCGAAAGATTTGATTCGCCGAGATCGAAGGGTTTGGCCACAGTAACAAAATCCCTCACAGAACTCATTGTATATGTGAAAATTACACTAAGTCAATTTTCCGCGTCTTATAAAAAAATTATCAAATACAATTTGAATAAACTGTGATTACAGTTTAATAGCCCTATATGTGCCCTTGATTTCCCAAAAGATTTGATTCGCCGAGATCAAAGGGTTTTGTCGCTATAATCGTTTTTGTTAAAAAACACTAAATTTACCATACAATTTGTACTGTATGTAGGGAGGAAAAATTTTATCGCATGCTACATTTTTTAAAAAACGTATTTAACTAGACGTATTTATCTTCACACACATATGAATTTTTGTGAAAGCAGGCTGCTAGGGTTTTATAATGCTGCGCTTAGCCACAGCACGTTTTGATTCTTCTAAGCATTGTTCGGTGCTCAGTTAGAATAATGAGAATACTCTTTTGTTGGTTACAAGAAAGATTATAATTTTATTCAATAATTCTTACCGGTATTTATACTAAAATTTAATTCATAATTTTGCTTACAATACAATACAGTTATTATTTGTTATTATTAAATGTGTGATCGCAAAACTTCAAATCAGCAAATTCAATTTTGTGCAGTTTGAATCCTTCCAAATTCTTGACGATACAATATGTATGTATGTCAGTGCAATTGATTGTTTACGTTCTTGAGTATGGGAAAAAGAAAATATGTTAGGTTCGCACTTTTTATTTTGGAGGAATCAATTGTTATTTTAAATAGTTGGAATAATGTGACCAACTGTGGATGAGTGTGACCAACACACTACAATGCTAAGATGCAAAAAAATATTTTTTTTCTTCTTTTCTAAATGACAAACTTTAGATTTAAAGAATATTTCTAATCGATAAAATTTTAGCTGCATATTAGCAAATTTGTCTAACTCCGTTTTGCTAATTGTTCATTCTTTATTGTTACTAGAAGCAAAACAACATCAAATAAAGCTTCATTAAGAAAAAAAAGCATTCGACAGCAATCATGGATATGAAAAATAATTTATAACCACAAGGAAACTTTGGAAAAAGCTATAAGAAAGGAAAAAAAGACGTTGTCAATGAACATAAGAAAAGGTAGAAGTATATTAAGTTTTATATAAGAAATATGTAAAATCAATAGAATGCAGACAGGAACAACAACTTGGCCCAGTCTTAAGTATTAAAATATTTCCAGGCTTCTTGATCGTTCTGCTATTGATAGAAACATAAAACTAGCTGCTAAACACTGTTGCGAAAAAAGTAGCATTGCTTGTTTTTTAACCACAATCTGTGATGTTTTATTATATGGAACAAATCTAGTTCAGTGCATAGCTTCAAAATAAAAGACACTGGGATTCAATTTTGAGGAAAAAAAAATGTAAAGTGAAAAATATGAGGCCAAACTTGGTAAACAGAATCAATACTTTAGAGAACCAGGAAATTATGCCTAGAGCCGTAAAGTCAATTTTAGATCACCATTAGTAGACGATTATGTTCACAGTGTTGAGCAAAAGCCATCCAGATAGCGAAGCTAGTTTGTGAAATACATAAAGCATCAGGGTCCGAAAAGCACAATTTTACATTAAATTCACCGGAGGTCGTTCTTACTTTAGAAGGTGAATTAAATAACCTAGTAAGTTCCTTAGGATGGTCAGATAAGTTGGAGTCGTCGACAGAAAAGATGCTTTGCATGTTTTGGGATCCAAAAGATGACACTTTTAAATTTGCTTTTAAATTTAATCGAGTGAATAACATCATTACTGGCAATAAGTGTCCCACAAAGCGTGAGCTGTTAGGCTAAACTTCTATTGAGAGATGTATAAAGACATCGCTTATTGTGGGATGAGGAGCGTAGAGTTGTCGCCAAGAGTTGAAAACGTTGTTCTTTAAAAAGTCCCAAGATACTATTTCGAAAACGGCTTGCCTTCCAGTGTCAAATTGCATATTTCCAATGATTCTAGTGAGGAAGCGTTTGTTGCTGTGGCTTGTTGGCGATATATTACAACTGACGAAAGTATTGGAGTACCATTTGTTTCTTCGAAAACAAAATGTGCCTTATTAAAATCGATGACGATACCCCGTTCTTGGGACTCGTTTGAGGAGAACCATGACACTAATATTTCTCGTCGAATATGTTGGAGCGACTCCATTACTGGTATCAGTTGGTAAATTTCTGAGAGCAGAAGATATAAGCCTTTTGTCGCGCTAGCTTTTGTTACAGAAATGATTGCCTACTAACTTAAAAGTCGCAGATGAAACTAGGAGAAATGAAAGTAGTACTAATTTTTCGAATGAGACACGCTGGTTCCAAAATTTACAATTGCTATATAAGAACGATGAAAATTGGCCAAAAAATAACTCAAGTAGAACTGATTTTATATGTAAAGAGAATTGCGACCAAAATTTACTTTGGTCGTATCGATGCTGCCAGTTTGTTGTCCCTAGATGTCAGGTGGCCTATTATTTTGTCTCCCTCTCACCGGTTAACCCAACTCTTTGTTGCCCATGTTCACAGCAAAATAAAACATGAAAACTTTGAAGCCACTATTAGTAAAATAAGGAGAAAAATTTGGGTCCCTCGCTTAAGAAATCTTTTTCGAAAAAAAGTTTATGGGATCATCGCCAAGTGATAGATTAACTCCCTATGATCGTCGATTTACCTAAACTGGTGTGGACATTTGGTCTAATTAACATAACAATTGGTCGAAGTCATGAGTAACGTTGGGTGGTCCTGTGTACGTGTCTAACGATCAGAGCAGTGTGCTTAGAAGTGGCATTTGGTCTGTCTACTGACGCATGCATTTTGACTATACGAAATTTTATTAATCGCCGTCGCACCCCATTAAAAATGCGCAGCGACAATGGAAAATTTTTTTTGGAAGTTAACCAAGAAGTTAAACGATTTGAAGAGGTTTTTGATATGGTAAAAATTTAGGACGAGATCCCAACGAAAGGCATTGTATGGTAATTTAATTGTCCGCAACATCGGAAAAAATGGTGCAGTGTGTCAAAAGAGATCTGAGTAAAAAAAATTTTATTTTATTATTTTTTAATTTTTATAGTTGAATCGCCTTAATGTTTTCTTATTTGTCTTATTAACTTAAACTTGTGATGCTTATGTAAAAGTTGTTGTTGCATTAATCTTACTGCAGTGCTTTATTTCGTTAAGTTTTACCGTTGTTGTTAATGTGTTATACACATGTATAAACAAGTAGATGTCATAAGAACATTTTAATAACAAAAAAATTTTAATTTTTTTAACAACTTTAAATATTTTAGAAATATACGCACAATATTATACAAAAATGTTGGTGTTGTTAAATTCGGTCCTTTACAAGACTCAAGTCGCCGCCAGCAACACCATTGTTAGTGTCCGTACTTTTTAGTACTTGTACTTTTTACCTTCTAGTGCTCTTAACTGTTTTTGGTGGTAATATTCTTATTCTTTCTTAAGTGAAAATTTTCTAAAATTTGGTATTTAGATCGTCTTATTATTATTTCCAACATCAAAGATTTAGAATAGAGAAATAGCTTCTTTATCCACAAAATTTTATTGGGATTTCGGAGTAGGTATGCTGTTCTCAATCCGTATTTGAAGATACGCTAGGAAGAATATTGGCGATGTGTACTGCCCACGGCAGGCCGTAGCAATTTCTCGAACGCATCGGAAATTTCTTCTTTTGAAATTAAAGAAAGTTTTTCACATTTATTTATTTATTTATTTATTTGTTGAGAATTTAGCACAAGTTTATTTTTGTTTTTGCGCACTGATTTCACCTTTTGATCATAAAATTAAAAAAAAAAATTCAAGTCTTGCAGTATCGATAACATTAACTTAGCCTTAAAAAATTTTTGTATGGCCTTAATTTTATCAGGTCCCTTTGTAGTATCAGAACACAATATCTAAAGTGTGATCGGAATGATGTTTCTTCAGTTATGATGTTTAATAAATTCACGCGGTTATTTATATGCGTGTTCAGATCATCAAAAAGTTTGGAAAATAAATGGGAAAAGCATTTTTTAGTTATATTTGTTTTTTTAACTAAATTTTTTACAGGCGTGTGAAAACTTTTGTCTTCCGTAGCATAAATTTCTAAAAGTGAGATAGATACATATTGGAACATCCATATTTAAGGATACATAGTTTTTCATATAAAAATACATACTTAAAGCAAAACTAAAATAACAGAACAAATTTTTAATATTTGTTGTTGATCTCCGAAAATTTCGAAAAACTATGGTAAGCAGATCAAATAAAAATTTCTACTCATGACAACTTGGTTAACTAAAATGAAATCTGCAACAACAATTAGCACACAAACAAATAGCATAAATCAAAATAAAAAACTTTTGTATTTGTTGAAAAAATGCCCTCTGTAGGCTAAAATACACAAAAATGCAAGTTGAAAATCGTGCAACTCTAAATGATATAATCTTCAAATATTTCCCAAAATATTTAAAATATTGCTCATTTACTACAGTACGAACCAAATAAAAAAATTTAATTAAAAAATACTTAACACTCGCTCAATTTTAAACATAATTTGCAGATTGAAGCATTATTTCGTGGGTATTAAATCTCTAGAAGAAATTCTAAGCATTAGAAAAATTTGCAGGTGTGCATTGTGAGTGTTTGAATACTCCTTTTATAATCTTTATATAAGTAATCAGTAGTATATAAATATATGTCACTGTAAAGAATATATATTTTTTACTTTTGTCATACCTTTCGGTGAAGACCACGTCACTTGATTTTTCACGCAACTGCGGGCGTATGCAATAACAAAGTGTTTGTTCTTATTTGTTAGTGGAAAATGTATGTTGGTAAACAAATTTTACTTTTTAGTTATCATAGTTTACTATTTCGGATCCATTTAAAACTTTAAGAAGTTTTCTATTGGCTTATTGACATTTATTTATTTGTTTGGTTTAAAAGCAAAAAGTCACATATAAATTAATATGTTTGCATAAAAAATATATATAGAAATATATCGTAACCTTTATATAATGTATTTTTGTTATTAATTTTTATTATTAATTTGTTTTTCATAATACGGATTTTCTTTGTTTTTCACCCTTACGTGTATAAATGCTAATACACGAATTCATGTGGGAATGTAGGCAGACAATTTTTTGTTGGTCGTTAATGACCGGCAAAAATAAATTTATTTATTGCTGTTTTTAAAGTTTTAGACCTTTTTATTATTATAATTTTTAGTAAATTTTTCGGCTTAAGGTCTGTATTTAATAAATTAAAATATTAAAAACTTGTTTAAGTTTTTTTTTAAATATTTAAATTTATTTAATCCAATATTTCTGCCAACGTTGTTAGTCATCTTCAGGGATTATTCTAAAAACAAACAATATTTAACAACAATAATTATATTAACAATACAAACCCAAATCACAATTGATATTTACATTTTAAAAAATACTTTTAAAAAACTTTTTCAGTTGTGTTATTACTAAACTTTGTCATTGTTTTGTTTATATTTTAATTAGTTTTCTTTTTTCACTTCTGTGTTTGTTTATTGTGTGTCGATATATGTGTGCACAATTGTCTGTGTCAGTCTTGTAGTTTATTCGTTTCTCTGTTGGGATATTTATTATGTGGAGCATCTCTTGCATATATCTCTTTCCATAGTTATTCTCTCTTTCCAATATTCTCACTTGTTTTAATTCTGGTTGGTGTCCAGTTGTTGCACAGTGGGACGCAAGTGCAGTTTTTTGGTTTAGAGGCTTATCGTTTGTTTTTAAATCAGACTTATGTGATGCCAATCTTGTCTTTAGTTTTGTTTTGGTCGTACCAACATATACTTTTTGGCATATATTAGTGTCGTCTCCATTAAGGCCAGAATTCACTATCATACACAATCGTACGATTTAATCACACAAAAATCTGACAGAATTCTGTCCTACTTTAAAAATCGTTTCAAAATGGCGTCGTACGTGCCACACTATCATACAAAAAAGATGCAAATAACAGATCCTTTTAATATTTTGTTGTTGCTTTCTCCTCTTCAAAAAAATCAACTCTGATCGCACAGAAAAAATCATTTTATGAATTATTTTAAAAGATTATAAAATCGTGCAGACCTGTCAAAAAGTCTGTCACACACATACACTTTTAATCTACACTATCATACTTTTTGAGCACACATGCAATTTTTGACAGATCGTACGACTGAGTATGATAGTCAATCATGGCCTTTACATGTTATTTGGTAGATTATATTTGATTGGTCAATTTTGTCTAATTTTGACTTCATATTACTAAAAAGTTTGTTTGTTGTGTTAGTTGATTTCATTGCAAGTACAAATTTGTCCTTATCATTTTTAACTCTTTCTGACAGTCTCGGAATGTAGTCTACTGATTTTTAGATTTTCGTCTGCTTTATTGTTTTGTTGTTATCAGCTTCAGTTCTTTTTTGTTCCACATGTTTTGTCAAATTTTCTATTGTCCCTATGAAAAAGTCATTTTTAATAAAAATGTTCTTGATTTTCTCCTTATTTCTTTGGTGAAAATCCATATTGCTGATATCTAACACTCTGGTTATAAAATTAGTAGCTGTATTAGTAATAATATTGCGGGGATGCTTAGAATAGTAATTGATTAGTCTTCCAGTTGCCATGGGCTTTTGATACCAGTCCAATTTCAGTAATTTTCTTTCTCTTATAATAACTGCATCTAAATAAGGTAGGTTTTTGTTAATTTCTTGTTCCATCGTAAATTGAATTTGTTTATTAAATGTATTAAGGGTTTCTACGGTTTCTTTTACTTTACTTGTTTTAACTATCGCAAAAAGGTCGTTCACATATTTCGTCATTAGCCATGGTTTTGTTTTCATTTTGTCCATGGTTGTGTTAGTAATTTTTCCATTATAATATCTGCTATTGCTGGAGATGCTGGGGATCCCATTTGCATTCCTTTATTTTGTTGATAAAAATGTCTTTAAATTTAAAATATCGGCAGTCTTTAATGCAAAAAGTTACTAATTTTATAATTAACTTCTTTGGTATCTTCGTGTACTGTTCTAGTCCTTCCCATTTGCTTTCTATTGATTTTATGGCCAAATTAACAGGAATGCTTGGAAATAATGAAATTACATCAAAAGAGACTAAAACTTCGTTATCTTCTATTTTAGTATTGTCAATCCTGGATTTTAGTTCTTTCGCGTCTTTAATGTTATATATAGAATCCATCGTCAAATTATTTAAAATAGCAATTAAGTTTTTGGAAAGTTCGTAAGAGAGTGAGTTTACTGATGAGCATATCGGTCTTAGTGGTATACCTATTTGTTTTATGAATTTTTTATGCAACTGAAATTACAATTCTAAGCGTCCCCGCAATATTATTATTAATACAGCTACTAATTTTATAACCAGAGTGTTAGATATCAGCAATAAGGATTTCCACCAAAGAAATAAGGAGAAAATCAAGAACATTCTTATTAATGACTTTCCCATAAGGACAATAGAAAATTTGACAAAACATGTGGAAAAAAAAAAGAACTAAAGTTGATAACAACAAAACAGTAAAGTAGAGGAAAATCTACAAATCAGTAGACTACATTCCGAGACTGTCAGAAAGAGTTAAGTACTCGGATATTTATGATAAGGACAAATTTGTACTTGCAATGAAATCAACTAACACAACAAACAAACTTTTTAGTAATATGAAGTCAAAATTGGACAAAATGGACCAATCAAATATAATCTACCAAATAACATGTAATGGAGACGACACCAATATATGCCAAAAAGTATATGTTGGTACGACCTAAGCAAAATTAAAGACAAGATTGGCATCACATAAGTCTGATTTAAAAACAAACGATAAACCTCTAAACCAAAAAACTGCACTTGCGGCCCACTGTGCAACAACTGGACACCAACCAGAATTAAAACAAGTGAGAATATTGGAAAGAGAGAATAACTATGGAAAGAGATATATGCAAGAGATGCTCACTTAATAAATATCCCAACAGAGAAACGAATAAACTACAAGACTGACACAGACAATTGTGCATACATGTATCGACACACAATAAACAAACACAGAAAAGAAAAAAGAAAACTAATTAAAATATAAACAAAACAATGACAAAGTTTAGTAATAACACAACTGAAAAAGTTTTTTAAAAGTATTTTTTAAAATGTAAATATCAATTGTGATTTGGGTTTGTATTGTTAATATAATTATTGTTGTTAAATATTTTAATAGAATAATCCCTGAAGATGACTAACAACGTTGGCAGAAATATTGGATTAAATAAATTTAAATATTTAAAAAAAAAAAAAAAAAACTTAAACAAGTTTTTAATATTTTAATTTATTAAATACAGACCTTAAGCCGAAAAATTTACTAAAAATTATAATAATAAATAGGTCTAAAACTTTAAAAACAGCAATAAATAAATTTATTTTTGCCGGTCATTAACGACCAACAAAAAATTGTCTGCCTACATTCCCACATGAATTCGTGTATTAGCATTTATACACGTAAGGGTGAAAAACAAAGAAAATCCGCATTATGAAAAACAAATTAATAATAAAAATTAATAACAAAAATACATTATATAAAGCTTACGATATATTTCTATATATATTTTTTATGCAAACATATTAATTTATATGTGACTTTTTGCTTTTAAACCAAACAAATAAATAAATGTCAATAAGCCAATAGAAAACTTTTTAAAGTTCTAAATGGATCCGAAATAGTAAACTATGATAACTAAAAAGTAAAATTTGTTTACCAATATACATTTTCCACTAACAAATAAGAACAAACACTTTGTTATTGCATACGCCCGCAGTTGCGTGAAAAATCAAGTGACGTGGTCTTCACCGAAAGGTATGACAAAAGTAAAAAATATATATTCTTTACAGTGACATCTATTTATATATTACTGATTACTTATATAAAGATTATAAAAGGAGTATTCAAACACTCACAATGCACACCTGCAAATTTTTCTAATGCTTAGAATTTCTTCTAGAGATTTAATACCCACGAAATAATGCTTCAATCTGCAAATTATGTTTAAAATTGAGCGAGTGTTAAGTATTTTTTAATTAAAATTTTTTATTTGGTTCGTACTGTAGTAAATGAGCAATATTTTAAATATTTTGGGAAATATTTGAAGATTATATCATTCCATTCTTTTCCGTTCCACATGTTCCATATGTAGACGACCTTTTTTCGATAGTTAAAACTAGTGAAGTTGAAGAAACATTAAAAGCCCTAAATACATTTAATAGACAAATACAATTTACGATAGAAAAAGAAATTGACAAAAACCTTCCATATTTAGACGCAATAATTATAAGAGATGGAAAAACACTAAAATTGGACTGGTATCAAAAACCTATGGCATCTAGAAGGCTGATTAATTATTACTCAAAACATCCCCGCAACATTATCATCAATACGGCTACCAACTTCATTACCAGAGTGTTGGATATCAGCAATATAGATTTCCACCAACAGAATAAAGAGAAAATCAAAAATATTCTCATTAAAAATGACTTTCCTATAAGGACAATAATAAAATTGATGGAACATGTGGAACGAAAAAGAATGGAAGCCGATGACAACAAAACAGCTGGAAAACAGACGAAAATATACAGATCAATTGACTACATTCCTGGACTGTCAGAAAGAGTTAAATATTAGGATATTTATGATAGGGACAAATATATACTTGCAATGAAAACAAATAACACAACAAAGACATTGTTTAGCAATATGAAGGCAAAATTAGTCAGAATGAACCAATCAAATGTAATTTACGAATTAACATGTAATGGAGACGACACCGATATATGCCAAAAAGTATATATTGGTACGACGAAAACAAAATTAAAGACAAGATTGGCATCACATAAGTCCGATTTAAAAATAAATGATAAACCTATAAACCAAAAAACTGCTCTTGCAGCCCACTGTGCGGCAACTGGACACCAACCAAAATTAAAACAAGTGAGAGTTTTGGAAAGAGAAAATAACTCTGCAAAAAGATACATGCAAGAGATGCTCCACATAATAAACATCCCAACAGAGAAAAGAATTAACTACAAGGCAGATACAGACAATTGTGCACATATATATCGACATATAATAAACAAACACAGACCTGAAAAAAGAAAACAAATTAAATCATAAGTTAACAGTATGTGACAAAGTTTAGTGACGTAAATAATAGAAAAGTTTTTTAAATATATTCAGGCATGTCACAAATTCCGTTCGAAATTGGAATGATTCCGAATTTACTATTCCGATCGAAATGGTTTTAGCTTCTATAGATTCCGTTCGGTTTTAGTAAACCGAAGAAAGTTCAAAATCACTTATGTTTGTGCAAAATATGGCAACATAACAACGAATGTAGCAAAACAAAAAAGAGCGGAATTAAAAAAACAATAAAAATTCAAGAAATATTTGTGTTTCAGTGCGAATTGCTAAAAAAGTTAAAATAAAAATATCAAACATGCCCGGCAAATCTCTAATTGCAACAGCAGAAGAAAATAGAAGCAATATTTTTTGAGTGCTGTTACTAAGAAATTTTTTGAAAAAGAATAAAAGTACGGCAAATCTTTTAAACAAATTCCGTTTATTTTTTCGTTCTTCATAAAGGATTAAGAAAAAGTTAATTTTTTTTATTAACATCATATTAAAATAAATCTATTTTGGATCAATAAGTAAGGTAAAGAATAGCCTTACCTATTAAATAATGTTTTGAATGGTTTTTCTGTTAACAAAATGCTCAAAATAACAATTCCACATAGCAAACTGAAAGTGGTTTCATTCCGAAAACTTTTTTCGTTTTACGTTTTCTATAGAAGCAAAACACGGAATCAATTCCACTTCCGAACGGAATTTTGTTCTGTGACATGGCTGATTTTTTTAAATGTAAATATTAATTAAATTTGTGTTAATATGTTTATTGTTGTAAAACATTTTTGTTTGTTTTTAGAACAATCCCTGAAGATGACCAACAAAGTTGGCCGAAATATCGGATAAATAAATTAAAGAAAGATATTTAAAAACACTTAAAACAGCTTTTTTAATTTTTTAATTTTTTCTTAATTTATTAAACAACAGACCTTAAGCCGAAAAATTAACTTATAAACAATTAATAATAAAAAGGTCTAAAATTATTTAAAAATATTTATATGTTTATCTTATAATTAAAATTCCAAGATAAGAGATAAAGAGCAATAGCAACGCTCAAATGTAATATAAAAGATTGACTATATATACAAAATAATTATGAACTATCGATGCAACATCGATGTATGTTTTTGATACATCGAGTGTTTTTAAAAACATCATGTTTTTTGCACATCCCTAATGTATAGTGACTTGTTTACAGTTCCTTGTATTATTGTTATTTCTGGTTATATTTCATTATACAAGTTGGTTTTTTTCCTAAACTTTGTTGGTAAAATGATATTGTCTATTGAATGCTGGGATAAGGTGTGGATAGGATTAGAGTTTGAAAATGTAGAATTTCTTTCGTTATTTAACAGCAGACAGTCGCATGAGTCCATTAATTGCGTACTATAATAGGTCTGTTCATTTACTAAAAATTGTTACGAATTTGTAACAATTGTTATTGGAAATTGTTCATTAACCCACAAAACTTGCAACGAGAGAGTGTAAACAGAGAATAAAAAATTAGATACAAAAAATATCTTGCAAATTTTTACTGGTAAAATTTTTACTTGCAAGAATTAGCCAAACAGCTGTTTCTTACTTTTATTTACAAAATAACTTACTTTAAAAATGCCTGACAAAAGAAAATTTTATAACATTTAAGAAAATGCAAGTATTTGACAATTAAAAGAATATAAAAAAATTATTATTTTGTAATTTTTCTTTAATTTTGCCATGGAAGTACAAATCGAGCTTTGCAATGTACTTTTTTCGGTGCAATTAAAAGAAGAGTTGTACAATTATAATACAATTTTAATATAATTATAAATAAGTTATAAACATGCTAAAACTATTTTAATTATAAATATTTTGACACCTAAATTGCAATAAGAATGTTTATCAGAACTAATTGTAGAAAAAGAAAATTCTATACATGATGAGCTTAAACATCATAAACGCATTTGAAAATTACTAAATATTTAAAAGAATATTTAAATCATTTTACATATTTTTGCTATTTAGTTACTTGGAGTATTATTTTCAATTTTTTTCGTGAGGTTACCAGTTTACTGGCTTTAAGAGGTCTTTGTTTTATACATTTGCTTTAAAAATATTACTATTTAGTGCACATACCGTACAGTTTTTAAAGGTACGGTCAGATTAGACAAATATTTGACCAAAAAATTTTGAAAATTTCTGTTATATTCTCTCGTTGCTAGTTTTTGCTAGTGAAGTTACTGAACAGAACTAATAGCTACAAATAATTTGTCGTTCCCATTCAAAAAGTTACGTGGACTTGAAGCGAAAACTTTGACGTTTGGAAACGCCATGTAAAATCTTATTTGGTACTTAAAGGCTGTTGGCAAACGGTGGTAGCATGTCTCAGTAAAACTTCTACGAGCAGCGATGTTAATAAAAACGGATTTGCACTGGCTGAAATAACGCTCATGATAGAACCGGCAAATTTTGCTCACATAGCGACGACGAACACTGTAAAAGAAGCATGGAATTCGCTGTTAATTGCTTTTGAAGATACAGAAAAGTTGAGCTTTTCACACGTTTAGTCCAATAGAAGCTGTCAAATTTCGTCAACGTACAATATATATAAGAGAAATATAAAGATGTCACTACAAGTTCATTAAGCAGGCCTAAAGCTCGATGATGTGGTAGCATCACTAATGTTAGCCGGACTGCCAAATAAATTCACACGACTGGTTATGGCAGTAGAATATTCGAACGCTGCATTGACAGTTGATATGGTCAAAAATTTGATGTTACTGGATGCAAAATTTGATTGACCAAAGGTGGAAGAAAAGGTCCTTATGTCAAATAAAAAACAGAACAACCATTAACTAAAATGCTATACTTGGAAAAAAGAAGGGCATATTGCAAAGAATTGTACCCAGAAAATAAAATTCAATAATTCAAAAAAGAAAACAGTTCGTTTGCCACTTCATTATTTTCGTCATCTTCTTTAATTGTAACAAAAAACCACAACGTTAAAGAATGGTTTATTGATGAGGACCAATACTAATAGTATTTTGCGCAACTCAAAGCAAGTGTACGATAAACACATTTTCATCGCAAATAATGAGAAAATGGCGATTGAGTGTACCGGAGACGTAGGTGTTATTTTGCACTCAGGTAAGAAAGAGACAAACGCATTTTTAAAAGATGTGGAATATTTTCCTTAAATGTCAGTTAACTTGTTATCTGTCAGGCAAATGACTTTAAGTGGCAACATTGTAGTATTTAAGGATGACCATTGTAAAATTTTTAAAAACGATGGCGAATTAATTGCAACGGCAAAACCTTTTAACAATTCCTAAAAACTACACTGTTTAGGAAGTAAAAAAAGTGAAAACGTGTTGATTGCTTCAAGCAAATTAGAATTGTGGAACAGAAGACTTGCTCATATTTGTGGTTATAATTTAAAAAAAGTAAGAGTGCTATATTTGGCTATGTCGAATCTTATATACCCTTCACTATATATGTAAACATAGTTTAGTAAAATAACTCTAATCAAAAAGCAAATATTGGGTGACAGAGAATTAGAAAAAAATGTTTGTTTCTGTATATATATAAGTATTTTAAAAAATTTTTAGTTTTTCCTTAAGGACCTTTTCAAAAGCTTTAAAATGATACCCATCTTGATATTTTAAAAAATGCTCTATCGCCACATATATTTATTTTTTTGATTGGAGTTACTTAATTGTTCCAAATAAGATAAAAAAATTAAAGGTGGGCGTGGTGATTTGCCTACTCCCTCGAAGGAAATTGACCGATAATGCTGATTTCCAATAGCACCTCTTTCGACACTATGTCTGATCGATTTATTTTTTCAACACTAATACGTACAGACAGACGGACACCGCTCAATCGATTTCGCTATGCATAAGGATTCAGATATTTTTTTACTTTATGGGGTCGGAATGACAAACTTAGATGTATCCTTTGTACACTTTTGTGGTGAAGTGTATAAAAAGTAATATGTAAGTGTGATGGCAATGCTTTCAACGGAAAATGTGTAATTTGTGTAAAGGGCAAACAACACGTGTACCATGTCGGACGTAATGAAACCCTATACAAGAGGTATCGTTTTCTGGTAAACTTTTTTTTGTTAACTTTCGTTGAGGACTACACAAATCTGAAGTTTTTGAGCAATTCATTAATTTCAAAAAACTTGCTGAAAAATAATGCAAAAAAGTCAAAATTTTACGCATCGATAACGGCACCGAATACACCAGCAAAAAGTTTGAAGACTACCTTGCAGATTGTGGAATACATCATCAAAAAACAGCGCCCTATATTTCACAGCAGAACGGTGTTGCTAAGCGTATAAATTGCACAATTATGGAACGCGTTAGATGTATGTTGTTGGATGCAGGTTTAGCTGATGTGTATCGGGCGGAAGCGGCAATGAACTCATCAAACTTAATTAATCTTGTATCATGCCATGGTAATAATAAAATTCCGGAGGAATTATGGTCGGGTAAAAAACCTAATATTAAAAATCTCCGAGTATTTGGGTGCCGGGCATTCGTGCATATACCCAGGCAGGAACGCGGAAAATTAAATGCGAAGTCAGTATAATGAATTTTAATGGGGTAAAGTAATGAAAGTAAAGCGTATAGGCCTATTGCTTAAAAAATTATTACCAGCCGAGATGAAGTTTTCAAAGAAAATAATGAAAAGGTATGTGTTATAAAGAATACATCACTAATTGTAATTTCCCTGTAGATGACATTGATGTTGAGCAAAGAGTTGCCAATTCAGGGAAAAAAGATAATATGGAATTGTCAACTTAAGAATTTATTGGTTTCGAAGAAGAAGAGATTAAAGACACACACGATAGCAGCGGCGATAGACAGCAGAGGCAGTAGCAGCGGCGTTAGCGAAGACAGAGAAAGCAGCAGTGTTGAAAATATTAAATATGCAAATGAAAATGGTCCGAATCTTCGTCGTTTAGAGAGAATAGCAAGTAGACCCCAACAAAGATATAATTTGTGTGTTACACAAAGTGAATTCGGTGAAAAACAGGATACCCCTAAAAATTATGAAAAAAACATTATTTCAAAAGAAGCAAACTCATGGAAGGCAGCATTGATTTCGGAAATGGAATGCCTAAAAGCAAATAATACCTGGTGCTTAACTGATTTACCAAAAGGGAAAAAGGCCATCAAGATTAGTTATAAAAGGTTGCAGCCAACAGAAAGATATCGACTACGAACAGACTTTTGCGCCCGTAGCACGGTATACATCACTTTATTACTTGTTTGCTTTGACAGCAAGGCCGATCTCATGATTCATCAGCTAGACGCGTTAACAGCCTTCCTGAATGGTGATACCGAAGAGTAGATTTTTATGGTGCAACCGGAAGGCTTTGATGACGGTAGCGGTAGAGTTTGTTGTTTAAAAAAATAACTCTATGGCATAAAGCAATCTAGAGCGCATGAAACAAAACACTTAATGAAGTGCTACTGAGTTTTCGTTTGCAGTGTAGCGAAACTGATCACTGTGTCCACTACTGCATCAAAGACAACACTATGATGTATGTATCCATTTATGTAAACGATGTGTTAGAATTTTGCAACGATTTAATCCTTATAAATAAAGCTTATCAATGGTTTAGCAACTCACTTCAGAGTGAAAGATTTGGGTAAAGCGTTTCTGTACTGGGCGTAAGAATCACGCATGATTACCAAAGATCTACAATCTGGATTGATCCGACAAAATATATCGAAAATACATTAAATCGTTTTTCTATGAGTGACTGCAAGCCAGCATCGACTCCAATGAATGTTAGTAAAAATTAACACCGGAAATAAGTCCTGCTAATGACATGGAAAAGCAAGAAATGTCGAAGATCCCGTTTATGCACGCTGTGGTATGCCTTTTGTTTGCAGCTCAAATTACTCGACCTGACGTAAACTTGTTAAGAAAATTCAGTGCAAATCCTGGCAAATCACATTGGGCTGCTGCCAAGAGTCATGAGGTATTTTAAGGATACACTCGATAAAGGTTTAACATATGGAGCTGAGCAGAGCAGCCTGGTTGGTTTTGTGAAGCAGACTGGGCAAGTGATTTCGATTTCAGGCGCTCAACAACTGGATATATGTTTACGTTACAAGATGGTGCAATTTCGTGGTGTACGAAAAGACAACGAACTATTGCTCTCTCTTCAACTCAGGCGGAGTATATGGCTTTAGTATCAGCAATTCAAGAATGCATTTGGTTACAACGTTTACAACGAGGACTTCTCCAAAGTCTACAAGAACCAGTAATAATATATTCCGATAGTAAGAGCGCTATACTTATAGCTCAAAATAACTCAATCTCAAATAGAACCAAACATGTCGACCTAAAAATGAAATTCGTAAGAGAAAAGTTTGAAAGTAAAGAGATATTTTTGGAATACGTTGACTCTGCTAACATAGTAGCAGATTTTTTCACTAAAGCTGTTAGTGCTACAAAGCTTAATGAGTTTAGTATCAAATGTATATTAGAATGAAACTCAGATATAAGCTTATATTTAATAAATCTTACAAACAGTTTATTCAGGAGGAGTATTGTGAATGTTTAAATAATCCTTTTATAATCTTTATATATGTAAGTAATCAGAGGTCTATATAGTAAAATCACTATAAAGAATACATATTTTTTAAATGAACGTTTTTTCTAGTTAGTTCTATACAAATTCTCAACTCAAAAGTATGTGGCATCAAATTTTAAAGCCACATATCGCAACCCCTGGAAAGCTGGTTCCTAAGCTTCAAAATGTAAGCTCAGATACTTCTCTCCTATTCTCATGTATCAATTATACTAGCACTCTTTACAAAGTATAACACAATTCTGCCCTACTGTGTAAAAAAATTACCTGTATTTCCATCGTTGGTGAAAAGTTGTAATCAGTCCAATCTTGAGTTAATCCGCAGGAATTATTTACGTTTATTGAACCTTTTGTATTAATGCTATCCGCCGGCATATTTTCTGCAGCACTTAATATAGATGATATTTGATCAACGGGAATGTTTGGTATTGATTCAATTGTTTCGATTTCGGGGTGTCTTGGTGTCATTTGACCATGATTAAGGTTAACAGGAGTAAGTCCGCCATGATTAAAATCGTCTGCAGCATCAATTCCATGTGACAGATTTCCTGGCGTAAAAGCAAGATCGCCAAGAGATTTGATATTGTCAATGTTATTTATATCATTCATGGAAAATAATGGTCCCGGGCTTGCACAGCTATCAAATATTATTGGTGTGGTAGTTTGTGCAGATTCATTTGTTATTACATTATTAATTTTCAGAGAATTGTTTGAAGCAACGAAGCTTTCTTGCTCTCGGACTGTTTCAGGAACCGCTAGACTTTGAACTGTTATGTCTCCACTGATGTCAGTAGACGAAATTAGATTAGTTTGCATTGCATCCAATTTTCTTTTACGACCTCTTTTATTTTGAATTATTGCTAAAGAGTCGTTGTCATGGGTAATATGATCTAAAGCTAATATATCAGATGGTCCTAAACATGTAAAATCTTCTAATTGTGTAAAATGTGATATAAGATGTCTATGGTAGTTTATGAATAACACTCTTGCTGGTATTGTTCTTGATGGTAAGGAAAATAGTTTTTCAACTCCGCCGGTCTCTTTCCAATACATCAACCTGAAATTAATAACATATTAATAGAGTTGTTTGTGCTTAAAAAAGCTTAAAATAATTCACCACCTCTTCGTTGGAGGAGCTAAGTCCAGTGTGGTTACGATATCTGAGGTATTCGCTAATTGAGCCTTCATTTCCTCTCCAGAAATGTTTTTAACTTCATCAACTATAAGTTTCCTTTTACGTTTTGTTTTAGTTACGCCTTTATAAGCTGAAGCATCTACTGGAGCTAGAGCAAAACTTTCATCTTCATTCTGTAGCAATGTAGATTGCTCCAAATTTTCATCAATAGCTGCGTGCTGATTTACGACAGGTGTACTTTCTTTTTCAATATTACCTTAAACAGAAATGAAAAGGAATTTAGAATAAATGTATGTTTAGGGAGTAGAAATGAGATCACATGATCATTAGCAAAAATATAGAACCATTTTTTATTTTCCAAGATTATGTGCTATTACTAACTAAATATCAAAACATTTTATATTGTTTACAATTCTAGAAACAATATTTAGAAAATTACAAGTTTACTTAGTATTTCTCAATCATACATATTAGAAACTTCTGTTTATCTAAATTTTTAAATGAAAGCTTTGATTAAAAGATGTTAACTTTAATATGAAGTTGAATAAAACGGAAGAAAGAGCATTGTTGTTTTTGTGAATGTATGTCGCAGTTTAGTAGAAAAAACACTAAAAAATATGAAAAGATAAAAAAAAAACACAAAATTCATTCTTAGTTGTAAAATTTATAAATTTTGATTTTAAACTAAGGCTGTCTGATTTTGCTGCTGGTAGAAGGTACATAGATATCAATTCTAGGGTCTTTCTTAACGACCATCTTTTTCCCATGGAACATAAACTCGCTTTTTTTGCGAAATCTGAAGGAAAAACAATACAGTCCTTTCGTCTGCTGCACAATTGTATTCCGTCAGTTCAAATTTCTTTGGCCGATGGCTCCTTTAAGGAATATACCTACGGCAAAAGCTTCACCAAATTTGGACACAAATAATATAATTCATTTCAATTTTTTTATATACTTATTTTTTCACATATTTCATTTATTCTTATTTTTTTTTCTTTTGTATTTCTAGATTTCAGTGTTTTTTGTTATAACATACCTCATTTTTTTAATTTTTTTCGTTAAATTTGATGAGTATACGCAAGTTCTTTATGGATTCGTCTTAGATATAGTTGGGTTAACGGAGACATGGCGTAAGTTCTGGACTTCTAACTTTGCTGTACAAATACCAGGATATAAATTATTCAGACTTGACAGAACTGATTCAATTGAGTGTGGTGGTGCTGGCTTCTATCTGAAAGAATCTCTTCGGGCTAAGGTCGTGTTTTAGCTCTCCGATCTAGATATGATGATGATGTCTAATTTTGGAAGTTCTCACTGGTTTGCGTAAAATTCTGATAGGTGTTGTGTACCTTCCCCATGGCCATGTTTTTAATTTTTTATGGAACATCTCTTGTTACTATGACCACATAGTTGTAGTTGGCGATTTTAAAAACAATCTTTTAGACGCAGATATGTCCGGCCTAGTTAGGGAAAAAACCTCCCAACAAGAGTTACTGCATGAAGTGAAAGCTCATCGCTACTTGCCTATACAAGCTGGCAAACCCAAGTTGCATTTAACACGAACCACATTCCCATTGTGGTCACTGTTGAGAAGCCAAGTGACTTCGTTAAGCCTAATAAGCGCACTTTTGTTAATTACAATAAAGCCAACTGGCAGGGTTTTTCACAATTATTGATGACTCCCTTCGTCAATTACCCTACCCACTTGTGCAAGGAAGAGAGAGAAAGTTTTCAGGCGAACTCATCTGAAGGCAGTCCGGCGCTTTATACCAGCGGGCAGAATCCCTAATACTAGACCACATGTTCCAACTAGCGCAGCACGCAAGGCTCAAGAGCGCGATCGATTGCACGCCTGCAACCCAGCAGACGAGCGAATTGAATTGCTGACGGCCGAGATAAATACATTTGTCAGTGAACATCGCCGCAGCAAATGGTTGGAACATCTCAACAATTGTTCATTTAGCTTAAAAAAGCTCTGGTCTTCTACTAAAAGTTTATCTGGTTCAAACTGCAGCAAAAACCTCGCCACTATAGGATTCCACAACATTCAGCATACAGATGCAAAGAAATGTGCAAAACTATTTTGCCGACAGTTTGTCGAACACCCCCCCTCGCAGAATAAGGATAAAAGAGCCATAATCCGAAGAACAAAGAATATAAAACGAGATTCGGCGAAGTGAAGAATATTATCTCCAAATCAAAACCTTCAAAGGCTCTTGGTCCTGATGGCATCTCAATGCTAATGTTGAAAAAACTTGGCTCAGTATCGCTTGAATATCTGACGCGCCTTTTAGAAATCTCGATTCACCAATTGGTGATTCCGGATATCTGGAAGGTTGCTCGGATAATTCCAATACTTTCATATCTTATCGCCCGATCTCCCTTTTTTAACCAGTAGCTAAGGTTTTAGAAGCGTTACTGCTGTCAACTTTAAAAGAACATCTTTCACCCGCCACACACCAACATGGCTTGAGGCAATCCTACAGCACTATAACGACTTTGAATATGATAGCTACCCAAATCGCTGACGGCCTTAATCAGCAGAATTCATGTCAACGCACAGTTGCGGCTGCCTTGGATTTATCCAAGGCCTTTAACACGGTCGATCACTCTGTACTGATAAATGACATCACGAACTCTATTTTCCCAACGACGTCAAGTGCTGGATCGCCAACTATTTAAGTGGTAGACAAGCGTTTGTTGAGTTCAGAGGCCAGAAGTCAAAATCCACAAGGAGGAGTACTGTCACCTATACTATTTAATACTTATCTTGCGAAATTTCCTGCACCACCCAAGATGTAAAGATGGTGTCGTACGCAGATGACTGTACAATCTACTCATCTGGTGTTAACATTGACGACATAAGTGCCAGAATAACAATACTTGGCCGCCATCTCGCAATTCTTTCAGGAACGTAGACTTCAGCTATCACCCTCAAAGTCATCGGTATCTTTTATTACTTCGTGGACTAAATATATAAGAATGGAATTAGACATCACGGTCGAAGGCCGCCGTATCCCTACGGTACAGAACCCAAAAATTTTAGGCCTAGTCTTTGACAGCCTACATCACTTCACATCGCACGCCATCTACATTCACCACAAAGTGAAAACTCGGAACAAAGTCCTAAAAGCACTCTCTGGCACCTCCTGGGGAATTGGCCGCTCCGTCCTTAATTATGATGCCCCGATTTGGACCTCGTTCCTTAGTGATACTAAATGCAAGTTTAACAAACTGCACAAACTAGTGCACTCAGAATCGCGACATGATGTGTTAAAATGACGACTATAGATCACCTCCACGAAGAGACTAGGATCCTTCCGGTCAGAAGACATAACGAACTACTGACCAAGCAATTCCTAGTGGCTTGTCACCTGCCTAGTCACCTTAATCACGAGGTGTTATTGCGGGATCCCCTGCTCCCACACATTCGACAGGACTTTAGGCATTATCGCAATGACATCCGGAATATTATTCCATCTGAAATAAGCCGGACGTCCATTGCAGATACCCAAAAACTATTACATCGACAGGCGGTCCTAGACACTATAAATAGCTATGGATGTAATAGTCCTGAATAAACACCCACCCACGATTTTAGAAAATGAGAGTCTTCTGCCTAGGCAAACAAGATTAGTTCTGGCTTAATTAAGAGCTGGTTGGTGCAATATCCTTAACTGCTACCGTGAACGAATAGTTCCCGGCACTTTGAACCGTTGTTCAGCATGTCTCCAAAGCCCTCACGACGCAGTGCACTTAATTGTCCCAATAGGCCCACTTATTTACGCCCTTTGGACCTATGGATACGACCGATTGAGGTTGCGCAATTTCTCCACCTCAAAGTACCACCTGGTGACACACGTACACATAATTGAGTTTTCTTTTGCTTTTGTTTTATATCTTTTCAGGAGAAACTCTCGTTATTAGCAGAGCTGTTACAACAACAACAACCAACTCATAATGACATTAAGACCAACTGTCTCTTATTTTCGGGCCAATTTCAAGTACTTAAACATGCTTTCATTTGCTTAAGTTTAAATTTACCTGTTCACAAAGGAGAGACTTATGGCGTTTTCTTTTCTGAAAATAAATGTTACCCTAAACCCTAAAAAAATTGCTATACATATTATAGCCACAATAGAAAAAAAACTGTTATGAATTTTTTTCACTACCTGTGCGAATTGGGACTAAGAACTATTTAAAAAGTGTATCATATTTACCCTTACATAAATTGAGGGTAAAATACGTAACATATTTTATTTATTTATTTATTTATTCAATTAAGATAATACAAAGCCTCCTTAGGCCAATAAATCTATATTATTAAAGCCATAAATTCTGAATAAAAAATCCAATATAAAAATATATTAAAAACATAATATACCAATAAAAATATAATTTGTCTGTTAAATAATTTATTAAAATTAGATAGAAATACTCAAAAAATAAAATATTAAATGTCCCAAGCTAAAACAAAATTCGGTAATTGCATTTATTCTTCATAGAGAAAACCCGTAAAATAAAGCATCAAGTTTATTCAATATAACACTGAAAGTTATACAAATCAAAAATTCCAAATAAATACATTATTTTGTTGTAAGTCACATGTCCTTTCCAACAAGATAATTTAAAAATAATATGATATGTAGTTGCAATTAATGATATATAAAGTTTAACTATGAAAGTGGAAAAACAATTTTAAACGAAGTGCATTAATCGAGTGAGAAAAAACTCGAAGTTCCATCGGCAAATGATATCAGACCTTAGCCACCTTAACCAAGAAAGACCGTTTAAAGAACCCATATCTTATCCTATAAAACAGCAAAATGTTCCGTATTTCAATAAATTTCTCGAAACTAGATCCCAAAAATATCTTCACATAGTCAGATGGTCTTAACTATTCGTTTTAGTTTATCAGTAAAAAGAACTAAGGTACCAGATTCAACTTCTAATCCATACAATTGATGCGGCGTTATGAGCGCGTGAGCCAACCTATAACGTACCTGTCGGGGTAAAACAACATTGTTAAAATTTAAAAATTTTAAAAATTTTTAAATTTAAAAATTTTACGCAATATTGCATAAACGCGACCACTAATCTGGTTAATAAGAATTTAATACATTCTACAAACAAAATTATATGTCCATCATTGAAATATTTAACTCAGTCTCTGTATTTCCAAACTGGATTGCCTTAGTTTTGCTGTAGTTCACACATAAATAATTGGACGATGACCATTGTAAAAATAGTGACAAGCTATAATTAATATTAGTGTAGTGTATGTGCAATTATGCGCGGAATACAGGGACAGGCAAAAGAAAAAGACGACATCAGCCATCATCAAAAAAGAAATAAAATTATCAAACCCCAAAAAGAGAGGTGGAAGACGGTTTCAGGCCGAGTGCAAATTGAGACAAAATATAATACAAATAAGTCAAGGAAAACAGAAACAAATACTAATAGAAGAACTTAAAAAATTAAAATCCGAAGGATGGAAGAAATTCTAAGTGATGCACACGTTTAAACTAACAGAAGAAGATAGACTCAAGACAATATTAAAAAACATAGAACAAACAATGGTGATAAACGACGCGAAAATAGAAGGCAATGCAAATGCATACGCCATTAGTGACAACAAAATTACAATAAGCCAGGAAATAATAATAGTACTTTTAATTATCTTAGTTTTATTTGGATTGTGGAAATTAACAAGAAATTACATAAAAAAGGAAATTGTTAGTAATAGGGTACAAAATGTATAATATAATATGAATTAGATAAAATATTTTATATAAAATAATTATTGTAAATGGAAGAATTAAACAGGGAATTACAGAAAATAATTACAAATGCAAAAAAATCAGGTAGAAGAAAATAGACCAAAGAAACTATTATACAAAAAATAAAATTAATTAAACAACTTGGTAAAAAATACGGTAAATTAATTGCGATTCTACCAAAAATAGAAAGAGAAACAAAAATTAATCAATTCAAAGAATTAAAGCAGAGAGCATTGGATAGTATTATAGGAAACAGTAAAGAATTCTCTAGTGAAGAAAAATTAGAATTAGAATCAATGTCTAACGAAAACACATTAGAAACAAACATGTCTAATTTCAACAGTAAACAGGCATCGGATATGATCCCGACATTTGATGGAAGGGCAAAACACCTCGAAACATTTTTATCAATTGTCACACTAGTTTATGATGACTTAAATGTGCAAGGCAAAAATCATTTAATAAAATATTTAGTAGCAATGAAAATGAACGATAGGGTCAGAGATATTCTAACAATAGAACAAACACCAACAACATTGGACGAATTAAAAGCCTCTTTGACTAAAAACTTCAAATTTACAAAGACAGCAAACAGCGTTCATTTTGAACTGAAAAATACTAGGCAAAAGGGTAATGTATTAAACTATAAAGAAAAAATAAATTCATTGATTGCAGAGTTAACAATAGCTCAAATATCAGAACTAGGAGAAAATAAAAATGAAACATGCCGCTCTTTATTTAAAAAACTTAATGAAAGACTAGCACTAGAAATTTTTCAGCAAGGTCTGTATGAGCAGATACGTATAGCAGTTATAGCAGCCTAACCAAAGACTTTATCCCAAGCTTACGTAATTGCTGGTGCACAGGAAAGATCATTACACCTATCAGATACATTTAAAACCCTACAAATAAATAGAAATAATAATCAAAATATAGAAATTAGGAGCAACAATAATTCAAGACAAAAAAATTTTTAGTCAAAACAGTCGCAACAATAATAACAATAACAGATACAATAATCGCAACAGAAATGACAGAAACTATTAAAACAACAATAATAGAAATTTTAACATTTACAACAGGAATCCAAATAACACCAACAGTAGATACAATACAAATAACGCTCACAACATAAATAATAGGAACACCTAGAACAATAATAACCATTCAAATAAAAGAAACAATAACCACCCAAGCCCTGGAGGCTCAAAACGAATCTCCAGAAAGGGAAAATTACAAATTCACACTATAAATCCTAAAATTTCAAACTTTATATACCTATCTATCAAAAACCTGACTTACAAACTGACTTTCTTATTAGATATTGGTTCTGACGTATCACTTTGCAAAGAAAATGTTATACACGGATATAATATATTTAAACAAGATATTTTTAAACTAAATGGCACAACTAAAGGATACACGGAGACTCTTGGATCGACTGAATTAGAAACAGTACTGGGAGAACATAGCTAAAGACAATAATCCTACCAACATTATAAAAAAAACCGCAGACCATTATCGATGATAGCTTGCGAGTAGTAACCATTTAATTTTGGTAAAAAACCAAAGAAAAACACCTTTTTCTGAAATTAAAAAAAAAGTTGAGTTTGACAGCATGCCACGCCCACAATTATCAATATTTTAACATAATGTTTTGGCTACCTTAATTTGGATATATTAACTACAAAATGACGTAAAAATTTTAAAAATCGGTGACAAAAAAATATTTACTTTTGGCCAACGAAAAACGATTTTCAGCCACTGTGCGCCGGCAAATATGCTATGAAGAAGTACCGACGAAGGAGGCTGCAAAAGTTTAATGTTAATTCTGAATTTGTAGTTATACCATTAAACAGGAAAAAACATTTTTATTTTTTTGTTGCCGCAGGGGTTGAACCCTGGCCAACCAGATTTGTTGTCAACGTGTTTACACTTTGACTACAGCAGCCTCAGCCTCTTCCATGTAAATGACAGAAATCGACACAGTAATAACAATTACAACTATAAAAATAATAGATACAACAACCAAAAAAGACAAAATTTTAACACTAATAGCAACAGAAATGACAGAAACTACAAAAATAATTATAACTACAACAAGAATTGCAGAAATTTTATTAACTACAATAGAAATACAAATAATACCAACAGTAGATACAACACAAATAATGCTTACAACAGAAATCATGGGAACACCTATAACAATAACAACCATACAAATCGAAGAAATAACAACCCAAATGTACGTACAAAACATCAACAGGGAAACGGAGAAACCGTGGAGATTAAGAGCGAATCTCCAGAAAGGGAAAATAACATATTCACACAATAAATCCCAACACTTCGAACTTCATACATATATTTATCTATCAAAAACCTGACGTACCAACTGACTTTCTTAATAGACACTGGTTCTGACATATCACTTTGCAAAGAAAATGCTATACATGGATATAACTTATTTAAACAAGATATTTTAAGATTGAATGGCATAACCAAAGATTATACAGAAACCCTTGGATCGACTGAATTAGAGCAATACTTGCAGAACACTGCTTAAAACATAAATTTTACCTAGTGAACAGTGACTTTCCAATAAACACAGACGGAATTTTAGGAATGGATTTCTTTCATAAATACAGCTGTATAATAAATTACGATACACAACACAGTATTACAAATCCGATAGAAACTAATGCAAAACATTTAAGAAGCGTTACTATACCACCAAGAAGCGAAAAAATATTAAAAATCAATATTGAAATAGGCGAAGATAGCGTAGTATGCAGCAAAGAAATAGAAAACGGAGTTTTCGTTGCAAACACGATAATAGCTAAATAAGGTAATCGCCACATTAAAATTTTGAATACACTAGAAACACCGATACGATTGTCAGATCTTAAACTAGCTACAATACCCTTACAATACTATAACATTTATAGCATCAATCATTTGGACAACAAACGTTATTCAGAAAATAGATTTTAGGAATTACTAAAAAAAATTGCACTGTATGTGCACTTATGCGCAACACTGTAATAATGGGTATATGCTCGTAGACATATGAGCAAGACTGTATGCAACATAAAACCAAAAATACAAATTGTTCAAATAAAAATTAATCAAAGGAAATTTATGTATGGTCAGCAGAAAATGCAAGTTCAATGTATAAGTATATTTTTGTTGATCGTGAGAATTTGGATGGTAACGAAATATCATTTTTGTTTATAAATTATTTTATTGGATATACAGCAATATTGTAAAAATGATGACCACTATAAAATTGTACTATATAAGCCGCTATTTTTATTTAATAAAGACAGAATTAATTTGCAATTAAAATAGACTTGTTAATTCTCACATAAAGGGCATTTTGATGCTCGGAAGCAAAACGGCAGAAGTGCACAGTAATACTTACCTTGAAACCTAACTATAACACTGACAATATTACATTAGTTTGTTAAACATCAACATTATCCTTATGAGAACAAAATAGCAAAAATACGTCATCAGCAAACAAGAAAGATTTACATATACCAGAATCAATCTCATTAGGAAGATCATTCACATACATAATAAAAAAAGGCGGCCCAACAACAGAGCCCTGTGGCGCACCTGTATAGAAAGGAAGTGTCCCAGAATAACTTTCGCCAACATCAACAAATTGGCTTTTACCACACAAGTAAGAATAAATCAACATGCAAGCAGACCTTGAGAAATTGAAATGATCCTTCAACTTCCTAACTATTGTAAAGTAAGAAATAGAATTAAAAGCCTTAGATAAATCAAGGGGATCAATGTAGCTAAAAAGTCCTTATTCACACTATCTCTAATAGTATCAGTTAAGCCAAACAACAAAGAGGTAGTGTTATGACCACGACGGTATGCGTACTGAGAAGATAGTTTATCATCAACAAAAAGTAATATTTGGTTTTTAATGATAGACTCAACAACTTTAGATATAGCTGGCAAAATAGAAATGGGTTTTAAATCTGGTATTTCCGTAATATTTTTTGACTTAGGTATAGGAACTAAACGAGCTACTTTCCAATCTGTAGGGAAAACCGATGAAGTTAGTATAGAATTATCATGAAATAGCAGGTCTTGGGATAAGTAAGGAAATAATAGTTTAATGAAAGAAATAGGAATACCGTTAATCCAAAGAGATTTTGATTTAACTCTACACATTGCTATCAATAGTTCATCTTCAGACAAATATCTAAAGGTAAATGAGCCATTAAATCCACCCAGTACGTCAAAATCAATGCCATAATCCGAATCTAAGTGAGAAGCATCAACAGCAATAAACACCAGAAACTGCGGCAGCGATAGCAGAGAAAAAGAATAAAAACTTAAATTCCGTTTATTCAGCAACACAGCAATAAGTACAACAGCAGCAATTGCCTTACTTTTCCAAAAATTATTATAAACAATTAGATCGAAAAAGATTAAAATTTTTTAACAACTCTTAATACAAAATAGACTTCGTTAAATCAATAGGCGAGAATTTCCTCTTTATTAAGCTGTAATTAAATTAAAGAAGTAATAAGAAGACAGCCAAACTAACACGCACCTTTACTCAGACATAGCGTTGCCAGATATTTTATACTTTTTTGTGCGACATTTTCGAAAGAACACACACTAGGAATTTTTTTTTTAGAAAAGAACACAAAAAATATATGCAACATTTTTGTGAGAAAAGAAAACGCCATTATATTAAATACAGAGATTAAATAAATCCTTTGATTCCGAGTTTCTTGAATGCAATTTCAATGTTATAGATTTTAATCTAATTTATCAAACAGCCAATGTAAACATTCAAGTTGAATTTTTCACTTCAAAATTATTTGGGCTTTTGCGGTTTATTCATTTTAAACGTATTGCAGTTAGAAGTAGCCAAAACTATATAAATTCAAGGGAAGTTAAATCTGTTCAATATTTACGGGATCTTTACCGTGTTTATTGTGAATGTAACAGTCAGAATAATCAGTCAACTTATTGCAAATATCGTAATCGTGTAAAAAATATTATTAGAATATTAAAAGGAAAAGCTAATTTTTATAAAATTAATAATGCAAACTATTTTCTTCTTGAAAGACTCCAACATTGCAATAAACATCAAGATGACATATCGGAGGACCCTTAAAATTTACACGCTACTTTCTTATTTTCTGAATCCATTCTGTAATATTGGACTTTTCTTCTTGATAGATGTGACGGCGGATAGCTCGTATCCACGTACACGTCTCTGTAGTAGAATAGTATACCTTATTATCCTTATGTTATATCTAGTGTATTAGAACCTGAATTCTGCATTATTTTATTTTTATCATTGAAATCTGTATTATTTTATTTTTATCATTGAATTCTGTATTATTTTATTTTTATCATTGAATTCTGTATTTTTTTATTTACCGTGTCCACGGGCTACACCCCCGCTTTCCTTACCCAGGGTAGAGAGCCACGCCTGCCCAGCACGCTCTACGATGAAGTAACGGTCGGTATCGCAGCACGCCAGTTAAGCCCGAAAGACAGAACAGGGGAATTGTCGGAGATCTTCAAGTTTGTAAGGCGACATCTGGAAACCGCAGCCAACAACACAACTTGCGACGCCGTCCGTGGCGGCCCAACATAGGTTACCAAGTCCTGGTCCGCGCGCACCCGCTTTCGCGTTCCATCGACAGTTTTGCGGCCAAGCTAGCCCCAAAATACCCAGGCCCCTACGTTGTGAAGAACTTTATAATATGCTCCGTTATTGTGGAAATTAGTAGTTATAGTAACAGCGACGTGCGACGAGCGCACCTTAGTGAATTGAAACCTTCCCATTCACCTTCTACTTACCCCTCTTCTTCTTTTCTCAGCAGATCAACGCATAAAGGAAAAAAAGAAAATAAAAATGCGGCCATATTTCTAAATGAAGGCGAAGTACCCAGTCGAAACCAACAACGACCCAAAACAACTAGACACCAACCCCGCCCGCGAAAGACATCCGTACACATCCCAAAGCCTAGGGTCCCTTAGGGCAAGGCATCCAGCCGGCCGCGCATTCTCAGCCCTCCGACGTCATCAAAGGTTTTCAACAGCCAATCCGCCACCGCGGAATTTTGGCGTATTGATACTATTGATACCAACGGCCAGGGCACACTGACCGACGAGCCATCTACCAGTAAGGGCAGCCACCAGAGCCTTCGCGCCCCAGAGACACCAGACGTCACAATAGAATTGAGCTCGGATTACGACACAACCTCCGGAACTCCAACCAAGGCAGCCAGACCACCTCGAACAGAGACGCCGGTGAAAAACTCATCGCCTACCAGAGGCCACCCAGTCAACCCCGTAGACCCACCGATCAGTCTGGATGATTCCAGCTCAGAGAAGGAACACGACGGCCGTACTACCTCTCAGCCACCACAACCATCGTTTTCAGGCAATGAACCACCTCCAAGGCGAGGCTACCTGGTCACCTGGTCAAAAACCACGCCAACGGTTATCCGCTTGCTGCCGGCTACCGCTGAACCCGGGGAGAGGGAAGGGTATGACAAATGTGGCCAATCCTGCAACGTCCAGCATATTGAAAAATATGGCCAACGGCCATCGGTTTGTGGCACGTTTGCTGGTGTAACCACCAACCATCTGGTCCATGGTGTCCACTCCTGGTTTATATACATTGTAGTCCAATATTTGGAACGGTTTCTGCGTTGGTTTTGATATGTCAACGGTGGAATTCTAGTGTTCCGTTGAGATGAGAACCACAACTTTTTTTTTTTTTGGCACATACGAGCATAGTGCGACATTGTTTTTATAACAAAATAATGTGCTAAACACCTCTCTATTAGGGTCCAACATCTCCTTCGGTATGCAGCCCTTGTTTTTTCTTATTGTTCCTACATAAGCCAACCGTTTCGTCATCAAAGTCGTGGCGAGATCGTATGATGAGAAAAAGTTATCTGTACATATTGTTCGGCCAGAACCACAATACCTTTCCACCAATTTGAGAACAATGTTTTCGCCAAGGTTTGCCGCACGTGCTTCATTTGGTTGTTTTCCAACATAAATAACTCCTTTAAATGGATAATTTGAGTTCGCATCGCACGTCCACCAGATTTTTATGCCGTATTTGGCTGGTTTTGATGGAATATATTGGGTGAAGCGCGTGCGGCCTCTGTACGGAAACAATTGCTCATCCACAGTTATTTGGGCACCCGGAACATATCGGCGCTCTAAGTTATACATGAGCATGTTCCAGATGTCGTCGATGGCGGCCGATTTGCTTTCCGCAATTCGAGTGGATCTCGTGGTACCGTCATCAAATCGAATATACTTTAAAATAACTTTATATCGCACAGCAGACATCGTCGCCCTGTAGATAGGGTTTCCATTGTGTCGCCACAACTCATGACTAGGCTGACCGTTTGACCCGACTACGCCGGCAAACAAAGTAAGGCCAATAAAAGCGTAAATTTCTTTTTCATTTACGGGTTTAGTCCACTCTTTCGGTGTCTGCTCAGGATTCAGCGCAGACCATTTACGGCACATCTCCTGGGCCTTACGGTTTGTTTGGCGTACAATTATTATAACGATCTCGGGTGTTAAAAGAGATTTAAATATGGAGACCGGGTTTCGCATAGTGCCTGTAACCGGGCCTTCACGACACACAGAGATGCAGTTATGTGAACGTGGTCTACCAACCTGCGGAGAGCTTGACCAAATCTTACCATCTTTTGACATGAATGACGACGACCTCGACGAACTTGGCTCCTCATCCATACCGACGGCTTTAGCTCCTTCGGGGATAGCTGCAGCACCTTCCTAAAAATCTTCCAGCTCCTCATCCTCGTCATTTTCAATCTCCGCTTCAATAGAAATTTCTTCTTCAGCATCGGAAGCCTTTTCATTTAACACATAATTTTTATCAGTTTCTTTATCGCTTTCGAAAGGCTCATCCTCGGACTGATCATCACCGGCCAACCACAATGCTAGCTTTTCTTGCATTTTAATTTGCTCTTCTTCCGGCAAGTTAACAAATCTTGCGGTGCGGTTCACCACATCTACAATATCAATCGTATCATTAGCCGATGCCATTTTTTGTATGCTTACACTTCGAAAGAGGTTTGTATACTAACGCGTTGCTCTACATATTGTAGACCAACAAAACTCTTATGCCAGGTTCTCATGCGTTGAACGTCGTAAATAAAAAAAATTCATTGTTTTACATATGAGTAATCAAATAAGATATATAAAAATTGGTTTTAATTATTCGTTTTGTGGTTTTCCTACCATAAAATGCATTTATAGACACTTTTAGAACACCTGACTATGCATTTCCATACCAATCCTATGTAGGTCTGCACAGACCTGGTTCTACCATTTAGCGCCAATTATTTGTAAACCCGGATTATTCCGAACCCGGATCCCCAATTGCTCTGATTTTTTCTCATTGTGTTCGGAGGTTTTTTCTGCAGGATTACATGGGCGGCTTTTTTCTCTAACATGAAAAACAAAAAGTTATACACACTTTTATATGCAAAAAGTCTGCACAGACCTGCTTATACCTCCGAGGGTTAAACAAACGGTCTACCCATGCTGTGTTGTTGTCGTGACAACCAAAACCAAGTATTTCTGTTTCATTGTTTTTGTATCACAAACAGGTTTTCTGTTTGTTTTTTACATTTACAACAACACCCACGACAACAACCAAGCAAGCGTTCACTGATGGTCAACCATTTAGCCTATGTAGTGTAATAAAATGTATTTTTAGAGTTACAAGCAAACACTAACACAATCACAGCCTGCCTGTATGTGTGGCCAGCCGAGAAGTATAAAAGGCCTGCCTGTATCTAGACAGTTGATTGCCGGCTGGCCTTCGGGTAAGACCAGTAGTTTAGTAGTGATCAAGGCGCATCAAACAGGTGACTGCATCAGATCATGTGTTCATCATATGTTTTAGCTTTTGCGTGTTTTGTTTTTGTAAAAGCTAATTCGAGCTGTCAAAAACGTCTAGTAATGTGTGTATGGATTTGTGAAAAATAAGAAAGCCACTAAAAATATATTGGAATACATACACACATTTTGCCAGACGTTTTTGACGGCTCGAATTAGTTTTTACAAAAACAAAATACCTCACCTGTTATTATTGCGCCATGGTAGTGATTTACACGCTAGGCTGTTGTTCGTATCTAGGCAGTAGAAGGAAGTGATAGTGCTTGTTTTCATTACCAACTCCTCCGAGAGTGGTCATTTGTCTGTTGTTGGTCGACTGTCAGATTGGGGATTGCATCGGTTGCCACTTACGCGCCTGTGTACTTCCCAAGCTGTACGAGTAGTGAGTTACACGCTCAGATCAGTTAAGCGACAACGGCCATCGACGAAAAGTGGCGCTCACACGCCTGAGCCTCGGTCAGTAGCAATTAGTCAAGTAGTTTTCTTTCGTAAAATTGTGCATTGGAATAAAACACGCCATCGTACTCCAAACCATACCGTGTTTTACTATCAACGACGACGACCCTGGAATCCGCTTAGTTCTGCCCCAGCAACCAGCTGTAACGTTTCGTCATATAGTTTTGATTACATTTATCTATGTGAAGCTTTTTATCATATCAAATCTAATGCAACTGGAGTTGACAATTAACCCCTTAAATTTTAAGGAATATTACATCCATTATTCGCAAAGCATTTGTTGCACACATATAACACGAATATTATGAGTTCTACTTTCCCTACTGCTTGGAGGACTGCTAAAATAATACCATCAGGGTTCAGCTTCTGATGATTATATACCGATAAGTATTCTCCCATGCCTTGCTAAGGTTTTTGAGCACCTTATGGTAAATTGCATTAATAAATATTTGATCAATAACAAGCTACTAATTAATTAATTGCACTTTGGTTTCCGGAAGGGACATAGTACCACGTATCTTTTGCCATGTTTGACAGATAGGATTAGACAGCACCTAAATAATCAAGGTTCATAATAATTTAATGAATGAGCTAAGTTCGCATTTTATGCTCAATGAAGGCGAAATACAACAATTTTTGTCAGTCTGTATTAAGAGCTCCTCTACTTTAATATGCCGTAGTGGTGGACAAAAAAAAAACTGCATTATCTTTCCATTGTGCCAGTCTAAATCATTATCCTAATTTTAACCATTACTGCATAAAGTTTATTTTAGTGATAAAGTTAGTTAGTTAGTTAGTTCATTCATTCATCTATGACGGTTGGGGGATTGAAACCCTTGCTTTTGCTTTATTGGACCAACGAGTGGCAGGTGTCAATGACCAGTTTTCGAAGTTGGTAGCCACTGTAACAGCACTATTATCATTCCAGCGGCACACAAATACACCGTCGGATGCTCTGTAGTCTACATAAACTCGTTTCTCTCGCTTAAATTCTTTGGGATCTTCTAGGGGGCATTTCTCAACACAGTAAGCACGTAATGTGCCAGTAGCACAATAACCAATTTCTCGCAAATGTCTCATCAAAGGCACCGATGAAAAATAATTTTCAAAATACAGTTTTATACCACTTTGAGAGGGTAGCTTTCCTAATTCAATAAGACTAAGGACTACATCACCACCTAGGCCGTAGTAAAATAGTGTAAGGGATCTTTGCAGTTTTGACTTTCCACTGATGTTGGTTGTGGCCTGAATTCTGGGGACGAAAAGTTAGGTAGTTCTTTTTTCCAAAATGTTGTTCTTTTCTTCTTGATTTTGTTTCCGAACTAAAGAAGAGAGTGGCTTATCATCTGCATCATCGCTTTCTTCACTTAAGGAATATGCTTGCAAATTAGAAGGTCCGACTGACAGCTGTCCTAAAGACGTGAACGGTATAGCATCATCTGCCTTAGCTGAAAAACGTAGAAGTTGGCATTTAGTTTGAAGCAATGTGCGTCCTAAGTGGTTGAGATTAGCATCATGCTCGTCATCCGTAGCCTGACCGCACCGTTCAATAGGTGGCTCAACATAAACCATTGCATTTGCGATTTAATTATCATCTTCACATTCCAAAAGTGATATTTCATGAACTTTTAAGCTACAAAAAATAAACAAACAGCACACCTTAGCACTCATTGTGTATAACGTCCGATATATCGGACAGCATTAAATTCACACTCGTAAAGAATTAAGTAACTAAGTTTTTTTAAATAAAGCCTATTTTCGTATAAATTTACATCATTTCAACAACCACTATAACTTTTATTAGATTCTGAATCATACCAATTAAAAAAATATCTAAATAATATTTACCTTTTCCTCAAACTAGTCCAACCGCGATCTGCCATTTTAGAAAATGTCAACAAACAAGTGGCACGTGCTATTAATCGTTAAAAGCAGTGTTGCCAATATAAAACAAACATTAAGCTTTCGCGTAAGTATAAAAATAGTAAAATCAATTTTTCGTTTTACAAAATACTCGCAAATTACCAACGTCCGATTTATCGGCCGCTATGCTGTAATGGGTTAAAGATGCACCAGTTTTAAATACAAAAAAAAAACTATAAACGTCGGTATAAGTTAGAGATGTTACAAATAATTAAAGTTCCAACAACAAAAAGAATAAACTCTAAGGCTGATACTGATAATGTTGCGCAGTGTTGTAGAAATTTAGTGCATAAAAAATAGTAAACGTTACAATATATCTAACTTAACATTTTTATCAAGTAAAATTTATGTGTTTGAATATGTATATTGTTTTTTGTATATTTTAAATTTTTTGAAATTTTAAAAATTTGAATGTATTTTGAGTATTGAAATTTTTTTATATGTATGTTTATGTTAACATATTTAAACTTTTTGTCTTTGTTTTTTGAAACATTTTTTGAGTAAGATTGACAAATTTTTTCAAATTAATTTATAGTTTGTATTTTAAAACACACAATATTAATAATTTTGTTTTCTGTTGCCTGAAGATGCCACCCAAGGGTATGGCAAAATATTGAAAAAATAAAAAGATAAAAAAACAATATTTTAATTTTAAAACCTGACCTAGTGCTTAATAAATAAGAAAAGAATATTAATTATAAAGGTAAAAAAACAAAATATTTAAGTTTTAAAAAATGTATAGTACAATTTATTTTGCGTGAAAATTAGCTTTAACTTATTTCTAAACTGTTAAATTGATAGAAAAATTATGGGACGTTAACAAAAAAGTCTTGATAAGAAAAATATGGTAGAAGAAAGCGACAAAAAAAAAACTTATTCTAGGTTCTAACGGACACAACCACGAATGGACCTTTAGAGAACGTAACTGTCTTTAAGAGATACATATGATGATGCAAGTGGTACAGATTTCGAAGGATCACTGAACTTGTTGATACTTTCAAAATCCCTAACCAACCTTTCGATATAAGTTGAGATTCGACGGCGTGCAGGTGCTAAGAAACGAAATGGGGATGATGGTCATTACTCATGGCCCAACCGAAGGTACAGATTCCACTCTGAAGAAGCTGCAAAAAAAATGGACGCATTAAAATCTCGCTAATGCTGACAAAGATCGAGTAGCGCTCACGGTGTGGTCTCCGACGCAGAGGCAATCAGGAAAGCTGGTCAGAAACTCAACTGCGGGCCGTCGTAAAATTTTATAGGAATGGCCAGTAAGCTCGACGTCCTCCCTCATGCAGTGGTAGGCAACTGAGAGGAGGGGGTTCACATCCGTCATACAGATTATTCCCATTAAGTAGTGGCATTCCTTAAGGGTGTCACTAAGGGCAATAAATAAGACTTTAGGATAATTATATTATTACCACTATAGTAATAAATTTACAATAGAAGACACAAGTGATGAGAAAACTCCATATATACGCACTCCAGTTGTAGAAATGAGAAATATTCTCAAAATAAAGGTGAATAAACTAACAAATTTAAAAAAATTCTAAAATAAAAAAATACTTTATTAAAAGAAAATTGCATTTAATGTACATATTTAGTACATCTGTTTGTGTTGCTTTTTCTCTTTTTTCCAAAAAGGCATTTAAGTAGCATTCTTTTGAAATGGAATTTGAAAAGTAGTAATACAAAAATGTAAGGCACAAAATAATACAACTTAAGTACAAGCAACAGATATGCTTTTAAAATTTTGTTGTCTAGCAGCAATCTAACAAAGGACATTATTACACATTATACATAATGTTGTTGTTTTTTTTCTAAGTTTTTAAGTAGGTTTTTGCCATTTTACTACTTTTATTGTTTTTATTTCTCTGAAAAATGTAACATTTATTGCTTAAAGATTAAAGTTATTTTTGTTGGTGTTGCTCTTTTTTCAAACTCACTCTTTGCACTTAATTTTTTTCTTATTTCTATTTTTTTTTTTTTGTAAATTTCTGTCGTGTTTATTGATTTGTTATATTCTCTATTTTAAACAAGATTAAATACTAAACACAACTCATACGAACAAGAACAACAGTGCAGAAATAGCTTTATATTACAATTGCACATTTTAGCCAACAACTAAACAAAATATTGTATGCATTTCTTTCCTATGAGCTACCGTTATAGTTTCTACTACTTTCTATTCATAACGGTTGCTGATATAATATTTTCATGACAATGTTGTTGAATAAGGTAAAAGATTATACTAAGTCTTTAATAATATTTGTATAAAATGATGTTTTTTTTTTGGTAAATGGCATTAAAGTTGCAGGATCAATTTCTTCTTCGTTTTATTAATAATTTGAAAATTTGCCAAAAAAAAAAAAAAAAAAAACAAAATAGAAACATTTGGAAAAGTTTTACATATTCGAGATCAAAACGATTAGTAGCAGAATAATATATATACTATCCGTCTATTTAACATTTCACATAAATTTTGTTCAATTACATATAAAAAAACATGAATGTAAGAAAACCTAAGAGTCTTACAAATTTTAGTTAGAATCCACTAATGAGCTACATGAGCAGTAGCGAAATCCGCAGTAATACATATATCACTAATACATATATCATATTGTAGTTTTTAATAATAAATATTTCATGATAATATCATAAAATATTTATATTTAAAAGAGTTAATCACAATTAAAGTAAATTAATATAAAAAATATTCTAAATAATAAATTTTTATGTAGATGTATTTGCTAATTATTTAGCAACTGTTTACAATTTTATTTTTATTTTTTCATTGAATCTCTGAAATACATCTATACAAATGGTTATCAATGAAATCCTTTATCTAGAAAAATAAAAGAAAATATAAAACATGGAGTTCTCTTTTTATCATTTGGATTTTGGTATAAGACTTCTAGGTTTTATACACTAAATTTGGATTTGGATAGTGGTATGCTTTCCCCGCAGTAATACTTTTTAGATGTAGTTTTTAATAATAAATAAGTTGCCATATTAAAAACAATATATATTTTAATATAATTTTGCAATTAAAATAAAATTGCAAAACAGACTATTTGCAAAGTAAAGCACCCATAAAAACTCGCTAATTGCTTATAAAATATTTGGTTTTACACCAATTTGGTTATAGTCAGTGTTCATTCTGGCATTGCAACTTTTTCATAAAGACTGATTAATTTTGCAAGGAAATTGTTAAAAGAAGTAATTAAAGGTCATTTTATTCCTCACTTTAGCTAAAGTTAGCTTTTATTACCATAATTATAAAGGCCAGTTTTAGTCCCGTTACTGCAAGAAAAATAGTTAAGTTATGACTTTATACACATATTTATTAGCTTATAGTTAGACTTTGAACTAAAATATGCCCCACAGATTCCTAATTTTAACTATTGCTAACTTATGATAGCGGGCTCATGAATTATAGAAAACAGTTCTTCATGAAGTTACTAATGTATGCATGTTCCAAATGAAGTAAAAGACCGTTTATCGCTTTTGAGAATTAAAAAATAAGAAAAAATCTTCCAGTGAAATATTGGGGCTCGCCCATATTTTCCGAGTTAGGGGACCCTGAAATTTTCAAAATTTTTTTAAATATCAGTATGGGTATCGTTTTTAAGTTTTTAAAGATTTTAAATATTTAAATTTTTTAAAAATGCTTAACCCATTTAGAGATTATGTAAAATTATATATATGTAGAACTTAAAATATTTTTTCTTATTTCTTAATTCTCTGTCACCCCAATATTTGCTTTTTTTATTGAAGTTACTTCACTAAACTAGATTAACATAGATGGTGAAAGGTATATAGAATTCGGCATAGCTGAATATAGCACTATTATTATTTTTTTTATTCTTTATATTACTTTAAAACTTAAACCTTATTGCTTTTTTACTTAAGCAATATTTTTATACCGGGTTTTTTAATTTGGTAATTTCATAATAAGCTCCTTTCTTCATTTATCTTGCAATTCTCTATGTCAGACAAATTTTTCTTTTGTCTGTTATACAGTTTGAATTTTAGCTACTGTTACTTTACTAACAAATTCAGCGTGGCCTAGAACTAAAATTATCAAACAGAAAACAACTAAAATATACTAAATATTCTGGATTCCTAGTTTAAGCTTATTATTGCTAAATGTATGTGCTGGTGTATGTGGTGGACAAATAAAACATCGATGGGTTGCAAAGGAATTTCTTGTCTTTCTCAAAGCTGGAATTTTAATACTTGAGCCTCTACATTTTGTTAACCCGAAGAAGAAAATCGCAAGTATCTTGGTAGCAGCACACAATATGAAAAATCTAACAGGTATTAATAGAAGCACATAAATTAAGAAATACTGTTCACATCCGTCATACAACTGTTTTTTTCAGGAAGTGAGGTAGCGTCAGGGTTGTGACCGCAATTCGCACAATTTTAAAAGTTGGAAGTTGTAAAAATATGTAATTTACTGTTACTACAAGGGGGAGTAGAACCCCACACATTGTTGATAGATATTACCCTGTTCTTTAATAATATGCTACTCTCAGTTGAGGACTGGAAAGAAGCCTAAAGATAAACCATGCCACAGACCTACCCAGATCAAAACTCTGCATGGCAGAAAACAGAAAAAGATGCGAAGACAGATAAGAACACCAAAACTCTGATCATACCTGTTACGAGCAAAATATTGCATATAGGTAGTGCTCCATACCGAGCACGTCGTAACATGGGCGGAACCTTGACAAACTGTGAATGGATAAACGATATGCGTAGGTCTAGAGCTACGTCAAAAATAGACGTTCCAGAATCCAGAGAAGGGTATTTAGGTGTTGCCCACAAAAAGTTTCGTCGCTTCTTTCCTGGACTAAATAGGTGTCCATACAGTTGTTTATGCCGAAGATCTGGCACTTAAAGTTGGGGAAAAGTTCATCGGGACCATCCAAGGATTATGAGTCACGCTCTTTTATCAAACGATGTAATGAACAGGGGATAACCATAAAAGCTACCAAACCCGACGCTATGCTCTTCACACGAAGGTAGAAGAAAAGGATCTTGAATTAGTATTAACGTATATGTGACCGTAAATGGAGAATCTGGCCAAAGGTACACTATAATAGTGCGACCTACATGCATTTGGTAGCCGGTTAAGCGTGAGTTGGATGGGGTTCAAAATATGGTTTTTATAGATATATGTGGTGAAATGCGCACTGCTACATTGCGACACGACACATATCCACTATGATCTTAGGCGTCTGACATTGCTCGGGCATTTTCTAGGATTTATATTTTCTGCTATGCCAGGTTTCTGTAGGGGCAGTGCGTTTCCTTCAGGCAACTGTTCGCTCAGGGCATCACCACACCATAGGTGAGGTTATGACTGGATAATTGTTTCTACGCATACCACATCACAGTGCACACTGTACAAGTGGTCCTGAGGATATGATATGTCATAGAAGTGATCACCAATCTCTGACCCTGGTATCACCCCAGACAGTGCATACATCCACCCAAGATGGTACAATGCCTGGATGTTTTTGCCGGAATGCTAGCCAATCCCTGGGGTACAATGCACTAATGGTCCCAGGCATTGGTCTGCAAGCGGAGACTGCCTCTAATCAAACCCGCGGACCAAAACTGGTTGCACTTGTAAAGTTTAGGTGGTTGGTAGCAGTGCCGAGAACCTGAAAGGCTAGTTAGTGGGTAAAGAAGATTAGTTCCAAATAGTTCCCCCTCCGACGCCAAGGCACGGGTTAGTTGCAATTTTAGTTGCCTAGTCCATGTACGCCATCACGGCATTGATGGTCGATCCCTTTACGTGCCTACTAGTGGGAATCACATGGAAAATACAAATAACAAAAACAGAACAACACAAGCAATGTGGCAGGTAAGCAGGGGAAACCCGAGCTGACAAAATGCAGTTCAGTCCTAGTAGCCCAGTGTTCTGACAATGCTAAGGACAAAAATAACGAAGTACCACTCGATTTTTGGGCTAGTAATTTTAAAGCCCATGCTGGCATAAGACGAGCAGAAACCCTTGCTTCAGGTGCCTCGGTTAACTCCGCAGATAGTAGTGCAGGTTAGACCTTCGACCCAGTCAAAAGGTTCAACAGGCACGTCGCCTCGCTAAAACGGCAGCGAAAAAAAAGACGCTCTTCTGGATTCTCATCCAGACGACGTCCACGTCATTTACGATCCAGACCAAGACGCAGATGGTGAGGGTAAGCCAAATCAAACTCCACCACTCTAAGGGAGCGACTGCTGCATTAATTCTTCGCCTGACAGAACAAGACGAAGACAGCGCACTGGTTTAAGAGTCGTGGTTAAACAACGGAGAAATATGTGGAATCAATGTAGAAGGCTACAAACTACTGTATGCCGCAACTTCAGGTAATAGCAGAAATAGCAGAGCCTGTATTTTGGCAAGAAATGACCTAAATATGTTCATCTTGTCTGATTACAGTGAGGAAGATTCGGTGACAGCGGCATGGGAGGCAATTGAATTCGCGGTGTGGATTTCCTCAACCTACATGCCGTATGTATGAAAAATACACCCACCATAATAGGCGCCGACGCAAATGCGCACGACCACATCTGGGGCAGCTCTGACACCAACGATAGGGGTGAGTGTATTCTTGATTTTATGTTGCATAATAATGTAGTAGTAGCAAATAGGGGTTCAGAACCAACTTTTGCCGTATCTAATAGGCAGGAAGTGCTAGACATTACTCTGGTTGACACACATCATGCGCTGTTCCTTGAGTATTGGACAGTTTCCGAAGACTGCTCCTTCTCTATTGTGAATAGAAAATGAACCGCTGCTATCTACATTAACAGACGCAAGACGGATTAGGAAGGTCAGAATAAGATCCTCACAGATGCATTGGATTACTACACGGTCTTCAAGGACACGGGGGATAATGAAAATGCCGTGAACAAATTTACCAGCGCATTTAGGGATTTAATTGATAGGTCTTGTAGACCATCAGTGCAGCGCACAGCCCACGGACCACCATGGTAGTCCAGGGAAATATCAGAGTGTTGTAGGGCTTGCAGCGGACTCTTTAATGAAGCCAAGAGGTCAGAAAATTGGACACTATATGCAACTTCCTTGAATAAGTTTAAGAATCAAGTAAGGAATGCAAAGATCCTGGAGGGACTTCTGTAGTGGGATAGATGGCTCTTCAAAAACGAGCAGTTTGCGTAAGATACTTGCTAAACATCCGTCAATTCCGGGATATATCCGGAGGACTGACGGCACCTGGACAAACAGTGCACAGGAGTTACTTGAGGTCCTAATGGATACACACTTCCCGGGTTGTCGCTAACTATGGGAGTGCGATATGATCCTGTTAGGATGGCCCGTGTGGAAAATTCTGTAGAAATAGATATAGACAGACTACACTGGGCCATCAAGAGTTTCCACACATTTAAGTCTCCGGGCCCGGCTGGGATTATTCCGGCCGATCTTCAGGAGAATTTAGATCTGGTCACTCTACGGCTCTTACCATTATATAGAGTTTGCCTCTCCTGGTCCTATATTCCGGATCAATGGACGAGGTGCAATGTGCTCTTTAACCCAAAGGGGGAAGGACATCACGCAGGGGCAAAGGACTTAAAACCAATCTATCTAACATCCTTTTTGCTCAAAACACTGGAGAGACTTATCGAAATCCACAAGAGAATGACAATTGATAGGAATCTGTTTTCTCCATCTTAACACGCTTACACAAGGGGCAGATCGGTTTAGACGGTTTTGCACTCGCTCGTAGGTTACATGGGACCTCACTGGAGCATAAGAACTATGCTATGGTAGCCTTCATAGACATTGAAGGGGCTTTCAACAATATCGATCACCCAGAATCTCAGAAAGCTGGGAGTTGACCGGTCGACCATTGGGTTCACAATGCTCTTGCTCAGTTGCAGGATAATAACATCAACTTCTGACACGATAAATGTGACAAGAATGGCAGCAAGGGGCACACCACAGGACGGAGTTCTGTCTCCACTGTTGTGGAATGTTGCTATTAACAAATTGCTCATGGTATTAGACTCCATGTGCTAAAGGACTGTCGCCTACCCGGATGATTTCTCTTAGACCCGACGGAAGGCCACTCTCGCTCATCTCGAGCACTCTGTGTGAACAGGGATGACTTCAAAAGAGGAACGAGAGTTGGAGGTGGAGTATATATTGAGAAATTTTGGATAACAATATGTTTCGGACTCCCAAACGACTGCAGAATTTTACAGGCACAAATATCTGCTATTAAAAGGGCGGCGTGGTGGTCACGGTACAATAACATATTCAATAGGGATATCTTTTTCTGTACCGACAGCAAAGCAGCGATTATGTCGCCTGTAGGTGTGCTCATTACATCTAAACTTGCCACCCTGAATTGGGACTGACTTGGAAATCCATGTTGCCGATGAACTGGCAAAGAAGGGGACAGCGCTTGAAGAAGGTGACATTAACATCCTCTGTGGCATACCACTCTCTCCTTGCGGACAGCGTATCGACGCTGCTCTTTATAATCTGGCCCAGGTCAGAAGGTCTTACGAGTCCACATGCTCGACAGCTAGAACAATCTGGCCCTATTTGAACCGGGCAGGGCGGCTGCGCTACAACTACCGAGAAATCGATTGCCCGACTTGGTGGCTGTGGTTACTGGGCATTGCTTATTTGGAGGCCATGCTGGTAGAATGGGTCTCCCATTTAAGGATTAATGTAGAAGTTGTCAAGACGAGGAGGACTGTGGAACACCTTCTCTGTGTTTGCCCCGCGCTTAGGGTATATACGGCTGAGATATCTCGGTCAGCGGTAGTACGGGTGCCTGTCCGGTGTATCATCATTGAATCCAAGCAGGATTAGTTCCTTTTTGAGGTGCAGTGGGTGGTTTACTGACCCACTGCCGGACACTACGTCTCAGTCAATGGGATGAACGCACTTTTTGGCCTGATGGCCCTACCCAGCGGTATCCTTCTTTGCTATTTTCATGGATCTTCTCTGGACCTTCCTTACTCGCGGTTTCTTTTTTTCTCTCATATTCCATTTCTCTCTATGTCTTGCCTCATTTTACTTTTCTGTCTATGTTTTTCTTTTTCTCCTTCCTTTCCGACAGCTAACACAAAGGGTAAATTTATAGATCCAAGTGGGCTGTGGCAACATGGCCTGCCTAACCTAACCAAACCTAACATTGTTACGAGCTGGTACTGGCAACGTATAAGGTGCACAACACAAATTGCACACTGATGCCAGTAGCTTGGGGTTGTCTAGTATATTACTACAGCCTAAATTAGACGGTGACAACCAGCATTTTATTTTAGTCGAAACGGAGACAAATTATCTTATCTATGAGATGGAGATTTTTTCAACAGCAGAAACTTTAGAGCGTTTTCGAGCTTTCCTGTTGCGCAGATCGGTTCGGGTAGTGACTGATCGTGCATCTACCACAAAGGCCAAAACTAGCAAAGAAACACTGCCAAAATTTGATTGCGCATTTGTACACCGCAGGGTACACGTATGACTAATATTAACGCGCTGACCCGATCAGCATTTACAGCACCGGAGCCTGAAACAGTTGGGATCATTATGAATATAAACGTAGGCAGCGGTGACTGAATTTATTCTATTTAAATAACAACAGTTCCGTAAAACCCAATATGGTCTCAAATTGACAATACTCAAGGATGAACCTTGGCACATTGCTCATTATTATCAAGACGATTTGCGTCGAAAAATTAACCTCAATCTCTGGTTGACTCACAAAAATTACAGCCTAGGTATCAAAATCCATGTATTGTCACGAGTATACTCGGAAATGATAGGCATACCAAATAATTAACTGCAAGGTTTTCTCGGTATTCAGTTCCTATAAAATGAAAGGGTGGTGCAGTTGTGCACGTGTTATTAATATCGACAATGACGAGAAAGCCGAAGACGAACTTGGATCCAGGTTAACCGATCTGTCAAGTAAATAATGCTAACTACTTTTTTAACAACCATACATAAAAAACAAAAATGTCAATTTTAAAAATAATCTCTAAATCTAAATTTGTGCTTGTGGTTAGAGATATTTGTTCAGCAAAGTTCACAATGCAGCCTTGCAATTAAACTTGTTTTAATGATCAAGTTAAAGCTACATTTAATTTGCAAAAGGCAAAGAGGTTTTATAAAATTTTAGTAGTTTTTGAAAAAAAAAAATTTTTTTTTTTTCAGATTCAACGCCATTGGTGCATTTAGTTACATTAAGAAAAGCACATTTATTTAATAATTATAAAAGTGATGACTTAAATAATAAAAACAAAAATTAAAAAAAAAAAAGAATTAAACACCAAAAATTTTTGTACTCCGAATAATTAAAAGAACGCTCTTAACAAGCCAGTCAGCGTGAGTTCTCAGGAGTAGTAACATTTTTCAATTTTTTTTATTAACGTTTCTAAAACTGAAAGTGCGATTGGATGATCTGACTGGGTGGTTTAACAAGGCAGAAACTGAACGTTTGTAACAAACACCAAAATTCACAGTACTGAAACCATCAAAAAATACACCCAGCAGCTATCTTTTTAGTTTTCAAATTAAGAGTGCGCTACTAACAAGTACGCTTCAATCCAAGAAAACACGGTACCTGAGTTCTACAAATAACCCAGCAGACATCTTTGTTGTGTAAATAAGATTTTACATTTATATTATTTACATTAATAAACTTTATTTACAGACTCTGTATTTAAATACATATATTAACCACCTTATTATATTTATATCTTTAAGTTATTCATAATTCATTATTGTATGTAACTACGAATATAAAATAAAACTTTACTTTTTGCTGAACTACTTAACATGGTGTCAGGTGTCTTATAAAATAAAAAAAGTGTCATATAAAAAAAAAAGATCGGTAAAAAAAAGTCACAAAAAAAGTCATTAAATAAAATAAATTGAATAAAAATAGAAAATATTATAAATTAAAACTCAATGGTAAAGTCGGAGTCAGAGTCAAGTAATTAAGGGATTACAAAAAGTGAAATTACTTCTCTTAATGTGTTACCCGTCGCAACAACAATTGCACCACTTAACCTTAAAGAAAGCAACATGTGTGTCACATGGAAGTCGTGGAAGAACCAATTCAAGATATTTATGAGGGCATCAAACCTGGAGAAGCAGACGGAACAACGGAAAGCTGCGCTATTATTACACCATTTAGGAGCGGATTGTCTAGAGATTTCAATTCTTTTGATGTCGACATGGACGTTGTGTAATATGTTGACTTGCTCGCCAAACTAGATGCGTATTTTATTCCAAAGGCCAACATCGCTATGGAACGTCATACATTCTTTTCAAGAAAGCAAGCTGAAAATAAGTCTATTAAGGATTATGTTACAGTGCTAAAAAATCAAAGTTTACTTTGTGAATTTGGAGATTTGCGTCAGGATTTGGTCAAAGATATTTTCGTCTGTGGTTTGCTTCCAATTTATTCTCAAACCAAAGAGAGGTTATTAAGTGAAAATAAGATTACCCTTGAAAAGGCACTGGAAATAGCTAAAAATATAAATTCTGCCAAAGAAAATACAAGCCAGCTACAACAAGAAACAAATTTTGTTGGTGTTTTAAATAAAAATAACAAGTATAGACAAAATTCGTCAAATCAACGTCAAACATCATATTCGCCAAAACAGCATCAAACTCAAGTAAAATACACACCATCCAACACTCATCAGCAACAGCAACAGTGCAGTCGCTGCGGTCAACAGCATAGGAAAAAATGCCCTGCTGAAAATGTTAATTGTCATCTGTGCGGTAAAAGAGGCCACTATGCAAAAATGTGTTTTTCGAAGTCGCCGCAACAACAAACAAAAAAGCTCATCAAACGGATACAACGTGAAGATGATGACAGTGAAGGAAGCTTTCAAGATCTATTTATCGGCACTATCACCAACTCTCATTCTGCTGTTGAAGCGAATAGCGAATGAAATATAGAGGTAATTATAAATAAGGCGAAAATCACTCTACAAATTGATACTGGAGCGCAAGCAAATATACTTTCTAAGAAACTTCAAAAATGTTAAATTTATGTAAGCTTTTAAATCTGCTAACACAAATATTTTAACATTCAGTGGCGAAAAGCTGCCTCTGTTAGGTAAAATTGATTTAACATTTAACATACAGGAGAAATGAAGAACATATACTTAAAAAACCAGAAACTCCAACTAGTTCTGATTCTGAAAAGGTTAGAAATGAAAATGATTCTGATGGTACCTATGTGACCAGACGAGGAAGAAAATTTTTACCACCCACTAGATATACAGCAACTAAAAAATAATGATAATTTTCTTAAAAATCCCTTTAATACTTTTATATGTTTATTTGTATTGAAATATAATATTATATATTAAAATATTACATTAATAAATCAAACTTTACTTGAAAGGAAAGATGTTGTGTAAATAAGATTTTACATTTATATTATTTACATTAATAAACTTTATTTACAGACTCTGTATTTAAATACATATATTAACCACCTTATTATATTTATATCTTTAAGTTATTCATAATTCATTATTGTATGTAACTACGAATAAAAAATAAAACTTTACTTTTTGCTGAACTACTTACAATCTTATCTAGGGGTCTGGAACCACATCAGCTACAGCATACACTTAACTGGATGTATGGTTTATTCTTTCTTCATGAAGATGAGAAACATTGGCCTCCTAACTTTTGTTTAAGCCCTGATGAGACGATCAGTGAACAGAAGCAAAACCCTTATAGCTCACTAGTTGCCGTCAATAAAACGCTTCAGCGAATGATTGGATATATTCTCAGGTTTATCAAAACCATTAAAACTATCAAGTCAACCCAGCGAAACCTGGCACCTTTCGAACTTCACGACGTCCTTATCATCATTATTCGAATTACCCAAGAGTATGCCTTTAAAGAAGACTTTCAGCAGCTACATAGGCAAAGAGAACTGAAAGCATCGAGCTCGATTAAAAGCTTATCACCATTTTCAGATGAACATAATTTTGTAAGGGTTGGGGCCGATTAGAAACATCCTCGTTATCTTTTGATGCCAAACATACAATGCTACTGCCCAATAATGACACAATCAGCAGACTGATCTTTAAGTCGATAAACAAGAAAAATAAACATTGCGGTCCTAGCGCACTCCTTAATACCGTAAGACGTTTTTGTCCCCCTTTAAAGGCAAACACCTGGCCCGAGAAACTGTTTACAAGTGTGTCCAATGTGTAAGATCAAAATTTCTTCAGCAGATCATGGGAACTTTATCAGAAAAATGAGTAACGCCAGCAAGGCCGTTTTTTAATGCAAGAGTTGATTACTGTGAACCGATGTGGGTTCATTTCAAAGTTAAAGGAAAACGACCCCAAGGGGGTTTTCTGTTGCTTTTCGACAAAAGCAGCTCATTTAGAACTTGGGACGGATCTTACAACCGACGCCTTCATTGGGGCGCTTAACAGATTCACAAGTCGAAGGGCTCACTGTCAGCATCTTTATTGCGACAACGCAACGCAACGCTCGGATACAACTAGCAAGATGAAATCTAGCAGAAGCATCAGCTTCCGTTTTATTCCGCCTCGAGCCCCGCATTTTGATGGACTATGGAAACTGCAGTCAAATCCGCCAAACAGTTAATGGTAAATGAATAGCAATGCTTCTCTGACTTAGAAGAAAAGGAAACCGTGAAAATAGAAGACTAAGCAATTCTCAATTCAATACCAATTGCACCATTGTCGAGCACGCCTGGTAATTTCTTCATTGGTGAACCTCTCACGGCAGAAGTTGATGCAACTGCAAAATCAACTTCAAAAAACACTTGCCCAACTATGAGAATTTGTATCGCTAATAAAACATCAATTTTGGAAACGGTGGTCCCAGGAATACCTCAACGAGCTTCAGCAGCGGAATAAGTGGCTAACTAAGTGACAAAATCTGCAACTAGGAACCATAGTCATAATAAAGGAAAACTCACGGGTCACGTCATGGAGTCTCGGAAAGATAATCGATATATATCCCGGTACAGACGGAGCCGTCAGAACAGCGGATATCAAAACGTATAACGGCATCATTAAGCGAGCAATTCACCTACTGGACCCTCTTCCCCTAGAGCCAAAAAAAAGTGACCGAAGATGAACTAACGGAGAACAACTCAATCCCAAAGAGAAGCAGTTCTCTGAACGACGGCAATAAAAGTGCTTTATTCCTAACAAGCCTGTTGATGCTTCTAACACTATTCTATCCGTTCGTTGTATTCCAACAAGTAGCATTCACACAGATCACTAGCAATCCTGGCTTACGTTTTGAAAATATTAGTAAAGTAAAACCAATTATTCTTATTTATTTTGAAGTAGCATTTTTCTACAAAGAATTGCAGCTTTTAATTAAGAGAACATCTTGTAGTGCATACAATATACACATGCATACACAAACATACATAAACTAGAATAAAGTAAAACAAAACAAAAATAGAACTGTAATACGAAACAGTGTAGTGCATTAATATACAAATAAAGGAATATACAAATAGTTATTAAGTAAAATAGACAAATTGATAAAGAAAATTAGAGGAAAGTAAGACATGCAATATCAAGTGGCCGTTGTCAGTTGATATGGGTCTGAAATAGCATAAGCAGGTTAAATAATTAAGTAGATCGGAATTATACCAATTAGTTACAATGAAAGAAATTGAGTAACTGAAGGTCAGATCAAAATGAATGTGTTTAGTATGAAGAGTGACGATTAGCCTGATAATGTAAACGTTACTATTTTTCAATGTAAAGAGTGTGAGAAATGCATTGTAACAATAAGGTAGAATAAGTTAGAAGAACTAAGCCAAATTCGTGTAAATAGTATATAAGCAAAACCAATTTAATAATAAAACAGATTCAAGATTATAAACTTAAAATGGCAACAAGCCTTGGCCTTTGTTTTAATTTTTTTGAATTCTCAAATTGTTTCGGCAGTTCTTATAAACGCCTAATGGCTAGCTGGAACCGTTCAGCTGTTTACAATAAATTAAAGGGTTATAAAATTTTGACCTTTTCCTACACTGGCACTCACGATTATTACATGGCGATCCTGCATCAAATCGGGAATTAGGAGCACAGTCTTGTTAGATCCTGTCAACCAATCCAATCCAAGTTTTAAATTAAGTTAATTGAATTTATTCCGCCAGTAAATATAATACTGTTGTCATACCTTTCGGTAAAGACCGTCGTCACTGGCTGTTTATTTGGTACGATTGGCGAGCGCTTTCGATGTAAAGACATCATTTTCAAGCCGCGTTTTGATGAGTACTTGTTAGATAGTGTAAGGTGTTTGTTGCATAGATAGTGGTGGGTTCAGGTAGTTTTGTCGGTTAGGATGGTGTCTATTTAAATGGTATTATGCAGGTGGATTACCTGATATCTGTCATGTTTATTGAAGGTATATAATTTTACTATTTCAGTCTTATATTATTGGGTAGGTAAGTGTGACCATCTGTGGGTGTTTTGCGTTTGTAAGCTTGTTTTAGTAGTTTTAGTGGTGTAAAAATTGTGCCGGAGGTTGTATTTACCTGCTCGTTAATAATATCTCCGTTAAACGTTCGCGTTTTGTATATTTCCATGTTTTCAAGAATGTCCAGTCTTCGTCCTTTTTTACTAGGATGTATTAACGTCACACATTCATCTATTTCCCTTGGCTTGTGTTCATGTGTGTTAAGGTGTATTGCGAAGTTAGAGTCTTCTCTTTTCCGTTTATATGATCGTATGTGTTCTGTGAACCTTGTTTTTAATGTTCGTCCAGTTTGTCCTATGTATGTATGGTTGCAGGTGCAAGTAAGTCTGTGTACTCCGCTGGTGTTAAATTTATCGGTTATTTCTTTTGATGTCTTGAGATTGTTTCGTAGAGTGTTGCTCGTCTTTAGTGCTGTCTGTAAACCTTCTTTCTGAAAAAGGTTAGTAAATCTATATATTTCTGGTCCTGTGTAAGTAAAAATGTGTTGTCGTGTTGTATCGAATGTCTCCTTGTTTTCTTTCTTCTTGTTTTTAGTGTTGTATTGTCTAAGTAGTTTGTCGGTAGTAGTGCAGTTGTAACCGTTATTTTTAGCTATAGTGTAAATTGTGTCGAGTTCTTTGTTATATTTGTCTGGAGAAAGTGGGACTGTCTTAAGTCTGTGAATTATATGTTTAAATGCTGCGAGTTTATGTTGGGTGGGATGGTTTGAGGAACTGTGGATATGTCAATGTTTAGTGAGTCAATTCCTCGTGTTATTGTTATGTCAAGATAATTGCACTTTATTTCAACTGATAGAGAGGTTAACGAAATCTTTAGTCGTTGGGAACAATACCTGGAAGAAAGACTAAAAGAACAGCTAATAAACCAGGAAGACTACGTACCGGCGACTTCAAACCGAACCACCAATCTACAAGCCATTACCCCTGACAGCAGGTCCTAAGACAATAACGATTGAAAAATTTAGGCGACGTATAAAGAAACCCATTGAAGATAAACCATCAAAAACTGTAGAAAGGAAGCAAAAGAAGAAGCGTGCCGGGATAAAGTTTCAGAGGCGGAAAGACATCGCACTCCTCTACTACGAGGGCTGCTCTATATATTTCTGGCCTAATAGTGAAAATGCGAATATTTCTAATCAAAAATGCTTTTATTGTTTTTCAAAGTATTCTCCAGCATGATTTATACACTTTTGCATGCGCTCAAACCAGTTGTCGAAGCACTTTTTCCACTCCGATTGAGACACCTCTAAAACATGGTTTTTGAACACTTCAACAGCTTCTTCTGGCGACGAAAATCGTTGACTACGCATTTTTGTCTTGATGTGCGGAAACAAGAATAAGTCATTAGGTGCCAAGTCAGGGCTGTACGGCGGATGACCCATTAATTCGACGTTTTGGCCGGTCAAAAACGCTCTGGTTTGAGCCGATGTGTGAGAGCTCGCATTGTCATGCAATAACTCAAGATCACATGCAGCAAATAATTTTGGTCCTTTTAGGTCTACTGGTATTAGGAAAGTTAATTGTAATAAATCTAAATAATAAACAATAATAATTATCGTAAAAAGGTTTTGACGAGTGACTGTTAACTGAAATCAAAATAACACAACAAACTTAATAATATAAAAGTTTCTACTTAAAATACTTGTAGTGAAACCTTCAGTACTAACAACAATTAGTCAACAGAAAACAAAAACATTACGGGTGAATATATGTATGTGTGTATATGCTTTTCTTGTTATAAAAAAGAGTATCCCCATAAAAGGTTATTGCGAAAACAAAATATTAAGTTATATGTTAATCTGACTTTTATTAATAACATTATTATTATTGAATATCATAAATCAAGAATACTATTGTTTATCGAAAAATATTAAAATGCCTGGAAAAAATCTTAGAAAAAGTGTTGTAAAAAAAAATAATATGTGAACAATGTGAAATGCAAATAAAGGAAAAAGAAGAAGACTTTATAGAATGCAATAAATGTTCCAAAAAATACCACTCTCAATGTACAAGTTTGGATAAACGGCAGTTTCAACTCTTGTTTGATAATGAGAACGAAATGTTTGTATGTCATCAGTTATGAGATGCATGAATTAGCTGCAATCAAAACAAATCTTAAGAAATTAGATTAGCTTGCAGATATACATGAAGCAATACAGTTTATGTCAAAGCAATACGATGAACTTTTAAAAGGAGTGGCAGAAAACAAAAAAAAAGCTAGTTGAGGTTAAAAAAGAAAAAAAATATTTGAAAAAGGAAATTATAAATTATTATTATTTTCAGTCAAGCTATTAAATGATATGCGAGGTAAAAACAACTGTATTATTAATTGCTTAAAAGTGACAGAAGGTACAACGGCTGTGGACTCTGTTTTTCAATTAACGAAAAGTGTTGTGTTGATGGTGCTTATTTTATGCGTAGCAAAAAAGCTTCAAGTAATAAGAAGAATGTTGTTGTGAAGTTTTCTTTTAAGGCAGTTAAAGACAAAGTTATGGCTGCCAAAACTAAATTAAAGGAAAATGAAAGTACGAGCGGTGTATATGTATGATTTCCTAAGTAGAGAAACTATAAGTCTTCTTAAATATGCGATCTCCTTAAAAGAGATTGGCTACCAAAATGTTTATGTTAGAAACGGTAGAGTTGTTTACAGGAAAAGCCCACGCTATAAACAGTGAAGATGATGAATACAAATTATTATTAAATGCTGCAACTCATAAGCCAACACGTCAGTCAATGGCCCACTTTTCCAGTGCCAATGTTGGAAATCCGGATACCAGTAATGATGATGAACTTCATCAACCGTATATTTTACCTTAAACTGCAGAATCCTGATGTAATTATTGTCTTATATTTCTTATTTCTTTTATTATGGTTAAGAATCAATATTTTAATAAAATTTCTTTATTAAATGACTACATTTTAGCTTAAATAAAACTTTTTGGAATTTAATCTCTGTAAACATAAGAGGCTAAGTTTAATAAATTTAAAGCCTTAATCGCAAGTTTGACAAAACTACCAGATATTGTTGCTGTTCAAGAAACTTGGTTTGAATCGAGTTTAACACAATTGTATTCAATTCCTGGTTATTCTAGTATTCACTGCTGCAGAAGCGATGGATATGGTGGTACATCAGTTTATGTTAGCAATAAGATAGATTTTGTCGCGGAAAATTGTAAAAATGAAAATTTTCTGAACTCTATTACAATCTTGTTGCAAAATGTTTGTGTTGATGGCAAGCCTTTGAGACTAATATCTTTCTATCGCTCCCAAAAATGTATTAACAATCAATTTTTTAACTGTATGGGGGAATTACTTCAAGATGGAACAAAAAACGCAATTGTTGTTGTTGGGGATTCTAACGTCAATCTTGTACAAGGATGTGGATCCAGTGGATCTTGCATCGATCATGCATTTAGCAACTATCCTGGAAAAATTTTCGTCGATTCAGTAGAGTGTAAACTGACAGACCACAATTTAATTTGCTTTAGATTGGATACCAATTGCAAGTCGAATAAGTATATTGAAGTTAAAAAATCCTTTTGTGATTACAATAAAGTTAACAATATTTGGGAAACGCCTTGACTAATTTTAACCTGACGGGTAATGTAACAAATGATGCAAAAATTCTTACTCGTGCATTAGTTCAGCAATTGATCGATCAACAGTAACTCGGAGAGACAAAAACCAGATAAGATTTGAACTAACACCATGGATTAATAAAAATCTTCAAAACTTGATCAATTCTAAGAGAAAAATATTAAACAAAAGACGCAAGTCAAAAAATTCTAAGTTTGAAAACATTTTAAAGAGAATTAGTAAAGTTATAAAAACGGCATGTAAAGCATTTTATCACGATACTATCAACAAATTTAATGGATACCCAGAGAAGACGTGGAACTTTTCATATTACATACTTGGAAGAGTACCAACGAGGAGTATTAACCTTGTAACATCAACAGGTGTAATCATTTCTGATGACAAACTTAAAGCCAATTCACTAAATCAATTTTTTATTGAGTCAGTTTGTAATTTAAAACAACAAATAGAAATTTTTCCTGGAGATCACTGTAATCAATTCCCGACTCTGTGCCAAATTTTGCCTCGCTTTTCGCTTCAATTTGTTACTTTGGATGATATAAATTTGATTATAGAAATTTGAATACAAAAAAATCACAGGGTTACGATAACGTAACAGCAAAGTCACTTGTTATTTGTAAAGATATTGTGTCACCTATATTAATGGAAATTTTTAATAAAATTGTTGCAAAAGGATTTTATCCTGATTGTCTTAAAGTGAACACAGTGGTCCCTATCCCTAAAGTTACCAACTCGAGTGATTTTAGTCATTATCGTCCAATTGCACTTTTGTCAATTACTGACAAAGTTTTTGAAAAAATTTTTCACCAAAAACTGCAATACGTTGACGTCAACAAGATAATGTACAAATATCAATTTGGATTTAAAAAAAGGTTGTGGCACCGAAGAAGCAGTACTGAATGTTGTAAATTACATATGTCACGGTTTAGATCAGAGGTCAAATGGAGTTGCTGGTTTATTTCTTGACTTAAAAAAAGCCTTCGATCTAGTTGATCACAATATAATGTTACAGAAACTAAGGTATTATGGCATAGTTGGTAGAGAGTGGAAAATTTTTGAAAGCTACCTAACAAATCGTCAACAGTATGTACAGATTAAAGAAGTAAAAAGTGATATAATGGATATTAAGTATGGAGTCCCACAAGGCAGTTGCTTGGGACCTTTATTGTTTTCAATATATATTAATGATTTGGGTAATTTAGATCTAACCGGGCGATTATATATGTTTGCCGATGATACATGCCTATTTTATCCTTATAGATATGATCTGGTACTAAAAACGGTTATGGAACGAGACGTATCTTTGATTTTTTAATTTGCACGATAAATAAACTGGTAATAAATGCCAATAAAACCAAACTAGATCGCTTTAGACCGCAGAACCATGCAACTCACAACCATTTTAGTATTTATTTTGACGGAAATTTAATACACGAAACGTACTCGGTTAAATATTTGGGAATAGAGTTGCAAAGTAACTTATCGTGGAATATGCATATAAGTGCTTTTAGAAGTAAAATAGCACCGGCAATAGGTATCTTTTATAAACTGAGAAACAAATTAAACCTTAAAACTAAACTATTTTTGTATCATGCATTAATTCAAAGCCATTTGAACTATATGGTTATAGTATATGGATGGAAAAACACAAATATTTAAAAAACGCTCCAATGTCTGCAAAATAAAGCACTAAAAGTTATATACAATTTACCACTTATGCATTCTACCTTGTCTCTTTATGCTGATGTCTGTAAATCAGTGATGCCGATTCACGGATTGTTTACTTATCAAATACTGTTGTACGTATACAAGGTACTGAATAATTTCGGTCATCACACCATTAATTTTGTGCAGAATCAAACAATGGTTAACACTAGAAACCACCTGAATCTTAGAGTTAAAGATGCAGACTAGAAACTACTAAACAACTTATTGAATATATTGGAAGTTCAAAATATAATGAATTACCTACTTTAATAAAAAGCCAGAATAGAATATCATGGTTTAAGACGCATCTAAAAGAATATTTATATCAAAACCTTGAAACGCTTCTTATGTGATAATAATGTACGATGTTTGAAGTAAATTTTTTTTTTTTAATTTTATTTAAATTTTAATTTTTTTTTCTTTTTCCCCTTTTTACAATGTTAATATTTTAATACTTTAATAATGATTTATACTTGTATATGTTAAATTATTTGCCAACTTTCCTCAATAATGCCTATAAGGCGCTGAGGACAAAATGAATATCTGAATTACTTATTTGTATATGAATGTAATAAAAGAAAAAAAAAACCATTATAAGGAATACATGAAGAAAAAGGCTATCAAACTAAATAAACCTAAACAGGATGTATAATTAATGGTTAAGTTGATAAGTATTTATAAAAATTTGAAGAAAAGTCCAAATAGAACTTACACCCAAAATAATGTAGAAGACACTAAACGAGTTATTGAAGAATTAAAAATATTTGCAATAAAGGATAAGGGCTATTCTCTAGAAAAAAATTAATGAAATTGAGAGAAAATTTAAAATTATTTAAAAATAAAAGAAATTAAGGACATGCATCGTTTGGCATTTTAGACGCATGTAAAATTATACCTGAGTTCAATGGTAATCTCAACTAATTAAATAATTTTAAAGGAGTAATAGAATTTTATGCTGAGACACTTAAGGATAGTTCAGAAACCAATAAATTAGTCAAATTTATTCTAGCTACTAAATTAGCAGACAAAGTAAGAAATAAATTAATTTCAGAAGAGACACCAAATTCCATAGAATCATTCATACACACCCTCAGAAAAGTATTTACACCTAGGAAATCTCTCTCTTTCATACATACTGACTTAGCAAAACAGACTCAAGGAAATGGTACAGTAAGACATTTTGCCAACAAGATTGAGTCAGTTATAGCTTGCCTAAATGAATAACAAATCGCTGAACTAGGTTCCCAAAGCAGGGAAACGGTTATTAAAATAAATGATCAAGCTGCACTTAGTACTTTCAAAAATGGTCTAAATGAACCACACAGAACCACGGTGTTAGCAGCCAGACCTAAAAGTTTGAATGAGGCTATTCAGATACCATCTGAAACAATTCCACAACACAATTCGATAATGCATTTTAATAGGAATAGGAGACAATTTAACAACAGGAGATATAGCGACAGCAGACAACATTATAGTAACAATAATACTTACAATAGGAGTGGTAGAACCAATTATGGTTATTATAATAGAAGCTTTAATAACTCCAGGAGAACCAACTGCAACAATAATGACAATGACAATCAGAAGAAAAGCAATTTTAGGAATAGTGGCAATAATAACATTAATAGAAATAGAAACCAAATAAGAGTATATATTACTCAAGAGCAGGGAGTAAGTTTAATAGAAGATGTAGGGAAAATAGGATATATTGCTTTATATGCTTTAAAAACTTACAATTGGCTTGCAAATACGCCGCATTACGTTACATTTAAAACTGATGAAGGTCATGTCATAAAATTCTTGATAGATGCGGGTGCAGACATTTCCATATGTAAGGAAAACAAAGAAATAAGAGAACGTAACGCTTGCAGACTTACGGGTATTTAGAACAGAGCAATACAAACAATGGGCACATCAATCTTAAGACTAGTATTACCAGAGGATACAATAGATCATGAATATCAGATAGTAAATACGGAATTTCCAATAACTACAGATGGTATCTTGGGTAGTTTTTTTTTAGATATTTGGCAAAGATTTATTATGAAACATACACCTTAGCAATTATAGTAAATGAAATTGAATACTATAGCATTAACCCGTTAGATTTCAATGCTTTTATATACGTAGACGATATAATTGTTTTTGGATGTTCTTTACAACACCATAATAATTTAACAAGATTTTTCTAAAGACTGAGAAACCACAACTTAAAATTAAATCCAAGGAAATGTAATTTTTCTGAAGTAGTCTACTTAGAACATCTCATCACAGATAAGGGTATAACAGATCCAAACAAGATTAAAGCACTGGAAGCCTATCCAATTCCAAAAAATGCAGATGATGTAAGAAGATTCGTAGCATTCTACAATTATTATAGACGTTTTGTTAGAAATTTTACTCAAATTGCCAAACCTCTTAACAAATTACTGAGGAAAAAACAGAAATTTATTTGGTCGGAAGATTGCCAAAAATCATCTGAAAAATTAAAAACTATAGTAACAAGCCCACCAATTTTACAGTACCCGAATTTTTAAAAAGAATTTATACTTACCACTGAAGCATCAGATTACGCTTTAGGAGCGGTACTTTCACAGGATGAAATAAATAGCGATTTGCCAATTTCATGCGCAAGTAGATCTCTTAATAAGCACAAAGTCAATAAACCCGTAATAGAGAAGGAGCTATTGGCTATACATTGGGGAGTCATCCATTTTCGACCATACTTATACGGTAGAAAATTCAAAGTAGTAACTGATCACAGACCACTAGTATCACTGTTTACCCACAAGAACCCTTCATAAAAACTAACAAGAATTAGATTAGATCTCATGGATTACGATTTTGAGATAATACATAAGCAAGGAAAAATAAATACAAACGCGGATGCTTTATCAAGAATTAAACTAGATTCAAATGACTTAAAGGAAATGATACCAAAATCTGTGAACGTGATGACTAGAAAAATGAATAAAAAATCAAAAGAAGATAATGAGAAAGATACAGATCTGGACAGTACTACAGAAGGAAAAGAATATGAGGATAAAATTAAAAAGAATTATATGTGGAATAGTATTTCATTTTCACAAATTAAGGGATATCCAAGATTAAGTTAATTAAAAATGAAACAAAGAAAAGCACGCCAAAGATAGAAGTTTTTGGAACTCGTGTAATTATATCTTGTAATGAAAACGCATACTCGAATTTAGATTCAGTCTTGCGGAAGTTAACTAAAATTTTGCGGGATAACCAAATACATACAGTAGCGCTTGCAAAGTATGATATGATATTTAAGTACGTACATGAGGGAAAGTTAATGAAGATTTATAATAGCATGCAGAATAAGGATAAAAGTAGGCAAAGACCTATAGAAATTATATCTGTGGCAATATGGAAGAGTAGCTTAAGTCGAAAATTGAAGTTTTGAGATATCATCAATTTTGTGTAATTTTTATTCTGCTTGATTTTTGGGAATAATTTATGAATTAATATATTTGTTACATGTTTATTAGAGAAAAAGGATGAATATTAAAAAAAATATATTGTTGAATTGAGAAGATTTTACGCATTTTCTACTTAAGCGCTTTTTCGAAACTGAAATTTGCGTTGAACTGGTCCTTAAGTAACTTAAGCGCTTCTGTTTAAATAAAAAGTATATATTGTGTAGTTTTAAGTTAACATAAGAGGTTTTATTCAAATTTATAAAATGACATTAAAGAAGATAAGGTTATTGTTTACATGACAATATTTTTGTTTTTAACGAAAAATTAAAATAAAATTCTAAAATTAATGATGTAATATTGTTGAATATGTAATTTTTCATTTATTCAAAAATCTCATCAGCTTCGGTTAAGTCCGGGTGGAAGTCTAACATGTCTGCAGTACGTAAGTTTAAATAAAAGTCTTTATAAATTTCATCAATAAGTGGCAACATGTCAATTAAATCTTGTTTCTTCTTTTGATTAATTTCAAGTGGTGAAAAATAGCATTGTTTTAAATTATTTTTTTTTATAGAGCTTATACCTCTTTTCCTTAAATTAATTTTTCTAAAAGGCTCATTTTCATCTAAAGAACTTTTAAAGAAAACGGATCCAAATTCTTTAGTAAATCGTAACCATTTTATATCTGCCCAACTGTATTTCTGCCCATCGTCATCCACCTTTCTCCATAAAAATAATTCCTTAGCAGCACTCGCAAAATCAAAAAATTGGTTTCTATTCATTTCAATCACACAAAATTTTCTTTTTACTCCAACAGTCCAAATAAATTGATACCAGTCCCGAGGGTGATGAATTTGTACTGATGTTACTTTTTTCTTTTTTTCGATCAAAGCATGATCACTATCACACTCCATATGTGTGTGGCCAGGAACCATGAACTTATGATCAATTATACTTATTGATCCTGTTGTGTCGGCTAATTGCATGAATATGGCAAACATTGTTGCAACAAAAGAATTTTTATTCTGGCCAGGGCAGCAGTCACTATAAAAAATTACATGGTTGACAGAGAGTGGTAAGTTCTGTAAGTGTTGAAATAAACATGACGCTATGTCGTTACCGCCACGTTTAGCCAAAGCTTCGTGCCACATATAGCAGAATGGTTCATTTGTTGAGCAGTCATGCACAGTTAGATTGAAAGTCCACAATGGCCTTTTATAAAACGATACTGACGACCGTAAAAATGGAGTAGGAAGACATTGTTGCAAATCAAAGGAAAAAACTTTTACATTTTTATCAGCACTTGCCTTTTGCTTATCATTCCTTTTTGATTCAAAAGCTTGTTTAGCTTGGTGATGGTGATCTGCTTGTTCAGCTTTTAGGTCATCAAGTGATTCTGCTTCTGCAACTTTTATTTTTGAATTCAACATGTCACATTTGTGACAAGTGTCTAGTTTTGGTTTTTTGAATTTTAAATTCAATGTGTGAAAAATCTGAGAAAATTTGGAAATTGATATAGAGTGATCATAATTTTCGCAATAAAGTCTGTGAAGCACAGCAACAGACAAATAGCCGGTCAAATATTTCTTGGATGTGTCACGTCGAGTATAGTGCGATTCATACGAAGGGAAAGAATTTATAAACTTAATCACTTCTTTTTCTTTTGAAACTGGAAGTTTTTTTGGATTTCGGTGTTTTCCACGTTGATCGGTAAAAGCACCATATCCTTCAATTTTTTTTTTTTTTTGCTACAGTTTTCAAAAACTGATCGCTTTCACATAAAGTCCCTTTAAAACATTTCTGACCCACCAAAACTCGTTGACCGCTTATTTCCAAATAATATTTGTATGTATTCATACGATTCCTTGGATTAGTTTCACTTTTATCTCTCCGTACAGTTTTAGTGGAATGAATTTCAATTAATCCTGCTACAAACGCCTGACGCAATTGGTACGATCCCAGCTGCCAGTACAGTTCATGAATTACTTGCTGTTGTTCTGGTGTAATTTTATCTTTGCATTTATTTCGGCAAGGCTGTATCAATCGCATTGCGCGGCAAGGCACAATTTTACCACTGCTTGAAATGTAAGATTTACCGTTGTTGCGCAGATTTTTCTTCATGTTTCTGGATGTTGACGGCTCAATATTTGCTTCTGTTTCTAACTGGCCTTCCTATATTATGAATTTTTATTATATTATCACTTTTTGACCTCTATAACTTATTACTTACATCACTTATTTTATCTGCAGAATCTGTATTGCTTGTATCTAATTCATTAATATTAACATTTAAATTTAAAACAGAATCATCGCTGTCAAATCTAAATGATTTTTCTTCACATTCGGTTTTTTTGTCCATTTTTATCTCCGTATGGTTCAACCTGCACAAAAATTATTTCACGACTGAGGCTTATGTGCAAGCTGACACAATATTTCGCAGAACAAAAAACCCTTAAGTAGTCATACAGTACCGTTAATTTTTAGCATCGCTTGATAAAAATAGCTTGTGTCTTCATAAGCTGTTATGAAATATTTCTTTTTTGTTTCTTTCATTGAAAAACATTTCGTCGTAAGAACTTACATTTACTTAAGATAACTGTATACAACAATCACATTTCGCTAAAAAAAAACTCATGTAAACATAAGTTGTTTGAAAATAATGATTTTTTTTTAAGGTTAACATTTATGCAGCTTAAGTGAAGTTAAGCGATACCGTTATATAATGAATGGAAAATCTGATGATGTAAACAAAAGTATGTGTACATAAGTTGTTTTGATCAATGCATTATTGATTCAAAAACTTAAGCTAAAAAGTTAACGTACATAACATTGATAAAAAAATTGAGTTTTTTAAAACGGACTAAACACATTTAAGCGCCTTTAGTTTTGTAGTGCGCCAAGTGCCTTAACTCATTTCTCTCTTATGTCGACTTAAGCTACTCTTCCATATTGCCACAGATATTATTTAATCAGCCAGAAAGAATAATGGAAAATATAGACAAAGGGAAATTATAAGAGAATATCATGAAAGTCCATTCGGGGGACATATAGGAGTACGTAGAACTGTCATTAGAATAAAACAGAAATTTATATGGAAGAATATGTATAAGATTATTAAGGATTTTGTAAGTCATTGTGAAAGTTGTAAAATAAATAAAATTCTTCGGCGTCCAAAGCACCAATCCAAATTACTAACACGCCTACGGGTCCATTTCAATGTATACAAATAGACACAGTAGGTCCATTAAGGATATCGAATGGATATAGATATATATTAACCGCACAGTGCGAACTGACAAAGTATATAGACGCATTCCCAATGGAAACGAAAGAAGCGTCAGAAATAGGAAGTATATTAGTGGAAAAGTTTATACTGAAAAATGGAAGCTTTAGAACAGTTAAGACAGATAGAGGAACTGAATTCGTAAATGAATTATTTAAGGAAATATGTGCACTTATGATGATTGAACATGTAACTTCTACAGCATACCACCATGAAACTTTAGGTATTATTGAAAGAAACCATAGAGTATTGAACGAGTATATGCGTTCGTTCTCGGAACAGTATAATTGGGATGAGTGTATTCCATATTATATATTCGTGTATAATACGATACCGCACACATCCACAGGTTTTTCGAATTGGTATATAGTAGATTAGCGTCAATGCCAACTGAACTCAAACCAAATGAAAAATTTTACAATTATGCAGATACCGTTACAGAATTAAAAATAAAATTAAGTCATGCACACGGAATTGCAAGAAAAAATTTGTTACAGAATAAAATAACACAGAAAAATTTTAAAAATAAGAATACCAATAATGTTAATATAAAAATAGGAGATAGAGTATTTTTAAGAGAGAACGCAAAGAAAAGCGAAAGTCCATATATGGGACCATTTGAAATAATAAATGTAGAAAATATATATGTCACAATTTTGAAAAATAATAAACCTATGACAATACACAAAAATAGAATAATATTATTTTAAGTACTTAAAATGTAATTCTATACTTAATTTATAAAAATAAAAAAAAAAATAAAAATGAAAAAACTTAAATTTAAAAATATTGTGTTAAGACAATAAAAAATTTTTTTTTTAATTTTATATGATTACAAAAAAAAATTTTTTTTTCTTCTTTTAAACGGTAAGGGTGTAGTGCATACAGTATACACATGCATACACAAACATACATAAACTAGAATAAAGTCAAAAATAGAACTGTAATACGAAACAGTGTAGTGCATTAATATACAAATATATGAATATGCAAATATTTATTTCTTTAAAATAAACATATTGATAAAGAAAATTAGAGGAAAGTAAGACATGCAATATCAAGTGGCCGTTGTCAGTTGATATGGGTCTGAAATAGCATAAGTATGTTAAGTAATTATGTAGATCAGAATCATTTTATATTGTAAAGAGTGAGAGAAATACATTGTAACAATAAGGTAGAATAAGGTAGAAGAACTAAGCCTAATTCGTGTAAGTAGTATATAAGCAGAACCAATTTAATAATAAAACGGATTCAAGATTATAAACTTAAACTGGCAATAAGCCTTTGCCTTTGTTTTACTTTTTTTGAATTCTCAAATTGTTTCGGCAGTTCTTATGAACGCCGAAATAAAACTAAAGGGTTATAGAATTTTGTCCTTTTCCTACACTGGCACCCACGATTATTACAATCTGCATTAAAAACGCCTGCAATAACCCATCCGTCAATAATCAATGCAATGGACTATTAACTCATATTATTTTGGAATCAAACGTCTTTTCTAAATTCTACGCTTAATATTATGAAGCAATCAGAAAATCGTACGCAAAAAGACAATTCCAGAATAAGTCAACTCGTGAACTTGACAAATAATGACAACAACCATCGATCGCAAATCATCTTGTCTCTAAGCGTCCGATTACCTATTACTGCTGATAATTTGCAAAAAAATGCACAGCTCCATGATCAATTTGGTTACTGACACTTATAATGGTCGAATAAGCTCAAATGTACTAACACCGCAACAATTTACTGCAGAAGTTGATGATATAAAAGCAAACCTTCCAGCTGATCTTACTCTACCAGTGACAGATATCGGTATAGTGACAGCTCACGCATAAATTTCAAACCAACACATTATCTTCAACTTAACCATCCTATTAGCTCATCAGAATGAATATGATTTATTTTATATTACGCCAGTTCCACAAATAATAAATAAATAATTCTCTAGTAACTGTCATACCAACTACTGAAATGATAGCTCTCAACGCTCATCGGGAGGAATATTTCCCTATCGGTGATACTAAGCTCCTGGGCTGCAATATACTTGAGCACGATACCTTTCTATGTCCGAACATTCAAGCTACACATTATAAAGGTTCTACAATCTGTCGCTGAGAAATACATTTATTCAATAATGAATCTGACTCGACTTGCAACATAGACATCAATTTTTTTTGCCATACCTTTCAACTATCGACAACATAACCCGATTGTAGGCGGAAGTAAGGGCGCAATTACAAGAGTTACCAGCAACAACAATAAATCTAAAGGTTCACAGTTTAACCCTCAGCTTCATAGGCATGTCTCTAATTTTCTTACTCATAATTAGCCTATTAGCAAAACAAATATTAAAAAGAAGACTCAACCCGTTATCCGCAGCACCACAGCCATCACCAGGGTCTACCTGAAATATCTCTTTGGAACAAACACTTTAGACCACTTTAGCCGAAAATCGTTCATTTGCACTGTTAATTCTTTATTGTATTCAATTAATCGGATTTGTTCGGCCAGTAAATATTATACTGTTGTCAGACCGTCGTCACTGGCTGCTTATTTGGTACGTTTGGCGAGCGCTTTCGATGTGAGAACATCATTTTCAAGCCGCGTTTGGTTAATACTGGTTAGATAGTGTAAGGTTTTTTTGCATAGAGAGTGATGGCTTCAAGTGGTTTTGTCCGTTAGGATGGTGTCTATTTAAATGGTATTATGCAGGTAGATTGCCTGATTTCTGTCATGTTTATTGAAGGTATATAATTTTACTTTTCAGTCTTTTATTATTGGGTAGGTAAGTGTAACCATCTGTAAAAATTGTGTCCGAGGTTGTATTTACCTGTTCGCTAATATCTCCGTTAAACGTTCGTGTTTTGTATATTTCCATGTTTTCAAGAATGTCCAGTCTTCTTGCTTTTTTACTAGGATGTATTAAAGTCATACATTTATCTATTTCCCTTGGCTCGTGTTCAAGCGTGTTAAGGTGTATTGCGAAATTGGAGTCTTCTCTTTTCCGTTTATATAAACGCATATGTTCTGTTAACCTTGTTTTTTAATGATTGTCCAGTTTGTCCTATGTATGTATGGTTGCAGGTGCAAGTAAGTCTGCGTACTCTGCTGGAGTTAAATTTATCGGTTATTTCTTTTGATGTCTTGAGATTGTTTTGTAGAGTGTTGCTCGTCTTTAGTGCTGTCTGTAAACCTTCTTTCCGAAAATGGTTAGTTAATCTATATATTTCTGGTCCTGTGTGAGTAAAAATGTGTCGTCGTGTTGTATCGATTGTCTCCTTGTTTTCTTTCTTCTTGTTTTTAGTGTTGTATTGTCTAAGTAGTATAGTGTAAATTGTGTCGAGTTCTTTGTTATATTTGTCTGGAGAAAGTGGGACTGTCTTAAGTCTGTGAATCATATGTCTAAATGCTGATAGTTTATGTTGGGTGGGATGGTTTGAGGAACTGTGGATAGTTGTGTCTGGTTTTCTGTATATGTCAAAGTTTAAGGAGACAATTCTTCGTGTTACTGTTATGTCAAGATAATGTAAAGTTTCGGCTTGCTCTTTTTCCATTGTGTATGTGAATTTGTTATGTATTGTATTTAAATCCGTTAGAATTTCTTTAGCGTTTTCCTTTTCTAGGATGCATATTATACTGGTAAGCCCTTTCTTAGCAGTCACCAATGCAATCTATCCTATAGATCAGGTTTGATCTATCATCCTCCAGTAATGCGTCCTTAGTTTTACTGTATAATTTGTTCAATAAATTGTTCATTGTCATGGCTAATTCAAATTTAATAATATAATATATTAGTATTTTAATTCTCTCCGAAAATCCAACAATACAGGTGAGTTATTTGTATTGCTTTGGAACGTTACCACTGTCAAGTATTCTAGTATTGTCTGATTTAGCACGTTTTATTTATTCTATTATAGTGTTACGCGGAAATTCATTGTTTTTGAGTAAATTAATTACTAATAATATTTTCATCGTGAAACGTTCTGTCGCTGATGTTTAGTACGAGGGCTGCTCTATATATTTCTGGCCTAATAGTGAAAATGCGAATATTTATAATAAAAAATGGTTTTATTGTTTTTCAAAGTATTCTTCAGCATGATTTATACACTTTTGCATGCGCTCAAACCAGTTGTCAAAGCACTTTTTCCACTCCGATTGAGACACCTCTAAAACATGGTTTTTGAACACTTCAACAGCTTCTTCTGGCGACGAAAATCGTTGACCACGCATTTTTTTCTTGATGTGCGGAAACAAGAATAAGTCATTAGGTGCCAAGTCAGGGCTGTACGGCGGATGACCCATTAATTCGACGTTTTGGCCGGTCAAAAACGCTCTGGTTTGAGCCGATGTGTGAGAGCTCGCATTGTTATGGTGAACAATGATACGTCTTCTCTTGTTGGTTTTTCGAATTTCTCCAATGTCTTCAGGCAAACAAATTCTAGTGTACCACTCAGAAGTGACCGTCCTACGTTGCTCAAGCGGAACAGTCGCCACATGACCAGTTTTGCCGAAGAAACAGGCGAACATTTGCTTCGAAGTGCTTCTTCCACGAGCAACTTTCGTTGGATTTTGATCGTCTTTGAAGACCCACACGGTCGATTGTTGTATCGTTTCGGGCTCATACGCATAAATCCATGATTCGTCACCTGTGACGATCTTATAAACGTCTTTTGAAGCACCGCAATCGTATTTTTGCAATTTCTTTGCACCAATCGACACGAGCCTTTTTTTTGAGCGACTTTCAAATTGTGCGGGATCCAACGAGAACAAACCTTTTTTACGGCCAGGTGTTCATGCAGTATCGAATGTATGCTGGTGGAAGAAATGTCCAAGAATGTCTCTATCTCTCGGTATGTCGCATGTCGATCTTGCATTATGAGTTCACGCACGGCATCAACGTTCTCTGACACAACAGCAGTTTTTGGACGACCTTCACGGAATTCGTCTTTGAGCGAGCTTCGGCCACGATTAAATTCATTATACCAATTTTTCACAGTGCTATAGGATGGTGCTTCATCGCCATACAAAGATTTAAGTTCATCAATGCACTCTTGTCGTGATAATCCACGTCGAAAGTTGTGAAAAATTATGGCACGAAAATGTTCACGAGTTAATTCCATTTTTTTCTATATTAATTTTTTCAAGTCACTGTAAACAACACAAATAATGGTCGTACGTCAAAACTTTTTGAGTACGATTATTTTTAAAAATGACAAACTTTCCAATGGAAATGTCAGATTGCACTTGGCAGCACTCAGTGTTGCCAGGCCAGAAATATATATAGCAGCCCTCGTACTTGTCTGATAAAATTAGTTGCGGTATTTATTGATTCTTCTGGGGTGTTTGGAGTAAAATTGAACTATTCGCAGCACTTATTACCATTCATTACTTAGTGCTTTTAAAAACCAATTAACAATTAACCTTGAAGATAAAGGTTTTTGATACCAATCCAATCATCGGGTTTATTTGCTTAAAGTGTAGATTAGCTATTGAACTGTTATTGTTTTTCTTATACAAATTTAAAAAAAACAGTTTATTAAACGAAAAGTGCTCAAAAACTATTGAAAGCTTTAAACCTAAAATAGGAACCTTTTATAAATAAGACCGTAAATATTTTTGATTTTTAAAGAAAATACATATTGTCGTTTTTTATTAGAATTAAGATGACAATACGGAGACGATTGCAACACACGGCATCTGAAGTCGTGTAGCTACAGTCCTTTTAAATAAGCGTCAATATATAGCATCTAAGTGTGGGCGATCTTGTTTTGTAAAGAAATCGAAAGAACAAAAATCAATAAAGCGTCAAATATGTCAACTGTTTGACAATAGTAAATAAATTCATTTACAACTTCGAATGCAGTTTTTTGTAGTGCAGATGGTGCAATCAAAGTAAATGAAAATTTATGCATTTTGTTGCTGTCCTATTTTTACAAAAGCTACAATCATAAACCGTAAATTCTGATTTCAAAGTTTACTCCTACTTTTTCTTTAAATATAATTTAACTATCTCGATAGACTCTGCTATTTAACTTAACTTTTTAACTAGAAGCATAAAAGGTACAAATACCTGTTTCTTTTAAATCCGGCAGTTTTTCACAACTTGACTCTGGCGAAGGAGCTCTAACATCATAATTGTCAGGAAATTCGTCTTCTAACACTTCGTTCACGTTTGCAATTGGTTCTCTTATTTCATCATTCTCGGTCATTAACCGAGGTGGCTCTCCAAACAGCTCATCCCCAAAAAGTTCTGGTTCTAAAAAGAGGCTCTAGTATTTCTACAACAAAAAATAGTATTTCTACCTACGACCAAACTCATCTCCAAACCCATCGCCATCTAACCGAGAATCAGAAACATCTTGTTCATTAGGTCGAATACGTGTTTCGTTGCTTTCTCTTACGTTTGAAATTATCTCATCTTCAAATAACTGATCCTTAAAAAATTTCCTAAATTTAAAATTAACATATAATGCATTACAAAGGCTTACGTTAAGAGTAGAATCTAACTGGCCCCGAACCATATCTGGTGTTTCGTTATCAAAGCCCACATCACCAAAGCCATCATCTTGTAAGGAAAGTGAAAGGCTTCCATAATCTTCACGCATTGTTATTTCATCAGCTCTGGATTGATTTATTGAAAATTGTGCTTCAATATCAATATCGTTTAGCTCTGGTAGTGCTGTATCAAAATCATGAAAAACTTCAGGCAGCGTAATAGCATTAACATTTGCTTCTCTATGTCCCTCAGGCAAATCAACCATTCCTGGCCGAAATGCCATCTAAAAAAGAAATCAAGGGATAAAATAAGACTAAATATTAATTTACTTTAATTGTGCTTTTTTCCTTCAAATATAAATATTTGATGATATTCTCATAAAATATATATTATTAAAAACTGCAATATAAAACGTATCACTGCGGGAAAAGCATATCCATATGGCCATTTCGCTATTGCTGCTCATCAGTGGATTCTAACTTAATTTTGTAAAGGAAACCAAAAGCCTTTTATCAAAAGCCAAATTGATTAAATTGTTAATATCTGTATTGAAACTTTGTTCAATACCATTTTGTTGCTATTTATTCAAGAGGTTATGGGCCCTTGTTACTTTCCTTAAACATAATTGAAATATATGTAAGTAACATGGATATCAAGACACAGTTTCCAATACAACAATAACTATCACACATGTAAATTTAATGTGGAAATGCTAATAATGGGCGTGAACTATGGGATATTAATAGTCAGATATTCCATTGCAGCCTGATAACAAATGGTTGGTTCGAGGAGGAAAAGCAAGGGCAGTTATTGGTTTGTCCTAAGAAGAAAACCAGAAGACTTAAATTAAGGAACTAAAATTCGCCAAGGAATATTGGGAAGTACTCAAGAAGAATCATGAAAAAGCAAATTTAACAAACAGAGTGATTTTATTACGAAAATTAACGCCCATGAAACTTCAAGCTGGAGAGGAAATGGAAGATCATATTGCAAAATTTTGTAATATAGCTGATTGTTTCCAAGATATAGGTGAAGGATTTCCAGAACATAAAATTGTCGCAATTCTCTTGGGAAGTCTTCCAGAAAATTATAAAATATTGTATCTGCACTTGAAATACGGCCAGTAGAATTTGTTTTAAAAACTGATTATAAAAAGAAAATTAATTTAAAATGTTTTGTCTGTGGCAAACTAGGATATATAAATAAAAATTTTTATTTAAATAAGAAAAATAAAAATAATTCCTTTAAATATGTCAACAGTGCTTCGAGTAATTGTTTTGGTGCTTCAACAGAAAATTTAAAACATGGTTGGTTTGTGGATTCGGCTGCTACATGTAACATGTGTTGTGACGAAAAGTTTTTTAACAAATTGGATACAACATCAAACGAAAGAATATATTTGACTGATGGAACCAGAATAAATTGTTGAAGAATAAGAGTGAACACCATTATTATATACTTTGTATATATTGTTTTATATAATTTGTATTTTATGTTATTACTGAAAAAATAAAATTTTTCATTCTTTATTAAACTTTCAAACAAACAATAGGTTATGGGCCTTTCCGTGAAATAAGAGTTTGAATATAATAAATTAATAAATATTTAAAAAAAATATCAGTGATAATTTGTGCTGTGAATTTATACACATAGTGAAGGAGGAAAATGACATCAAGTTTTCAAATTGAAAAACTCCGTGGAAGTGAAAACTTTGAAGACTGGAAGTTTTCTATTCAAGCATATTTCCAGATGAAGGGATTGTGGAATGCGGTTATAGATGCTGAAACTAATAGTGAAAAGAAAGTTCAGGCAAAGGCAGAACTTATCTTATTAGTTGATAAATTAATTTATCCGCATATTCGAGAATGCAAAAGTGCAAGTGAAATCTGGATTACATTGTGTAAAATTTTTGAAGATAGCGGTTTAGTAAGACGAGTCGGCTTAATACAAAAGTTCTGTTCAACAAAACTAAACGACTGCAAGAGCGTTGAAGAATATGTAAATGAAATTCTGACAACAGCACACAAGCTAAGAGCTGCTGGTTTAAAAATGGATGAAGAATGGGTTGGATCGATGATGCTTGCTGGCCTTCCAGAAAAATATAAGCCAATGATTATGGGAATCCAAAGTTCAGGTATTAAAATAACTGGTGATGCTGTTAAGTTAAAATTACTTCAAGATGTAAAGGCTGATTCACAAGATTTAGCTTTGGCTACTAACAAAAAAGGATTCAAGAAAAGAGTACCAAAGTGTTTTAATTGTAATAAGTATGGACATATTGCTACTAAATGCCCAAGTAAATATGAAAAAACAAATATCAAGAAAAATGCAAATGCTATGATGGGAGTTTTTAAAGTTCGTGAATTAAACAAAAATGATTGGTTTTTTGACTCTGGTGCAACAGCTCATATGTGTTCAAATGCTTCATTTTTCAAAAGCAATTACGAAGAACAAAATACTGAGGTAACAATTGCCAATAACTCTGTTATGAACGTTGAAGGTGTTGGTGATGTCGATGTAATTGTACAATCGGACAAAAATTTGAAAGAAAAGGTTAAGTTTCGTGATGTTTTGCATATTCCTGATTTATACATTAATTTACTCTCAGTTTCTAAAATTGTTGAGAATGGTTACAAAGTAGAATTCAATAAAAAAGGTTGCAAAGTCTTGAATGCTGTTGGTCAAATTATTGTGACAGGCGATCTTGTGAATGGCATGTTTAGAATGAACATAGGAAATGATAGTGCGTATCTATCCGAAATAAAAATTAAAGAGTCTGAGTTATGGCATAAACGTATTGGCCATGCTAACAATGAAGTTTTAAGAAATATGAATTCTGGATCCGTTACAGGAGTAAAATGTGATATCAGTAAAGAAAACTGTACGACATGTCTGAAAGGAAAATTATCAAGATTGCCATTTAAAGACCTTGGAAGTAGATCCACAGAAGTACTAGGCCTGATACATACTGATCTTTGCGGTCCAATGGAAGTAAAATCAATCAATGGTTCGAGATATATTCTTATCTTTATTGATGATTTTAGCCGAAAAGTTTTTCCATTTTTTATTAAAACAAAATCTGAAGTAGCTGATAAATTCTTAGAATTCAAGAACTTTGTTGAAAACCAAACAGGTAAAACTATTAAAACTTTAAGAAGTGATAATGGCACAGAGTATTGCAACAACAGAATGAAGAAGATAATGATTGGAAGTGGAATCGAACATTAAACAACGATTCCATACAGCCCACAACAAAATGGTATGTCTGAGCGTATGAATAGAACAATTATTGAGAAAACAAGATGCCTTTTGATTCATTCAGGCTTACAAAAAAAGTTTTGGGCAGAAGCAGCCAATACAGCCGTGTATTTAATAAATCGTACTCCATGCAAAACACTTAATTATATTACACCCGAAGAAGTTTGGTCAGGTAAAAAACCTTGTTTAAAATATTTAAAAGTTTTTGGATGTAAAGCTTTAACTCACATACCTAAAGAGAAGAGAAGGAAGCTTGACTTTAAGGCAAAAGAAGCAATTTTTGTTGGATATAGTGCTCACATGAAAAATTATCGTTTCTATGATCCTGCTCGTAATGAAGTGTTTTTAAGTAGAGATGCAAGATTTTTGGAAAATGAGTTCTTCGACCATAAGTTACATGATGATAAAGCGGATTTTTATATGTACGCGGAATGTGATTTAGTGGGAGAAAAGCAAGATGATAATAATATACAACAAGAAGAAGTTCTTGATTTAAATCCAGTTGTTGAAAATAGAAATATTGTAAATCGATTAGGAAGTACTGGAAGCCCTCTCATAGATGAAACATCAGAAGATGGATCATCAGAAGAACATTTTTCAGATGCTACTAGTGGTACACCTTTTGAAGGATTTGAAACTGAAAGCACATTACCACAACCCTTAAGAAGATCATCAAGGACTCGAAAGCCAGTGCAAAGATATGGTTTTGAGTGTAATATTGTACATACAGAACAAGAACCTGTCACCGTTAGACAAGCACTTCAGAGTGAACAAAAAGATAATTGGATAAGAGCCATGAATGAAGAACTTAGAGCTTTGGTTGAAAACAACACTTGGGATATTGTAAGTCTTCCTAAAGGAAAGAAAGCTATAGAAAGTAAATGGTGCTTTAAAATTAAAAGAGATTCAAGTGGTAATATTGAAAGATACAAAGCAAGATTAGTAATAAAAGGTTACTCGCAACGTTATGGAATAGATTATGAGGAAACATTTTCTCCAGTTGTAAGATACTCATCAATACGTTTATTGCTAAGTCTAGCAGTGCAATATAACTTAGATATAGATCAAATGGATGTCGTCACTGTGTTTCTACAAAGTGAGCTTGATGAGGTAATATACATGAATATTCCTGAAGGTTTGAATGCAGATAACAAGAAGGTGTGCAAACTTAAAAAGTCCCTTTATGGTCTAAAGCAAGCGAGTAGAGTTTGGAATAAGTAATTAGACAGTACTTTAAAGCAGATGGGTCTAATCCAATCAAAAACAGAACCTTGCATTTACTTCAAGATAAAAGATGTGGAAAAGACATACGTTGCAATATATGTTGATGACATTTTAATTTTTACAAATAACCCCGAAACGAAACTTTTCATAAAAAATAGTTTATTTCAAAACTTTAAGATGAAGGATATAGGGGAGGCAAACTTTATTCTAGGTATGAAAATTACACGAGATCGTGAAAATGGTAAATTATGGTTGGATCAAGAACTTTACATACACAATGTATTAAAGAAATTTAACATGCTTGATTCCAAACCTGTTGCAACACCATTAGATGTTAATCAAAAAATTTCTAAAGATATGTGTCCTAAAACTGAAGATGAACGCAAAGAGATGAAGTTAATACCATACCAAGAGGCAGTTGGAAGTTTAATGTATGCTGCACAAGTTAGTCGTCCAGACATTTCGTATGCTGTAGGTGTCTTAGCAAGATACAGTAACAACCCTGGTAGAGCACATTGGCAATCAGTAAAACGTGTTATAAGATATCTTAGAGGTACAGCACATCACAAGCTGCAGTTTGAAAAAAATTCCAAAGAATATATTGAAGGTTACTCAGATGCTGATTGGGCGGGAGACAGTGATGATAGAAAGTCAACATCAGGTTACGTTTTTAAGTTTCAAGATGGTTGTATTTCTTGGAATAGCAAAAAGCAACAAACAACTGCACTTTCTACAACAGAAGCAGAGTATATGGCGTTGTCAGCTGCAGGTCAAGAAGGATTATGGTTGAGATCATTATTCTCTGAACTTACGAAGACATCAGCAGTAAAAATTAAATGTGACAATAAAAGTGCCATTAATTTAACTCAAAATAGTACATATCACTCCAGAACAAAACATATTGACATTCGTCACCATTTTATAAGAGAACTTATTGAAGAAAAGAAAATTGTAGTTGAATATATTAATACTGAAGAGATGGTTGCTGACATCTTGACAAAGTCACTAACAAATTTTAAACATTCCCATTGTTGCGGTCTTATGTCTATAGGTGCTCAATCTAGTGGGGGTGTTGAAGAATATGAGTGAACACCATTATTATATACTTTGTATATATTGTTTTATATAATTTGTATTTTATGTTATTACTGAAAAAATAAAATTTTTCATTCTTTATTAAACTTTCAAACAAACAATATAAATGCTAAGGGCAAAGGCGAAGGTTTCTTACATGTCAATAACAAAGTTTTGGTAAGAGATTTTTTATTTGTACCTACATTGGACGGAAGTTTATTGCCGTAAGGAAATTAGTTTTAGAAGGATTTACGGTAACCTTTCAGAAAAATAATTATAAAGTATTATTGAATTAAGTGGAATATGCTACAGCAATATATATATATATATACTAAGCAACCTGAAGGTTTTCTAGAATCAGGCAAAGAAAATATGGTTTGCTAGAATCAGCGAATTAATGATTGTTTTTATTAAATTCGGATAATTGTTTTTTATAAAAAGGAATATTAAAATGATTTTATATATGTGCTTATTTATATTGATAACATCATCATTGCCTGCAAACACGAAAAAGCTGTTAATAATTTAATAAAAGATATAAAATTATATTTTGAAATTACAGACCTAGGATCATTAAAGCAATATTTGGGAATTCAATTTTCAAGAAAAAGAGATGGAATATTTTTTATGAATCAAACTGAATATATAAACAAAATGTTGAATAAAAATAATATGAAAGACGCAAAAGAATCAAAAATACCGTTAGACCCAGAAGTGAGTGAAGATAAATATGCCGAGTTAAATATGTTTTGACGTAACAACTTACGTCAAAACATATTTGCAAATATGTTTTTAATATTTGTGACATATTTACAAATATGTTTTCGTATTTAGGACAAATATGTAAATATGTTTTCGTATTTGGGACATATTTAAATACTTTAAATATTCGTATAAAAGAGTATGAAGAGGGGTTTTGGAAGTTGTTGACAAACTAAGATAGATTACGGGATGGGACTTACCACATTTTAAAGCTAATAAATCATAGATATGTAATCTATTTAGACATTTTTGGAAAAGTATTTAGGATATATGAAAAAAATCATTGAAAAATTTTTATGACCCCACATCGTTTCTCTGAGGGATTTTGGTAATTGTGGACAAACTAAGATAGATTACGGGATGGGACCTACCACATTTTAAAGCTAATAAATCATAGATATGTAATCTATTTAGACATTTTTGGAAAAGTATTTAGGATATATGAAAAAAATCATTGAAAAATTTTTATGACCCCACATCGTTTCTCTGAGGGATTTTGGTAATTGTGGACAAACTAAGATAGATTACGGGATGGGTCCTACCACATTTTAAAGCTAATAAATCATAGATATGTAATCTATTTAGACATTTTTGGAAAAGTATTTAGGATATATGAAAAAAATCATTGAAAAATTTTTATGACCCCACATCGTTTCTCTGAGGGATTTTGGTAATTGTGGACAAACTAAGATAGATTACGGGATGGGACCTACCACATTTTAAAGCTAATAAATCATAGATATGTAATCTATTTAGACATTTTTGGAAAAGTATTTAGGATATATGAAAAAAATCATTGAAAAATTTTTATGACCCCACATCGTTTCTCTGAGGGATTTTGCTAATTGTGGACAAACTAAGATAGATTACGGGATGGGACCTACCACATTTTAAAGCTAATAAATCATAGATATGTAATCTATTTAGACATTTTTGGAAAAGTATTTAGGATATATGAAAAAAATCATTGAAAAATTTTTATGACCCCACATCGTTTCTCTGAGGGATTTTGGTAATTGTGGACAAACTAAGATAGATTACGGGATGGGACCTACCACATTTTAAAGCTAATAAATCATAGATATGTAATCTATTTAGACATTTTTGGAAAAGTATTTAGGATATATGAAAAAAATCATTGAAAAATTTTTATGACCCCACATCGTTTCTCTGAGGGATTTTGGTAATTGTGGACAAACTAAGATAGATTACGGGATGGGACCTACCACATTTTAAAGCTAATAAATCATAGATATGTAATCTATTTAGACATTTTTGGAAAAGTATTTAGGATATATGAAAAAAATCATTGAAAAATTTTTATGACCCCACATCGTTTCTCTGAGGGATTTTGGTAATTGTGGACAAACTAAGATAGATTACGGGATGGGACCTACCACATTTTAAAGCTAATAAATCATAGATATGTAATCTATTTAGACATTTTTGGAAAAGTATTTAGGATATATGAAAAAAATCATTGAAAAATTTTTATGACCCCACATCGTTTCTCTGAGGGATTTTGGTAATTGTGGACAAACTAAGATAGATTACGGGATGGGACCTACCACATTTTAAAGCTAATAAATCATAGATATGTAATCTATTTAGACATTTTTGGAAAAGTATTTAGGATATATGAAAAAAATCATTGAAAAATTTTTATGACCCCACATCGTTTCTCTGAGGGATTTTGGTAATTGTGGACAAACTAAGATAGATTACGGGATGGGACCTACCACATTTTAAAGCTAATAAATCATAGATATGTAATCTATTTAGACTTTTTTGGAAAAGTATTTAGGATATATAAAAAAAATCATTGAAAAATTTTTATGACCCCACATCGTTTCTCTGAGGGATTTTGGTAATTGTGGACAAACTAAGATAGATTACGGGATGGGACCTACCACATTTTAAAGCTAATAAATCATAGATATGTAATCTATTTAGACATTTTTGGAAAAGTATTTAGGATATATGAAAAAAATCATTGAAAAATTTTTATGACCCCACATCGTTTCTCTGAGGGATTTTGGTAATTGTGGACAAACTAAGATAGATTACGGGATGGGACCTACCACATTTTAAAGCTAATAAATCATAGATATGTAATCTATTTAGACATTTTTGGAAAAGTATTTAGGATATATGAAAAAAATCATTGAAAAATTTTTATGACCCCACATCGTTTCTCTGAGGGATTTTGGTAATTGTGGACAAACTAAGATAGATTACGGGATGGGACCTACCACATTTTAAAGCTAATAAATCATAGATATGTAATCTATTTAGACATTTTTGGAAAAGTATTTAGGATATATGAAAAAAATCATTGAAAAATTTTTATGACCCCACATCGTTTCTCTGAGGGATTTTGGTAATTGTGGACAAACTAAGATAGATTACGGGATGGGACCTACCACATTTTAAAGCTAATAAATCATAGATATGTAATCTATTTAGACATTTTTGGAATAGTATTTAGGATATATGAAAAAAATCATTGAAAAATTTTTATGACCCCACATCGTTTCTCTGAGGGATTTTGGTAATTGTGGACAAACTAAGATAGATTACGGGATGGGACCTACCACATTTTAAAGCTAATAAATCATAGATATGTAATCTATTTAGACATTTTTGGAAAAGTATTTAGGATATATGAAAAAAATCATTGAAAAATTTTTATGACCCCACATCGTTTCTCTGAGGGATTTTGGTAATTGTGGACAAACTAAGATAGATTACGGGATGGGACCTACCACATTTTAAAGCTAATAAATCATAGATATGTAATCTATTTAGACATTTTTGGAAAATATTTAGGATATATGAAAAAAATCATTGAAAAATTTTCATGACCCCACATCGTTTCTCTGAGGGATTTTGGTAATTGTGGACAAACTAAGATAGATTACGGGATGGGACCTACCACATTTTAAAGCTAATAAATCATAGATATGTAATCTTTTTAGACATTTTTGGAAAAGTATTTAGGATATATGAAAAAAATCATTGAAAAATTTTTATGACCCCACATCGTTTCTCTGAGGGATTTTGCTAATTGTGGACAAACTAAGATAGATTACGGGATGGGACCTACCACATTTTAAAGCTAATAAATCATAGATATGTTATCTATTTAGACATTTTTGGAAAAGTATTTAGGATATATGAAAAAAATCATTGAAAAATTTTTATGACCCCACATCGTTTCTCTGAGGGATTTTGGTAATTGTGGACAAACTAAGATAGATTACGGGATGGGACCTACCACATTTTAAAGCTAATAAATCATAGATATGTAATCTATTTAGACATTTTTGGAAAAGTATTTAGGATATATGAAAAAAATCATTGAAAAATTTTTATGACCCCACATCGTTTCTCTGAGGGATTTTGGTAATTGTGGACAAACTAAGATAGATTACGGGATGGGACCTACCACATTTTAAAGCTAATAAATCATAGATATGTAATCTATTTAGACATTTTTGGAAAAGTATTTAGGATATATGAAAAAAATCATTGAAAAATTTTTATGACCCCACATCGTTTCTCTGAGGGATTTTGGTAATTGTGGACAAACTAAGATAGATTACGGGATGGGACCTACCACATTTTAAAGCTAATAAATCATAGATATGTAATCTATTTAGACATTTTTGGAAAAGTATTTAGGATATATGAAAAAAATCATTGAAAAATTTTTATGACCCCACATCGTTTCTCTGAGGGATTTTGGTAATTGTGTACAAACTAAGATAGATTACGGGATGGGACCTACCACATTTTAAAGCTAATAAATCATAGATATGTAATCTATTTAGACATTTTTGGAAAAGTATTTAGGATATATGAAAAAAATCATTGACAAATTTTTATGACCCCACATCGTTTCTCTGAGGGATTTTGCTAATTGTGGACAAACTAAGATAGATTACGGGATGGGACCTACCACATTTTAAAGCTAATAAATCATAGATATGTAATCTATTTAGACATTTTTGGAAAAGTATTTAGGATATATGAAAAAAATCATTGAAAAATTTTTATGACCCCACATCGTTTCTCTGAGGGATTTTGGTAATTGTGGACAAACTAAGATAGATTACGGGATGGGACCTACCACATTTTAAAGCTAATAAATCATAGATATGTTATCTATTTAGACATTTTTGGAAAAGTATTTAGGATATATGAAAAAAATCATTGAAAAATTTTTATGACCCCACATCGTTTCTCTGAGGGATTTTGGTAATTGTGGACAAACTAAGATAGATTACGGGATGGGACCTACCACATTTTAAAGCTAATAAATCATAGATATGTAATCTATTTAGACATTTTTGGAAAAGTATTTAGGATATATGAAAAAAATCATTGAAAAATTTTTATGACCCCACATCGTTTCTCTGAGGGATTTTGGTAATTGTGGACAAACTAAGATAGATTACGGGATGGGACCTACCACATTTTAAAGCTAATAAATCATAGATATGTAATCTATTTAGACATTTTTAGAAAAGTATTTAGGATATATGAAAAAAATCATTGAAAAATTTTTATGACCCCACATCGTTTCTCTGAGGGATTTTGGTAATTGTGGACAAACTAAGATAGATTACGGGATGGGACCTACCACATTTTAAAGCTAATAAATCATAGATATGTAATCTATTTAGACATTTTTGGAAAAGTATTTAGGATATATGAAAAAAATCATTGAAAAATTTTTATGACCCCACATCGTTTCTCTGAGGGATTTTGCTAATTGTGGACAAACTAAGATAGATTACGGGATGGGACCTACCACATTTTAAAGCTAATAAATCATAGATATGTAATCTGTTTAGACATTTTTGGAAAAGTATTTAGGATATATGAAAAAAATCATTGACAAATTTTTATGACCCCACATCGTTTCTCTGAGGGATTTTGCTAATTGTGGACAAACTAAGATAGATTACGGGATGGGACCTACCACATTTTAAAGCTAATAAATCATAGATATGTAATCTATTTAGACATTTTTGGAAAAGTATTTAGGATATATGAAAAAAATCATTGAAAAATTTTTATGACCCCACATCGTTTCTCTGAGGGATTTTGGTAATTGTGGACAAACTAAGATAGATTACGGGATGGGACCTACCACATTTTAAAGCTAATAAATCATAGATATGTAATCTATTTAGACATTTTTGGAAAAGTATTTAGGATATATGAAAAAAATCATTGAAAAATTTTTATGACCCCACATCGTTTCTCTGAGGGATTTTGGTAATTGTGGACAAACTAAGATAGATTACGGGATGGGACCTACCACATTTTAAAGCTAATAAATCATAGATATGTAATCTATTTAGACATTTTTGGAAAAGTATTTAGGATATATGAAAAAAATCATTGAAAAATTTTTATGACCCCACATCGTTTCTCTGAGGGATTTTGGTAATTGTGGACAAACTAAGATAGATTACGGGATGGGACCTACCACATTTTAAAGCTAATAAATCATAGATATGTAATCTATTTAGACATTTTTGGAAAAGTATTTAGGATATATGAAAAAAATCATTGACAAATTTTTATGACCCCACATCGTTTCTCTGAGGGATTTTGGTAATTGTGGACAAACTAAGATAGATTACGGGATGGGACCTACCACATTTTAAAGCTAATAAATCATAGATATGTAATCTATTTAGACATTTTTGGAAAAGTATTTAGGATATATGAAAAAAATCATTGACAAATATTTATGACCCCACATCGTTTCTCTGAGGGATTTTGCTAATTGTGGACAAACTAAGATAGATTACGGGATGGGACCTACCACATTTTAAAGCTAATAAATCATAGATATGTAATCTATTTAGACATTTTTGGAAAAGTATTTAGGATATATGAAAAAAATCATTGAAAAATTTTTATGACCCCACATCGTTTCTCTGAGGGATTTTGGTAATTGTGGACAAACTAAGATAGATTACGGGATGGGACCTACCACATTTTAAAGCTAATAAATCATAGATATGTTATCTATTTAGACATTTTTGGAAAAGTATTTAGGATATATGAAAAAAATCATTGAAAAATTTTTATGACCCCACATCGTTTCTCTGAGGGATTTTGGTAATTGTGGACAAACTAAGATAGATTACGGGATGGGACCTACCACATTTTAAAGCTAATAAATCATAGATATGTAATCTATTTAGACATTTTTGGAAAAGTATTTAGGATATATGAAAAAAATCATTGAAAAATTTTTATGACCCCACATCGTTTCTCTGAGGGATTTTGGTAATTGTGGACAAACTAAGATAGATTACGGGATGGGACCTACCACATTTTAAAGCTAATAAATCATAGATATGTAATCTATTTAGACATTTTTGGAAAAGTATTTAGGATATATGAAAAAAATCATTGACAAATTTTTATGACCCCACATCGTTTCTCTGAGGGATTTTGCTAATTGTGGACAAACTAAGATAGATTACGGGATGGGACCTACCACATTTTAAAGCTAATAAATCATAGATATGTAATCTATTTAGACATTTTTGGAAAAGTATTTAGGATATATGAAAAAAATCATTGAACAATTTTTATGACCCCACATCGTTTCTCTGAGGGATTTTGGTAATTGTGGACAAACTAAGATAGATTACGGGATGGGACCTACCACATTTTAAAGCTAATAAATCATAGATATGTTATCTATTTAGACATTTTTGGAAAAGTATTTAGGATATATGAAAAAAATCATTGACAAATTTTTATGACCCCACATCGTTTCTCTGAGGGATTTTGCTAATTGTGGACAAACTAAGATAGATTACGGGATGGGACCTACCACATTTTAAAGCTAATAAATCATAGATATGTAATCTATTTAGACATTTTTGGAAAAGTATTTAGGATATATGAAAAAAATCATTGAAAAATTTTTATGACCCCACATCGTTTCTCTGAGGGATTTTGGTAATTGTGGACAAACTAAGATAGATTACGGGATGGGACCTACCACATTTTAAAGCTAATAAATCATAGATATGTAATCTATTTAGACATTTTTGGAAAAGTATTTAGGATATATGAAAAAAATCATTGAAAAATTTTTATGACCCCACATCGTTTCTCTGAGGGATTTTGGTAATTGTGGACAAACTAAGATAGATTACGGGATGGGACCTACCACATTTTAAAGCTAATAAATCATAGATATGTAATCTATTTAGACATTTTTGGAAAAGTATTTAGGATATATGAAAAAAATCATTGAAAAATTTTTATGACCCCACATCGTTTCTCTGAGGGATTTTGGTAATTGTGGACAAACTAAGATAGATTACGGGATGGGACCTACCACATTTTAAAGCTAATAAATCATAGATATGTAATCTATTTAGACATTTTTGGAAAAGTATTTAGGATATATGAAAAAAATCATTGACAAATTTTTATGACCCCACATCGTTTCTCTGAGGGATTTTGCTAATTGTGGACAAACTAAGATAGATTACGGGATGGGACCTACCACATTTTAAAGCTAATAAATCATAGATATGTAATCTATTTAGACATTTTTGGAAAAGTATTTAGGATATATGAAAAAAATCATTGAAAAATTTTTATGACCCCACATCGTTTCTCTGAGGGATTTTGGTAATTGTGGACAAACTAAGATAGATTACGGGATGGGACCTACCACATTTTAAAGCTAATAAATCATAGATATGTAATCTATTTAGACATTTTTGGAAAAGTATTTAGGATATATGAAAAAAATCATTGAAAAATTTTTATGACCCCACATCGTTTCTCTGAGGGATTTTGGTAATTGTGGACAAACTAAGATAGATTACGGGATGGGTCCTACCACATTTTAAAGCTAATAAATCATAGATATGTAATCTATTTAGACATTTTTGGAAAAGTATTTAGGATATATGAAAAAAATCATTGAAAAATTTTTATGACCCCACATCGTTTCTCTGAGGGATTTTGGTAATTGTGGACAAACTAAGATAGATTACGGGATGGGACCTACCACATTTTAAAGCTAATAAATCATAGATATGTAATCTATTTAGACATTTTTGGAAAAGTATTTAGGATATATGAAAAAAATCATTGAAAAATTTTTATGACCCCACATCGTTTCTCTGAGGGATTTTGCTAATTGTGGACAAACTAAGATAGATTACGGGATGGGACCTACCACATTTTAAAGCTAATAAATCATAGATATGTAATCTATTTAGACATTTTTATAAAAGTATTTAGGATATATGAAAAAAATCATTGAAAAATTTTTATGACCCCACATCGTTTCTCTGAGGGATTTTGGTAATTGTGGACAAACTAAGATAGATTACGGGATGGGACCTACCACATTTTAAAGCTAATAAATCATAGATATGTAATCTATTTAGACATTTTTGGAAAAGTATTTAGCATATATGAAAAAAATCATTGAAAAACTTTTATGACCCCACATCGTTTCTCTGAGGGATTTTGCTAATTGTGGACAAACTAAGATAGGTTACGGGATGGGACCTACCACATTTTAAAGCTAATAAATCATAGATATGTAATCTATTTAGACATTTTTGGAAAAGTATTTAGGATATATGAAAAAAATCATTGAAAAATTTTTATGACCCCACATCGTTTCTCTGAGGGATTTTGGTAATTGTGGACAAACTAAGATAGATTACGGGATGGGACCTACCACATTTTAAAGCTAATAAATCATAGATATGTAATCTATTTAGACATTTTTGGAAAAGTATTTAGGATATATGAAAAAAATCATTGACAAATTTTTATGACCCCACATCGTTTCTCTGAGGGATTTTGCTAATTGTGGACAAACTAAGATAGATTACGGGATGGGACCTACCACATTTTAAAGCTAATAAATCATAGATATGTAATCTATTTAGACATTTTTGGAAAAGTATTTAGGATATATGAAAAAAATCATTGAAAAATTTTTATGACCCCACATCGTTTCTCTGAGGGATTTTGGTAATTGTGGACAAACTAAGATAGATTACGGGATGGGACCTACCACATTTTAAAGCTAATAAATCATAGATATGTTATCTATTTAGACATTTTTGGAAAAGTATTTAGGATATATGAAAAAAATCATTGAAAAATTTTTATGACCCCACATCGTTTCTCTGAGGGATTTTGGTAATTGTGGACAAACTAAGATAGATTACGGGATGGGACCTACCACATTTTAAAGCTAATAAATCATAGATATGTAATCTATTTAGACATTTTTGGAAAAGTATTTAGGATATATGAAAAAAATCATTGAAAAATTTTTATGTCCCCACATCGTTTCTCTGAGGGATTTTGCTAATTGTGGACAAACTAAGATAGATTACGGGATGGGACCTACCACATTTTAAAGCTAATAAATCATAGATATGTAATCTATTTAGACATTTTTGGAAAAGTATTTAGGATATATGAAAAAAATCATTGAAAAATTTTTATGACCCCACATCGTTTCTCTGAGGGATTTTGGTAATTGTGGACAAACTAAGATAGATTACGGGATGGGACCTACCACATTTTAAAGCTAATAAATCATAGATATGTAATCTATTTAGACATTTTTGGAAAAGTATTTAGGATATATGAAAAAAATCATTGAAAAATTTTTATGACCCCACATCGTTTCTCTGAGGGATTTTGGTAATTGTGGACAAACTAAGATAGATTACGGAATGGGACCTACCACATTTTAAAGCTAATAAATCATAGATATGTAATCTATTTAGACATTTTTGGAAAAGTATTTAGGATATATGAAAAAAATCATTGAAAAATTTTTATGACCCCATTAGCCATAATATTTTTTGTACGATACTGCCAATCATTTATAATGAATTAGGAAATATGAATTTTAGTAAAACTTCAATGTTAATTGCTGAATGCTTTGACTTAATCGAAAAATATATTTGATTCGAAATTTAACAAATTCATCATGAATAAAATGTTATAATGCATTTACTTCAACATAACAACTTGTGTATAAATAATTTTTATTCAATACTAACTCATTGAAATATGGAGTTTATTCAGTTTTTTGGTAAAATGAGTTCCTAAATTAATGGTGAAATATTAAAAAAATTTATGATTTCTTTACAGCTTTGGTTAATAATATTTTGAAAATACTATTAAATTACTAGGTGGTTTGAATAATACCATTGAATCTTCGATGAGTTAAAAAATTTTATATGAAAAAAGCTTTTAAAATATACATACAATATACATTTATATATGTATGTATATATTTTATTTTTATTATCATTAATCTACTTTAATTGTGCCATGGCGAAATCATGTACCAGGTGGTGGCAGTGGCGAATTTCATTCATTTTCGCCGTTGCAGAAAATATCAAACTTCATATAAAAAAAATTTTCGCTGATTTTTTATGTATGGAGTTTGACATTTTCTGCAACGGCGAAAATGAATAAATTCGCCACTGCCACCACCTGGTAAATTATTTCGCCATGAATTGTGCTTAATTTCTTTAAATATAAATATTTAACGATTTTGATTTGTTAAGCTATATGCGCAGTACTTGGCAATACGGATATGCTTTTTCCGCAGTAATACATTTTATTTTGTAGTTCTAAGTAAATATTCCAAACAATAAATTTTTATATTTTTTTCATAATATGTATATATTTATATATGTATGTATATGAACATATATATTTGTAACTAAAAGAGTTGATTTTTGATTTATTAGGTCAATCCAAATTTAGACGAAATCTTAAATTTATTTATAAAATGGTGTGCTGAAAATAAGTATGCTAAGCTAGAGAAAGAAATTACTATTATTTTTAAAAAAGGTAAGCTCTACTTGATTTGTGCTTAGATATATATATATATATATATATATATATATAAACCATATGCACGTACTTTTAGAAAAACTGAACAGGAACATGCGAGATTAAGGATGCTGATAAAGATGCTGATCAAAATGTTATAGAAACATTAAACGAAAAGGCAAACGTCGTTTCTGTAGAGATATTACCACCAATCGATCTACAAATTTTGCAAGAAAAAACTGTTCCAAGCAAAGTCTGTTTTGAATTGGCTAAAAATGTTAACTGTCCTGAACTGTGTAAAAATGAACTTAGTTTTTTCAATTCTTACTTTCCAAATAACAACTCTATTACTGAAAACATTAGCCAAGGCTATTCACTATCGATATTTAATAACATAATAACGTCGACTCAAATTGAAGAAACATGTGCTAATAACAACGCTGAGCTACAACTTTTACCATCTGATGACTTTTTACAAATTCTTAACAATGTCCAATGCATTCCAAGAACCGATAATGAACCAAATAGCTTAAGTTTTTGTATGAGTATAATTAATAGCAGTAATACCAGCATTCAAAATACCATTGAACAAAATACCTTAAAATCTGAATGTAAGAATCTATCTTCTGTAACTCAAAAATTTTCAACAAGCAATATTCAGAGCTCAAGAGACAACTCAGGAAACGAAAAAGAAGGAACCTTATTCAAACAAAAAGATGTTGCTTTCATCCCTTCATCCATAACACCGATACAAGCGACTCATAATGTAAACTCTGGAGCTGACTTTTTGGACAAAGTAAATAAAACTCATTATGTTGAAAAATCAGATTATGTTAAAAATTTTTTTAATTCTAATGAATGTAATAAAAAGTTTACAGAAAACAGTACCGAACAAAGTAGACAATCTGAAGTGGCTATTAATACGTCAACTCAAATAAAATTTTCAAATATTGTACATACAACTGATGAAAGCATTAAAAATGACGAATATCGGATTTTAACTAAAAAAATACATGCATCTTTGTTACCCAACAGAAATGTTTCAGTTTTGGAGTGCGAAGAAGCTTTACCGAAGGAAACGAATTTTTATAAATTTGATGATGGTGATTTTGAGTTGACAAGACATCAAATGTCTTTTTTGGAAGAGTATTGCTTCAAAAATCAAACAATCATAGAAAAGAAAAATTTTACAAAATGTATTGAAGATATGGTACGTCAAAATTACAAAAAAATTAACAACGTATGTCCCATTAATTTTGTTAGCCATGCATTTACCAAAAACAATATAAAAATGAGACTATATGCTAAATGTTTATATAAAAAATTTTGTAGAAAATACAAGTTTACCTTAGATTTAAAGAAAATACCCATTTATGTCACAGTATGTTGTAATAAACCAAAAATAACCCACCCACTCCAAGCAAAAACGCAGCAAATAAGAGCTATGCAAAGAAAAATATTTCAGGATGAGATAAAAAATCAATTTGCATCAAACTTCCGAAAGAATTTACTACTAAAACAGTCCAGTGAGTTGTGTAAAGTTGGAAATCTGCAACAAGTACCTACAAAGGAAGTTGCAAAAAAAATAAAGAGTGAAGTAATACAGCGATTAAACAGACACAATGATATAGTGGTGGACTTAATATTGATGCAAAAAGAAAAAAAGTGGAAAAACTTTATACAAAGAGTCAGTATTCCAGCAGAAATATATCTATTTTCTACTGATCAGCTAATGTTGCCCAACGATCAAAGAAAATTAATACAAAAGAGTAGAAACACTTTGTTCATGGACGCAACAGGATCTGTCGTAAAAAAATTTGAGGCCGAATCAAAACGCATTTTTTTGTATTCAATTGTTATGCATTTAAAAGACACAGAACAAGCAGGAATTGTTATACCCATAGCAGAGGCGCTTTTATGCAGGCACTATGAAGAAGATATAAAAAAATTTTTAATGGAGATTAAAGTTCACTGTGCAATAAATAAAATCAAATGGCCTATTTCCAAAAGGATATGTTGTGACTGGAGTTGGGCCATTATTAATGCTTTAATAAAAATTTGCAATAATATGGAAGTAACGCATTATTTAACAAAAACGTACAACATTTTAAATAACAAGGACATAATACCAAGGAATTTTGTTATTATACACATTTGCTATTGCCATTTTTTTAAAATTTGTTTACAAGATATTGAATCTTGCGCATATAATGAAGAACAAAAATCTTTTTTTAAAAAAATAATGATTCGGGCAATAAACCTTGACAGTATAGAAGAGATATGGGGATGGCTTAAAAATGTATATATTATACTACAATCTTCAAAAAATGACTACATGCTAAATAAAGCAGAAAAATACTTCAACGAATTTTTACCCGAACGGGAATATGACAACATAACAGCGAATAATTCGAAGCTTGAAAACAAGCCGCTTTATAAAAAAAGCCCCTTTTATCAAAAAGCTAAAAAAAATATGTAGTCAAATAAAAATTGAAAGCGACTGTGGAAATAGAAACAAGTTTCAAAATACAAAATATTTTAATTTAATATTAAAAAAATATATACCGTATATTCCTTGGTGGTCGAGCTGTATGGCAAAATTTGTGGAGAACACTGAAAACAAAAGGCTTTCCAATAGTCCGGTTGAGAGTTACTTTCATATAACAAAAAATATTACAATGAAAGGAAAAAGAAATGTTAGACCTTCTGTTTATATAAGAAATTCAAAAAAGTACATCCAAGCCAAAACAAAAGAAATTTTAAATAGGTATAAATTCGAAACTGACAGCAAAAACTCTTCCCAAAGTAAGATAAAAGAAACTGCAAATAACTTACTCATTGAAGACCACTGGGGCAGAACACCAAAGAAAATTAAGGAAACATCAAACTTGAAAAATAATGTGGAGCAATTCTTTGTTAAGAACAGCAAATATCCCATAGATATATATAGCAAAATTAAGATACCAAATCACTTAAACAATTTAAATTTTATTATATTTGAATACAAATCTTTATATACAGCATTAAACCAAGAGGTTTCCATTTCAGCCAACGTCATATATTTAACAGAATTCCAGTCCCTAAATCCCAGACAGCTTATATATAATAATATATTAGAAATTTATATAAATATACTCTTCTTAAAACATAATATATATACAGCGAAGTGTTTTCCTTGCGAAGTTGGCATGGAAATTTTCAATCCAACAAGTTGCAGTCAAAAATATGATATTTTGGACTTTAATAAAGATATTGAACATGTTTTCATGCCGATAAATAAATCCACACACTACACATTAATTTACTTAAATATAAAAAAACAAACATTCGTTTACATTGATCCACAAGTAGCAACTGATGAATGTATTCAAACCCAGTTTAAAAAGTTTAAAAATCGAATTAAAATAAACAATTCACTGAATTGGACATATAAAAAGATTTCTAAACAATACAAGCAAATGGATGGATACAACTGTGGCATAATATGTTGTCAATTTGCAGAATGTATTTTAAAAAACTTTTCACTAGAGCAAATCATTTGCCCAAATAAGTACCGATTAAATATAAAAAACGACCTAATACTTTTTGGAAATTCTGAAATAAATTGCCTACATTGCGTTGGAGGAGAAATTTCGAAAATCAAATGTACTGAGTGTAAAAGAGGAGTCGACCCCTACTGTCTGGAAAGACATTACAATATAACGGACGCAAACTTATTCAAATGCCATTTATGTCAACTTAAACCCATTTAAGCTTTTAGTATACTGAAAGTACAAACACTAAGTGCTTCTTATTTAATATTTATTTAATTTTAATTATCTTATTTGTTTTTAATAAAGTTTTTATTGCAAAAAATTAAATTTTGACAAAATTTTATATATAGATGTGGTCATAAAAATGTTTCAATGATTCAATGGTTCAATAATTTTTTCATATATCCTAAATACTTTTCCAAAAATGTCTAAATAGATTACATATCTATGATTTATTAGCTTTAAAATTTGGTAGGTCCCATCCCGTAATCTATCTTAGTTTGTCCACAATTACCAAAATCCCTCAGGGAAACGATGTGGGGTCATAAAAATTTTTCAATGATTTTTTTCATATATTCTAAATACTTTTCCAAAAATGTCTAAATAGATTACATATCTATGATTTATTAGCTTTAAAATGTGGTAGGTCCCATCCCGTAATCTATCTTAGTTTGTCCACAATTACCAAAATCCCTCAGAGAAACGATGTGGGGTCATAAAAATTTTTCAATGATTTTTTTCATATATCCTAAATACTTTTCCAAAAATGTCTAAATAGATTACATATCTATGATTTATTAGCTTTAAAATGTGGTAGGTCCCATCCCGTAATCTATCTTAGTTTGTCCACAATTAGCAAAATCCCTCAGAGAAACGATGTGGGGTCATAAAAATTTTTCAATGATTTTTTTCATATATCCTAAATACTTTTCCAAAAATGTCTAAATAGATTACATATCTATGATTTATTAGCTTTAAAATGTGGTAGGTCCCATCCCGTAATCTATCTTAGTTTGTCCACAATTACCAAAATCCCTCAGAGAAACGATGTGGGGTCATAAAAATTTTTCAATGATTTTTTTCATATATCCTAAATACTTTTCCAAAAATGTCTAAATAGATTACATATATATGATTTATTAGCTTTAAAATGTGGTAGGTCCCATCCCGTAATCTATCTTAGTTTGTCCACAATTACCAAAATCCCTCAGAGAAACGATGTGGGGTCATAAAAATTTTTCAATGATTTTTTTCATATATCCTAAATACTTTTCCAAAAATGTCTAAATAGATAACATATCTATGATTTATTAGCTTTAAAATGTGGTAGGTCCCATCCCGTAATCTATCTTAGTTTGTCCACAATTACCAAAATCCCTCAGATAAACGATGTGGGGTCATAAAAATTTTTCAATGATTTTTTTCATATATCCTAAATACTTTTCCAAAAATGTCTAAATAGATTACATATCTATGATTTATTAGCTTTAAAATGTGGTAGGTCCCATCCCGTAATCTATCTTAGTTTGTTCACAATTAGCAAAATCCCTCAGAGAAACGATGTGGGGTCATAAAAATTTGTCAATGATTTTTTTCATATATCCTAAATACTTTTCCAAAAATGTCTAAATAGATTACATATCTATGATTTATTAGCTTTAAAATGTGGTAGGTCCCATCCCGTAATCTATCTTAGTTTGTCCACAATTACCAAAATCCCTCAGAGAAACGATGTGGGGTCATAAAAATTTTTCAATGATTTTTTTCATATATCCTAAATACTTTTCCAAAAATGTCTAAATAGATTACATATCTATGATTTATTAGCTTTAAAATGTGGTAGGTCCCATCCCGTAATCTATCTTAGTTTGTCCACAATTACCAAAATCCCTCAGAGAAACGATGTGGGGTCATAAAAATTTTTCAATGATTTTTTTCATATATCCTAAATACTTTTCCAAAAATGTCTAAATAGATTACATATCTATGATTTATTAGCTTTAAAATGTGGTAGGTCCCATCCCGTAATCTATCTTAGTTTGTCCACAATTACCAAAATTCCTCAGAGAAACGATGTGGGGTCATAAAAATTTTTCAATGATTTTTTTCATATATCCTAAATACTTTTCCAAAAATGTCTAAATAGATTACATATCTATGATTTATTAGCTTTAAAATGTGGTAGGTCCCATCCCGTAATCTATCTTAGTTTGTCCACAATTACCAAAATCCCTCAGAGAAACGATGTGGGGTCATAAAAATTTTTCAATGATTTTTTTCATATATCCTAAATACTTTTCCAAAAATGTCTAAATAGATTACATATCTATGATTTATTAGCTTTAAAATGTGGTAGGTCCCATCCCGTAATCTATCTTAGTTTGTCCACAATTAGCAAAATCCCTCAGAGAAACGATGTGGGGTCATAAAAATTTTTCAGTGATTTTTTTCATATATCCTAAATACTTTTCCAAAAATGTCTAAATAGATTACATATCTATGATTTATTAGCTTTAAAATGTGATAGGTCCCATCCCGTAATCTATCTTAGTTTGTCCACAATTAGCAAAATCCCTCAGAGAAACGATGTGGGGTCATAAAAATTTTTCAATGATTTTTTTCATATATCCTAAATACTTTTCCAAAAATGTCTAAATAGATAACATATCTATGATTTATTAGCTTTAAAATGTGGTAGGTCCCATCCCGTAATCTATCTTAGTTTGTCCACAATTACCAAAATCCCTCAGAGAAACGATGTGGGGTCATAAAAATTTTTCAATGATTTTTTTCATATATCCTAAATACTTTTCCAAAAATGTCTAAATAGATAACATATCTATGATTTATTAGCTTTAAAATGTGGTAGGTCCCATCCTGTAATCTATCTTAGTTTGTCCACAATTACCAAAATCCCTCAGAGAAACGATGTGGGGTCATAAAATTTTTTCAATGATTTTTTTCATATATCCTAAATACTTTTCCAAAAATGTCTAAATAGATAACATATCTATGATTTATTAGCTTTAAAATGTGGTAGGTCCCATCCCGTAATCTATCTTAGTTTGTCCACAATTACCAAAATCCCTCAGAGAAACGATGTGGGGTCATAAAAATTTTTCAATGATTTTTTTCATATATCCTAAATACTTTTCCAAAAATGTCTAAATAGATAACATATCTATGATTTATTAGCTTTAAAATGTGGTAGGTCCCATCCCGTAATCTATCTTAATTTGTCCACAATTAGCAAAATCCCTCAGAGAAACGATGTGGGGTCATAAAAATTTTTCAATGATTTTTTTCATATATCCTAAATACTTTTCCAAAAATGTCTAAATAGATTACATATCTATGATTTATTAGCTTTAAAATGTGGTAGGTCCCATCCCGTAATCTATCTTAGTTTGTCCACAATTAGCAAAATCCCTCAGAGAAACGATGTGGGGTCATAAAAATTTGTCAATGATTTTTTTCATATATCCTAAATACTTTTCCAAAAATGTCTAAATAGATTACATATCTATGATTTATTAGCTTTAAAATGTGGTAGGTCCCATCCCGTAATCTATCTTAGTTTGTCCACAATTAACAAAATCCCTCAGAGAAACGATGTGGGGTCATAAAAATTTTTCAATGATTTTTTTCATATATCCTAAATACTTTTCCAAAAATGTCTAAATAGATTACATATCTATGATTTATTAGCTTTAAAATGTGGTAGGTCCCATCCCGTAATCTATCTTAGTTTGTCCACAATTACCAAAATCCCTCAGAGAAACGATGTGGGGTCATAAAAATTTTTCAATGATTTTTTTCATATATCCTAAATACTTTTCCAAAAATGTCTAAATAGATTACATATCTATGATTTATTAGCTTTAAAATGTGGTAGGTCCCATCCCGTAATCTATCTTAGTTTGTCCACAATTACCAAAATCCCTCAGAGAAACGATGTGGGGTCATAAAAATTTTTCAATGATTTTTTTCATATATCCTAAATACTTTTCCAAAAATGTCTAAATAGATTACATATCTATGATTTATTAGCTTTAAAATGTGGTAGGTCCCATCCCGTAATCTATCTTAGTTTGTCCACAATTACCAAAATCCCTCAGAGAAACGATGTGGGGTCATAAAAATTTTTCAATGATTTTTTTCATATATCCTAAGTACTATTCCAAAAATGTCTAAATAGATTACATATCTATGATTTATTAGCTTTAAAATGTGGTAGGTCCCATCCCGTAATCTATCTTAGTTTGTCCACAATTAGCAAAATCCCTCAGAGAAACGATGTGGGGGTCATAAAAATTTTTCAATGATTTTTTTCATATATCCTAAATACTTTTCCAAAAATGTCTAAATAGATTACATATCTATGATTTATTAGCTTTAAAATGTGGTAGGTCCCATCCCGTAATCTATCTTAGTTTGTCCACAATTACCAAAATCCCTCAGAGAAACGATGTGGGGTCATAAAAATTTTTCAATGATTTTTTTCATATATCCTAAATACTTTTCCAAAAATGCCTAAATAGATTACATATCTATGATTTATTAGCTTTAAAATGTGGTAGGTCCCATCCCGTAATCTATTTTAGTTTGTCCACAATTAGCAAAATCCCTCAAAGAAACGATGTGGGGTCCTAAAAATTTTTCAATGATTTTTTTCATATATCCTAAATACTTTTCCAAAAATGTCTAAATAGATAACATATCTATGATTTATTAGCTTTAAAATGTGGTAGGTCCCATCCCGTAATCTATCTTAGTTTGTCCACAATTACCAAAATCCCTCAGAGAAACGATGTGGGGTCATAAAAATTTTTCAATGATTTTTTTCATATATCCTAAATACTTTTCCAAAAATGTCTAAATAGATAACATATCTATGATTTATTAGCTTTAAAATGTGGTAGGTCCCATCCCGTAATCTATCTTAGTTTGTCCACAATTACCAAAATCCCTCAGAGAAACGATGTGGGGTCATAAAAATTTTTCAATGATTTTTTTCATATATCCTAAATACTTTTCCAAAAATGTCTAAATAGATTACATATCTATGATTTATTAGCTTTAAAATGTGGTAGGTCCCATCCCGTAATCTATCTTAGTTTGTCCACAATTAGCAAAATCCCTCAGAGAAACGATGTGGGGTCATAAAAATTTGTCAATGATTTTTTTCATATATCCTAAATACTTTTCCAAAAATGTCTAAATAGATTACATATCTATGATTTATTAGCTTTAAAATGTGGTAGGTCCCATCCCGTAATCTATCTTAGTTTGTCCACAATTACCAAAATCCCTCAGAGAAACGATGTGGGGTCATAAAAATTTTTCAATGATTTTTTTCATATATCCTAAATACTTTTCCAAAAATGTCTAAATAGATTACATATCTATGATTTATTAGCTTTAAAATGTGGTAGGTCCCATCCCGTAATCTATCTTAGTTTGTCCACAATTAGCAAAATCCCTCAGAGAAACGATGTGGGGTCATAAAAATAAAAATTTTTCAATGATTTTTTTCATATATCCTAAATACTTTTCCAAAAATGTCTAAATAGATTACATATCTATGATTTATTAGCTTTAAAATGTGGTAGGTCCCATCCCGTAATCTATCTTAGTTTGTCCACAATTAGCAAAATCCCTCAGAGAAACGATGTGGGGTCATAAAAATTTTTCAATGATTTTTTTCATATATCCTAAATACTTTTCCAAAAATGTCTAAATAGATTACATATCTATGATTTATTAGCTTTAAAATGTGGTAGGTCCCATCCCGTAATCTATCTTAGTTTGTCCACAATTACCAAAATCCCTCAGAGAAACGATGTGGGGTCATAAAAATTTTTCAATGATTTTTTTCATATATCCTAAATACTTTTCCAAAAATGTCTAAATAGATTACATATCTATGATTTATTAGCTTTAAAATGTGGTAGGTCCCATCCCGTAATCTATCTTAGTTTGTCCACAATTAGCAAAATCCCTCAGAGAAACGATGTGGGGTCATAAAAATTTTTCAATGATTTTTTTCATATATCCTAAATACTTTTCCAAAAATGTCTAAATAGATAACATATCTATGATTTATTAGCTTTAAAATGTGGTAGGTCCCATCCTGTAATCTATCTTAGTTTGTCCACAATTACCAAAATCCCTCAGAGAAACGATGTGGGGTCATAAAAATTTTTCAATGATTTTTTTCATATATCCTAAATACTTTTCCAAAAATGTCTAAATAGATTACATATCTATGATTTATTAGCTTTAAAATGTGGTAGGTCCCATCCCGTAATCTATCTTAGTTTGTCCACAATTAGCAAAATCCCTCAGAGAAACGATGTGGGGTCATAAAAATTTGTCAATGATTTTTTTTCATATATCCTAAATACTTTTCCAAAAATGTCTAAATAGATTACATATCTATGATTTATTAGCTTTAAAATGTGGTAGGTCCCATCCCGTAATCTATCTTAGTTTGTCCACAATTACCAAAATCCCTCAGAGAAACGATGTGGGGTCATAAAAATTTTTCAATGATTTTTTTCATATATCCTAAATACTTTTCCAAAAATGTCTAAATAGATAACATATCTATGATTTATTAGCTTTAAAATGTGGTAGGTCCCATCCCGTAATCTATCTTAGTTTGTCCACAATTACCAAAATCCCTCAGAGAAACGATGTGGGGTCATAAAAATTTTTCAATGATTTTTTTCATATATCCTAAATACTTTTCCAAAAATGTCTAAATAGATTACATATCTATGATTTATTAGCTTTAAAATGTGGTAGGTCCCATCCCGTAATCTATCTTAGTTTGTCCACAATTACCAAAATCCCTCAGAGAAACGATGTGGGGTCATAAAAATTTTTCAATGATTTTTTTCATATATCCTAAATACTTTTCCAAAAATGTCTAAATAGATTACATATCTATGATTTATTAGCTTTAAAATGTGGTAGGTCCCATCCCGTAATCTATCTTAGTTTGTCCACAATTACCAAAATCCCTCAGAGAAACGATGTGGGGTCATAAAAATTTTTCAATGATTTTTTTCATATATCCTAAATACTTTTCCAAAAATGTCTAAATAGATTACATATCTATGATTTATTAGCTTTAAAATGTGGTAGGTCCCATCCCGTAATCTATCTTAGTTTGTCCACAATTAGCAAAATCCCTCAGAGAAACGATGTGGGGTCATAAAAATTTTTCAATGATTTTTTTCATATATCCTAAATACTTTTCCAAAAATGTCTAAATAGATTACATATCTATGATTTATTAGCTTTAAAATGTGGTAGGTCCCATCCCGTAATCTATCTTAGTTTGTCCACAATTAGCAAAATCCCTCAGAGAAACGATGTGGGGTCATAAAAATTTTTCAATGATTTTTTTCATATATCCTAAATACTTTTCCAAAAATGTCTAAATAGATAACATATCTATGATTTATTAGCTTTAAAATGTGGTAGGTCCCATCCCGTAATCTATCTTAGTTTGTCCACAATTAGCAAAATCCCTCAGAGAAACGATGTGGGGTCATAAAAATTTTTCAATGATTTTTTTCATATATCCTAAATACTTTTCCAAAAATGTCTAAATAGATAACATATCTATGATTTATTAGCTTTAAAATGTGGTAGGTCCCATCCCGTAATCTATCTTAGTTTGTCCACAATTACCAAAATCCCTCAGAGAAACGATGTGGGGTCATAAAAATTTTTCAATGATTTTTTTCATATATCCTAAATACTTTTCCAAAAATGTCTAAATAGATAACATATCTATGATTTATTAGCTTTAAAATGTGGTAGGTCCCATCCCGTAATCTATCTTAGTTTGTCCACAATTAGCAAAATCCCTCAGAGAAACGATGTGGGGTCATAAAAATTTTTCAATGATTTTTTTCATATATCCTAAATACTTTTCCAAAAACGTCTAAATAGATAACATATCTATGATTTATTAGCTTTAAAATGTGGTAGGTCCCATCCCGTAATCTATCTTAGTTTGTCCACAATTACCAAAATCCCTCAGAGAAACGATGTGGGGTCATAAAAATTTTTCAATGATTTTTTTCATATATCCTAAATACTTTTCAAAAAATGTCTAAATAGATAACATATCTATGATTTATTAGCTTTAAAATGTGGTAGGTCCCATCCCGTAATCTATCTTAGTTTGTCCACAATTACCAAAATCCCTCAGAGAAACGATGTGGGGTCATAAAAATTTTTCAATGATTTTTTTCATATATCCTAAATACTTTTCCAAAAATGTCTAAATAGATTACATATCTATGATTTATTAGCTTTAAAATGTGGTAGGTCCCATCCCGTAATCTATCTTAGTTTGTCCACAATTAGCAAAATCCCTCAGAGAAACGATGTGGGGTCATAAAAATTTGTCAATGATTTTTTTCATATATCCTAAATACTTTTCCAAAAATGTCTAAATAGATTACATATCTATGATTTATTAGCTTTAAAATGTGGTAGGTCCCATCCCGTAATCTATCTTAGTTTGTCCACAATTACCAAAATCCCTCAGAGAAACGATGTGGGGTCATAAAAATTTTTCAATGATTTTTTTCATATATCCTAAATACTTTTCCAAAAATGTCTAAATAGATTACATATCTATGATTTATTAGCTTTAAAATGTGGTAGGTCCCATCCCGTAATCTATCTTAGTTTGTCCACAATTAGCAAAATCCCTCAGAGAAACGATGTGGGGTCATAAAAATTTTTCAATGATTTTTTTCATATATCCTAAATACTTTTCCAAAAATGTCTAAATAGTTTACATATCTATGATTTATTAGCTTTAAAATGTGGTAGGTCCCATCCCGTAATCTATCTTAGTTTGTCCACAATTAGCAAAATCCCTCAGAGAAACGATGTGGGGTCATAAAAATTTTTCAATGATTTTTTTCATATATCCTAAATACTTTTCCAAAAATGTCTAAATAGATTACATATCTATGATTTATTAGCTTTAAAATGTGGTAGGTCCCATCCCGTAATCTATCTTAGTTTGTCAACAACTTCCAAAACCCCTCTTCATACTCTTTTATACGAATATTTAAAGTATTTAAATATGTCCCAAATACGAAAACATATTTACATATTTGTCCTAAATACGAAAACATATTTGTAAATATGTCACAAATATTAAAAACATATTTGCAAATATGTTTTGACGTAAGTTGTTACGTCAAAACATATTTAACTCGGCATATTTATCTTCACTCACTTTAGACCCAGGATATTTTATATTGGAATATAATTTTTTGAACAGTAATAACCAATATCGGAAAGTTATAGGACCATTGCTTTATTTAGCAGGAAATACCAGACCTGACATTGCATTAACAATTTCCGTATTATCAAGAAAGATAAGCAAGCCCAGCTTAACAGATTGAAATGAAATAAAAAGAGTATTACGCTATCTAAAAGGAACCTAAAATTTCAAATTGTGTGTTGGAACAAATAATGAGTTAAAATTAGAAGGTTATACAGATTCTGATTGGGCTGGTGACAGTAATGAAAGAAAATCTACGAGTGGTTGTTTTTTCAAATTGGGAATTTCAACAATTTATTATGCCGCAAAGAAATAAAACATTGTGACCGTTTCATCCACCGAAACAGAACTAATAGCTTTAACTGAAGCAGGTCAACAAGCTGTTTGGATAATAAAGTTATTAAATGAATTCGGAGTAAAACAAACACCAAAAATGCTTGTTGATAACCAAAGTACTTTAAAAATCCTGGAATCGGAAAGAATTAATTCAAGATCTAAACATATTGATGTTAAATATTTTTATGCAAGAGAACTTATGAGCAAAGGAATTATTTTATATCAATACCTTAAAACTGATGAAATGATTGCCGATATTATTACCAAGCCGTTATCCAAAATAAAATTTTGTAAATTTAGAAATTGTTTAGGTTAAAAGGAAAAACAAAATTGTGTTATGAGAAGGGTGTTAATTGTTAATATCTGTATTGAAACATTGTTCAATAACACTTTGTTATTTTAAATCAAATTTTCTTTTTTATAAAAAAATAGTAACCATTGAGTGAGTAAATATTTTTCTTTTACTTTTCTAAATAAGGGATCCATTTAGGAACCATTCATGTGTAGTTGTAGCAATATAAGGGGTCTTTTATTTCTTAAATACTGAACCGATTTAAATGAGATAAAGACGGTGCACTTAAGCTCGACAATATTACAAAAACGTGAAGGAATAAGCAAATGAGAAGGTTGGCAACCCTAGTGAAAAGAAGTTGAAAATAAAAAGTGCTCTTGAGAAACTTTCGTATTCTGTTATAAATATTTTTCATTAACGCAAAAAAAATTTTAAAATAAATATTTTATATTTTAATATTAAATAAATAACATCAATTTATTCAAATAGGCCTGGTGCGACCCCTAGAGGAGTTATAAATCAAAAATCAATTTGTGCCCATTGCAAAATGGAAGTTAAAGAGAAAATTATATGCACAAAATTACGTAAGCCAGAGTACGAAAGTCCGTTAAAAAGCAATGAGAATGAATTAATTTGTCATTTATGTTGTGCGGATGATAACCGAAATGTTAAAGATAGAAAGGAACTACAAGTTATTAAAGCACAGCTTCTAAAACTTGATCGGCTGACTGAAATGCAAAACACAATGAATTTTATGTCATCAAAATTCTAAGAATTAAAAAGCAAGTGATAAACTAAAAATCTTCCAAGTTATTGAGAATGAAAACCTAAAGTTAAAAAACGAAATTGTCACATTAAAGAACACAGTCAAAATGTTAGATGATCAGCGTGTAAAAAATGTGGAGTAATTGTTGCAAAGGTTGTTTGTGCAACTGAGGCGGTTATCAATTTGGTGTAGATGTGCAAGCAACCAATATAGAAAAAGCATAAATTAAAAAAAGAGTAATCTGTGTAATTCTAAGCAAACTATCGCTGTAAAATTTAACTGAAAATGGTAAAAGATAAGCTTGTGGCTGTTAAGTCAAAATTGGGTAGAGAATCGCTTGAACTTTAAAATCTTTAAAATCTGTCGGCTTCCATTCTGTCTATACATTTGGAGGTAGAACTTACGCAAAAAAAAAGATCTTGGAAAAACTCAACTCATCAGACACGCCGAAGATCTCGAAACTTAACTTATGGAAGCAACAACTCATAACACGCGAAGGTCTACATCAGAGTTTGAACAGACTGTTGATCGTATGGAAGATGAAGATCCTAAATTTCAATCAATTACAATCTATTAATTTATCTTGTTGCTGCATAAACATTTTTTTAAGCAGATGTAAAACTATGTATACCTGCTCATAAAATTATATGGTATTAAAACTCTTTATGATGTAATAAAAGCATTTCGCATATATTAAACTCCATAAATTGACAACTCGTTTTTCCAAACCTAAATATTTTTTTATTGATTCTTACATTGCAAAAAATTTGGAATTATGTAAAATAATTTAAAAATATCTGCCAATATGTATATTGTTTTTATCAAAAATTTTCTAATTAAACTACTAATTTCTATATTTGTTTTATAATAGAAGTATTTGTAAATTCAATTTATTAACAAATACTTCAATTTATATAACAAATTTTATCTATAAATTATATTTAATCTTGAAATTTTGATAATATATAAATTAAAAGATAATATTCTTTAGTAATTTTATTAAATACAAAATAAAAAATTGTATTTATTAAATTTTCAATTGTAACTTTGCAAGCAATACCACTATGAAAAACATAAAAAATAAAAAAACTGCCCTTAAGTTTACCAAAAATACTCTAAAGAACAAACTCTAAAAGAAATTTGCAAGCAAGACCACTACGATAAACACTAAAGATCATTAAAAAGTACACTAAAGTTCACTAAAAATACTCTAAAGATCACTAAAATTTGCGTAGTGATCACGTAAACTGTAGTGATCTTTAAGATAAGTACGTCAGTACGTTATCGTAGTGTTTGTGATCATCAGTCTGCAATCCTAGTGTACGGTATAGTGTTTGTGTACGCGTACACAAACGCTAGGGAATGTTTTTTTTTTTGCATTTTGTATTTTTGGTAGAAAATGATTTTGTGTACTGATCTTAATAAAATTCGGTACAGAACACTAACGTAGTGTAGTGTTAAAATCATAAAAGACCCTGAATATATTAAAAATGCATTAGATATTTGATTGCATTAGATGTATACAAAATTCATTTCAGCGTCTGTTGCAGTTCGCTTTTTTAATTTTTTTTTTGTAAAGAGAAGTAGCACTTCAGGCATTAAAACCTATTTAGTTATTTTTCGTAACCGTGCTACATTCTTTAGGAAAGGGATAGATAAGAGATAAGACAGGTGGTGAAAGGAGAAGGATAGATAGTTATTTTACTTCGCCGGCGAATCTGCTATGAGAAAGTACCGACGAAGGAGACTGCACGTTTTTTTTTTTTTTTTTGTTTTGTTCATTCTGAATATGTATTTATACCATTAAACAGAAAAAAACATATTTGTATTTTGATTGCCGCAGAATTCAAACCCTGAACAACCAGGTTTGTAGTCAACGTGTTTACCACTTTGACTACAGCAGCCTCAAAAAAAAAACATTTGACATCTGATTTCTTAAGCAAAGGCTTCGTTGTTTGCTTAAGAAAACCAAACTTGACAAAACTTAACGAAAAGTCGCTTAAGTACGTTATAGATATACACATTTGATTATGTGTAATCGCACAGTTGTTAAAGCTATCTTAAGCACATTACAGTTAGGCCTTTAGCAATACAGATTCTTTATAAATTTCAATCATCTTTATATAACGGTTCAACAGTTTGATCATATACATTAAAATCCATTAGCTATTGTAACGCCCTTAATTTATAATTTCAAATATTTATACTTCTTAATATACAAGACATATTTTTAAAATAACATCAATTATGGGAACACCCTTTAATTTTTAAATTAAAATTTTATACTTGTTATAGCGGACATAGCAATAAAGGTTCCTTGTGAATTCCAGCTGTCTGTCTATACCGGTTTAAAAGCTTGGCTACATACATTTTATTGAATCAACTATTAGGACAACCTTTAATTCCTAAATCCTTTTTTTATACTTGTTGTTAAAGCACACTAAACAATACAGGTTCTTTGAAAATTTAAACCGTCTTTCTACAACTGTTTAAAAGTATTTTCATATACATAAAATTTAATGCACTATTGGGGCACCCCAATTTATTTTATGTTAAAAATTGAAAGAAAAATAGCTACTAATTGGTAATTGAAAAAATTCAAGTACATAATTGAAATAAAATTATATAATAAAAACTTTTTTAATTATTTATAGTATCTGCAAATACAATCAACTGCCTTGGTTTGCAAAACAGTTAAATGCTAAATTTAAAAGGTTATACTGGCTAATTGGACCTAAGTTAAGGTTGTCTGTCCATTTCAAAATCATTATTTACAAAACCATCTTAAAGCCTATCTGGACCTATGGAATACAACTTTTGGGAACGTCAAGTGATTCCAACATTGAAATACTCCAACGGTTTCAATCAAAAACACTTAAAACTATTGTCAATGCGCCTTGGTTTGTAACCAATAAAATTTTACATAAAGATATGAATATTCCATTTATTAAAGAGGAAATAAAAAAAGATATGTTCAACGATTAAGCGATCATGTCAATTCTCTTGCTATTAGTCTGCTCGATGATTCCGAAGAAATAAGAAGATTGAAAAGATGTATTAGATCTTCCATATAGATAAAAGAAAAGCTTAAATACATATGTTTCACTTGCTGTAAAATTATTAATTTACCAAAAATATTTATTATTAGCTAAATAATATGTATAATTTATATTTGAACAATTTTTATATTTATATGGTTATTTATGCTATTGAGGATAAATAACTTCTGTGAATATTTAACTTTTTATTAAATTTGCTTAATATTTTTATTTTTAAATATATTGCAAATAAATAAAAAAAAAATATTTATAGTAAAAGAAAATATTTAATTACAAAAATTATCAAATACATACACATAATAAACGTGCAAAAAATAATAACAATTCTATTTAAATAAATAAATTAGGTATATATATATATATATAACATACTAAAATAAGTGCGAATTAAAAAAAAAAATTTATTTGCTTTAAATAAAACCATTTTTTCCAAAATTTTTATCTGTTAAGCTTTGCCGGTTAGGTGTTAAAACAATACTTGCGAATAAAAACAACCTTTCAACTGCTTAAGATGTTAAATGAGTATTAAAAGCGTTTCAAAAGTTCGTTTCAGAATTTTTAGTTAAGATCTGTACAGACGGTTATAAGCTCTTGCAATATTGTCAGAAAAAATATACAGAAAACACCTAACAATCGTGTGAACTTACAATTGTTGTCTGACAATATACGTTGTGGTGGCACATTTTTTTGCCAAGTCATTGTCACTACATTGTAAAGCCTTACGATATTGTAAGATCTGAAATCGCTTACAAAACACATTACATTAGTTCGCAAGTAAAGGAAGCAGTAATTAAACTAGTTCCTTAAGTTAAAAAAGAATACCTTAAAATACGTACTAATGATTATTATTTTCTGCAATAGTCAATTCTCTGTAATTGATTATAAATCTCATGCCTTAATAAAATCATTAGGTTGGTAATCCAGTTGGGAAGTCCTTTCACAAAAACGCTTATTTCTACACTCGATTACCTTCATCTTTAAATCAATAACACAAAGAAATAATTATAAAATTCATTAAGCTTCAGTTTATTAAAGTTCCAATTATAATATTTTTCGAACTAATCTGCAAATTCATTTACTTATATCGTATATATACATATTATTATATAGGAGTAATAAAAGGTAATATATATATTAATGATTCTAATGGCTCCGGTCATTAAGACCGCCATACCGCCCAGCACCTTCTCCAGTACAGACATTCGCCGCATTGTCTAATGCCTTCCTCCGGGCAAGAGCTCCATAGAACAGAATCGGTCTAATCACCGCTTCTAGAAGCCAATTTACACCCTCTGGGTTGATACCCCAGGTTTTGCCAATTGCACTCCTACATACATACATTGACGTAATGGCCTTTGATGCCCTAGCCTGGATATTCATCTTCCAGGACAGCTTACTATCCAAGATAATGTGTAAAAGTTTTGCACAGTTAGATAGATTCAGTGGAATTCCATTCCACAATGCGTATGAGACTAAATATTTCAGTTTTTTATAATTCTAGACCGGTTACATTTATTGAGTTTAGAGGCTTTAACCACATCGAATGGGATAGAATATCTTCTTTTATTGAGGAATTCAATTTGCTTCACTTGTTTGCCTCTACCAAAGCTCTATTATTAGCTCTCTTGTAAATTTTCTATTCACTTTTGTGCCAAAGATAAGGAGAGTAGGGATTCAAGATAACAAATGGATGAAACCTAATAGCATTTTGATGACCACCTCTATGAGAGATTTGGCTCATTTCGATTCTTCTATCGCTGCGCAGTGGAGCAAAAGCACAATATTATATGGAATATAATATGATATGGAAATAACTCAGCCATTTGTTAACGGCTAGGACAATTGAACTAAAATTTCACATGAGCATAGAAAGGATTATTAGATTTTAAATTTAAAAGCTCGGTATCGTTCATTTTCCAAGAATGGCGCTATATAGTCTCAAAGTTGGGTACCTCGCACCTGCCGATTTTTCTAATGATTTTCATTTCTTAAATTTCTGTATGATGTTCAAAAATTATACACGGTCTTAAAGGCCTAGTCAATACAAAATCTGCAAAATTACGTTTTAAAATGATCGAGTTGTAAGCATTTTAAAGGTAAAATTTTTGATTTTTTGATACCCTGGTTACAGCTTTTTCAAAATATATCCACCTTTTTTTTTTTTGTTTTTTTTTTTTTTTAATTTTCTATCTGACTTACAATTTATACGATTTTTAACTCAAAAATTCCAAAAATTATTCCATTTTTGAGCATTTTAGCCTAAAAAGGACCATCAATTTTTTTTATAGAAAAAACATATTCTTAAGGAATATAAGGTACGGTCACATAATTATTGTACATAATGGCAATATTAGAAGAAAATTTATAATAAATAACTCTCACGTATGAAAGTCACAAGTAAACGAAGCCATGCAAAAATGTGAAGTTTTTCATCTTTTATGCTATAAAGAAGCACTAATAGTTGTTCTCAGGGAAGAGAACAATAAGAGGAAAAACCTAAATAGGAATTAGATTCCACTTCTAAATAAAAATTTGTATTATGCATTCATTACATCTTTTTAATTAAAATTTCTACAAATTTTTATTTCATTTAATATAATTTTCAACCTACAGCTGTTGATTTATTTATTTTATATAAGTGTAGACAAATAATATTTTTTAAGTCGCTTAAATAAAAAGACAATTTGACGAAGAATCAAACTGTAACTGCCGTGTTCATTAAATACTAAAATAGTTTTAAAATGTATTTTATGACAAATTTGCAATGTTTTTTTATGAATATGGCAGTATATATACTTCATTTTAATTGGGAAAATTACCAATTTCGGAAGATAGAAGAAAAACACTTGAATCTCACCGGGGTTTTTAAAAACTGTTGCGTAATTACTTACAATTAAACGCATTTATATGTATTAATAAAAAATTCAGTTCACATTCAGATGTAAAACAAGTCCTAAGACTTATGGAACACATCTCTTTTTATTGCAATAAGGAAAAGTCTAGTTAAGTTGGAACAAGAAGTACCTGAAAACACTTCTAAGCCGTACGTGATGTGAGGCATCAAAAGAGAGTAGGCCAGCTTGTACCTAACATGAACTGGTAAGTAAATATTAGTTGAAAAAATCTTTCGTAAAATAGAAATGATTCGGTTTGAAATCAAATCAATATGAAAATTGAAGCTGAGTTTACTATCTAAAATAATACCCAAGCATCGCATTTGATTGACAAATTCTACTTTTACGTCTTCATGAAAAATATTTAAATTCACAAAGAAGCGATCTGTAACACCAAACATTATTGCCTTTGTCTTAAGCCCATTTATAGCTAGCGAATTTGTAGAAAACCAATTTGAAACAGCTTGTAGAGAAAAGTTTATATTACTTTCTAGTACATCATAAAAGTCTCGAGCACAAGTAAATAGTAGAACGACATCATCCGCAAAGAAAAACAATTTACAAATATTGGAGTTAACACAAGAAGGAAGATCGTTGATGTAAAGAATAAATAGCAGTGGTGCGAGCACTGACCCCTGTGGATCCCCTGCATTAAGGGAGATTAAGTCTGAAAAAAACATTCTTCCAAGAGACAAATTGTGATCTATCTGAAAGATAGGAAAAAATAAGTCTGACTTAGAAAAATAGAAATTATTAATAAGTTTATCAATCATAGTAGAATGATTTAGACAGTTAAAAGCTTTAGAAAGATCAAGTGAAAGAAGAACATTTAACTTATCCGCGTTCACGTTTTCCCTAATGGATTCAGTGAGATTTAAAAGCAAAAAAGTTGTGTTGTGACCGTTACGAAAAGCATATTGAGAGTCGTAAATCTTTCCCATAGTCATTTCTAAGATTTGATCCCTGAGAAGATGTTCCATTACTTTAGAAAATGTAGGAAGAAAAGAAATATGTCGAAGATCTTCCAGGCTCTTTACTGCTTTCTTCTTGGGGATTGGGACAACACGCGATGTCTTCCACCAAGACGGAAATTTGGATTAAGTAAGAATATTATTAAAAAGGTGTAATAAGAAAGACGAAATATAGGGAAATACAATCTTAATTAATTTAATAGGAATCTTATCTACGCCGACAGAGGTAGACTTCACTCTGCTTAAAGCTATTAACACTTCAGATTCGTTAACACATCGGAAAGACAGCGTCGTCAAAATAATAAAAATTGTCTATGTCGAAATTGTGGTTACTAGCAACATGTCCATTGTTGGCAAAGTAATCATTAATGTCATTTATATCGCCGTCCCAATTGAAATTTGTGTCACTCAAGATACCAGATCTATTTAGTTGTTTCCACATATCAGTATCATCAGTTCTATTAAATAGTTTGGAATAGTATTCACATCTTTTTTTCCGTAGTCTTCTTTGCCTTGTTTCGATATCTACAAAAAATTTTCCAATTCACCGCTGACTTATTTCTTCTGTATGCAATAAAAGCCAAGTCTCGTTATGATATAGCCAAAACAATAGCCTTTGATTTAAACGAATTATCTTTACAGTATTTAATCCTTCTACAAACAATAGGAACAAAGTTGAGTAAACTGTTTAAGAGGTCATGTATATTGGAGCACAGAGAATCAATATCAGGATTGTTAAAAATAAGCGATACGTCATATTCAGTTAAAAAATGAAGTAAACATTCCCAGCCGATATTTTCATAACCACGATACTCCAGGGTTTCCATGACCACAATTACTTTAAATTGAAAGGAAGCACAAATTAAGGCATGATGAGAAATTGCTGCACAACAAAATTGATCAGAAAAGTTAACCAACATTAAGTCAATTAAGGAACTGGACTCATGAGATATATCGAAGTAAGTTGGTCTAGAGTTATAAATAATACTTAAATTAAGCCTCACACATAATGACCGAAATTTTGCCGAGTTGGATTGTTAAAACATACTGCAATTGAAGTCACCTACAACGATGATGTTTGAATACTGAGAAAAGAGTTGAAAATGATACTCCTCAAACATAACTAAATCTCCATACGGAAGAAAAACTACACCCAGAAGAAGTATGTTGTTATCAACATTTAACTCCAGAAACAAAGATTCACAAGCACCTAGTAGGGAGGAGTTAAATACGATTTTCGCTTTAAGGCTCTTTAACACATATATACCTACTCCGCCTCCTCTTGCGTGCCCACGATCATTCCTATAAAATTTGTACCCTTCAATATTAATAGCACGATTTGAAATATGAGGCTTAAGCCAGGTTTCTGAAATGGCAAACACATCAACACGCGAATCATATATTAAGCTTTTAATTTCGACGAATTTAGAAGAATTAACGGATGGTCTCATGCTTGACAATTTGAACGGGCTACCTTCAGTTTATTTGTATATGCACTATAGACGTTTTTAAGACACTGACCACTAAGCAATTGACCCATATTATCGTTAGGAAACATTAAAGTTAAATGAGAACGGAGCTGAGGGGAACCAAGTCTGAACTATATATTTAAATATTGTAAGGTTATATAAAACCATATTATTCTTATTACAATTTATCAATAAATCTAATAAATCCATTTCAAATTAACAGCTAGTCATAGGGAACAAAGAGAAAAAAAAAACAAAAAAAAAAATATATACAAAATATAATATTTATAATATATAATATAATTATTATAAAAAGAAAATGTACATATGTATACAAAATTTATTTCATATATGTTGATAAGAAGCGATACTTGACAAAGTCGTATATACAATACACATACCCAATTAAAGTAAGATTCAAAAATCAAAATTCCAAAAGTAAATTTGCTGGATATGGGTTTTATAAACAGTAAAAAAGGAAATACATCTATTTAACAGTGGCATCACAATTTGCGTTGAGCAGTAACATACATTCTTTGAAGCCATATACTTCGTCATTGCTATCCAAAGGAGTAATCTTCACCCTGGGCTTGTCCGACTTTATAGCTCTGAATTTTTTAATGATTTTAAGGCGAATTAGACGTCTGCATAAATTATTAAGTTTTCCATCAGCTGGTGTAAGTGATCATTTAAGTATACACGTTCATCGATGTCACCTCCAATGATATCCTTAAGTTTCAATGACTTAGTTTTGAAATATTTGCTAAGGCATATGGTTCGAAACGTCAGGAAAAGAATAAGTTTAGAATATCAAGTGTGATTAGTGATTCAGTATACATATATATATATATATATATATATATATATATATATATATATACATATTAGTGATTCAGTATATATATATATATATATATATATATATATATATATATATATATATATATATATATATATATATATATATATATATATTAGTGATTCAGTATATATATATATATATATATATATATATATATATATATTAGTGGTTCAGTATATATATATATATATATATATATATATATATATATATGGGAACAAAAAAATCTGAAGAGATGTGTTCCTATGGGAGGAGGATAAAGTACCAGCGCATATAATACAGAACGGTTTTTTCTCCTCAAGACGATATTAGCCGCTTGGAAATCAATAAAATTATTCTGGGAACTGCTGAAAGCTCTGGAGCTGTTCGAAGTCATTCCGTTGTGGAGACTGCTGTTAGCAAAGGAATTGCTAAGGTATATGGTTCGAAACGTCAGGAAAAGAATATGTTAAGAATATTAAGTGTGATTAGTGATTCAGTTCAAATTTATTCTGAATTGAAAAAATATATTCCTAGTACGACAGTGAAGAGAAACATTCCGCAAACATAAGCAAGAAGATTGATAACATGGATTGTAAAGTGTCAAGTAATTCCATTTCCGAAGATGGAGAGAGTAATTTTAAGAAGGTTCCCATCAGAAAGCGAGAGTCAAATTAGTCCAAGGTATATTTATATAATTTAGGTATTAAACAACTCTTATTTAAAGACTCTTTAAATAAAAGTATACCAAGGCCTCAGAACAGAATTGCTATTTTAGAATTAAACTTCGAAGAAGAAAAGAAGAAAATTATAGATGCTCAAACGAATTTATTTAAAGATTTTCAAAAGGCAGGTTCTAAAAAAGATTCTTCATTTTGCCCTCCTGTATTTTTATTTAATTTTAATATAGAGAATCTAGTAGAGCAGTTAAATGCTAAGAATAAAGTTTATAAAATAATAAAAGTTAACTATTTTTAAAAGAAGCGGTAATACATAAAGAAACGATGCAACTTTTAAGAAATAAAAATATATTCATATACGCAAGTATAGAAAAAGCGCAAAAGTGTAGTAATTCGAGGTTAATATTATAAAACTGATCTAAATTCATTAAAAAATGAATTTGAGTCAATTGCCTCTGATACAGTAAAACAATTTCGAAATTTTCTATACATTCTCTAGAAAAAATGGAGTTTATACAAGTTTATTTTTAGTGACTTTGAAATTAAACAGACGTTAGATGAAGTAACAAATATTAAGTATATTTTTAATCAGAAGATTTTATGGGAATCTCCTAAACGAAACGTAAAAGAAATTTAGTTTTGGGGAAGTCAACAGTGGGGTCACATGTCTAATAACTGTAACAGGCCATATAAATGTATTTAATGTGACCAGGCGTATATCAGTTTGTTTCTACTGAAAGCAGTTTACCATTTTGTAATAATTGTAAGCAGCTTGGCCACCTTTCTAATTATAAGGGAAGCTCAGCTTATTTAAAACATATTTAGTTGAAGAGAAAAATTAAAAGCGATGTTCGGGAAAAATGTCAGATTGTTTCAGATAATGTATTTAATGTTTTAAACAGTAATAATCTTGTTCAAGAAAGAAAATCATTCGCGAGTCTTTTTATGAAAACTTAAAATCACTTAAATTAGGAACTTCCTATAAAGGACTATAAAGAAATCTCAAAGGAAGAGGCCATGAAAGGAAGATTTTAGGGTGTTGTATTGGAAAAAATTTTAAATCAAACAATTAATAGTCTCTTTATTTATAAGCAGTCCAAAATTACTCCAATTGAATTGTATGTATGTGACCTATAAAAAAGATTTATATCCAGAATTTCACTTCATAATAATGTTTCAGTCAAAAACGTTTGAATGAACAAATAAATTTTAGTTGGATGAATATAAATTATTTATCACCTATAGAACTTTTTAATGAGGATCCTCCAAATTTTAATTTAAATAGTTCCTTATGCACTTTTTTTTACATCACAAGTACGCCTGGTACTCACAGAGGTAAAATACGTCCTACAAAAATGTTAAATACGTTCCACATAATGCTAACTGCGCTGATAAAGTTACATGTACATTAAAAAAAACTATTAAGCTATGAATAGTTAAAATTATTAAAGAAAAAATATTTAAAAATTTTACAAAAACAAAAAAAAACATTGTTGGCTCCATTATACCCGCCTAACGTTTTTAGAGAAAAAAAAAAAAACATATGAAAAAGAGCATATTTTGAAGTGGACCAAGTGGGTATTTAGAGAAGACATGAATCGGGTCACCGGCATAGCAGGAGTAGCCTAGGAATAGTAGATTTCAGCGTGAAATCTACGTCTGGATTCAGCTCGATATCGGAGATATAAATTTTTAAAAACTTTGCTTTTAGAGAAAAATAATATGAAAAAATAGCATATTTTAAAGTGGACTAAGTGGATATTTAGAGAAGACATGAATCGGGTCACCGGCATAGTGGGAGTAGCTTAGGACAAGTAGATTCCAGCAGTGTGGAATCTACGTCTGGATTCAGCCCGATATCGGATATAAATTTTTGAAATTTTTGCTTTTAGAGAAAAATAATATCACAAAAGAGCATAGAAGACATGAATCGGGTCGGGTCGGGTCGAGTACATATAAGAAAACAGTAACGGGGTCATTTCTGTACATGAAATATTTTTTGAAAATTTTGATGTTAGTGTAGATAGTAATCGATATGAAACAAAAACACCTACTTTTAGAATTTTTTTCTGTCTGTATGTCTGATGTGTTCGCATCACATAAAAACTGCTGGATTGATTTTATTAAAAATTTTTGGAAGGTCCTTTCGAACCATGGTTCAAAGATAGAATTCATAAATATATGTCATTTCCTAGAGAAAACAGAGAAAAGTGAAAGTACACAATTTTGTTAGTAAAGTGGTACTAAAACAGTTGTTGAACCCTACAATAATAGAATTTTATATAATTTTAATATTAAAAAAAAAATTTTAATTTTCAGAAAATAAGAAATGAAACGCTGACAAAGTTGCTGGCACGGCTAGAGTCTAAGAAAACAAACATTTTTGCGTTAAATATTTGTTCTTTATCCGAACTTATTTTTTAATTTCTTATTTGCATTGCTACAAACTTGTATATTTTTTTTATTAAAAATATTATAATAATGACCATAAACTTTCTTATTTGCTCTTTACTTAACGCTGTCCATCATGTAGTAACTTACAACCAATATACTATATAGTGACCCTTGTACAAAAATAAATGTTTCACAAATATGAATATATGCAAAAAAAAAATTCGTGCAAATGTATATCCATTTCTTCTAAATATCTGCATAAGTGCCTTGTAGGCGCACTTCATTTTTGGTTTTTACAGTTAATCACAATTAACAACGAACATAATCCTATTGGAACAATAACAATTTAATGATATTTTTACTTTAATATATATAAACACTCAAATATATTATGTATATAATTATTGTATAACTATTTTCATTGTTTAGCTCACTTTTCAAATTAGCGCATTTAACATAGTACGCTGATTGACAACATTGTTTGAAGCAACTTTACTAAAAAACAAAATGTTCTGTTTCTCTTTTTGGCAAAATAAGTGTCATGTTTTTGTACAAAATAAATCATATTTTTTTCCAAAATACACAAATAACAAAAACTTAAATTTATAAAAAGAATTTTTCTTTAATTATCGCAATCACTTATTGATAGCGTTTTGGTTTATTTTCTCCAAATTTTAAAACATATTACGTTTACGTGTAAATAGCAACTAGTCAACGTTGTAGCCGTCCGCAACATTTACGTAAGAGTAAAGAGGCCTTTAAATTCGTAGTTACGGGCCTCCAAACTATGTATGTACAGTATGGCATATATCGAGTATTTTATGGTGGAATTAGGCGGTATGGGTATCATTGAAAAGGTAAATTCAATATTTATTCAATAAAAAAAGGAAAATAGCAAAATAATATGTTAACTAGATTTAAGCAAAAAACTTTGGAGGTACGTAACTCCGAAACCTATTACGGTTTACAACTCAACTCTACCTTAGTTGAAATTTGGTATTATCATTTACAACTCAACCTGCCAAAAAAAATTTAAGTTGAAATTACATTTTTTCAACTTTGTTGTGGCATTACTGTTTAAAACTACATACATATGTGTTAATACAGTTGACAAAAGTTTTAAAAAATTATATTTCATCGGTAGCAGTTGTAACAATTACAACCAAAAAGTTGAGTTGTCTTTTAGATGACCAAACTGAGTTGAGTTGTAAAGCGTAATAGGGGTATAAGGGTTGCCGCCAATTTTTTCACTCAATATTTTTGCTTAGAATTGCATTTTGCTCCCGGTAGGCAACTTTTTTATTTTGGCGCGGTGCCCGTAAGCTTGATTTGTTCCAAGGAAAGGCCCTAACCAACGTTTGCCCTTCTTTATGGGAAAAGGAAAAAACTTGATAAAAGTACAGTTTTGTAGTTAGGAATTTCCCAGCAATAAATGAGTGAGGGAAACTTATAAATACAGAAATATGTTCTAACGCATTTCCAATAATTTCCCAGCAAGAAATGCTTGACAGAAACTAATCCTAACACAATCTGTACACTAACACATTTGCAACAATTGTATATTGAACAGCGTTGCCGTTGTAGCGTTTTTGGTACTGAATTGGGATGAATTTTTTTTAATAGACTAAATCTTATTTTTCGCTTGTGTTAATAGGTAAAAGTGCAGCAAACTCTAAAATACAACTTACAAAATGTTTTGTAATTAAAATTGTGCCAAAGGTCAAACAAAATTTTTATTAAATTTGTTGTAAAAAGTTAGGCGGTTTTAAGGAATTTTTGAAAGAAAAAATAAGGAAGAGAAATTTCTTGTCAGTTGCAACGTTGTTTGCACCAAACAAACAAATCGTATGCAAGAGTGAAACAACTAATATATGTTTTATTTCGTGACGTTAAGAAAATTGCGAATTTATCAAATAATTATAAAAGTGGTATGGTGATTAATTAAAAGCAAAAATTAAAGAAAAAATAAATAAAAAACAAAAAATTTAAATACATTTACTAGTTCAATGTGGAATTAGAAAGGTAAGTTGCATTTGGGTTGCAGGCAGTTGAAGTGCAGAGGTTGTGTACAGTATAAAAATGACTTTATTTATAATAAAATAATTAATTCTTATTTCTTTAAATATTTTTTTTTTTTTTTTTTTGTTGTAGTCTGTAGTGGATTCGCTATACTGACTTCTTCACACTTTTTTAAAATCACGCGCTCCTTGCTGTTTGAAAACACCTTAAAGTAAAAGAAGATATACAAACATTTATGTATAAATAATACGCAATAAAAAAATAACTTTTTGATTGGCTAATCTGTAGTACATACCTCGTAGTAGTACATACCAAAGAGAGCCTTCAGAGGGCTTGCTTATCCCACCTTCCATCCCAATTATATTTTGCTAGTAAGTGGTCGGCGAAAATTGAGCGCATCACAGTGCTGACATCCTGCGATGTCCCCTTAATCATATGTAAATGTGATGTCTAAAAAAAATATAAATGTAATATTATTAAAATACTTTAAGCATGAACTTAAGTTCTTTACCATTGCTTCAGTGAAACCTTCGACTCCTCCAACTTTCCAACTCTTCCACCGCTAGAAGGTTCTGCAAAGGAAGCATGCTGACGACTTCATCAAGTTTTGAACACAATCTCTGCACTTCAAGTGCTTGCAATCCCAAATGCAACTTACCTTTCTAATTCCACATTGAACTAGTATATTTCTTTTAAATTCTTTGTTTTTTATTTATTTTTTCTTTAATTTTTGCTGTTAATAATTCACCATACCACTTTTATAATTACTTGATAAACGCGCAATTTTCTTAATGTCACGAAATAAATAATAATTTAGTTGTTTCACTCTTGCATATGATTTGGCAAACAACGTTGCAACTGACAAGAAATTTCTCTTCCTTATTTTTTCTTTCAAAAATTCCTTAAAACCGGCTAAATTTTTACAACCAAATTGATAAAAATTTTGTTTGACCTTTAGCGCAATTTTATTTACAAAACATTTTGCAAGTTGTATTTTATAGTGTGCTGGACTATTATCTATAAATTCAAGCGAAAAATTAGATTTAGTCTATTAAAAATAAATTCATCCCGTTTCAGTACCAAAAAAGCTAAAACGGCAACGCTGTTCAATATAAAATTGTTGCAAATGTGTTAGTGTACAAATTGTATTAGTATTGGTTTGTGTCAAGCATTTCTTGCTGGGTTAGTTTCTGTCAAGCATTTCTTGCTGGGATGGTCACTGTTCTCGTAGGGGTGTTAGTGTACAGATTGTGTTAGTATTAGTTTCTGTCAAGCATTTCTTGCTGGGTCTTGAATTAAAACAAAACGAGTAAGGGCCCTTATATAAGGTAACGATATGTATTATACCTGTATGTTATCCATTTTTTGAAATAACTTCAAATTAATTTGTTGCTTTTCATTAATAAAACTGTTAATTTTTAAAATTGTTTCATTCACTTTTTTGGAACATGCTTGATAGAATTTTCGAATCAAACTTGATAACAATTGGACACTTACATGTTCCTTCAACATGCTATATAAGAAATTGTAAACTTTACATATATTTTGCTTACGTACCTTAATTTTAACAAACGCCTCATTACAGTCAGCCAGCAAATATTTAGCTTTACGTGAATATATACGTACAACGCCAAGCAATAAGTGTCCAGAAGTGCGTAAAGCAAGCTTTACTTTTGGTTGCATTATTCCTTCCACTGATTTCTCTATGTTTGTTTCAAAAACATGAGCTTTTGTAATTTTTTTGTCCCAATGGGCTGCAAGCCAGACCCTTGCCAAGGGTCCTTTTTTTGCTAATATTATATGTGCATAAAACATTTTCTATTTTGATAATTATTCCACTCAAGTATAAAATTGACAAAACCAAGTACAGAGAACGATGCCGATGTAAATTACCCCGGGACTTTACACAAAATTTATACAACGGCGTCTCAAAGTCTGCTGAAGTCGCCAAATCTTCGGCGCCGGCTAAGTTATAATCATTTCAAAAACGTCTAAGACAAAAGCGCAAATGATGAACACATAACGGCAAAGCTTAGCCGCACCTTTTCATTTATTGATTTTAGGAATGAAAATATATATATTCGATTATATGGGAAAAATGCACATGAAAATGTGGTGTATTGCACACTTATAAGGGTATACCCTATATACGGCTAATTTTTCGCAAATAAGGGTTTTCAGTTCGATTTGTAGGGCATTTGTTTATTAAAACCCGTCTTGAGATTTTTGGCACATTTTCATTTATCGGTTTTAGGAATGAAAATATATATAATTCTTTGATTAATGTTTTTAAGCTAATGACGCCTAACTTCTTTTATGTTAATAAAAATGTAAAATTTTTATTACATATTTTCCCGACGTTTCGTGAATTGTATATTCACTTTATCAAGGGATTCGTCCATTTACATACATAAAATATAAAAACATCATTATGTTACAAATAAATAACAAATAGCTTAGCAGTATTTACTTACATTAATAAAATATTTTTGTTTATAACATTAATTAAAAAGTATATAACAAAAACCAAAAAAGCATAACTACACACATGTATATAAAAAACCACAAACATAAAGAAAAATCAAAATATTATTTTAAATGGCTATTTTCTATTACAACTCTGTAACTGGCGCCTAAGTTGTCAACGTCTTCTTTTTTGTTGAATTCTTAAGCTTTCTGCTATGAATTGCTTTCTCTCATTGTTTACTTTATCTATTATTTTTATGTTGTCTAAGTCAGGTTTATGATTTGTTTGTATTATGTGTTGTGACAATGCAGTACTCTCTTTCCTTTTGTTGATGTCAGCTTTGTGTTCGCTCTTTCTTGTTTCCAAATTTGTTTTGGTCGTACCAATATAAACTAAGTTACAGTTGTTGTCTTCGTTACATTTGCATGTAATTTCATAAACAACGTTGTTTTGTTGTACTTTGGGTATTGGTGTTTTTGTGTTTGAGAATCTTTTACTTAATGTTTTGTTGGGTTCGTAAGCAAATCTGATGTCATCTTTGTTTATTGTTATTTTTAATGTTCATTGTATCAGTGAGACCAGGTATGTATATTACACCGAAAAATGTTTTACGTTGTTGCCTGTGCTTTCACGGTTAATATTTCTTGTTGTTTCGTATGATGTAATTGACGATTTTATTATTTTTTTGTGGAAAACTGTTAGTTATTTACATTTTCGTGATTTTCTGAACGTTGTGCTTGTGGAATTGTTTGTCGCATATGTTAAGTACTCTCATGATGAAATTCTTGGCTGTGTTTATAGGAATATTGCACATGAAAATGGGGTGTATTGCACACTTATAAGGGTATACCCTATCTACGGTCAGTTCGATTTGTAGTACATTGATTTATTAAAACGCGTTTTGAGTTTTTTGCCACCTTTTCATTTATCGGTTTTAGGAATGAAATATATACATTCATTTATATTGGAAAAATAGAACACTTATAATGGTATTCCCTATAAACGGCTAGTTTTTCGCAAATGACGAGCGTACAGTTCGATTTTTAGGGCATTGAGTTATTAAAAGGCGTTTTGATTTTTTTGGCACCTTTTCATTTAACGGCTTTAGGAATGAAAATATATATATTCATTTATATAGGAAAATTGCACACTTATAGGGGTATATGTCATTTGCACCCTGTGTTGGGATAGCACAGTGCAAAAGTTTTAGAATAACAGCTGGTATGTTATCAAGTGTAAATAAATGACAGAAAGAGAGATGAGAAAAATGGAAATAATGAATGCAATTCAATTGCTGAAAAGGCTATTGAAAATGGAGGCGTCTGCGTCCGCGTCTTTCTCTTTGGATCTTTTGGCTGGTGTGACAGAGGTTTTGGTGCGTAAGCCTGAAAATAAGAAGCAAGTGGAATTGGTGCAAAATAAACAATTAAGAAAATCCTTTTGTGAATTTTATTAAGCTTTTGTTATAAATAAAAAAAGACAAAAAAACAATACTATAAAAATAAACGAAATCTTTTTAAATTTTTCAAGAACTAAGCAGAAAGTAAATATAAAAATACATTTTTCCGGAAACCAAATCGACACCACCTCCATCGCTATAGTCACACGCAACGTTGGACAAAAGATAGCATTTTCTTCAGGCACCACCCATTCTAAGTGGTGCAGGTAAAGCCAGACATCCGTACCGCTCGACAGAGGACCTAAGGACAGAAATTATTTATGTATGTATATTTATCTTTGTAAAATTAAGTTAGGGAAAATAATTTACTCACCGTGCAAAATAAGCCATTCCTCTGGGTAATTCGTACCCGGAGTGCGCGTGTGGTAGGGTTGAGCTCAGGCCTATTAGATATTCGTCCATCCCGTCAGGGGTTTCTTGCCCAGCATTATAAGAGTTGTTTTACCTAAAAATAACAAAGTGAACTATATGTATTAAACGTGCAAAGTTTTGTAATCATCGTACAAGACAACTAAACGGACGGACAGGCGATCCTGTATCCAGAAGGAAGCAGGGTTATTTCTAGAAGAAAATACCTGTAAATACAAGAAAATCCTGTTAATAGTCGAGAATACTGAAATAGAAGAAAATACCTGTAAATAGAAGAAAATCCTGTTAATAGTCAAGAATCCTGAAATATAAGAAAATACCTGTAAATAGAAGAAAATCCTGTTAATTGTCGAAAATCCTGAAATTGAAGTAAATTCTGAAATAGGAAATACCTAAAAAGAAGAGAATCTTTGAAAAGACGGTGGGAACCTGAAAATAAGGAAGGAAAATTTATATTGGAAAAATTTGTCAATTATCATGATTAAATAAATCTTTAAAAAGTTACTGATTATTTCAAATTTTGCTAAAGTTAATTTTTGATACAAACGTTTAAAATTTTACATTATGTATAAAGATGTACAATTTTTTGTTATTTCAATTATCTTTTGCGCTGCCAAATTTCTTTGATAGTTAATGTGAATTTCAATAATTAAAATAAAATCAAAATATTCACTTTTTTAAATAGGAAATTATAAGTTTTTTTCATATTTTAAAATGGTGGTTTAGGTGAATTAAGACGCAGTAATTAGCGGGAAGTAAAAGTTGCAAGTGTGCGTTTGGGGTATCTAAAAAACCTATTTTAATTATGATGCCATGGTGAGGTTATCTTTTAGCCTCAAAAGGGGGGGGGAGTTCCTTTTGGCAGAACATCAGCCAGGGTGAAGTTTTTTTTGTATGTGTGGTAAAGGATGGACAAACTTGCTTCGGTCCTCATTGATTTATTTTCTTTTTCTTTAGCTTAGCTGGCATGAGATTTTTTTGTAGCCGCAAACTGACCAGTTGCGTTGGCAAAAACTAGCCCAAGACGGCGAGTCCTAGGCGGTGCTAAACGATAGCACGCCAGCGCGGCCAACCATCTCGCAACAGACTTTCATTATTTTTGCGATAGCAGCTGCTACAAAAATGGCGCCCAACGTGGGGCCCGAAGCAAGTTCAAGGAGACGCAATGCCGTTTCTTTTTTTTTTGTTTTGCTTTTCCTTTTAGTAGGCGTTTAGGTCAGTAAGAAAATCCAAGAGTCCCTTATTATGCGACGTTTTCTTAGAAGGAAAAATTTTAACGTGGTTAGTTTTGTTTGGGCGAATCTTCCAAAGCTTTATAGCACGTGCCACTCACACACATGTAAGTCCCGAAACCCAAGGCTTAGTACCTAGAATCGTGTTGCGACACATGGCGTGGACGGTACGGTCATAAAGTTTTGTAGATTTAGAAGTCTGAATCATTTTTTATTAACCTGAGACTTAGGAAAATTAAACATCACACGATATGTTAGAATAGAGTTTGAATTGCTCAGGCTGAAGGGGAATAATTGAGACCACCCATAAGTAAATTTCATAAACCATAGCCAAAAGACTAGTGGTAAAATAGAATTTTATACTTACGTTTTCTTTGAATTCCATATTAAATTTTTAAAAACCAGCATCAGGAATAGAGAGTGCTAGTCCGTTTAATATTTAACCATATCTTTATTTTTATGTTGCAGCACTTACTTTTCCCTGATAATGGCAAGCACCGCTTGTTCTGCCAATCGTGTTTCATTTGTCGTCTACTTGTAATCTTTTCCTGCAAAAGAGTTTAACAGTTATTTAAAAAAAATACACACATATAACAAATGTCATATAAATATTTACCTTGCAACTTTTTACTTTACCGCAATACTGCCGTATTAGTTTCCAGAGACTTTTCTGATTTTGAAAAGAAATAGAAAAAGGTTAAGTTGTTTTCACCTACATTAGGAGTTTAGTTTAGAAATCCTTTGTTTTAATTCATTATTTATTATTTTGCATTTGCTTTAAGTTTTTTTATAGCTTCTAGAATTTTTATTCCCATTAGGTATTTAGAATTGGCCTGGGGACTATTTTTCAATTACTCTGCGTATATCTTGTAGTTTTTCTTTTAGTTTGTTGTTTCCAAAAAGCGATTACTTTGACTCGGTTTCGTTTTTTGTTTAATTGGATCTATTTTTTTTACTCTACTTCTTATTTCTACTTTAGGAGTTTTTTTGCGTATTTGCTATAAGCATATAATTTAGCTATTTGTTTTATCGGCCTAAAGTTTTTCTTTCACTTGCCTTAGGCATCGTTTATTTACATTCTTAGAAAGCAATTTCCATTGGATTGTTTTCTTTTGTTTTTTCATTTACTTTTTATTCAGTTATTGTTTAATGGTAATAACTCGTCGAGCAAACAAATGTTGTCTGATGATAATAATATCCCAAGGACTAGCGATGGTACTGCTTGTAGCACTACTGCGTCTACCACAACAAATGTCCCGACCTAAACAAATACGTCATCCAGCGCAGCCACAACGACAGCTACAACAACAACTTTTGCTACAGTGAGTAGTCCGTTTTTTGTCGTATTAGACTCATCAAAAGTTTCAATTAGCAGCGATAGTGCTGAGCCAACAGTGGTATCACCCGCGTTTTTCAGTATGACCGCTCAAAATATACGTCGAGAGGTACGTGAAGGTAGCGTAGATAATCCCAAGACGGAAACAGTCAGCATGAATAATATTCAGCAGTTTATGGAGGCATCTGTAGACCTGTGCCAAGCGTGTCTTATGAGGGCAATCAATGACAAAATCCAGCAAGCTCTAATAGAGATAAAGCAAGTCATGACTTCACAGACTGTAATGAGTCAGCTTCCGCCTGCAAGGCCGGAGCAAGCTCAAGCTTCAGCGTCTGAACCATCTGTAGATAGTAGGAGCGTTGTTTTGCCTCAGCCATCGGCTGATATACCCGAACCACCACCATTGGTTCCGGCACCGTATCATGTGACTGCGGGCGAAAACGTTCAAAACTTACATGTTAGCGTACAGCAACAAAATACTCAACAGCCACAACGATCATTCGTAAGGTATCAAAATCTTTAACAATCAATGGTAAAGCCACAAAATCCTCTACTGAGTAACCAGCAACCACAGCAAAATCAAACACCGTATCAGAAACAGCAGGTCTTACAACCCACAGGTTTTCCACAACAGCAATTTCAAACGCCGTACCAGCAACAACACTACGTAATGCAACAGCCGGAAATTTTTCCTTTTAGCCAGCAGCCAACACAAAATCAACCACAGCAAGTACTGCATTTGCCCCAGGCAAGTAGGCCAAACGTTGGTAGTTACAATCAACCAGGGAACTCACAGCCCAGCTATCCACAGGATGCTTGGTCTGTGCCAGCTTATCAGCCGCAACAGCCTAGCTATCAAGCAAGTCAATGAATGTGCAAGAATTTATTTTTCGCGTAGGAGCTCTAAGGCGGGACTACAATTACTCGGATGATGAGATCCTAAGAAGTTTTCACCTATTACTAGATGGCCATGCCCTTGACTGGTACTGGGATTACCGAAAAATTGTGCATATAAACACCTGGGCGGAACTAGAAAAAGCTCTCCTGACTCAATGTCGCCGCTTCGAGAAAGAGTACCAGGTGCAAATGAAAATGTTAAACCGCCGGCAATTGCCGCTGGAGTCATTAAAAGACTTTTACAATTCAGTGATCAGGCTGCGCAACCAACAAGAGAATCCCTATGAAGAAACGCAGTTGGTTGAGATAATGAGAGGGAATTTAAAACGCGCCTACGCTCAAATGATGTTCGCTGTCACGTTGAGAACGTTATCGGAATTTTGTCGCGAGGTGAGGCGGGCAGAAACTTGCTAGATAGCCAGCGACAACTGTACCAGCAGCGCCCAAACTTCACCTAAAGGGTGAATGAAATTTCTTGCCCTGAAGATGATTTGGACTCGGTTGATTTTGAGGTAGATGCTATTCGGTCAGCAGGCAATTACACCTGCTGGAATTGCAAAATCGTTGGACATAGTTTTGTAGATTGTCCTGAGCCTGTGGCTTGAGTGTTTTGCTTTAGGTGTGGTAAGGAAAATGTCGTGACCCCTTAGTGTCCCAAGTGTCACGGAAACAGGTCACGGAACCAGTCTCGAACTGGGGAGGCGCGGTCAACGGACGTCTAGGGCCAGTTTCTAATCAGCAAGTTGATTTAAGTGAGACTAGAATTAGAATTTTAAAGAATGATAAATTAGCGACAGAAGGGGGCAAAGAACGTAAACTTAGGGACATTTAGCCTCTTCATATTCGAATTAAAGAATATAAAGAGGCCAGTCTAAGAATTTTTCCTTTATGAGGATAAAACTCGGTAGGTACGAAATCGGGGGCATGCTTGATAGCGGCGCTACGGTGTCGTGTCTTGGCCGCAACTGTACTTAAAGTCCATGATTTTTTCTCAATAATTAAAACAGCTGACGGTACTGGACATCACATCATGGATCGTGTTCGAGTAGAGGTAAAATTTGGTCAAACAACGTAGGTCATAAGTTTCTATCTAGTGACTACTTTGAATCGTGAGTTATTCTTGGGTATCACTTTATGAAGGTTTTTAAATTATTTGCTAATCTTGAAAGCCTTACGATAAATGGGATAAGTCTCTGCACGGAGGCAGATAGTATCCCAGATGTTGTAACTCATTCTTTGAACGCTGTACAGGAAAAGGAATTAGATTTGGTTATATCGATGTTCCCCTGCTAAACAAAAAAAGGTCTATGAAAAACTCATTTAGAGGCACATTCAATAGATACTCGTGACGCAACTCCGGTGAAAGATTGTCACCATCCTGTCTCTCCGGCGGTTCAAAGACTTACGTTTGCAGAGCTTGATAGGATGCTTGACCTTGGTGTCATTGAAGTTAGCGAGAGTCCATGGAGTTATCCAGTTACTTTGGTCCGTAGGGGCGAAAAGAATCAGTTGTGTCTGCACGCTCGAAAACTCAATTCGCTAACGGTCAAGGATGCCTATCCTCTGCCACACATAGAGGGTTTGTTAAGCCGCTTGGGACACACGATTTTTATTTCGAGTGTCCATCTTAAAGATGCATTTTAGCAGATTCCACTAGATCCAACTAGTAGAAAAAAACTGCTTTCACGGTACCAGGGCGGCCACCTTACCATTTTACCGTCATGCCATTTGGGTTGTGCAACGCAGCCCAGAGGTTATGCCGTTTAATGGATAAAGTGATTCTCGCGGCGCTTCGTGAAAGATTTTTTGTCTACTTAGATGATCTTTTGATAGTTTCTCCAGACTTTGCAACGCACTTGGAGCTGTTGGCATGGGTAGCTGGAAGTCTAACAGTAGCAGGTCTGATCATCAATGTAGCGAAATCTAAATTCTGTTTCAAGGAGTTAACATATCTGGGATACATCGTAGGCGGGGGCAAAGTAAAACCTGATCCGACTTAGGTGGAAACGATTACTCGATTTGCTTATCCTAAGACAGCGAAACAAGTGCGGAGCTTCTTGGGGGCAACAAGTTGGTATAGAAAATTTATACCAGACTATGCCACCATTGCGGCTCCAATCTTTGAAGCGCTGAAGAAGGGTAAGCAATTAAAGTTTTCGGAAGAAGCTAAAGTCGCGTTTGATCGACTCAAGAATGCTCTGATTTGGAGCCCACTGCTTAATCACCCAGACTTCGCAATGCAATTTCACGTTCAGCGCGTTAGACGTAGGCATTGGAGCTGTTCTTTTTCAGAAAGATGATTCTAGAGAAGAGCATCCAATCACCTATTTCTCCCACAAACTAAAACTGGCGCAGAAAAACTATTCGGTCACGGAGCGTGAATATAGAGCTTATGCCCTTCTCTGTGGTAATCGACCACAGCAGTCTTAAGTGGCTTATGTCGCACAAAGACCTAAGTGGCCGTTTAGCTCGGTGGAGTCTACATCTCAAATCTTATGATTTCTTGATAGAGCATAGGCAGGGGAAACAAAATGTAGTACTCGATACCCTATCGCGCTATGAAATGGAAGAAGTCACGGCAGATGTAGAAAGACTGGTCGATCTTAGCTCAAGTGCTTTTAAGTCCAGCGACTATTCAGAATTAATTTCTACAATAGAAGCGAATTCTGAACGGTTGCCTGACTTAAAAGTAGTTGATGGCTTTGTTTATAAGAGAGTACGGCCTTATTATGGTTTGGTTTTGAATAAGGAGTTCTCATGAAAGCTATGGGTTCCTTATGAATTGACCAAAACTATCATCCCCTTACCGCAAGCTTCCTACGGAGGCGTTGGTAAGACTCTTAGCAGAGTCAAAGAATTTTTCTATTGGCCAAACCTAAATATCCAAGTTCGCGATTTCGTAGGCAGCTTTGAGATTTGTAAGGAAGCGAAATCTACAAATGCAACTTTACGTCCATCTATGGGTTCTGAGTCAACTAGCGAACGCCCGTTCAAGCGCATTTTTATAGATTTTCTTGGTCCCTACCCGCGCTCGATGAACGGAAACTGTCTTATTTTTATTGTTCTAGTTCATTTAACAAAGTTCGTGTTGCTCAAAGCTCTGCCAAAAGCTAACACCAAAAGTGTTATTAAATTCATGATCACAGAAGTATTTCACAAAGTCGGAACCCCTGAAACTATTGTTTCCGATAATGGCAGCAGTTTTGCAGCAGGGAGTTTGTCGATTTGTCGGTGTAAAACACATCCGGACGGCAATACATGCCCCTCAGGCTATCGCGTCGGAGCGCGTTAACCAATCTGTTATCCGCAATACGCTCCTGTTTGCAGGACGATCACTCAGAGTGGGACAAGAATTCCGCGATTGAGTTCTCTTTGAGGTCGTCAGTGCAAACTTCTATTGGTGTTACTCCGTATTTCGCACTTTTCGGAATGAGTATGATTGGCCACGGCAGTATTTATGAATTAGCCAGAAGGCTAAAAAGCTTATGCGATCCTGAGCTAAACGTCGTGAGCAAATCGGAGAAAATGTCCCTGATAAGGCAACAACTACGCGAGACACTGCATAGGGCATATGTCCGAAATGAGAAGAGATATAAGATTTGTCCCGGGACAGGAAGTTTATCGCAGGAACTTCCAACAGATCGATTTCAAAAGTGGATACAACGCAAAACTCGCGCGGAAATTTTTGAAATGTCGTATAGTCAAGCCTGTCGGGAAGAGCTTATACGAAATCGAAGATTAAAAAGGAAAGTCTTTACGCATTTTCCATGGTAAAGACTTGAAAAAGTAAAATTTGTAAAATTCGCGAAAACCGAACCAACTACTTAGATGTCCTTAAACTTTTGGCTAACTTATAATTTTTTTTTAGAACTTATAGATAATTTCTGTCAGAATTATCCTAATTATTTTTCTCGTAGTGAATAGCTGTGTAGCATAAATTCTTAAACGATGCCAGAAAGGCGGTACAACGTGTCATGTCTTACCTATCGGCGGAATTATTACTGCTCACAATCACTGTTTATTTGTTTAGCTCAACTAAGGCTCACGTTCTAAGCTGGTTACATGTGTAAACATTACCGCTCCACATTTTTGCTCTAGGGGAACCTTGCCATTAAGAAGCTAGTAGTTGTTAGTCACCTCGAGCAGTAACCTCGTTCTGGGTCCGGTCTTACAGCGAGTTGAGCAAAAGCAGAATATTTTTTTTTTAATCAATGAATGTGAGCAAACATTGATCGGTCATTGTGGAACATGATTCGACTGGTGGTAGGATCAGTGACTCACGTACTACTTTAAGGCATTGGATAAGGACCTTATAAATAGCTTAGCTACACAGATTCTACCAGAAAATATAACAAAATTACGCTAATAATCAATCTATGCCTATCTATGTATAAGTAATATATAAAGGTAACGCATGTTTTCTAAATACCTTAAATCTTTAAATTTGTAGTTGATACTGGCCCAGGTGTTGACGCAATGGTTGTGTCCATTAGTTGTGTTTTTTTTTTTTTTGCTGGGTATAGTACCTATAAGGAAATTAAAACTTACTTTAGAATATTAGCTTAGCCTTTGGTATATTATTTTATTTTTAGTTTTCCACGTTGGTAGTACCTCACTCGCCTGAATTGTTTTAGAGGGGGGTCCATTAACAGGGTTCTTGTGTCCTTTTCCCAGTCTTGGGTAAGTTTGAAATTTCATTACCTGTGGGGGAGGAAAATTATTTTTTTTTTTTTTTGGTAGATGGTAAAATGGCCTAAAGGTAACGAATGGAGTATAAAGAGTGAATTGAATTTATACTTTTAGAGCATTTTATCGTGTTTTTTTATAGCAACTATTTACAGGGTAATAAGGCCACATAATTAAGCCATGAGCCATAAACTATGAGGTGCATTTAGACTCTCGTTTTTTGTATAAGCAATATATGAAGAATTTAGAATTAATTGTAGCACTGACTGCCCTTAAAACATATGAAAGCTTTCCCCCTGTTTCCAATTTTCATTTTTTCATTTTCGAAATCGTTAGGAGAAACAGTTTAACAGGGGGTATCTCCCGCCACAGAATTAAAACATGAGGTGTAAATTCTGTGGTTGATTTAGTCTCTGTCTGACCTCTCTTTTATTCTTGGCTTTCGGGTAGCTATGAATTTTAGGTGAAAACAGTAAACTAAATAGTTTTAAAATAAGCAAGCATCAACCTAGTTTTTAGCGAGCATTTAAGGGAACTCTTTACGAAAAAGAAATTAAATTCGATGTCAAGGTAACATTGCACTAAGTTTCTATACTATAACACCTCAAGTAGAATGAAAATTATAAGCAGCCGGACAACCCGGATCAAACGAAAAACAGGAGTTTTTACCCTTGCTTAAATCTGACCCAGCAAGCGTTTTCTATCGAGAAAGTCACTACATCGGTACGTCACGGCGTTGAAATAAGTTGTACGAAAAATTAAAATGTTAATCTGAAAATGATTAATTTAAATTATAAAAATTGTAAATTTATAATACTTCGGCTTAATATATAAACTTGGTCTGTAAAACACCTTTGTCAAAGTTGTTTCAAATAACGCAAGAGGTGTTCTTCGCTCAGAATATCCTGGAACCAGGTAATTTTAGGAACGGATAACTGAACGACTGCTAATTTCCAAATCACTTGCTTACTTATGCCCAATTATTTCGTTGCGAATTTAATATAAAACTTATATTCAAATACTCAAAAACGCGCTTCGATCAGCTCCACTCAAAATCGGAAGTACATAATATGTATTTTTAACAAATGAAAATTTAATAATTTCTTTTATCTCCAAGCATTTTGATTTGCTCTGATTTCTAATAACAATTAATATTCTATTTCCGAATTTAAGATGTAGACAAACAAAACAATAATCATAAAAATTAGCTCTTTTCTCGGGTTACGAAAAATTAAAACCACGCCGAAAATCTTAAGAATATACACGATATATTAAGAAAATTCATGCTCACAACTTTCTTTTGAAAATACTTTGTGTACAAATTTATAAATAACTAACTTGCAAACAAACTTTACACTTTATTATTGTTATCTTTTCATTTGTAATTTTGGTAATTTTGGTAATCTCGGTAATTTTTTTTATAAAGCACACGCATTTAACCTAACCGATCACCGTCAAAATCAAGCTAATAGACATTAATGTTTTCGCTTATGTATAACTTTACCTAATTCACTCATAGTAGAGTCGAAGTTGTGACCTGTAAGAGATCAGTATTCAATACTTATGCAATTGGTTTTGTTATAAATTTTCGGGCCATTAGCTTATCGTTACCTGGTAGATTACAACAATGTATATTGTTTTTATAAAATTTAGATTCTAATCTAAAGGAGTAACAAGAAAGTGACTTTCATCGAAAAATGCTCTCCAAAGTGCTAGCAGGGTGTTAGGGAAATTTCAGAGAAAAAAAATTGTACTGTCGGATGTCAAATTTCTTTCTGTGTTATGTCGGTATATACACTATTTCTGCGTTCACACTACCACACTTTTTATAATACTTAGGAATTTAGCAGGCCTTACTAAACAGTATTACATATATAATTACAATTATTATATAATATGGAAAGCGCGCTACTACCTTTGGTTTATATAAATGGATAATTTATGCTACGTTACGTCTACGTAATTAAATTTCAAACACAGGCATATTTTAAAACGCACTAGGAGGAATAATAAATGCCACTTACCTTATTGTCAGGAATCCTAGGTGGGTTTATCTATCGGTTGCCTATAGTTTTTGTCTATTGTGAGACGTGTTTCGTTAAGACGTGTTGCTTGTTGCTCTGTTAAAAGTTTTTATTTAAAGTGTTTTTAAGCCGTTTTATAAACTTTAGACTGTTTTAAAGTATTCAGAACCTGTGTTAATCGAACTGTGTCAGTAAATTGATTTGTATTTAGTTTGGATTGTGCTTTAATAATTTAAACATTTTTGTACTGAGAATAAGAGAATATTATAAACATCTTTGTTTTCAAGTGTGATCAGCTGATTAAGTTTTTCTCAATTTATACTGTATATTACAACTGTACTGGTTTGTGTATTTGGTAAATTGTTATTAGTGACATCTGTTAACAAGTAGATAATCTCAACACCAATTAACATAATAAGAAACATGAGCTGTTCAGCATTAAACTGCAAAATTTTGGATAGTAATGCAACCATTATTGTCTGTTGGTTGTGTGAAAATTCATATCACGCCAAATGTACTGATATCCCCATTCGTGTTGCTGACGTTTTAGCTGAAAATAAAGGTTTACGATGGTGCTGTTCAAACTGCAAGAAAATTGATGTTGATTTTTATAAATTTTTTAAATCAAATCGCGATAAGTTCGATGAAATTAAAAAAGAATTTATTTCACTGTCGAAAAAACTAGAGAAATATGAAGATATGTTTGAAGACTTTAAGTTGATCGACAAGTTATGTTCTGCTAATTCCCCGACTCAATCATCACCAAAACGTAGGAAGTCCGCTAGAAATGTTACTAAGTTAAATCAACCGCAAATCCCGATACCGACTGGTTCCAAAAACAATAAATCAGAACAGAATATTTTATCTTACGTTAATGATAACACAATGACTCCTGCCTTAGTTGTGCCATCATTATCCGTTGTAAACAATACAAACAATATTTCTAATAATGATAATTCAAATGCCATCAAACCACTTGTGGTAATACCATCAAATAAAAAGTCTGTTTTTGCTTCTCGTTTTGCTTTCGAAACAACTGTTGATGACATTGAATATTACATCAAATCTAAACTTAACTTTGAAGCCGATATTTTAACTAGAAAGTTTACTTATTCCCAGCCTAGAAGTATTACGTCATTTAAAATTACAGTTTCGCTTGATATATATGATCAAATCGTCAACCCTCATTTTTGGCCGGCAAATACTCTAGTTCGAGAATATGTATACAGAGAAAACCGGAGAATAGATAACATGGTTCGCATTTCGACAAATAAAAATAACAATTCAAAAAACTAGACCTTGTTTCCGATTTACAAATATCTGTTTTATATCAAAATGTCCGTGGATTAAACTCTAAATTATCCAAACTGTATGTAGAAAGTTTTGGTTTTACACAACATGCAATCATTTTAACTGAAACCTGGTTGAGCAAAAAAGTTTTTAATGCTGAATTACTCTGTAATGATTATAATATCTTTAGACTTGATAGAAAAACTGATACGATTGGTGGAGGTGTTCTCATAGCTATCTCTTCGCTATATTCATCGGAAGAAATTAAAATTGAAAATCAACAAGAAATTGAATTTGTTTGCGTAGTGATGAAGGTTGGTCATAAAAATATTTATATAACATGTTCCTACATCCCTCCATGTTCTGATCAATTGATCTATACTGAACCACAGACATAACCAGACTCCTCAACACTGACGTTTAAAAAGTAACTTATCATATGCGATTAACCCCTAAATATGAGAAAGAAAATAAAGAGTGGCATCCTCAAAAATAATGCGAAAAAACAAGCAACTATATATACAATTCTTACCACAACAAATACACAAAATCATGGCTGATACACACAAAATAAATAAAAACACAAGTTGAAAAATTTTACATTTTCTTAATCTTTATTAAAAAAATACAAAAATACATTAAATAAAGCAATATATTTGAGTTATTAATACTTAATTATTCTGCGGCAAATTCGTAAGTATTAGCTGGAAATAATAGATAGGTAAAATTAGTTTCATAAATACATTTTCTTTTTTTTACAGGAACTTACCTCTAAATGGAAACAAAATGTTAGCACGGTGGACGGACAACTGGCAGAGCAGGACCCAAAATGGTAAGTTTTGCTGTAAATAAAAAGTGAATTAGTTTTTTATATACACAATATGCTTTTTACAGGAACTTACCTACAAATGGAAATAATTTATTTGCCCGGTGGACGGACAACTGGCAGAGCAGGACCCAAAATGGTAAGTTTTGATGAAAATAAAAAGTGAGTTGGTTTTTTATATACAAAATGTATTTTTACAGGAACTTACCTTCAAATGGAAATAATTTGTTTGCCCGGAGGACGGACAACTGGCAGAACAGGACCCAAAATAGTGAGTTTTGCTGAAAATAAAAAGTAAATTAGTTTTTATTTATACAGGCACTTACATAAAAAACAAAAGCCCTTTTCAGGGCTCAAAAATACTTTGAAAAGAGATAAACTAAAACTTTCAAGGGCCAGGAAATACTTAAAAGAAAGGTAAAGAATGAAAGGCATCCCACTGTGTATTATTAGAATAAAAATAATACTACAGAAGGAAATGTTACAATTGTTTGATGTGGTTCATCTGAATATAAAATGTTTATTATTTACTTACAGGCGCTTACCTACAAAACAAAAGCCCTTTTCAGGGCTCTAAACTACTTGGAGAAAGAGATAAACTAAAACTTTCAAAAGCCCTTTTGAGGGCTACAAAAACACTTAAAAAAACAAATATAACTTTTAAAAGCCCTTTTAAGGGCTACAATATAAATTAATAAGGGAGATAAAATGAAAATGTGCAATAAAATAAAAAATATTGTTCTTACCTTAATTGCTTGTTGTGTCGTAGTGTTTACATCTTTGTGTTTGCTTGATGGAAAATTTACAGTGTCGGACCCAGAATTTTGAGTATTAACTGAAAACAGAAAACAAATTAGTTTTTTGAAAAGGAAAAATTTAAAGAATTTAACTAAGAAAAATATAAATTATTAAAGATTATAACATAATAAAAATTTACTTCTTACCTTCTTTAACCACCTTGCCTTATTTTTTTAAACATCACATTCATACAAAATTATTTCTAATGTACAAAATGAACTCCTTTTTTAAGTTATATTGTAGCCCTAAAAAGAATTTTGAAAGTTCTATTTGTGTTTTTAAGTATTTCTAGAGCCCTCAAAGGGGTTTTGAAAGTTTCAATTTATCTCTTTTTCAAGTAATTTTTAGCCCTTAAAAGGGCTTTTGTTGTGTATGTAAGCTCCTGTAAGTAAACAATAATACACATTTTATTTTCAGATAACACTTACCAGATTCCATCTAATTGTGCAAATAAACAACATCGAACAAGTGTAACATTTCTTTCTGCCAATTATCCACCGGTCGAACAAACTGTTTGCATTTGCAGGCAAGTTCCTGTAAAAAGCATATTGTGTTAATAAAAATAAAGTAATTCACATCAACAATTTCTATTTAAGACTCCACACACATTTTGCCTACAACACCACTTTGTAAACGGATTTAAACGGAATTCTTCACAATCTGCATTTAAGTATATACAACACATTTTGCCTTATGATCCTTTACAATCCGCATTAGAGAGACCACAACACATTTTGTCTTTTGTATCACTTTTTAGTTCTTGTTTAATTTTCACTTTTTTTCACAGGAGTATCATTACAATTCACTTTTTTAATTTCCACACTTTAAGACACACAACGATTAACACGTATCCATATGCCATTTAGATGTAAGCATACATGCATAGGAATTTTTAATTCTTGAAACATTCTATATTTTAGACAAAATACATTTCAACAAGTATTCATATTTAACAAAACACTACACTCGTTTCTAATAACGTACACAACTCCAGTTGGACATAATTTATTTACCAATTGGAGCTTCAGATCCAGACAGAAATACAAGACAAAATTTAAAATATTCCCAAACTGCACACAAATTAATACAATTGAAGTAAACTTACCTTATCGGATCCTTCGGGAACCGGCGAATTTTCTGCAGCTCAGGACATCCCATAATGCACTTGCGACTCTTAAAAATAAAAAATATTTTACAAAACTGCCTAAATTTTGTAATGAATAAATACTTACATTTTTTAGCTTTGCGTTGTAAAACTTCCTTCCACTTTTTGATAATATAGTACACACATGACTTTTGTGAGCTTTTGACATTAAAATTGGCGGAAAAAATGGAAAATTGCGCCAGAAATTGCAAATTTTCCTATTTTTTGCGCCAATTTGTATTAAATTGTTTTACAAAATGTAAACAAAATAAAATGTCATTAACTCCTTAACAGAAAAGAGACGGCACCATACAAAATAAAAATTTTCTGTCTTGTAAAAACGAAGGGGTTAACTTAGTGATGCCACCTATGCTTCCGTGTCTAATCTAGTCTAATTTATGTACTGAACATACAAAATCAATTCAAAAAGTTATTTCTAAGGCGTACCCAGATGACCACATTCTTGTGTTTGGCGATTTTAACCTCCCATCAATAGAGTGGACATACTTAACTGATGGTTTTTATTTTATACAAACTAAAGCAAGCGACTGGATTGATAATTTTATAAATAATTTATCTGATTTATGTTTATATCAAATAAATGGAATTCGCAATTCCCATGATAAGCTGCTTGATTTAGTATTTGTAAACGAACCGGCTGGATATTTAATAAAACGTGTTGATCCTATAACACTACCCGAGGACCCTTATCATCCAACTATAGAACTTAATTTTTGTATACCATCTAGCTATCAACGTAAAGTTAGAAAAACTTTGATTCGAACTTTTTGCTTTAAACGTACTGATTATAATACTCTAAACCAGTATTTATACAATACGAACTGGTTGGATTTACTTTCTGTACCTAATGGCTCTCCCGATTCTATTAATGCAATGGTGAGCTTATTTAATAAAACCATCTTTGGATATTTTAAGGACTGCGTTCCTATAGTCTTGGTCAAAAAATATTCTGGACCCCCATGGAGTTCTAAACTGTTGGCACGAATCAAAAACAAGAAAAATAAACTATACAGAATTTTTAAAACAACTGGTTTAGTAACAGATTATGGAAAATATTCTAGAGCTCGTGCTGAATACAACTTATTAAATACTGAATTATATAAGATATACCTAAACAATATGAAACTCAATTTTCAGAGAGAACCAAAATATTTTTATAAGTTCGTTAACTCGAAACGATTAGTAAGTGAATACCCAACTGTTATGAAATACTTAAATAATGATTCTGCCGACGATTTCGTCATAAGTAATATGTTTGCTGATTTCTTTAGCACCACTTACTCTGACGTTCAACACGATAACTCAAGTGATTATCCTTTTCCGATAACTCAAATTCAGCCAATATCATTTTTACCTATACATACAGCTGATATCATGAACAATTTAAATAATTTCAAGTCTTCATTCAACTCTGGTCCTGATGGTATTCCTAGCAGCCTATTAATTAATTGTGCACATGCTTTGGCGCCGCCGCTAACTATAATGTTTAACATTTCACTTAAATACGGCTTTTTTCCCGATTTATGGAAAGAGTCGTACATTATTCCGTTATTTAAATCAGGAAATAAGTCAAGTATTGTGAACTACAGAGGAATTGTAAAACTAAGTGCGATCCCCAAGTTATTCGAAAAATGTCTTACTCATGCCTTGTGTCATCAAGTTTCAACACTAATGACACCTTGTCAACATGGCTTTCGTAAAGGATGCTCAACAATAACAAATCTGCTACAACTTTCAAGCGAAGTTATTCAAGGATTCACTATTGGTCAACACATAGATGCCATTTACACTGATTTTAGTAAAGCGTTCGACAAAGTTAACCATGTTTTATTATTAAAAAACTTCATTTAATGGGCTTCACCAAAAACTGTTTGAACTGGATAAGCTCATATCTAACTGGCAGATACCAACGAGTGTGCTTCAAAACATCCATATCTAAATATATTATTGTAAAATCTGGTGTTCCTCAAGGTAGCCATCTCGGTCCAATTTTATTTACACTTTTCATCAATGATTTACCTACTGCTATCAAATTTTCAAATGTTCTAATATACGCTGATGACGTAAAAATTTTTCATAATTACAACAACTTTGACAACCACAATTCTCTCCAACAGGATCTAGATAGCTTTTTTGTTTGGTGCACGATGAACTTGATGGAGTTAAATTTAAACAAGTGCAAACATATGCACTTTTCCAGAAGAGTTGATACACACAATCCGTTCTTTTTTGATGGTTATCAGTTGGAAATTGTTGATTCGATCCTTGATTTGGGTATTTTATTATATGCTAAATTAAACTTTAGTCAACATATTGCTATGATATCAAATAAAGCCCGTGGGGTACTTGCTTTCATCAAACGTTGGGCCAAGGAATTCACTGATATTCATATCACCAAGCAGCTTTATACATCTTTAGTAAGGCCAATTTTAGAATATGGATCCGTTGTTTGGGACCCACAGTATATCGTGCATAGTAATAAAATTGAGTCTGTTCAAAAACAATTTCTGTTATTTTGCTTACGAAATATGTACCGAAATAATTTTTCAAATTTACCGTCATATAAAACCAGACTTGCTGAAATTGGGCTACCGTCTCTACAAAGCCGAAGAACTATGCTTAATGTTACGTTTTTGTTTAATTTGATTACTGGAGATGTTTGTTCGGAGTTCCTTTTGGGAAACTTATACTTCAACATTCCTGTACGTCCAACCAGAAATTTTAAACCAATTTACATTCAATTTGTTCGCCATAATTATGCCAATGATGAGCCCTTTAGAAGAATTTGCTGCGATTTTAACAATCTTTATAGTTTTATTGATTTTTCTCTAAATGTAAACACTATTAAACGCAACATAATATTGTTTTTAAATACTTAATTTAAATGTAATTTTTGGTAATGTTTTAAATTGTAAAAAAACTATATGTATGTATACCAGTCTGTAAGGATTTTTTCCATAGACTCAGATAATAAAAAAAAAAAAAAAGAATTAAACAGAAGAGCAACATTAGGAAAACGCATTATAAAGTACAATTTATTTTTACTTACCTTTCTAAAGGTCGCGGTGCAGGAAGTTGCCGTTTAACAGGCCGACTACAGTGTCGCCAACGATGCCATCTTTACTAAAACCTTCCCAATGGAAGGAAATATTCAGTTGACCATCATTGCTTAGCATCGACGGTGACGCAATGACGCCGTCAATACATACAAACATACATATGTTGGTATTAGGATTCCCACTCTTGTTTTTGCTATTAAAGTACATTGGGTTTGAAAGGTTAAGAAATAAAAGTACACAGTATAAAAATAAAGTACAATTTATTTTTATTTATTGTTATATTTAAAAACGTATTTTTATTGCTTTTCGCAAGTTTTATTAAATAACTATCACTGCTACACAATTGCAGTTATATTTAAATTAAAGTAAATAATTAATTCATTTTTTATCAGGTTCAGAGTAGCTTTGTTTCTTTCGTCTCTCCACTTGCTCTTCATTACAGAAAACACTCTCTCTCTGTAAATGCTGACTTGGCAGGATTAGAAAGTAAAAATGAAATGACTTTATACAAATTTGATAAATTATCATCAGTTTTATTAAATACTAGCTGCCATTTACTTGCAGTAGATAACTCCGTAAAACCTTCAGAACTGCATATCTGCTCATAAAGTTTATTGACTAACACGATTTCTCCGTAAAGATCATGCATATTTATATTTAGTTTCTGTAGATTCAAATTTTCGATAATGTTGACAATATTATTAAATTCAATGTTTGTTTTTAAGTTTATATTTCTAATTTTAAATAACTAGTTTGTACTTTTAAAATCAAACCATTTATTCAGGTACTCCAAGGCTTTATCAATAAATAACAAAAAATTCGTGTGAATTTTGCTAGTCAGTTCCGGTGAAGACAACAACTTAATATTTTTGTTTGTTTCATATCCAAAGAAGAGATCTTGTTTTCTTTGTAATAGTCCATCTCTCAAATTTATCATTATACCATGAATATCTAAAATTGTTATATAATTGCCTTCTAGGCATTTTACAGCTTTATTAAATAAATTCAGCATGTGACTGCAAAAAATGAAAATAAATTTCAATCATATCATTTCCATCTACTGATGCTATAAATTTTTTCAACTCATCTTTTCTCACAGCAGAATGCAAAAAATGAGCATAAATTTTCAAAATCACATTTTCTATGTCTTAAGTATGTCAAAAAGCTCATGGAATGTTTCACGCAATTATGAATTATGTGTGCATGACAGTTTCCTTTTATCAAACCTGGTACTAAATCTCTCATATTTGTATATAAAGAATGGTTGACACAAAAATTAGCATTTGTGTTGTCTGCACTTAGGGCCGATAAATATAGAAAGGATAATTGGTTTTGGTTCAATGAGTTTTTAATTGCTTCAAACATACCATCAGCAGACTCGTTACTATTTTCATAAAAATCTAGTAACTTGCTTTGAATGCCATTTCAAGCCGTAAAATATTGTATTATAATGGAAATACTTTTATATTTTTTTTTGTTCGAAGCGAGTTAAGGAACACTACAACCTCAAGGTTGTTAAAACAAAGATACAAACATAATTTAAGCTAAGGCAAGATGAAGCATGTTAAACTAAAACAAAGATACAAACATAATTTAAGCTAAAGCAAGATCAAGCATGTTAAACTAAAACAAAGATACAAAACATACTTTAAGACACAAACATTAGCTGTAATAAAACAAAGATTATTTGTAATAAAACAAAACCAAGGTTATTTGTAATAACATGCTAAATTGTAAACGAAATAAAGATACAAACACTTTAGGACAAATACATTCATTTCAGGGAAATATCAAATGTAAACATATTCTAGAGATAAGAAAATATCAAACACATTTTTAGTAAACACAATTTACAAACAAACAACCCAAGAAAAGGGTATGTTAATAAAAATAAGATAAAGAATGTACATTTTCATAACTAACCATAGTTTAAGCAAACAGGTACTAAAACTCAACATTATATAAAAAGATTATTTCTAGACATGAGGGCAGTCTAAATTTAACACGAGTCTCAATCGAACATCAGTATTAAACATAAGTGTAGTTTAGATTCATTTTTTAAAGGAATAAATAAAGAAAGCGCATAGCCGCTTAATAAATTAATTTTTTTAAAAATCTAAAAAGAGAAATATTTTACTAGCGTCTGTTTTTAAGCAATAATATAAATGCTCTTTTTTTACATCATTTATTACATTCTGCATAGCATACGGCCCCAACACCTCTGTAACTATTGCTTCCATTTTTGTTCTAGCTAGACGAATTCCTGTAGCTGCACTTGAATTGAAATAAATAGTCTTATTCCATTTTATAGTGCAATCCATGCTATTGTAGGATAAATTATGTTTTACAGTGTGATATGTTAGGGCTAACTCAGCTGCAACATTTCCTTCATCGCTGCAGAATGAACTTTTTGATGACGTGTAAGCTTCCCAACAAGGTTTCTTGTTGGGGAGAAAACATGTTTCCGCCTCTTTCTTTTTAAATCTTTTGGCTGGTGTGGCACAGGTAAGTGGAATTTGTGTCAATAAAACAATAACGCAAATCCTTTTGTGAAATTTTATTAAACTTTTGTTATAAATAAAAAAAGGAAAAAATAATAGTATAAAAATAAACGAAATCTTTTTAAATTTTTCAAGAACTAAACAGAAAGTAAATATAAAAACAATTTTTACGGAAACCAAATCGACACCACCTCCATCGCTACAGTCACACGCAACGTTGGACAAAAGATAGCATTTTCTTCAGGCATCACCCATTCTAGGTGGTGCAGGTAAAGCCAGACATCCGTACCACTCAAAAGACAGAAATTATTTATGTATATATATTTTTCTTTGTAAAATTAAGTTAGGGAAAATAATTTACTCACCGTACAAAATAAGCCATTCCTCTGGGTATTTCGTACCCGGAGTGCGCGTGTGGTAGGGTTGAGCTCAGGCCTATTAGATATTCGTCCATTGCGTCAGGGGTTTCTTGCCCAGCATTATAAGAGTAGTTTTCCTTAAAAATAAAAAAGTGAAATATATGTATTAAACGTGCAAAGTTTTGTAATTACCGCGAACTCGTACGAGACAACTAGACGGACGGACAGGCGATCCTGTAGCCACAAGGAAGCAGGGTTATTTCTAGAAGAAAATACCTGTAAATCTTGAAAATCTTGTTAATAGTCGAGATTTCTGAAATAGAAGAAAATACCTGTAAATAGAAGAAAATACTGTTAATAGTCGAGAAAAGAAAAGACGGTGGGAATCTAAAAATAAGGAAGGAAAATTTATATTGAATTAATTTGTCAATTATCATGATTAATTAAATCTTTAGAAAGTTACTGATTATTTTAAATGTTGCTAAAGTTAATTTTTGTTACAAACGTTTAAAATTTTACTTTTTGTATAAAGATGTACATTTTATTTCTTGTTATTTCAATTATCTTTTACACTGCCAAGTTTCTTTGATAGTTAATGTGAATTTCAATAATTAATATAAAATCAAAATGTTCACCTTTTTAAATAGAAAATTATAAGTGTTTTTTTCATATTTTAAAATGGTGGTTTAGGTGAATTAAGACGCAGTAAGTAGCCGGAAGTAAAAGTTGCAAGTGTGCGTTTGGGGCATGGGGTGAGGTTATCTTTTAGCCTCAAGAGGGGGGGAGGAGTTCGTTTTGGCAGAACATAAGCCAGGGTGACGTTTTTTTTGTATGTGTGGTCGTTTTTCTTCAGCTTAGCTGGCATGAGTTTCTTTTGTAGCCGCAAACTGACCAGTTGCGTTGACAAGAACCAGCCCAAGACGGCGAGCCCTAGGCGGTGCTAAACGCCAGCATGCCAGCGCGGCCAACCCTCTGGCAACATACTTTCATTATTTCTGAGACAGCAGCTGCTACATATACGCTACAAGCGGCTAATTTTTCGCAAATGACACCCGTACAGTTCGATTGGTAGGGCATTTATTTATTAAAGCGCGTTTTGATTTTTTTGGCACCTTTTCATTTATCGTTCTTAGGAATGAAAATATATATATTCATTTATATGGGGAAATTGCACACTTATATGGGTATACCTAATTTTTCGCAAATAACAACCCTTTAGTTCGATTTGTAGAGCATTTATTTGTTAAAACGCGTTTTGAGTTTTTTGGCACTTTTTCATTTATCGTTTTTAGAACTGAAAATATATATACACATTTTATGGGAAAATTGCATACTTCTAGGGATATATCCTATAAACGGCTAATTTTTCGCAAATGACAACCGTATAATTCGATTTGTAGGGCATTTATTTATTAAAACGCGTTTTAATTTTCTTGGCACCTTTTCATATATCGGTTTTAGGAAAGAAAATATATATATTCATTTATATGGGAAAATTGCACACTTATAGGGATATACCCTATAAACGGCTAATTTTTAGCAAATGACAACCGTACAGCTCGATTTGTAGGGTATTTATTTATTAAAACGCAATTTGATTTTTTTGGCACCTTTTCATTTATCGGTTTTAAGATTAAAAAATATAAATATTCTACACTTATAGGTGTATAAATTTTCACTGTTATTTTTATTCATTCACTCATTGGTTGGCTGAAAACAAAGTGGAATTGAATTAACATACTTTCTACTACTATTGTTAGTTGTAGAATTGTGTCTTTTGATGCTTTTTATATTATTACCAAAATTTTCAACCATGCGCAAAGGTATATTATTTTGGATTTTCCCGGGTCGAGGAGTGGAAAACAAACTGTCGAGGAGAAGAGAACAAACTTTTTGGAAATTTTTTTTTATTTTGGCAAACTTATTTTAGAGTTGCATGGAAAGTACCCTTTCCTATGCTCGTGAGCATGTTTTTGTTTTGTTTGAGAGTGTACTAATGCCACGTGCTTTCATGTTTTACATTAAAACATATAAACAAACTGAGACAATATATAGCATTTTTATTTAGATCACCATTCGTTAATTTAATTAAAAAAAAAACGAATTAAAAGCATACAGATGATAGAATCAAAGTTTGCAACTGTTACTTTGGTAACTAAAAAATAAAGGTGCTACCCATCTAAGGCCCAACTATAATGTGCATAAACTAGCTTAAGCTTATGTCAAAAACCCAACGAAAAGCCTGTCAAATGCTTAGGTAATTCTTTAAAGATTTTTATGTAGCTACAATGTACTTACATAAATTTAAAAAATAATTTGCCACAGTTGCACATTCATGTTTAATTCGTACTTTCCCAAAAATATATATATTTTTAAATAAATAAAACTTGTAAAGAAAAAGGCATCGAAAAAATAAATTATATATATTTAATAACATTGATTTAAATAAATGTATATTCTTTTACTACTTTTCAGTAAAATTAGATAAAAAATCGCATGTTTTTTTATATATTTTTGGTCAAAAGTACCAAAAGATGCAACGGTGTCACTGATTTAATTTGAAAGCAATTAAAAAAAATTATAGCGAATTGTTATAATAAAAACGCATCATTTTCTCTCATATAAACCCTTCTTTTTTCTACATTTTCTATTAAATAAAAAAAATCTTTTTCAATGTCGCTCTCCACTGCAATTTTTTTATATTGATTTATGTATGTATACACCAAGCGCAATCAGCTGTTTCTGTACGGAATGTACGATCAGCTTCGTACATCGCTTAAGCAAATGACATTTGACGAAAAGTTCTCTCAAGTACATTATAGTTTACCACATTTGATTTATATGTATTTGCACAGTTGGATAAGTTGGCATAAGCTTGTATATGAACAATATAGTTGGGCCTCTAGCTATTTAACGCAATTCTATTTTATATAGCTTGTTTTCTGAAGGACTGTACGAAAAAAGCTATTAAGCGGCAAACTTTTAAAATTAAAAAAATCGCTAAAATATATAAGTTCGATTTTTCTATGTATTTCAAATAAATTCTGCAAAATTTATTTTAAAACAAATTTGAAATCAAAATTAATTTTTATGCAAGCAATATATGTTTAGTTAGGCAGTATATGTTTAGTTTTCAGAAGTAAGTAACAAATCGAAATAAAATATGCGCATATCCGTTCAACTTAACGAATATAATAATACACTGTATATTAGAGTGTATAATTAAACATATATTAGGTCACATATGAAAATATTTTATAGACAACATATTAAATAATATAATGATTAAAAAATTTTTAAAATAAATTTATTTTCAGGGTATGGTGAAATATTTTGTTTCATTTCCATTCATCTTATTAGTGGAGTCCTGCAGCACAACTTAGTTTTTCTTTGCTGGCGAATAAGGGAATTGTTTTAAGGTAAAAAAAAAACAATCAGTTTGCTACTTTATCTCGAAGGAGGAAGAATCTGTGTCCGAGCAGATTTTCCTTCTTTTGGTTCTGTTATTACTGAACTTTGTGTTTAGTAAATCAAAGTTTTTTAAAAGTATTTTTAATAATCCGTGAAGATGATGTTTTTAAAAAACTTAACCAAGTTTTTTAATATTTTAATTTATTAAATACAGACCTTAAGCCGAAAATTTACTAATAATCAATAATTAAAATAATTATAATTTTACAACATAAACTTGTTACTTTTTACTAAAAGATGCCTAGATGATCTCATATTCTTTTATATTTTGGGTACGACCATTTACTTTGCACATTTGATGAGTTGGTGTCAACAGTTATACAGTATAACGCAAAGCAGAAGCACTACCAATTTTACTAAGTCGAACAAATGTAGAATCATCGAATTTAAGACCTTCGGTTTGAGCCAGCAGCTTAATAATTTGTTCTCTTGAATGATAAGGTAGAGCCCGTATAATTAAAAGGCGATCCAAAAGATCCAAAGGAATGCAATGAGGAGAAACAATATATATATATATATATATATATATATATATATATCCCACGGGATCCTAATTTGCACGAAAAGCGTTCCCGTATTTAAAAGTTGGGTAAATTAAGACAAGTGATTGTGACGACATCCCACACCTTATTGAACATGATTCCGATTTAGAAGAATTACTTTTGTTGGATTTTTAACCAGTTTGGTCATATACATAAAATAACAGCAATTATTGTAATACCCTATAATTTGTAATTTTAAATATTTATACTTTTTAATATACCAGACAAAGTGGTGGATATTCTGTTCAATTTTCAAGTTTGTATGTACCGGTTTAAGTGATAGGGCAATATTGGTCAATTTATTTTAAATATTGGAACACCCTTTGATTTCTTAACTCAAATTTTATAGTTTTTGTTATACAGGGCTTAGCATTAAAGGTTTTTTGTAAATTTTATCTGTCTGTCTATAACGGTTCAAAAGTTTTGCCACATACATCAATTTACATCATCTATTGGGACACCCTTTACTTTCCAAACACAAATTTTAAATTTGTTTTTATAGAGGACTTAGCAATAAAGAGTCCTTGTAAATTTTAACTATCTGGCTATAACAATTCTATAGTTTGGCCACATCCATCAAATAACATTAACTATTAGAACACCCTTTAATTTATAATTTTGAATGTTTATGCTTGTTTTTAAAACGGTAACAGTAATTGACATCCTGTCAACTGTTTTTCAATAACGGTTCCAAAATATGCGCACATAGGTCAATTTTTAGCACCTCTGGGGATACCCTTTAGGTTTTAGATTTATTTTTTTATTACTTTATGCTATTCAACTGTAGACAACTTTTTTTTTTAATATTTTCGATATTTAAAAAAATATAAAAATTTCAGAGCTCCGTAACTCGGAAAATGTTCAACTTTGCGCTTGCGGTCGGCCTAACGCAGTGGAAACAAATTTAGCCGGTACTAAAATTTGACGGCTGAGCGACACCGTGTTTTATTAACGCTCATTTTTTTTAAACCTGATAATAGAAAAGTACATTAAAATAATGTTTATAACAACAAAAAATTCAATAAGAAACAAAATATTTCATCTTCATACTTAGCTTACGCTTTCCTTTCTTTAATTTTAAAACAACTTTTGTTTGCTTACAAAAATAAATTCCATTTAGTACAGTGTTGCCAACGATAAAATATGTAAACTACAAACAACCAGATCATTAATCACACATTTTTTTTTTTGTTTTGGCAAACTTTTTTTAGAGTTGCATGGAAATTACTCTTTCCTATGCTCGTGAGCATGTTTTTGTTTTGTTTGAGAGTGTATTAATGCCACGTGCTTTTATGTTTTACATTAAAACATGTAAACAAACTGAGACAATATATAGCATTTTTATTTAGATCACCATTCGTTAATTTAATTTAAAAAAAATAAAAAAAATTAAAAGCATACAGATGATAGAATCAAATTTTGCAACTGTCACTTTGGTAACTAAAAAAAAA